>CAOKZL010000509.1:0-622342 GCA_948472985.1 Iguana delicatissima | reverse complement strand
CCATTACCAATCCACCTAACAGTAGCCCTGTCCAGCCCACATTTTATAAGCTTCTTTGCAAGGATGTCATGGGGAACTTTGTCAAAGGCCTTACTGAGGTCAAGTTATGCTACGTCTACAGCATTCCCTTCATCTATCAAGCCTGTAACCATATCATATTAAGAGATAAGATTAGTTGGCATGACTTATTTCTGAGGAATCCATGCTGGCTTTTATTGATTACGTCTTCAAATTCCAGGAAGAGTTTCCCACCAAAAAGATTAGGAAGAACTTCCAACAATAAGAGCAGTTTGACAGTGGAATCTGCTACTGCCTCCATGGAATGCGGTGGAGTCTCCTCCTTCTTTAGAGGTTTTTAAAGAGAGGCTGGGTGGCCGTCTGTTGAAGAGAGGGCTTTGGTTGTGTCTTCCTGCATGGCAGAAGGGGACTAGACTGGAGGGCCCTTGGGATCTTCTCCAACTCTAGGATTTTAGGGATGGTTGCCATATGTCATTCTTGCCATAAGACGGGACAAGCTTGCTTTCTGCTGTGCCAGAAACAAAGACAAAGAGCAATGGAGTCAAACTACAGGAAAAGAGATTCCAGCTCAAGGAAGAACTTCCTGAGGACAAGACCAGTTCAACAATGGAAAACACTGCTGCCTCAATGGAGTGGGTTGGAGTCTCCCCCTGCTTTGAAGGTTTTTAAGACAGAGGCTGAATGGTCTTCTATCAAAGGAAGGGCTTTGTTTGACAGAAGGGGGTTGGATTGAATAGTCCTTCAAGTCGCTTCCAATTCTCGGATTCTATGATCCAAACTACAGGAAGAGAGATTCCACCTAAACCTTAGGAAGGACTTCCTAATGGTAAGAGCAGTTGGACAGTGGACTATGCTGCTGCCTGAATGGAGTGTGGTGGAGTCTCCTCCTTCTTTAGAGGTTTTTAAACATAGGTTGGGTGACCATATGGCAAAGGGAGAGCTTTGACTGTGTCTTCCTGCGTGGCAGAAGGGGCTGGACTGGATGATCCTTGGGGGTCTCTTTCTATTCTAGTATCCTAGGATTCCTCAACGTAGGATTTCAGCCACCGTTTTTCTTCGCAATGATCCTGTTCATTCCCCCCAAGTTTTGCATTGGAGCCCTAATTTTTTTGGGGGGGAGGTGGGGGAAAATCACACAGTAGTTTTTCTTGCTCTTTTTTGATATTTCAAGGGACCCTTTCTCAACAAGGATGAAAAAAAATTGTAAGTAAACTTGACATCCCTATGTGAGCGAGTAAGAATAAAACACTCAGTGCTGTTTTGGTCTTAGGTGGTAGAATTCTGGATTACTGGGGAGTAACAGGATTTGGGAGAGCCGCCGGCCAGCCTCTCCATCACTTCAAAGGAATCCCCATCTATTGTGGTGGCCTGACAGAGGATTTCACAGCAAAAGAAGGAGGGCCTGGCTGTATTCTACAGTGCATGTGTCTCCAGTGTTTTTAAAGCAACTGGAGATACGGCCCTGTTGGAATAACAGCCAGAGCCAAGAGCGTCTGCGGTTGCCACCGAAGGAAGTTCCTCTCAGATACTGGCAGGCTCGAGGGGAAATGAACCAGGAGAAGCAGGGGAGGTTGTAAAGCCAATTTTCCAGAGTTCCCAAGGATGGGGGAGGACTAGGGGGGTGTTACAGTGCCCTGGAGGGAGGCTATGAGGGGAGAGATCTTAGGGGCCAGCTATGGTGGACATGGATTTACCTGCTGAAGAGCTCTCCCACAAGGCTGTTGAAGGAGGGATGAGGTCAAACCTCTCTGCAAATGCAGGCTGAAATTCTACTTCTGATTTTGGAAAGCAACACTCACATAGTTGTACAATGTCCAGAGGAAGGGAACCAAAAGGGTAGAAGGATGGAAACCCTGAAGCCCTCTGAGGAGTGGAGAAGAGAAGGTGAAGAGGAGACATGACACAGAATCATAGAATCATCGAGTTGGAAGAGACCCCAGGGGCCATTGACTCCAATCCCTTGCTATGCAGGAACACCTATCAAAGCATTCCCAACAGATAGCCATCCAGCCTCTCCTTAAAAACCTCCAAAGAAGGAGGAGACTCCACCACACTCCATTGAGGCAGCATATTCCTCTGCTGGACAGCTCTGACCATCAGGAGGTTCTTCCTGAGGTTGAGGTGGAATCTCCTTTCCAGCAGCTTGAATCCATTGCTCCTTGTCCTAGTCTTTGGAGCAGCAGAAAACAAGTCCCCTCCCTCCTCAACATGACATCCCTCAACATGACATGACAGCCATGTTTAAGTATTTGAAATTATGTCCTATGGGGAATGGAGCAAACCTGTTTTCACTGCCTACTAAGACATGAAGCAATGGCTTCAAACAACAGAAAACGTGATTCCACCTAAACATAAGGAGGAACTTCCTGATGGGAAGTGTACTTTGCGAATGGAATCTGCTGCTGCCTGGGAATGTGGTGGAGTCTTCTTCTTTAGAGGTTTTTAAACAGAGGGTGGATGGCCATCTGTCCAGAATGCTTTCATAGTGTCTTCTTGCATGGCAGAAGAGGGTTGGACTGGATAGCCCTTGGGGTCTCTTCTAACTCTAGGATTCTATGATTCATACAACAGGAAAAGAGATTCCACCTAAACATTAGGAAGAACTTCCTGATGGTGGGAGCAGTTCAAATACAGTGCAATATGCTGCCAACTCTAAGATTCCACAGCTGCACTGTCCTGAATACCAGCATTGTACAACCAATGCTGTAGGTTCTACCTATGGGCCTGCAACAGGAAATAATGCACATTAACTCTTTCTGTAATTCCTGGAAATCAGGGGAAACACTGAAGGTGTCTGATGAATTGTTGTGTAGCATCCAAGAATGTGGAGTTGCATGTCTGGGGTCTTGTGAGTTAGCTCCAACTAGCATTAGATCCATTCAGTCAGTTCTTGTCTCTAGACATTGTCCCCAGGTCTGTAGAAGATGGAGTCAGCTTCTTTTCTGCTGCAGCAGACGCTAGGGCATGAACAAATGGATTCAAATGCAAAGAGAAGAGATTCTACTCAAACAGTTGGAAGAATAATACATTAGAGGTGGAAAGGACCATCTAGTCCAACAGTAAGAACTGTTCAACACTGGAATGGGTTGCCTCAGGGGATTGTGGAGTCTCCTTCTTTCAGGGTCTTTAAATAGAAGTTAGATGGACATTTTTTAAGAATTACTTTAGTGGTGTATTCTTGCATTGTGTGTGGGGGTTGGATTAGACAGCCTCTTGGATACCTTCTAACTCTATGATTCTTTGATTTCTATTCAAAAGGTAGGAAAATCCCGTTGATTGAGTGAGTTTACTCTAATTACTTGTTGGAAGTTAGAGTTTCCCAGGGTCTTAGCCCTTTGGGGGAAATTGTGTAAAAGCTAAAACTGTTAGGAATCAGCTTTCTTTTAGCTGTGTAGCAGAAAAAGCATGTCCCAATCTCTTTGTGGCTTCCCTGAACTGAGACCGACTTAGAAAGCAAAACAAGGCAGGCGGTTTCTGACCACAAACTTATGAAAAGTTTACTAATGAATTTTACAATCACATATGCATTGGAGAGCCTAGATCCTAATTAGCAAATGAAAAGGATTGGGTAAAATAGTAGCTTTCTTCTTCACCCTCTTCTGGCACAACTTCTGCATGCATAAATGTGAGGTCCTGAGAAGCCTTACATCCCATCATAGGCCATTTCCGCACGAGCCTGTTACAGCGCTATGATTCCACTTTCAACATCAGCCAGCCGCTCCCGAAACTGCAAACCCCAGGATTCCATAGGATGTTGAAAGTGGAATAATCGCGCTGTAAGAGTGTAGTGCGGAAATGGCCCAAGAGCGGGGAAGAGAGAGCATGCCAGAATTTGGCAACAGAAGCAGCAGGGTTTGTGTCCCTATGAAATGGTTACACTTGTGGAGCTCTGCTTACACAACCATGAGGTGACTGTGTGTCCATTGCACAATGGCACCTCCCCTGAAAAAAGCTCAACCACATAGGGAAGGGAACTTTCACAGGAGTGTGTCACCAACAGAATTCCAGCTTTTGCATTTCTCTGCAAAACTAGCCCTCCGTTTCAGCTGGAGTATTAAATCCCTGCTCTTGAGTGAGGCATAACAATTTTTTTTGAGATGTGGAACACTGTAAAAAAATGTCATGTATGGAAAACATTGAAAATCAGAGCTCGTAGGCAGAATTGCTGGGGTAATGGGTAGATTTATTTCTCTTTTGCCACAAAAGAATACCAGCCGTTAAACATGGGAAGCGTACATGGTCTGATGGTTCTTTGGGGGGAGCTCTGACTTTCTCCCCCCAACCCTCAGAAGCTAGTATTTTGAGACCTGTGTGCTGGCATTAAACTACAGGCTTCTCTGGGAGGCATGAAGCTTTTTTTTCTGTTTATGGGCAGGCTGTGTTATGTCTCAATAAACTGCACAAGATTTCTGTACAGCTCCTTTCAAGCTCCCTTTGTGTAAGGCTGACTGTGAAGGATTGCAGCAAACAAAAGCAAAGGAACAGGCTGGAGAGTGGGGAAGGGAGAGTGATCTCCTGGTATAGAGCTCAGGCAGGTTACTTTTTTTAGAACAAGCTGGAAGACTTCTGGGAATTGTCATCCAAAAGAGTAACTTAGAATTATAGAATGATAGAGTTGGAAGAGACCCCAGGGGCCATCGAATCCAACCCCTTGCTATGCAGGAACACCCATCAAAGCATTCCCTTTGACAGATGGCCATCCGGCCTCTGCTTAAAAACCTCCAGAGAAGGAGATGCCACCACACTCCATGGAGGCAGCAGCAGATTCCACTGCTGGACAGCTCTGACCGTTCTTTCTGAGGTTCGAGTGGAATCGCCTTTCCTGCAGCTTGAATCCATTGCTCCTTGTCCTGGTCTCTAGAGCGGTAGAGAACAAGCCCGCTCCCTCCTCAACATGACATCCCTTCAAATATTCAAACATGGCTATCATGTACCCTCTTAACCTTCTCTTCTGCAGACTGAACATACCCAGCTCTCTAAGCTGTTCTTCATAGGGCTTCATGGCTTGCAAGCCTTTTACCATTTTGGTCGCTCTAGAATTATAGAATCCTAGAGATGGAAGAGACCCTAGGGGCCATCGAGTCCAATCCCCTGCTATGCAGGAACACCCATCAAAGCGTTCCCAACAATGGCCATCCAGCCTCCGCTTAAAAACCTCCAAAGAAGGAGGAGGCTCCACCACACTCCATGGAGGCAGCAGCAGATTCCACTGCCGGACCGCTCTGACCATCAGGGAGTTCTCCCTGAGTTTGAGGTGGAATCTCCTTTCCTGCAGCTTGAATCCATTGCTCCTTGACCTGGTCTCTGGAGTGGCAGAGAACAAGCCCACTCCCTCCTTGACATGACGCCCCTTCAGATGTTTAAACATGGCTCTCATGTCCCCTCTTAACCTTCCCTTCTGCAGTCTAAACATCCCCAGCTCCCTAAGCAGTTCCTCATAGGGCTTCATGGCTTCCAGACCCTCCACTATTTTGGTTGCCCTCCTCTGGACTCGTTCCAGCTTCTCAATATCTTTCTTGAAATGATGTGCCGAGAACTGGACACAAGATTCCAAGCTCTGGTTGTATCCTGCCTTTATTATTAAAGGCATTTTTCTAGATGCTGGTGGGGCTTATTAAAAATCAGAAGAGGAGTAAAAATATTTAAAAATTGGAAGGGGAAATTAGAGTAGGAATATTAAAAATTAAAATCCTAGGCCATTTCCAAACCTCTAAAGAAGGAGATTCCATCACACTCCCATACACACACATGCATAGGGACACAGAGAAAGAGCATGCATCAGGACTTAGAAATTGACTTCTATCAGGTTCAGTGGATGCAGAAAAAGAAATCTTTTGTCAATATGTAATTAACCAATTAGCCTACCAAATCCATCATGGTTGCACGATGTGATAGTCAGCAAGCAAAGAAGCTTGTAAAAGGATTAGCCAGGTTTGCAATGGATAAGTTTATCAATAGCTATTAGCCCTGACAGCTTGAAATAAACCATCCATATCCAGTATCTAAATACCTTAAAAGCACCAGATGCCATCTGACTTTGTGAGCTAAACAGTGTCAGCTGTGGTTAGTGCTTGGGTGGGAGACGAGGTGCTATAGGCTCTGTTTCAGAGGAAGGAATGGGGCTGGACTAGATGGCCCTTGGTGTACCTTCCAGCACTTTGATTCTATGATGATTTTAACTGTATTTTCTTTTAATTCTCCATAGTAAGCTGCCTTGATTCCTACACTGGGAGAAAACTAAGAGATAATTCATTTAATTAATTCATTAACTATATAATCTGTTGTCCATTGCTGGAAGTTTGGGTATTGGTTGAGTACCCCATAATGAAAGAGAAGAAGGTCATTTCCGCCCTAGATTGTTATGGTGCTATTATTCCACTTTCTTTCTTTTTTATATATATATATATATTTATTAAAACAGAAATAAATTTACAGACATCTCAACATTTTTTCATTTTATATATCTTACTCAGTTTCTCTGGATCTAAATACCAGCGATATAACATCTTCATGTAATTCTCCTTCAAATTTTGTGCCAGCGTAAATTTCTGTGTGTCATCCCAACTTTTCGTGCAATGTTCTAGTTTAATTTTGTGACCAATGTTGTGCAACCATAAAATCATCGAATCTTTTATGATTTCAGTTTCCAGTTCTCTGGCTAACATGAAGTTGTACATCTGCGATGTTATATGATCTTTCCTCTCAAATATTATCTTTTCAAATTCATTTATTAGGGTTGTGGTTTCTAGTCCTTCCAATTTTTGGTCCATTTTGTATCTTTCCTTAAGTTGGAGGTACAGAAACCACTGGCAGTCCCAACCTTCGTTATTTAATTCCTCTCTCGTCTTAATTCTTTGTGTTTCTTTTCCAATGTCAGTTGTTATGTCTCTGTATACTATTATTCCACTTTCAACAGGTCCCTCCCTAAACTGCCAGGACTCCATAGGATGTTGAAAGTGGAATAATAGCACTATAACAGTCTAGTGTGGAAATGGCCAGAGTCTTTCTTTCCTTGAGTCCATGAGGAATGCCTTTCCATTGCCATTGATAAAAGCCCACCCAGTTCATAAACATCTCAGACGTGGGAGAAAGGCTTCACAGCCGGGGGTTTGGATGATCGGGTCGGCTTGCTTCTGCAGCCGCCTTGTGCTGCCATGTGTCTTCATTGTCCCCCGAAGCCCAGGCTCATTGATCGTCAGAATGTATTTTAGCTTTGTTATGATGGTTATGAAAAGATCGATACAGCTCAAGAGCTGGCTGCATGGACTAGCAATGAACCCGGGGTGGGGGGCAGGATGGAGTATAGTTCATCTGCCCAGGGGATAAAAAATAGAAATAGGAAATAAAGAAAAGAGCAGAAAGGGGGGGGCTGCTATAGGCAAGGATCATAGAATTATGGAATCCTAGAGCTGAAAAAGACTCCAAGGGCCATCCAGTCCACCCCCCTTCTACTATGCAGGAAGGCACCATCAGAGCCCTCCCTTTGATAGATGGCCATCCAGCTTCTCTTGAAAAACCTCCAGAGAAGGAGATTCCATCCCACTCCACTGAGGCAACAACATATTCCACTGTCAAACTGCTCTTACCCTCAGGAAGTTCTTCCTAATGTTTAGGTGGAATCTCTTTCCTGCAGTTTGAAGCCATTGCTCCATGTCCTAGTCTCTAGGGGAGCAGAAAACAAGCTTTCTCCATTCCCCATATGACATCCCTTCAGATATTTAAACCTGGCTCTCATACCACCTCCGAACCTTCTCTTCTCCAGGCTGAACATTCCCAGCTCCCTAAGTAGCTGTTTATAGGGCTTTGTGGTTTCCAGGCTTTCTGCCATTTTGGTCACCATCCTCTGGACATTCCGCTGGATGTAAGGAGCAGGAAAAGGAAATGGTGAGGAACTAAGGGGAGATGACAAGGGACATAAAGTAAACTCCAAAATACTGATGTTGTCTAAGCACGGCCCCTCCCTAAACTGCAAACCCCAGGATTCCATAGGATGTTGCAAGTGGAATCATCATGCTATAACAGTCCAGTGCAGAAATGGCCCATGTCCACACAAATCCCAAATTTTGCAATATCTTGTGGCAGCTGAGCATTTGCTAGTGCAAGCTCCCTTCCACTTGGGGTTTCACTTTTTTGGTCCCAATGTAATATCTGTGTTCCAATTCAAGGTTGCAACAACCGAAGTGTAACTGCTGAACACGTGTCACATATTCGTGGATGGTGCATAGTGGCCCATCAGTTCCTTCAGTGTACTGCTTGATTCCCTGGAAGGGCAGAAATAGCCCTGAGGTGCAATTCCTCATTGCACAATGGGATGAAAATCGACCCTCTGGTCAGAGACATCATGGGTCTCAATGTTTCATGTGTGTATCCCTCAATTAATGAAGTCAATGTGTTCCTGGGAATGAGTCCTATATCAGGAAATTTAGTAACAGAGGCAGAAACAACATACCAAGGGTAAGGAGTGGTTTTAGAGCAGCAAAAAACTGGCTTGCTCCAACCTCCATTTGGCATCCCTTCAAATATTTAAACATGGCTATCATGTCCCCTCTTCACCTTCTCTTCTGCAGACTAAACATCCCCAGCTCCCTATGGCGTTCCTCATAGGGCTTCATGGCTTCCAGGCCCCTCACCATTTTGGTCGCCCTCCTCTGGACATGCTCCATCCTGTCAATATCCCTCTTGTATTGTGGTGCCCGGAACTGGACACAGTCTTCCAGGTGGGGAGGAACTTCATAAGGGTACATTTATCCTAAGCCAACATGGTGTAGGATCTCAGTTCTCAACAAAACAGAATTCCAGCTTGCACAGTTCAAGCTTTCTTGCGCCTGATGGCTGCTGGGCTGGTCAATGTCACAGAGAGAGGAGTGAGCATCCCCGTTTCAGAGTTAGGCTCAGAGGCAATGGGGGGGGGATTAGGTTTAAAAAAGAAATAGGTCAGTTGACACAGCCTACATTCTGAAACCAGATGGGGAGAGTTTACCTCTGGTTAACTAGGGCAAACAGATTGACATGAAAAGGAAAAGAAAGAGAAGGCAGAAGGGGAAAAAAATCAGATTTCAGTTTGCCACTCTAGCAGCAAAAAGTTACAACAGTTAGAATCAATCCCAAGCCTTTCAAGCAGTCCCAGGATGGTCCCAATTCATACTCTGCCATCCCACATTTTCAGTTGCTTCTGAAATGTCTCAGTTTCTCTCTCCTTCTCCCACACTACTCCTCTTGTCTCCATCTTCAGGTTGCTTCAAACTAAAGCTCAAAGTGCAAAAATAGTTGCTGCAGTTATAGGGGGGAGGCAGGGGGCAGGGCAGAACCTTGCACTTCCCGGTTGACTCAGGCAAAGGCAAACTACAGGAAGCCCCCATCTTTTGATGCCCCACTATCTGACAACTTGCTCTTCTGATGCTGCCAAAGGAGTTCCACGCAGTTTCTCTTGCCCACGGAGGCTCTCTTGGAATTGCTTGCGTGCACGCGCTGCTTGCAAAGTGAGAGGGGGAGAACGGTGCCAAGCCGGCTAACACACTTTGCAAGCAGTGTGCATACGGTCAGTCCCAAGGGAGCATCCGTAAGTCCTTCATGCTCCCTATGGTACAGTGCATGGATTCCGCTTTTCAGCCAATTCCGTTTTCTGATAGAGCTCTCATCCCTAACCTGTCAGATCAATGGGGCAAACCTATACTGCAACCTCTCGTGCTTTTGTGTTCTTCTGCGTTAATAACCTCGACCATCTTGACCACACTCTGATGTTGCTTGGACACATGAAGCCTGGTTTGCGTCTGTGAAATGTTGGGAGTGTATGCAGTCTGCTTCCTGTTTTTTTCAAAAAATCTCCTTACCTACCCTGTCCAGAGGAGGGTGAACAAAATGATAAAAAGCCTGGATACCGTGAAACCCTCTGAGGGGCAGCCGAGGGAGCTGGGAATGTTTAGCCTGGAGAAGAGAAGGTGAAGAGAGAATTTAAATATTTGGAGGGAGGTCATATGGAAGATGGAGCAAGCTTGTTTTCTGCTGTTCCGAAGACTAGGACGTGGAGCAATGGATTCAAACCCTAGGAAGAACTTGGGAACAGTGGTTGGACGGTGGAATCGGCTGCTGCCTCAATGGAGTGTAGTGGAGTCTCCTCCTTCTTTGGAGATTTTTAAAGAGAGGCTGGATGGCCACTTGTCAAAGGGAGGGCTTTGATGGTGTCTTCCTGCAGGTCAGAAAGAGGTTGGACTGAGTGACCCTTGGAGTTTCTTCCACCTCTACAATTCTATGAATCCATGAAACAGGCAAGCCTGGGGAAGAAGTGGTCAGTCTGGATGGAAGTCCTATTCTTTGCCTGCATTACCTGGCAGTTCACCACGTCTGTGCTATAGGATTTGTGATCAGCAGGCCCTTTGCATTCAGGTTGATCCTTGAAGGCAAAAAAAGGATGGATTTTAGCTTCCCAGCACAGGCTGGAAAACCAAAAGGCAAATTTCACATTTCCACGCCTACAGCGGAGTTGCTGGTTGGAATGCCAGGATTCAGATACTCAATTCTGAGCGATCATTTCCGTAATAATGAATGCACAGCTTGGCATTTTGTGAAAGGTGTGTTTGACATTTTCAGCTCAGCTTACCCTGACACAGTGCCCAAAAGAGTTTGTGTTGTTAACTGCTCTCAGCTCAGCCTGGGAGGATTATGCCGCCTTCACCAGAACACTTTGTGGAAGGCAGCAAAGAGAGACACCTTACAGGACTCGCAGCCGCCAACATTTCACAAATTAACACCGGGATGCATATGGCCAAGCGGCATCAGATAGATAGAGAACATGATGAACAAGGGAAAGAAAACAACAGGAGAAGCTACGGAAGTTTGCTTTTGCCTGAGCCAACCAAGAAGGACAAGATTCTGGCCATTTCCGCACTAGACTGTTATAGCGCTATTATTCCACTTTCAACATCTTATGGAATCTGTCCAGCCCCTCCCTAAACTGCAAACCCCAGGATTCCATAGGGGGTTGAAAGTGGAATAATAGTTCCATAACAGTCTAGTGCGGAAAATGTATCTGTCTCCTCTTCTCCTTTCTTCCTGGGATGAATAAATTAAGCACAAAGTACTTTTGAACTATTAATTCAATTTGCAGCAGTTGAAGTAAGCTGAGGACAAGGGGGGAAATGGGAAGAAAAGGGAGGAACTACAGCATTTTAGAAGCAGCTGAAAACTTAATCCAGAGTGTCCCTGCCCAGTTGAGACAGTTCTAAGATATGCAGTACCTCCCTGCACACACCTTTCCCACTCCTCCTTTTGCATGATGGGGAAGGAGAAATATAGTGGAAAGGGTGAGATTCAGTGGGCCCTGCCTCCTCTTTGGCTCCCCTCCATGATGCACAGCTGCTACCTACTCAAAGAAGGCAAACCCAATGGTCAGAATCCTGCTGGTATCCTACACCTCCGGAAGTTCCCTTCCACATGAGAATTGCTCTTTTTGTGATAGAATCATAGAATCATAGAAATGTAGAGTGGGAAGAGACCACAAGGGCCATCCAGTCCAACCCCCTGCCATGCAGGAAAACCCTCAAAGCACTCCCGACAAGTGGCCATCCAGCCTCCGCTTAAAAACCTCCAACGAAGGAGACTCCACCACACTCCGTGGCAGCACATTCCACTGCCGGACAGCCCTGACCGTCAGGAAATTCTTCCTGAGGTTCAGGTGGAATCTCCCCTCCTGCAGCTTGAATCCATTGCTCCTTATCCTGGTCTCTGGAGCAGGAGAAAACAAGCCCACTCCCTTCTCAACATGACATTCCTTCAAATATTTAAACATGGCTATCCTGTCCCCTCTCAACCGTCTCTTCTGCAGACTAAACATACCCAGCTCTCTAAGTCTATCCTCATAGGGCATGGCTTCCAGGCCCCTCACCATTTTGGTCGCCCTCCTCTGGACTTGCTCCAGCTTGACCATGTCCTTCTTGAATTGGGGTGCCCAGAACTGGACACAGTCTTCCAGATGAGGTCTAACCAAAGCAGAATAAAGTGGTACCAATACCATCCTTGATCTAGACACCATACTCCTATTGATGCAACCAAGAATTGCATTGGCTTTCTTGGCTGCCTCATCACGCTGCTGACTCATGTTCAGCTTGTAGTCTATTAAGACTCCTAGATCCCTTTCACACGTACTGTTAGCCAGTCATTGATCATTGTACCGTCCTCTGTCCACATTCACTAGGGTTAGGGGCACAGGACCTTTGTGAAAGTAGAAAAACCATCAATAACTTTAGGCCCTCCCAAACCATATTGAACACACAAAGGCCATTTCTGCACTGCACTGTTATAGTGCTTTTATTCCACTTTCAACGTCCTCTGGAATTCTGGGGTTTGTAGTTTACTGAGGCCAAAGAGCTCTCTGGCTGAGAATTCTAAAAGCCCCTCCGTGAACTAGAAGCCGCAGGATTCCACAGAACGTTGAAAGTGGAATAGTAGCAGTATAACAATGAAGTGTGGAAACGACCAAAAAAGTATGATCACCATGTTCAACCCATGGATTCCTTTGAGGCATCAGGGTTCCTTCCCAAGGCAGCAGTGGGGGGCTGGTGGGGCTTACTGCCCCTCCACTGCTGCCCTGCACAATTTTTAATACAGACCTACAAGCCTCATTTTCAGTTTCTCAATCCCACAAGGCTTGCAGTCCGTATGAAAAATGCCATAGGCAGGCAGCAGAGGTGACAGCAAATAATCTGTGAACGACCAAATCCACAAAAGTGAAACCTGCAGATGTGGAGGGCTGACTGTACAGTGATGCATTTCACCATTTCACACAGAGGCCCACATCCTATTGTTAATCTCCTTGTTTTCTTGTCCACATTCACCACCCGTGGCCAACATTCAATGCTCTCCACAAGCCATCTAAGCTGAAATCCTCCAGTGTCCCTTCGTTGCAACGTGAATGTCTTCTGATGGGCCAGGTCTGCAGCAACCTTTTGTCCCCTTTCAGTGGCTGGAATCCCACCTTTGCGTAAGTGTTCTGCTTCTGGGCTCAGTCATTCACAGTGGAAAGGGTCCAGCCGTGTGATTGCACAGTCTTGGAAAGTACATAGCAATTCGTTAGTGCCTGTGCTGTTGCACTTTGATTTGTCGCTGGCACAAACGTCTTCAGGGGCTGTCCCCTGGAGTCTTTCCATTCAAAGCTGCAAATCTGGGGTCATTTCCGCACTGGACTGTTATAGTGCTCTTATTCCATTTGCAACATCCTATGGAATCCTGGGGTTTGCGGTTTCGGGAGGGGCCAAGTGGCCCCTCCCGAAACCGCAAACCCCAGGATTCCATAGGATGTTGCAAGCGGAATAAGAGCGCTATAACAGTCCAGTGCGGAAATGGCCTAGGATGAGCTCTTTTGAACAAAGCTGCATTTGGAATAGGGAGCTGGAATGCATTTGTACTTCTTCACCACACACTTTTTAAAGTCTATTTGCAATTCTGGCTTTATCCTGCTCAAAATAAGCATGTAGTTCTTTTGCACAGAAAACAGCATTTTCTGTGCAGAAAACATACCGTTCTGTGTAGGAAATAGTATTTCCACCATAAATGCTATTTCCTGTGGCAGAAATGCTGTTTCCTTTGTGAATTTTGCACGAAATACGACCCAAACAGCAAAATTTCTAGACACTCTCGGATTCTCCTCAGCAGACTTTTCCAGGACCAGACAAATATGTTTTTCATGCAATTCTGTCCCTAGTTTTTGTTAAATTAGAAGTAAGTGAAGGCAAAGGGAGATGGAGGAGGGTTATGTGTTAAAATTAACTCCAAGCCCATGAAAATTGTTCTTTTCCCAGGTTAGAGAGAAATCCATTTTCTCCCCCTGGCTCTCCGTATCTGTCCCTTCAGTTATGAAAAATTGGAGCAAGCCATCATGGAAAATGGCTTTCTCTCTCTTTTCCTTTCCCAAATAGACTCCTGTCCTAAAAAAAGAAAAATAAGGCTCTTAAAATAGACTAAGGACTATGGCACTCTTGAGGTAAGGGAATTGTTCTGAGCCATTTATAAAAGCTATTTCCCCCTCACCTCTGGGACATCTTTGGTTGTGCAATGGGGTTCTGGCACACCTCCTTGTAAACACTGATACCTCACAAGCCTTCCTCAGTCTTCGCTATGAAGAGGATGGATGGTAAGATCTACTTTATAGGGATCAGTTATTTCAGTCTTTGCATGCAAGGACTGATAGTTTTCATCACTGTTATTACAGTCAGCACCCCCACATTTGCAGGTTTGACTTTCATGGATTTGACTGTTTGCAAGTTTCTCCAGCCACTGCACTCCCCCTCAGGTGCTCTTTTTCCCTCCTGAAGAACCCTCCCTCTCAGAGCTCCGATCATGCTGTACAGCCCTTCAAAAACCCATTTCTGATCTTCCTCCTCCGCCAGCCACTACTTGTCCAGCTAAGGATGGCTCTCAGCCCGATTTCTCAGCAGCACAAGCCCTGTCCGGATGCCCCCACACTCCCAAGGAAATAGATGGGCAAGAGAGAGGAAGTGTAGGGCCACCGTGCCAATTCATTGCCTTTCCTTCTATCCTTGACCTGGTTTGGACGCTGAGTGCCTGCTCTCCCCACCATGCTTTGGTCCCCTTCTGACAGACTCATGCACGCCTTTTGATAGTTGCACCTTTCCTCCTTTTGTGGGGTCCTGTGTCCCAGCCCTAGTGAATCATAGAATCCTAGAGTTGGAAGAGACCCCAGGGGCCATCCAGTCCAACCCCCTGCTATGCAGGAACACCCATCAAAGCATTCCCGACGTATGGCTGCCCAGCCTCTGCTTAAAAACCTCCAAAGAAGGAGACGCCACCACACTCCCAGGCAGCAGATTCCACTGCCGGACAGCTCTGACCGTCAGGAAGTTCGTCCTGAGGTTCAGGTGGAATCTCCTTTCCTGCAGCTTGAATCCATTGCTCCTTGTCCTAGTCTCTGGAGCAGCAGAAAACAAGCCCTCTCCTTCTTCTACATGGCATCCCTTCAAATATTTAAACATGGCTATCATGTCCCCTCTTAACTTTCTATTCTGCAGACTAAACATACCCAGCTCCCTAAGCCGTTCCTCATAGGGCATGGCTTCCCAGACCCTTTGGTCCCCCTCCTCTGGACACGTTCCAGCTTGTCGACATCCTTCTTGAACTGAAGTGCCCAGAACTGGACACAGGATTCCAAATGAGGCAAATGAGTGAATGTGAAGGTCAGTCTGTATTATGCTGTTTCATTTTTTTCAACCTGTACCAAGAGCATACTTATGACAATTCTGTAGCTGAATGGAAAGTTGGGAGATGTGTGAAAATGCACAGTCAGCCCTCCACATTTGCGGGTTTGACTTCCACGGATTTGCTTGCTGTTGAGTTTCTCCAACTCCTGTCCCTCCTTATCTCACGTGCTTCTTTTCCCAGGGAGTCTTCCTTTCTGGTAGCTCCATCAGGCTGTGCAGCTCTTGAAAAAATTGCCCTCTGGTCCTGATTTGGTCCTCTTCTTCCTCCTTCTCCACCAGCCCTGCCTAGCCAGCTAAGGGTGGCTCACAGTCCAATTTCTCAGCACCACAAACCCCCTCCTGATGTCCCACACACACACACCCAAGGAAGGAGAGGGGCAAGAGAAAGGACGAAAAGGTCACCAAGCCTATTCACCCCCTTTCCCTGACCTGGACCATTTCTGCACTAGACTGTTATAGCGCTGTTATTCCACTTTCAACATCCTCTGGAATCCTGGGGTTTGCAGTTTCAGGAGGGGCCTCAAAGGCCCTCCTCAAAGGCCCCTCCCTAAACTGCAAACTCCAGGCTTCCATAGGATGCTGAAAGTGGAATAATACCACTATAACAGTCTAGTGCAGAAATGGCCCTGGCCAGCTCATACAGGGAGATACAGTCCACTATTGGATACGTCACCGTGCACCCTGCAAAATTGGCATGGTTTAATTGGCAAATAATACTAGATTGGCACTATTAATTGGCATTGAAATAAATAACAACTGAGGTGACAGAAAAGCTATGCTGGAAGAGGCAAATTAATGACTGAAAACGTGACATGGCAAGGCAGGTCAGCCCACCTACCTCTTAGGCAAGACCCAGTCAGTTTCGGGGTCATTAGCATGGTCACTTTGAATACGTTAGGCATTTAAACAGCTAGCTGGACTCTCAGACCTAAGTTCCTACCAAACTGTGATTGACTTAATCCTGGTCCCTGCACACCTGGGCTTTTCCCTATGGATTCCCCCCCTTTCCACAATATGCAGCTATTATGACACCCATTACCCCTTTGTCACCTAAACACTAAAATCATCAACTCTGTCCAGACTTCCTTGTTTGTGTTGCAGCTCCCGTTGTCCGCTAGCTGGGAGTGCGAGTCACAACCACAGCCTCAGGCTATTATTTGGGTACAAATACCTCTGGTTTTTGACTGTCCAGTGCAGTCTCTCGCTGCTCCAAATGCCGCTCTGTCCGTCCAATTCCTGATTGAGAACTGTCCTTAGGTTCTTACCTAAGCCATGCCGCCACTTTCTCCACTTCTCTCCAGACTGGTAATTATCGCCTAAATCCTTCAGCAATCTCTATCCCACTTTCCTCCTTTCTCTTCAGCTAGTCTTTGTGCGAGTGAGTGTGTGTTTGAACCATTGCATGTGCGAGTGAATTTATTCCAATTAAAAACACATCTTTAGTTTACATTTTTACTCTTTGGCTGTTCTTTTTCTTTCATGAGCCCATAAATATTGGTAGAGAGGACTCGCTAAGTTGCCCCTCTCTTGCAAGCCTCCTTTTTCTAATTAATTCCCTGCTTTTGCACAGAGGTATTGGCATCACACATTGGCCCTTGTGGCACCCACACTTTGAGATAACACTATTAATGTCTCCTGGAGCATGCGGAGATTTCACTGCTGTATTTGTGCTTTGGGAAGCCTTTTGGGGAATGATTCTGCACAGATATTCATGTGATTTTTCTCTCCCCAATATGTGGCTTTTTTTGTGTAGGAGCCATGCATGGAGTTCAGGGTGGTTTGGGCTATGTATAGGTGTGTGTGTTTGTGTGTATGTATGTGTATGTAGGGGCTGGTTGAAATCCTATTGGTTACTCTGACCAGAGTAGATTGATTAAATCAATTATTTAGTGGTAAGTCAACACATAGGCAAATCCAGCCTATTTAATGGAACTACTGTAGTCTGGACTGACAATAGGATTTTAGTATGCCAAGGGATCTTGTAGCATCTTTGAGACTTGCTGGGAGAAAAAAGTTTATAGCATAGACCTTAAAAGACTGAATTTACTTCCTCAGATACAGTTAGTCTCAGAGGTACTACAAGATCCCTTGGCATACCAATCCAGACTAACACAGCTTTGTCTCTGAATAAGATTTGGGCCACTGTTGCCCATGCGGGAGGCATACTGTGGAAGGAATCCTGCCAATGAGTCAGCAATGTGATGTGGCAGCCAAAAAAGCCAACATGATTCTTGGTTGCATCAATAGGAGTATGGTGTCTAGGTGGAGGGAGATAATGATACCACTCTATTCTGCTTTGGTCAGACCTCATCTGGAATCCTGTATCCAGTTGTGGGCACCTCAATTCAGGAAGGGTATTGACAAGCTGGGGTGTGTCCAGAGGAGTGCAACCAAAATGATGAAGGGTCTGGAAGCCTTGAAGCCCCATGGGGAGCGGCTTAGGGAGCTGGGTATGTTTACTCTGCAGAAGAGAAGGTTAAGAGGGGACACGATAGCCATGTTTAAATATTTGAAGGGATGTCATGTCAAGGAGGGAGCAGGCTTGTTTTCTGCTGCTCCAGAGACCAGGACAAGGAGCAATGGATTCAAGCTGCAGGAAAACAGATTCCACCTAAACCTCAGGAAGAACTTCCTGATGGTCAGAGCTGTCTGGCAGTGGAATCTGCTGCTTCATTGGAGCATGGTGGAGTCTACTCCTTCTTTGGAGGTTTTTAAGTAGAGGCTGGATGGCCATCTGTCTGTCTGGGAGTGCTTTGATGAGTGTTCCTGCATGGCAGAAGGGGTTGGACTAGATGGCTGCTGTGGTCTCTTCCAGCTCTATGATTCTGTGATTCTGTGACATAGGTGTGCACGTATCTGGTTTTCATAGAATCATAGAATCATAGAAATGTAGAGTTGGAAGAGACCACAAGGGCCATCCAGTCCAACCCCCTGCCATGCAGGAAAACCCTCAAAGCACTCCCGACAAGTGGCCATCCAGCCTCCGCTTAAAAGCCTCCAAAGAAGGAGACTCCACCACACTCTGTGGCAGCACATTCCACTGTCGGACAGCCCTGACTGTCAGGAAATTCCTCCTGAGGTTCAAGCGAAATCTCCCCTCCTGCAGCTTGCATCCATTGCTCCTTGTCCTGGTCTCAGGAGCAGGAGAAAACAAGCCCACTCCCTCCTCGACATGACATCCCTTCAAATATTTAAACATGGCTATCATGTCCCCTCTCAACCTTCTCTTCTGCAGACTAAACATACCCAGCTCTCTAAGTCTGTCCTCATAGGGCATGGCTTCCAGGCCCCTCACCATTTTGGTTGCCCTCCTCTGGACCTGCTCCAGCTTATCCATATCCTTCTTGAATTGGGGTGCCCAGAACTGGACACAGTATTCAAGATGAGGTCCAACCAATGCAGAATAGAGTGGTACCAATACCTTCCTCGATCTAGACACCATACTCCTATTGATGCAACCAAGAATTGCGTTGGCCTTCTTGGCTGCCGCATCACATTGCTGACTCATGTTCAGCTTGTGGTCTATGAAGACTCCTAGATCCGTTTCACAGGTACTGCTATCCAGCCACGTGTCCCCCATCCTATATTTCTGCATACCATTTTTTCTGCCTAAGTGTAGGACCTTACATTTCTCTCTGTTGAAGTTCATTTTGTTAGCCTTGGCCCAGCTCTCCAATCTGTCCAGGTCCTTTTGAATTTTGATCCTGTCATCATTTTCGACAGTGTGCAGGGAGCTATTCTGTAGCCATTAGCTCTGTCCAAAATCCCCTAGAAGCTTTCAAGCCTAGGGAGTGGGTTGGGGTGGGGTGGGCACTGCTGCTGGTTATTGACGGGGAAGGGACAGATAAGGGAAATTTGGGCGACAGTAATGCAGCTGGTCTGGTCTCTGGAGGAAAAGGAAAGGAGTGTGCTTGCTATTTGTGGGTGTATCCTTATTCTTCCCCCCAAGACCAGATAAGTAGCATCTTCATCATGCCCTCAACATCATGCCTTCCTCCTTTCTCACCACTTAGTATTCTGTTGTTTCGCACAGACACTGTGTGTTTGTGTGTGTGTGCGCGTGTCCCTTCTAGTTGACTTTCATAGGGTTTTCTTCCTAGGGAACCCACAGAGGTGCTTTTGCCAGTTCCTTCCTCTGAAATATAACTTACAGCACTTTTGATTGATTAATGTTTCCCATTCACGTACTAGCCAGAGCAGACCCTCTCAGCTTCCAAGATTAGGATGCTGAAAGTGGAATAATAGCATTATAGCAGTCTAGTTTGGAAATGGCCTTAGTCTCAAAGGTACTAGAAATTCTATTGACTCAGACTAATAGGGCTGTGTCTTTCAATTCTCTTCTTTATGATCTTTCTGTGTATGTGTGCCTTCTATTTGCCTGTCGACTTATGGCGACCCCATGAATTTCATAGACTTCTTTTAGTGAAGGCATGATCGGAGGTGGTTTTGCCAGTTCCCTCCTCTGAAATGTAGCCTACATCACACCTGCTATTCCTTGATGGTCTCCCAGCCAAGCACTAACCACAGCTGACCATGCTCAGCTTGCAAGATCAGAGGGGATCTGGTGCATTTAAGGTATTTAGACACTAGGTATGGATGGTTTATTCCTGGCTGTCAGGGCTAATAGCTATTGATAAACTTATCCTCTGCAAACCTGGGCTAATCCTTGTACAAGCCTCTTCAGCTGGTGACAATCGTATTATGCAACCATGATGGACTGGGAAGGCTAATTGCTTAATTACATGTTGACAAAGGATTTCTTTTTCCGTATGCGCTGAACTTGATACAAGTTAATTTCTTTGCATGCTCCTAAGCCCTGATGTACACTCTCTCTGCATCTGTGAGAGAGAGAGAATGGTGGATATCCTATACCAGCTATTTAGCTAAGCATACTTAACTAAGTAACTTTTCCTGGCCCGACCTCTCCCCTATACCCAATGCAAACGTAATTCAGAATCACTGGGACAATAACCTCCTTCTCTTGATGCAGTTGGTGTCCAGTAATGTGGGATGGAATTACAGCTGGAACAGTTACAGATGAGTAAATCTAGGTAACTGGTTTGTATTCACGATGGCTGCTTAATTACAATTTTTTCCATTTTTTTGTTTTTGTTTTAATGCATTAAAACACAAAGGATAAACAAATAGACATTTGTACCACATTTATACGTCCATTCAATACATCCAGCTTCATACATTCCATAGCATAAGCTAATTTCTTTTTCAGGTTTGCATTATATTAAATTTTCCATTATCAGATTTACCAGATCTCGGCCATTTCTGCACTACATTGTTATTATTCCACTTTCTGGAATCCTCTGGAATCCTGGGACTTGCAGTTTAGGGAGGCGCCTTTAGAATTCTCAGCCAGAGAGCTCTTTGGCCTCAGGAAACTACAAACCCCAGAATTCCACAGGTTGTTGAAAGTGGAATAATAGCACTATAACAGTGTAGTGCAGAAATGGCCCTCATCTTTATATATAAGTATATATTCTTGCAGTTCCATTTCCTTGCTGATTGAGCATTAAATCACTATATGTTGATCTATATTCAATAACAAAAATCAACACTAACAAAATAATATTATTTAGACTAGTCTAATTATCCAGTTTCAATTATCCAACTTCAATTACATGCTCAAATCTAGTCTACAGAACTAACTATTCATAAGTCTCCCCATCTACCTCTTAAATAAGTAATAAGAGGGTCCCAAGTTTTGGCATAATTACTCTTATTTGGAGCTCTTATAAAATCAGTCAGCTTAACCATCAGTGCCATATCATATAATTTGATCAGCCAATCATCTTCTTCCAGGTTGTCTGGTTGTTTCCAACAGCTGGCATGTTCAATTCTGGCTGCCACCGTCATGTAAAGTAGCAATTTCCCATATTTCTTCTCAATATCTTCCTCCATCGTACTGGATAAACTGGCAAAGATGTACAGTGCTTTAGATAACGAATGCTGGAAGTGTAAGGAAGAGAAGGGAACATTCTATCACATGTGGTGGAATTGCTCCAAGAGGAAAAGGTATTGGAAAAAAAATACACCTTCTGATAGAGAAAATCTTTGGTCTTAAGATCCAAATGAAACCAGAATTCTAGCTGCCTAATCACACATTTTGACACTATTGCCACGATGGTGTCTCCCCCCTGCAACCTACCTCAAGGCCCCTCCCTAAACTGCAAATCCCAGGATTCCATGGGATGTTGAAAGTGGAATAACAACGCTATAACAGTCTAGTGCAGAAATGGCAGCTGATACATTATTTTTGTCTCTCTTATTTTTACACCAACCGCAGCTTGATGTTCTTGTATACCACCCTGAGATTTTTACAGCTTTGTTCTTATTCGGCTGGTTAGAGCATGTCACTTTTTCTCAAGCAGAATTTCTACATTAATGGGACAGTGCGGGAGGCTGTGGTTTGCACAGTATCTGTTGTCACGGCTCTGTCAGTCAGTTGGAGAAGCCCGGGGCAAATACATAGGCAAGGTCAGGAAGAAAGAGTCCAGTGGACAGAGAGCAGAAGAGCCAGGGGGGCGGAGGGTCAGGAACAGACAGATGGCTGTGTTCCAAAATAGGACAATCAAAGGTGGGGAGGGATAGCAAGGCAAAGATTTTGTTTATATAACGTATTTCAGAACTAGTCTTCTCCCAAGGGATGGCAGACTCTAAAGCAGCTATTCCACTGGACAGTTTGCTCAGACTTAAGAATCACAGAATCACAAAGTCATAGGCCATTTCCACATGACACTCTTATAGCGCGATGATTCCACTTTCAACCTCCTATGGAATCCTGGGGTTTGCAGTTTTGGGAAGGGCCGGTCGGCCCCTCCTGGAACTGCAAACCCCAGGATTCCACAGCAGGTTGAAAGTGGAATCATCACGCTATAAGAGTGTCGTGCGGAAATGTTCATAGTATCATAGAATTATAGAAGCGTTGGAGTTGGAAGAGACCCCAAGGGTCATCCATTCCATGCAGGGAGACACAATCCAAGCACTCCTGACAGACGGCCAACCAGCCTCTGTTTAAAAACCTCCAAAGAAGGAGGCCATTTCTGCACTACATTATTATAGTGCTCTTGTTCCACTTTCAACGTCCTGTG
Source organism: Iguana delicatissima (assembly GCA_948472985.1). Classification (NCBI taxonomy): domain Eukaryota; kingdom Metazoa; phylum Chordata; class Lepidosauria; order Squamata; family Iguanidae; genus Iguana; species Iguana delicatissima. The sequence continues at coordinate 600,012 of CAOKZL010000509.1, read as the reverse complement.
GAATTCTGGGGTTTGCAGTTTACTGAGGCCAAAGAGCTCTCTGGATAAACTGCAAACCCCAGGATTCCATAGGATGTTGAAAGTGGAACGATAGCAGTATCACAGTGCAGTGTGGAAATGGCCAGAGACTCCACCACACTCCCAGGCAGCAGCAGATTCCATTGCTGAATTCCTCTTACCATCAGGAAGTTCTTCCTCATATTGGGGTGGAATTTCTTTTCCTGAAGTTTGAAGCCATTGCTCCATGTCCTATTCTCTGGAGCAGCAGAAAACAAGCTTGCTTCTTCTTCCATCCCTTCAGTATTTAAACATGGCTCTCATGTCCCCTCTTAACCTTCTCTTCTCCAAGCTCAACATACTCAGCTCTCTAAGCCACACTTCATAGGGCTTTACGGCTTCCAGGCCATTTACCATTTTGATTGCCCTCCGCTGGAAACGTTCCTCAAGAATGAATGAGAGTTAACCCATTCAAACAGTTCTTTAATGGTAAGCCCAGGCCAGCTTTATCCACTGGGCACTTTAGGCAAAGTGCCTAGACCCTACAGAAATTTTAGGGCCTACCAAAACCAGATTTTAGGACCTACAGAAACATCCCTAGTGGTACATCGAGGCAAGGATGGGAGTCAAACACAAGAGTGCCTTGTGCCTACAAAAACCTTAATGAGACCCTGGGTAGGTTGAGACATAGGGGAGTTACCTGGGGTAGGATATCATCACGGTTCTGGCCGTTGGCTGAACCCCAAATGTTACTACAGAGTGGGCTCATCGAGAGACAGCAGTGTTGCCGTTAAGAGAGACTGACAGATTTCAGCTTAGGCCATTTCCGCACGAGTCTGTTATAGCGTGACGATTCCACTTTCAACCTCCTATGGAATCCTGGGGTTTGCAGTTTTGGGAGGGGCCGGCTGGCCCCTCCCGAAACTGCAAACCCCAGGATTCCATAGGAGGTTGAAAATGGAATCGTCGCGCTATAACAGACTCGTGCGGAAATGGCCTTAGTTGGCTTGTGGAGTGCATTGAATGCTGACCACTAGGGGTGAACACAGAGATTGAAAGGGGAGAGTCTTTCTGGGCATTGGTGACATAAAACCCCATTCCTTCCAGCGTTGATGGATTAACTTCATTGCAGAAACATGAATGACATCTTAATGCCTGAGGCTAAATACCCTGAGCGGATATTTTGGCTTTTGCTGAACATTTCCATCTTGGCACCTGAAGAGAATGTCTGATTCATGTCAAAACTTTGCTAAATTACTCTTCCTCCATTCCTCCCCAGTGCTCTGGCAAAGTTGTTTGCGCATTTGTGTCTGTGTGTGCATGTTTCTAGAATTGTTTTCATTTGTTGTGCTCACGGTATTCCTTTTGAAGCATGCTTTGAGGAAAGGAGTGTTTCTCTTGGAGCAAGTCGTGCCTCGATCCCTGCTGGTGTCATTGTTGTTGTTGTTAACAGCTGTCAAGAAGACTTCCATTTATGGTGAGCTGAAGGATGAGAGATCTCCAAGTTACCTTATCCTCAGCCATCCTTCTGAGGTCTTGCAGATTCAGGAATGTGGCTTCCTTGAATGATTAAATCCATCTGTAGTGGGGTTTTCCTCTTTTCCTCCTACCTTCTGTCCTGTTTAAAAATCTCTGAAGAAGGAGACTCCATCACATCAGGCAGCAGTGTATCACGTTGTCAAACTGCTCTTAGGCCATTTCCATACTAGACTGTTCTGGTGCTACTAGTCCACTTTCCACGTCCTATGGAATCCTGGGGTTTGCAGTTTAGGGAGGGGCCTTTTGAGGCCCCTCCCTAAACTGCAAATCCCAGGATTTCATAGGATGCTGAAAGTGGAATAATAGCACTATAACAGGCTAGTGTGGAAATGGCCATAGAATCACAGAGCTGGAAGAGGTCCCAAGTACCATCCAGTCCTACAGCCATCCAAGAAGATACCATCAAAGCATTCCCAACAGATGGTCATCTAGAGTCTGCTTAAACTCCAGGAAAAGATTCCACCTAAACGTTAGGAAGAACTTCCTGATCTCCTTCTGGATCATGTCGAGGAAGGAGCGGGCTTGTTTTCCACTGCTCCAGAGACTAGGACAAGGAGCAATGGATTCAAGCTGCAGGAAAGGAGATTCCACCTGAACCTCAGAAAGAACTTCCTGATGGTCAGAGCTGTTCGGCAGTGGAATATACTGCCCTGAGTGTGGTGGAGTCTCCTCCTTCTTTGGAGGTTTTTAAGCAGAGGCTGGATGGCCATCTGTTGGGAGTGCTTTGATGGGTGTTCCTTCATAGCAGGGGGTTGGACTCAATGGCCTCTGGGGTCTCTTCCAACTCTCTGATTCTGTGATTCCTTCAGCTGATGTGACTCCTGGTTCTTAAGGTAGGCTGGGAGGCCCCTTCCTAAACTGCAAACCCCAGGATTCCATAGGATGTTGAAAGTGGAATAACAGCACTAGATCAGTCTAGTACGGAAATAGCCTCAGGAAATTCTTCCTAATGTTTAGGCAGAATCTCTTTTCCTGGAGTCTGAAGCCAACAGACGTGATAGTCCGTCCACATTACGTCCCTTCAAATATTTAAACATTGGTATCATGTCATCTTTTAACTTTCCTTTCATACCCATCTCCCTCAGCTTCTTCTCGCAGGGCTTCATGGTTTCCAAGCCTTTGGCCATTTCGCCACCCTCTTCTGGACACCTTCCAGATTACCCGTGTCCTTCTTGAATGCCTTAGGGAGCTGGATATGTTGAGTTGTGGATATCTTGGATATCTTGACTTGTGGTATCCAGAACTGGACACAGGATTATTCCAGGTGGGGTCTGACCAAAGAAGAACAGAGTGGGACTATCACTTCCCTTGACCTAGACGCTATACTCATATTGATGCAGCCCAGAATGGCATTGGCTTCATTAGCTGCTGCATCACAGATCAGTAGCATTCATCAGACAGGGAGTATTGTATGGCACTACATGAGCACAGATCCTCACTTTGCAAGCATGATGTTGGATCCCAGCCATCCAGTTATTCTATAATCTCATTATGTCTGTGCGTTTTTCTGCCTTTGCTATTTGGTAGCATTCTCTTGAATCTTTCTCTGACATTGATCGTCTTGCCCATCTGGTATAATGAAGGAAAAAGAAAGGAAGTATGATATCAGATACCAAGGCACTAAAATCTGCCAAATCTTTTCAGTTTCGTTTGAAAATGCCATATTGTACCTGACAACTGACATGTGCAGAAAGACTCTTTCTATCTCTCCTTCCAACCTCCAGAGCTTCCTGCCAAGAAAAACCAGGGTCACTCCACCTCTGTTGTCCTTTCAGCAAACGTGTTTATTGTTCATACTGTCTGTGTTCATGGAGGCTTCTGGCTTTACAGCAGATGCATTTGCTGAAGCAGGTTGTACCCCAGGAATGGGCCACTGCCAGGGTTTCAGGAGCCATGTTGGATGGTTGTGCAACCTCCATGACATGATACCTGTGTTTAAATCTTCCATAAAATCCTAGAGTTGGAAGAGACCACAATGGCCATCGAGTCCAACCCCCTCCTATGCAGGAACACCTAGCAAAGCATTCCCAACAGATGGCCATCCAGCCTCTGCTTAAAAACCTCCAAAGAAGGAGGAGACTCCACCACACTCCATAGAGGCAGCAGCAGCTTCCACTGTCGGACAGCTCTGACCATCAGGAAGTTCTTCCTGAGGTTCAAGTGGAATCTCTTTTCCTGCAGCTTGAATCCATTGCTCCTTGTCCTAGTCTCTGGAGCAGCAGAGAACAAACCTGTTCCCTCCTCGACATGACATCCCTTCAAGTATTTAAACGTGACCATCATGTCCCCTCTTAACCTTCTCTTCTGCAGACTAAATATATCCAGCTCCCTAAGACGTTCCTCATAGGACATGGCTTCCAGACCTTCCACCATTTTGGTCTCTCTGCTCTCAACACATTCCAGCTTGTCCATGTGCTAGCTATTTGAAGGGGTGTCATACAGAAGACAGAGCAAGCTTGTTTTCTGCTGCTCCAGAAGCTAGGACATGGAACAACGGCTTTGGACTCCTGGAAAAGAGCTTCCATCTAAATGTCAGGAAGAACTTTCTTAGGGTAAGAGTGGTTCAAATAAATGGGATAGGCTGCTGCATCGAAGTGTGGTGGAATCTCCGTCTTTGGAGGTTTTGGAACAGAGCTAGAGTGCCTTGATTGCATATTCTTATGCAAATACCTGGTTCTAATTCCCACATATGCAAATCCACTAACAAAAATGTAAATTCTATGTGGGATTGTGACTGATGCTCATAGAAATGAACCTTAAATATGCTTAAAATGACTTTAATGAATATATTGACAATCCACTCCAGGCTTTAATCTGAACTTTTAAGACAGTGAGCAAGGAAAATGAAAGGGTCTTGGACCCTGTCAATCCCTTTTAAAGTTTGGAATAAAACCTGACATGGATTCACTACGGCCATTTCTGCACTAGACAGTTATAGTGCTACTATTCCTCTTTCAACATCCTATGGAATCCTGGGGTTTGCAGTTTAGGGAGGGGCCTTTAAGTTCATCTAAAAAAGTGGTTCTCAACCTGTGGGTCCCCAGATGTTCATGGACTTCAGCTCCCAGAAGCCCCGAGCATTGACCATAGTAGCTGGGGCTTTTGGGAGCTGAAGTCCACGAACATCTGGGGACCCACAGGTTGAGAACCACTAATATAAAAGCATTTGAGGCCCCTCCCTAAACTGCAAATCCCAAGATTCCATAGGATGTTGAAAGTGGAATGATAGCACTGTAACTGTCTAGGGTGGAAACCGACTACCTCTCTGATGTGGAAACCTCCAGGTACGACCAAACAGTAGAATTTGGAGGTATCCCCTGAAATGAGTGGCAGGTAATTCAGGCTGTATCAAAGGACGTGCAGCTTCTTCCAGCATGTAATTTATTTAGTCCATTACCTTAGTGATTTCAATGAAATATTATACAGTTTTATCATTGCTTTATTACTTGAGTTGATTGTGTTCCCTGGATTTTAATACCACAATGTAGTAAACCACTTGGGCTTTTTGGAACTGAGAGGGGTGTAGACGTGTCGCATAAATAAATACATTTTGCACAGAACAGGCTGTCAGGAGAGACGGTGCTGGCTATCGTTAACTCAGAAAGCTTGAAAAATTCATGGAGGTGTAGTAGAAAGAAATTGCGGAGGAGAACAGGAAACATGACAATTAGTCAGGGCAGATGTGTAGAACTCCCATCTTTAGAGATACCATTTTAAGGAGACAAACAGTGGAGAGAAGGCTAATGACCTCTTCGCCCAGCGTCCGGCCACCATGGTAGAAAGTTTGCTGGACTACATGAATCTTCCTCATTCTGAGCCAACTTTGTGCTCATTCAATATGCAGTGAACTCAGGTCTAATGTTCTTTCTCCCTATTTCTGTTGCAAAATTCTTTTGAGGTAAGTTGGGCTAGCTATCGCCCAGGGTCAGCAAATGAGGTGAGCTGGCCAAACTGAACACAGGTTGCCCTATGGAGAGCAGTCTTTGCGTCCAGCACACTAATCACTGCACTACTATGTCCAGAGAGCTTCTCATCTTCCCAGCTCCTGATATTCAAGAAAGATATGGACAAGCTGGAGTGAGTCCAGAGGAGGGCGACCAAAATGGTGAAGGGTCTGGAAACCATGAAGTCCTCTGAGGACTGGCTTAGGGAGTTGGGTATGTTTAGTCTGCAGAAGAGAAGGTTAAGATTAAGAGGGGATGTGATAGCGTATTTTAAATATTTGAATGGCAAGTCATGCTAAAGATGGAGCAAGCTTGTTTTCTGCTGCTCCAGAGACTAGGACATGGAACAGTGGATTCAAACTACTGGAGAAGAGATTTCACCTGAACATCAGGAAGAACTTCCTGACAGGGAAAGCCATTTGACAGTGGAAGATGCTGCCTCGGAGTGTGGTGGAGTCTCCTTCCTTGGAGTTTTTAAACAGAGGCTGGGTGGCCCTTTGCAGGGGGTGCTTTGAGTGTATATTCCTGCATGGCAGGAGGTTAGATTTGATAGTCATTGTGGTTTCTTCCAACTCAATGTTTCTATGATTCTATGATTCCTCTCCTGGGGTAAGGTGCTGAATAGTTACAGTTTCTAGAGTCTTCCATGCCCTGCACCCCAAATAATGTTCATCCCCCCGCACTTTTCTTTCTGACTAATATAGAGCATTGTTCATCAGAACTGTTTTGGAAAGTTTGAGAAGTTCCACCATAGATTATTTTTGCAGAAGATTTTTCATCTCCTACGACATCTGTTTCTTTGTGCAGCAGGCATGCGAGTTCTGTCCAAAGCTTTGAAATGGCCATGTTGGCTGGGGGATTTGGGGAGTTGCCATCCAAATAACTATCATGTCCAAGCTCTGTTTCTGCCTCTGTGCTGGGCAGCAGGGAATCACCGCTCTCAGGCATCCACGCCCCCCGCCTCTAGCTTTTCTCATTGAATAATGTCTATCAAAGCCAAGTCTCCAGCCAGCTTACCCTGCTGGGGAGAAATAGTTTCCAGACAGACACACTCAGTGGAGGATGTTGGGAGGAGGGGAGCAAGGGATGGCATCGATTTTGCCAGTAGATGCCAGCTTCTGTTTCGCCTGATGCTTCCGGTGCAGCCAACAGCAAGGTGGAGATTACAACGTAAAAGAAAAAACTGCGGAGAAGAATGGCTGGAATTGTATTGATGATTCCCAGCTAGTATTGTTGCTGCTGTTAGAATAATAGAATCTTAGAATGACAGAGTTGGAAGAGACCCCAAGGCCATTCAGTCCAACCTCATTCTGCCAAGCAGGAAGACACCCTCAAAGCACTCCCTTTGACAGATGGCCATTTAGCCTCTGCTTAAAAACCTCCAAAGAAGAAGCTTCGACCACACTCCTAGGCAGCAAACTATTCGGCTCTCAAACTGCTCTCACTGTCAGAAAAGGCTTCATTATGTTTAGGTGGAATCTCTTTTCCTGTAGTTTGAAGCCATTGCTCCGTGTCCTAGTCTCTGGAGCAGCAGAAAAGAAGCTTGCCCCATCTTCCATATGACATCCCTTCAAATATTTAAACATGGCTGTCGTGTCCTCTTCTCTTAACCTTGTCTTCTCCAGGCTAAAGATACCCAGTTCCCTCTACCACTCCTCATAGGACTCCATGGTTTCCAGGCCTTGTACTCATTGGGTTGCCCTCCTCCGGACACGCTCCAGCTTGCCAACATTCTTCTTGAATTGAGGTGCCCAGAACTGGACTCAGGATTCCAAATGAGGCCTAACCAATGCAGATTAGAGTGGCACCATTACCTCCCTCGATACAACCAATAATCGCGGTGACTTTCTAGGGTGATGCTATTCTATTTCAGAGGGTGATGCTATTATTTCTCTGCCTCAGATGGTAGACTCTGCTTCCTTAGAGGCCTTTGAAAAGAGGTTGGATGGCTGTCTCTGAGAAGAACTGCAGTTACGTATTCCTGCATGTTAAGGGATTGCCCTTCCCAGGGCAAGCGTGGAAGTTGCACCCCTAGGTGTTGCTTCTCCTGCCGCTGCCTCCCTGGACTGAGGAAGACCCCAGTGGGGTCAAGGGGGCAGCAGTGGGCCAGGCCCGGGTAGGAGGGTGGGGAGGTTTGCCTTTTTGGCGCTTCCTGGCGTTGGTACCCAGGGCACGCACCCCAGTTGCTCCACCCTAGATAGACCTCTGCCTAGATGGCCTTTGGGGTCCCTTCCGACTCTAGCATCCCATGATTCTGTGACAGCTGCTGGGGGCGAGAAAGCATAGAACCCCACATGCAGAGCGTTATGTTCACATGCTTTGATGTAGAGCAGAGGTGGGGAAATATGGCCCATGTGCCATGTGTGTGGCCTTTGAGGCCCTCTTCTGTGGCCCCCAAAACCCTTGAGGATACAAGTTGAGCCCTTCCCCCGTTAAAAAAATTCAGGCAGATGTGGGGGTGATTTTTTTCATCCGAAAATGATCCAAAATATACTAAAACCACCCATTAAACTTGCGGTTTAACTCACCCACCCACCTTCTAGAACCCTTCAGTGCCTTAGGAATCTTTTTAAAATGGCCAAAGTCACCCGAAAGCGTAGAAAAATGATGCTTGGAAGTGATGTTGCGTCTGCAGGAAGGAGGTGCTACAAGGAAGCAATCCTTGCCATACAGTTGCCCTCCCCAGATGTAAAATCTTGGCTTTTCCATCTTCTTCCTACAATGAAATTTATACATTTCACATTTTTTTCTAACTTGTGGTTTTATTTTAGCCATTTGCCTGATCTACCAAACTTACCGAACTAAGCGTGATTTTTGCATTTTTCCTATATGCATTTTAGCAGTCTGCTCTTTTAAGCTATACACACTGTTAGACTTGATTTCTTGGGAGCATGCTACAAAGCTGGGAAATGTGCAAGAGCTCAAGGCTGGGTGCCTGTTTCCAAATAATGAGTCTCAGGAGGCATGGATTGAGGCTTTTTCCAACACTGTCAGATCCACATAAAATTCTTTCCACGCTTATTGTGGACAGCACATCCCCTTTCCAACCCCAAGGGCCCTAGATAGACCCCTGGAATTGGTGAGTCAGATGGGGCCACAAAAGCCACCTAGTCCAACCCCCCTGAAGTGCAGGGTAGATCTGCCCCACATTTTCATGGAAGTAGGCTGTCAACAATAAGGGTGGAAAGAAATGACCACAGATGTGACAGTACTGGTAAAAGTAGAATCATAGAATCATAAAGTTAGTGAGTTCAGCCCCCGTCTACCATGCAGAAGACATAATCCAAGCATTCCCTTTGACAGATGGCCATCCAGCCTCTCTTTAAAAATCTCCAAAGAAGGAGACTCCACCACACTCCAAGGCAGCAGTGCATTCCACTGTCAAACTGCTATTACCATCAGGAATTTCTTCCTAATGATTATATGAAATCTCTTTTCCTGAAGTTGAAGCCGTTGCTCCATGTCCTAGTCTCTGAAGCAGCAGACAACACCTTTGCCCTATCCTCCATATGGCATCCCTTCAAATATTTAAACTTGTCTATAATGTCACCTCTTAGAATCATAGGGTTGGAAGAGACCAGAGGGGCCATCCAATCCAACCCCCGGTTATGCAGGAACCAAATCAAAGTCCTCCCTTTGACAGATGGCCATCCAGCCTTTGCTTAAAAACCTCCAAAGAAAGAGGAGACTCCACCACACTCCAAGGCAGCAGATTCCACTGCCGGACAGCTCTGTCTGTCAGGAAGTTCTTCCTGAGGCTCAAGTGGAATCTCCTTTCCTGCAGCTTGAATCCATTGCTCCTTGTCCTGGTCTCTGGAGCAGCAGAAAACAAGCCCACTCCCTCCTCTACAGGACATCCCTTCAAATATTTAACTATGGCTATCATGTCCCCTGTTAACCTTCTCTTCTGCAGACTAAACCGCTCCCTAAGCCGCTCCTCATAGAGCTTCATGGCTTCCAGACCCTCCACCATTTTGGTTGCCCTCCTCCGGACACGTTCCAGCTTGTTGACATCCTTCTTGAATTGAGGTGCCAGACAGAATTCCAGATGAGGTCTAACCAAAGCAGAAGAGAGTGGTGCTGTTACTTCTCTCTACCTAGACATTATGTATAGAAGTAAACAAAGTATTGTCCCTAAATGGGGGTGGAAGGAAGGAAGGAAGGAAGGAAGGAAGGAAGGAAGGAAGGAAGGAAGGAAGGAAGGAAGGAAGGAAACGATCTGAATCCTGATGTTGGATTCAACCAGAGTAGACCCATTGGATCAGTAGGACTTACCCGTGTGTAGGCTCATTAGTTAACAACTGGTTCCGTGGCTGTACCCGAGTTGTAAGCCACTAATAAGATTCAGACTTGTGTGTATTAGGAAACTATGTCCTTAGCGATGCAGTTTCCATTAACGCTGAGTTAAATCTGTTCTTTTGAGAAATGTTGGCTCAGTGCTAAAATATCCAGAAGGATCAAACAAAGACATCTTTATTCAAAACAGAACTCATCATCAGACGCTTGACACCAGTAAGAGAACAGAGGGAAGGAAATGGAAAACCAGGGATGAAAAGAAGGGGCCCTGTGATGGAACAACAGATTGTGTAGAATTGCAAATAAGCGAATATGTGTGTGAATAATGGCAAATTTGCCGGTTGTGCACAAACAAGGTGTCGATAAGAGGAGGTATCTGGCAGCTTCACGGAGGCCATCCTTCTCTTCACCCTCCGTGAAAAGACAGGTCTCTAGGAAGTTCATAAACAAGGAAAAATCTGTCGTTTGCCTGTAAAATTGAACAGGGAAGCATGACAGTTGTCCCTTCGGTTTATGCTGGCCAGCAGCCACAGCAGCAAAATGTTCATTTCATCCTCCTTTTAAAAAATCATGTATGATGCTGAACGGGCCAACCTTCCAATGTTACATCTGGTAAATAACAGAACAAGAGAGTCAGGAAACACGTAAGTAAAATTACTCTTAGTACTCCTTGCTTAAGAAAACCCTATGAAGTTTTCTTAACTTTAAGAAAGAAGTCAAGTAGGCTGAAGGAGCAATCCACACATGTGGGTTTGTTAGGGTTACCCCTGGACCCTCAAAAAACATGTGGGGCCAGACCTAAAATATTAGGTCTGCATGGACTTTGCTGAGTAGTCTATGCTATTGCAGGTGAGCTTTGAATCAGCCTGGAAAGATCCCCAACTTTGCGCAAAGGGACTCCCCTCCCTCCGCAGGAATGCAGTCAAGTGTTCTTCTTACATAAGCAAAGAGATGGACCCTTTATTGAAAGAAGGGAGGGGTTAAAATAGGTTTGAGATGACAGTGAACTCATAGAGCATTCAGCGCATGTGCAAGAATATTTGGCCTCCCAGGACTAAAGTTCTGATACGTGGTTCATAATACAGTAACTTCTGGTTAACAACCAACAATGAACCCCGTATCACACATGCATTTGCTCAGCAGTGAAGAATAAGGCCATTTCCGCACTAGACTGTTGCAGTGCTGTTATTCCACTTTCTCTTTTTTTAAATTAATTTTTATTCCAAACATTCGGTAACATATATCTCAATATTATATTATTTACACAATTAGATTCATCTATCAGAAATATACATGTTATCTACGTACAATTAATGCAATCATTGAGATTTAAATCTTATCAGATATTTTGAATATATAAAACCTCTATTCCCCTCCTTTCAAACTGCTCCCATCGTTTAATCTTTTGTATTGAAATTTACCTTCTCTCCCTCTTCTCTCTCACTCCATCCTCCCTTTCTAGCCCCTTTCCCTCTACCTACTGTCCTTTTCTCTGCACTTTCTAACCTGCTTTCCAGTGTTTCAGCCGAACCTACAATTTGCACATTATCTTTTTATTGTTGTGTGTCTAGTTTATATTGTTTTATATTTAGAGTTCTTGAAACCAAAAGAAATCTTCACTTGTCTAAATATATATTGACTATTATTAATTATCTAATTCAGAAGTTCTCAACCTGTGGGTCCACAGATGTTCGTGGACTTCAGCTCCCAGAAGCCCTGAGCATTGACCACAGTGGCTGGGGCTTCTGGGAGCTGAAGTCCATGAACATCTGGGGACCCACAGGTTGAGAACCACTGAGCTAATTAATTATCTAATACACGTTATCTGATAAAATCCTGTAATTCTTCAATTCATCCCCCTCTTCGAACTACTATAACCCAACTTGTCATATTGTCTGTCCTGGTACTATGAAGGCCTTCCTTTTACGCACTCTATAACTTGCTTCCAATTCCTTATTATTATTATTATTGTTATTATTCCACTTTCAACATCCTATGGAATCCTGGGGTTTGCAGTTTAGGGAGGGGCCTTTGAGGATGGGCCTGGAGGCCCCTCCCTAAACTACAAACCCCAGGATTCCATAGGATGTTGAAAGTGGAATCATGGCGCTATAATAGGCTAGTGCGGAAATGGCCTCAGAAATATTGTTACAGAGAGTGCTGGAACCCAGGGATTGACTTTGCCAATAATTTTGAGTAGGACAAGGGGCTGACCACAGGAACAACCTTTAAAGTTGACTAGAATTCAGAATGGAGGAACTTTGGTTAGGCAAATACAAGGACAGAGAGAGAGAGAGTTCCCATAACTCTATAATTTATTTATGCAGGCCATATCGTCTGTGAATTGAACTGTCCATGGTACTGAATCTCTAGCTACCCTGCAGAGTAGACCAGGGAAAAAGGGGGGAGACACTGTCTCTTTTGCCTATACTCTCCTGCCGCTTCCAGGTTAACCCCTCGTGCCAAACATCTCAAGGTAGGACTTCACAAGCCTTGTTTTCCTTTTCATCCATTATTTTCTGCACCCTCTCTCCCTTCAGTTTTCAAAATTTTGCCTTGCCAACCGGTCAAGAAATTCCTCTCTCTAGGTACATATATTTCTCTCTTTAAATATTGGCTTGAATTTAAATCCAGTTGAATAGGGAGGAGTAAGACAGACGTGAAAAGGCTACGGGCTTGTTAAATGAAATGAAAGCAAACCGATTCTGACAGCAGCAAAGAGGAAAAGGAGGATGGAAGGAGACATGTAGCTATGAAGCGACTTCTGGCCTGGCCCTCCCATTCTCCACTTACGGGGCAGCAGCTTATGGGGTCGAAGGGGTTGCTCCCCATCAGTCAGGAAGCATCTTACTTATTGTCCCATCTCCTCCTGTGAGCAATATCCAGTGTCACAATCGGAAGCAGGATCCGTCTCATAGTTCCTCCTCACACCAGAGACATCTCAGGTGAAGCAGGGGAGAACGTCCGCTTCCTGATTGACAAAGGAACAGACCCCCCCAGTCCACTGCAGTAGCTCCTGCCCAGTAAGTGGAGATGGAGGTGGGGGGAACTTTCACAGAATTTTTTTTTTTTTAAACGCTGTTGAAACTGTGCGTGTCAGAACAATACATCACCCTCTTACAGCTCTTGCCTTAGAATCATAGAATCATAGGGTTAGAAGAGACCACAGAGACCATCCAGTCCAACCCCCTGCTATGCAGGAACACCCATCAAAGCATTCCCAACAGATGGCCACCCGGCCTCTGCTTAAAAGCCTCCAAAGAAGGAGGAGACCCCACCACACTCCAAGGCAGCAGCAGATCCCACTGCCGGACAGCTCTGACCGTCCGGAAGTTCTTCCTGAGGTTCAGGTGGAATCTCCTTTCCTGCAGCTTGAATCCATTGCCCCTTGTCCTGGTCTCTGGAGCAGCAGAGAACAAGCCCTCTCCCTCCTCTACATGGCATCCCTTCAAATATTTGAACGTGGCTGTCAGGGTCCCTTTTTAATCGTCTCTTCTGCAGACTAAACATCTCCAGCTCCCTAAGCCACTCCTCAAAGAGCTTCATGGCTTGCAGACCCTCCACCGTTTTGGTCGCCCTCCTCTGGACACACCTTAAAAGCCTTCAGTTCTAAAAACCTCCCTGATTTTTTTTTTAAAAAAAACTGTCACCTTCTGACAGAAGGACAGCAAGGAAGGGACCGTTTTGGCTTCCCTCGAGAGGGAATTCCAAAGTCTGGGGGCTGCTGCCAAGAAGGCCCCCCCTCCGTTCCATGAAGTGTGCCTTTCAAGGGGTTAGAAATGAAAGAAAAGGTGCTCCTCCAAGTCTCAGGGTCTGGGGAGGCTCATATGGGAAGAAAAGGTACATCAGATGATCTAGACAGACGTATGTTATACAGTCAGAGAGTCATCGAATCATATAGTTGGGGGAGACCCCAGGGGCCATCGAGTCCAACCCCCTGCCGTGCAGGAACCCCCATCAAAGCATTCCCCAGAGACTGCCATCCAGCCTCTGCTTAAAAACCTCCAAAGAAGGAGACTCCACCACACTCCAGGGCAGCAGATTCCACTGCCGGACAGCTCTGACCGTCAGAAAGTTCTCCCTGAGGTCCAGGTGGAATCTCCTTTCCTGCAGCTTGAATCCATTGCTCCTTGTCCTAGTCTCTGGAGCAGCAGAAAAAAAGCCCACTCCCTCCTCAACACGACATCCCTTCAAATATTTAAATACTAGGGCGTACGGGTGGGTGAAAGATGCAGCAAGTGGTATACACGTATTAACTCCAGCCCCTTGGCTGAAGCAGTCCAGCTCTTCTGCTATTGAGGTCCAGCATCCCCCTCACTGACCATGGTAGAACTGGGCCTCCAGGCAACTAATTCTGAACAATGAGAAGCCCAACAGTTTAACAATCTGTGGCTACGGTTATTAGCAGTGATATATTTAAGTCTCCTACTCCCAAGTCTCAAGTCTATACCTTCAGGTCTCAAGTTGAGTCTCAAGTCATTGCAAGGTACTTTCAAGTCAAGTCTCAAGCCTGGGAGTCAACCTTAACAGAAAAAAAAGAGGTACGGTGTATAGGGGGGTCAATGGGCATAAAAGAATCTGCAGCTTTGAAAGTGGGGAATAGGATCCTTCTTGCCCCCCATTACTGAAGCTTCAAAAGCTTTAAGAAGCAAGGATCCTTCCTGCTCAAGCCCACTGTTGCCTAAAACTTACAGTTCCCCTCTGTGAAACTCTCTGGGGTGAGCCTTGCCTTCTGCTCTTAGGAAAAGTTTTAGAAGGCTCCTCCGATACGCAGTGGGGACAAGCTCCCGAGCAGACCTCAGCCCTGCCTCAAGCCCTTTTCCTAACCCGTTTGCATTTCAATTACAACCAGCCGATCAGAACACAAAATTTGAAGCTGCATTTTAGATTTGGGTTTATCCAAGCTTCTTAAACAATTAACCACTGCCAGGAGCTCATGGCATTCCAAATGCAGCCTCCCCACATGTTTCTTTTGAAATAGTGAGCTATGGCTGAACTCATAGGCCATTTCCACATTACATTTTTATAGCACTATTATTGCACTTTCAGCATCCTATGGAATCCTGGGGTTTGCAGTTTAGGGAGGGGCCTTTGAGACTCCTCCCTTTGAGGCCCCTTCCTAAACTGCAAACCCCAGGATTCCATAGGATGTTGAAAGTGAAATGATAGTGCTATAACAGTCTAGTGCGGAAATGGCCATAGAGAGGAAAGAACATCTTCTTCTCACAAATGCAGAGCTAAGAAAGGTGCCCAGCAGAGCCTCAAAACTCAAGCAACTCTCAGACAGCTCCAGCTGAACATTAGAAGGTGGTGGGTTAGACTAAAAAATGAGTCTAGCTGTATCTTCCCAGGTGAAGCACAGAGCTGGATTGGGCCCTTATTCAGATTAGTACCATTTCCGCACTAGCCTGTTATAGTGCTATTTTTCCACTTTCAACATCCTATGGAATCTGGGGTTTGCAGTTTAGGGAGGGGCCTTTGAGGATGGCCTTTTAGTCCCCCTAAACTGCAAAGCCTAGGATTCCATAGGATGTAGAAAGCGGAATAATAGCACTATAACAGGCTAGTGTAGAAATGGCCTAGGAGACAAACACAAGATTACTTTTGGCTGAGAAGGAACATTTTCTTAGATTCTGCTCTCATGAGAGTCTGATCAGGTAGACAAGCTTTATTTGAAACCTCGGCGTATTTCTAGAACTTCCAGTGTTACATGAATTAGAAAAAATGCACAGAGATGAAAGTTGCGGAACATCTAGAGAACAGAATCTTCGTGACCATTCGGACATAAGCATCATTTTTCCTATAAACAAACAGATGTTCTCAGCCAGTTATGAAATTGTTCTTACTGCGTTACCTTGTTGATTTTCGACGTAGTTGTTTCAGTTAACGTAGTTCTTGCTATTAACAGCTTGCAAAACCAGTAAGACAGAATGGACTAAAGTCAAAATATAATCAAAAGATTTTTAACCCATGGAATGGTTAATTTATTGTTGCTTAGGAACTGGGAGATAAAAAATGAAAAGCTTGGAAGTATTTTTATGCCCAGCAAAGTGACTTCGTGACAATAAGAGAGGTTCATCAGTGGGACAAATGGCCTAGGGAGGAGGTGGGATTGCTTTCTCTGGACATCTTCAAAAAGATGGCTCCCTGCATTCCTGCACTCCTCAAGGGGTTGGACTCAGTGGGCCATGGGGCCCCTTCTGGCTCAATGATTCTGTATCTCACTGGATCTGAAAATAGAGTTTTCTTGGCCAAATTTCTTCAGAAGTTTGTCTTTCTTCTTCTGGGGCTGAGAGAGTGTCACTTGCACAAGATCACCCAGTGCTTTTCCGTGGTTGAGCTGTTACCCAAAACCTACGTGCCACGAGGGCCGCCCTGTGATGCCAGTACCTCCTTGCAAAAGTGGAGAATTAATTAGCTCAAATTAGTGAATTAGTGAGAGGGGGGCAATTTAGCAAGACCTTTCTACCAACGTTTTTGGGCTCATGCAGGAAAGAACCAGCCAGAGGTTCAAAAGTAAACTAAAAATGTGTTTTGTTGAGGAGAATTCACTGATGCATGCACGTAAGATGCAAACAGTCACGCATTCACACAAGAGCTAACCAAAGGATAACGGGAGGAAAAATTATGGATATAGAGAGGCTGAGCTTTTTGGGTTATAAGTACCAGTCCAGAAGAGTACTGAAGAAGTTGAAATGTGGCGTAGACTTGTGTGTAAGGGCAGACCGGATCAGGATTTAGGGCGACATAATGGGGTCCAGTATTTCATCTGACTGCATCTGACTTCTCACATTATGGTTATCATAATCATAATCATTATTTTATTCATTTATATCCTACCTCTCTCCCAATACCGGGACTCAAGACAGCTAAGGACATATTTTAAAACAATTGTCATTGTGTGCCATTAAGCCATTTCTGAGTTACGGTGACCCTAAGATGACCATGGGGAACCTAACATGGAGTTTTCTGCGGCTGAGAGTATAGGATGTGCCCATGGTCATTTTTGACTTATGGTGACTCTAAGGTAAACCTGCCACAGGGTTTTCTGGGGGCTGAGAGTTTGTGACATGCCCAAGGTCACCCAGTGTGTTTCCATGGCTGATTGGGGAACTGAACCCTGTTCTCCAGGATTGTAGTCCAACGCTCAAACCACTACAGCGAAAACAATACGGACTGAAAACTGTACAGAAATGTCAGTGCTCAAACCACTACACTGTCTTGGCTTTGGAAGGCGGGAATCTAAATAAATGAATTGATCCTCCTCTCTTTCCCCCGCTGTGGATGGGGTGATTTGAGGCAAAAAGCCCTCCCTGGGACTTGCTGCTGCCTCTCGCCGTTTCTCCTCCACGACCACAACTTATCCCTGTTATTGATGGGCACATCAGCTCCCAGCGACAGTTTTCATCTGCCCGCTCGGCTGATCCAGCCGCACTCCTGCGGTGACATTTTTGGAGGGCACAATAGCACGGCATCAATCACGGCTGGGGAACAAACAAACAACCGTTCTGCGCAAAGGGAAAAGGTCGGGGCACCAGTAGGGATGGTAACCGGGTGCCCTCTCCAGCTGCTGGGAGAGACTCTGCCCTCCTCCCCAGTGCCCTCTGCTTTGCGCTTGGTATGTGTTTCCCATTCTGTGCTGTTTTTGTCTTTCTCTTTGATGCTTCTGCACACTTGACCTTAAAGGGACAACAGCAGCATCTTGGGGTTTCTGAGAACAAAATCTCTTTGCGCACATGGGCAGGTCACAAGTAGCAGACACATGTGGCTTTGCTGGTCTCCGAGTGGTGCCTTCCTTTTGCCTTCTGCCTTCTTGCCTCCTGCTTTGGTTAGACCTCATCTGAAATGCTGTGTCCAGTTCTGGGCACCTAATTTCAGGAAGGATATCGACAAGCTGGAGCGTGTCCAGAGGAGGGTGACCAAAATGGTGGAGGGTGTGGAAGCCATGAAGCCCTATGAAGAGCGGCTGAGGGAGCTGGGGATGTTTATTCTGCAGAAGGGAAGGTTAAGAGGGGACATGATAGCCATGTTTAAATGTTTGAAGGGATGTTATGTCGAGGAGGGAGTGCTCTTGTTTTCCGCTGCTCCAGAGACCAGGACAAGGAGCAATGGATTCAAGCTGCAGGAAAGGAGATTCTCAGGAAGAACTTCCTGATGGTCAGAGCTGCCCAGCAGTGGAATCTGCTGCTGCCTCAATGGAGAGTGGTGGAGTCTCCTCCTTCTTTGGAAGTTTTTAAGCAGAGGCTGGATGGCCATCTGTCAAAGGGAGGGCTTTGGGGTTGGACCTGGGGTCTCTTCCAACTCCGTGATTCTAGGACTCTATGACTCTATGAGCCAACATGATGTAGCAGTTTGAGCACTGGGCTATAACCCTGGAGACCAGGGAGGAGAATAAACTGACTATACGTTTAAATAACTGCTGAAAACAAGATGGGATGTCACTTTTATCTTTTTGTATCTTTTCTATTTGCTTCTTTGTTTTCTCTAGTTTTCTGTTTCCTTGCTTTTCATTTTCCTTTTTTCCTGCTAGGTATTAGTATTGTTCTGTTAGAGAAGCAGCATAGTATAGTGGTTTGAGCTTTGGACTACAACCCTGAAGACAAGAGTTCAAATCCCTGCTTGGCCATGGAAACCCACTGGGTGACCTTGGGCACGTCACACACTCTCAGCCCCAGAAAACCCCATGATAGTTCACCATAAGGTCATCACAAGTTGGAAATGACTTCAAGGCATAGAAGAACAACAGGTTGAAATCGGAACTTTGACTTGAGCTTAGAAGCAAACTGGAATGAGCAATAAGCAATGAGCAATAGAGAGGCAGTGTACTGTAGTGGTTTGAGCTTTGGACTATGGCTCTGGAGACCAAGGCCATTTCCACACTACATTCTTATAGCATGATTATTCCACTTTCAACATCCTATGGAATCCTGAGGTTTGCAGTTTTGGGAGGGGCCAGCCGGTGGGGAAAAGGGAGCGGTTTGCCCCAGGTGGCAATGTTTTTGGGGCGTCCCGGCCCATAGCCACATCCCTGTGCACCCTGGCCACGCCCCCATGCCCCACAGCCACGCCCCGTGCACGGTGGCCACACCTCTCATGCCGTAGCCCCACCCCCTCCACACACTCCAAGCTCAGCCACTGGGTCCCTCGGTTGCACAATTGCCTCCGATGGTTGAGTGGGTGGGCTGGACCCCCTCTCTGCTCTCTGTTCATTGGGAGGTGATGATTTTTTCCTGCTAGACAAGCGCTTGGAAGTAGATTGTGTGTGCAGAAGAATTTTTCATAGGTTGTGTGAGCTGTATTTTTATCTGTATTGTTAGCTCTTTCAAATGATCTTACACTCTCGGGAAAAAATGTGTGTTTTTTTTTACATGATAGCTAATTTAATTAACTGAGATTCTACATCACAGTCCACACTGTGTAATCCTACAGATCCTCAGCTATGTTGCAAAGGTGCAATGAAACCTTATTAGTGCATGACAAAGATGCATCTTATGGCACCGGCAAGTGTGCTCCAATGCATGTCCGACACATCTGATGAACATTGGGCCTTCCTGTTGTCCTTCAGCACTTCCTAGCCGTATCCAGATATGAATGGGAGAGTGCACATTGATGCACATTGTGGCTGAGATTCATCAGTTGCTCCACTGGCTAGCATTGTCAGGAACTGAATCCACACACACAAATAGGACAGTGCATAAACACTATTTATTTGGAGTGAGATACATCATACAGGACTTCAGAGAGTGGACTAAAGGCAATTAGCACAATTCAAAGCATAAAACACCAAGAAGAGTCTTTTCCACCTGCAAGAGACCTTGAAGCCGTGGCAAGCCTGGCAGTGCTTATCAGTGCATTCCTAGCTTTTTGTTTATCTAACGGTCTCTGGTTCTCATACCTTTGTTACAAGCAAGCTGCTAACTTAAATCCTACTACATATCCTATTACTATAATATGGAGGGCTACCCAGCAAGCATTGTCCAGTGGACATCTCTATGTCATAACACCATGGCAGCTTCTAGGTCAGTAGTTCTTAACCTGGGGTCCGTGGACCCCCCAGGGGTCTGTGATGTCCTCACAGAGGGTCCACAAAAGCTTGAAATAGTGTTATGAGCTTTTATAGTTAGTTAGGAAGGAAGGAAAAGAAGGGAGGAAGGAAGGAAGACAAATTTGTATGGAGTCATTCCTATAAAATATTTCCCCCTTCTCTCCAAATTTGGAGACCCTTGATGAGCAACTGTTACCCCAAAACATGGGTGACTCAGGGGTCCAACTGCAACGCCAATACGTCCACTTGACAGAAGAGAAACAATTAGCTCAAAATCAGAAGGCCTGTGAGAGGGGGGTAACTTAAGGAGATCTACCAGCTATGTTTACGGGGTCCTTGCCAGAAAGGAACCAGTCAGAGGTTTTAAAACTGAAATAAAATGGGTTTTACTGAAAAGGTTCACACAAACACGCAATGATCCAAACACTCACACATGCATGCAAGAGCTAACTGAAGGAAAAGGGAGGAAAGTGTGATAGAGGACTTTCAGGGATGAGGTGATAATTACCGGTCTGGAGAGCAGGAAAGAAAACAGTGACGTGGCTTAAGTAGGCAACTAAGGACAGTTCTTGTTCGGGAATCAAATGGACAGCATGGTGCTCAGAAAGGTGAGAGACTGCACTGGACGGCTTGAAATGAGGGGTGCTTATACCTGAAAAATATCCTGCGGGTATGGGTATGAATTGCTCTCCCAGCCAAGTGGACAATGGGAATTGCAACACAAACACTGAAGTCCAGACACAATTAATGGTCTCAGTGTTTAGGTGACAAACGGATAATGGCTGTTGTAATAGCTCCGCATTGTGGAGAGGAGGGGAAGACAACAGGGAAACATCCAGATATTCAGGATCAGGGTTAAGACAATCCCAATTTGGTGGGAATTTCCCCTTTCAGATCTGAGGAGTCCAGTTTATGATCTTTTAAACCGATTGTCTAGAGAGTGGCTGCGTATTAGCCTGAAAATGACTTGGTCCCTGCCCAAGAGATACGTGTGGCTGACCTGCCTTGCAATCTCACATATAGAGTCCATAATATGCCCCTTCCAGCTTGACCGTCTCATCAGCTCAGTTATCATTTATATCAACGCCAACTAATAGTACCAATTAGATAATATTTGCCAATTAAATCATGCCTGTCGTGGGGGATGTGTGGTGCCATAATACAATTTTGAATAAGTGTTTGATGCAACTTTGGCATGTTAACTCTTGAGTTTAGTTTTGTTGGGCTGTGGCAGCAAAAGATATTTGAAGGGGGACTGTGGTAAAGGAAAGGCTAAGAACCACAGCTTTATTGAATATGGGAACTGCAAAACTGCTCAGTTCTGTTTCCCCTACACGCGAGTCCACTTAATAAGATGTAAGCTCTATTTTTTTTAAAAAAAAAACTTTTGTTATCATCAGGTTGTTAGCCAGAGGGAGACCTCCAGGGCTTTGCAATCTCTCCAAAGCTCTCATTTGGGGTCTCGCCCTTTGCAGCTGCTCTCTTCACTTGGCTGGCAATGCTTTCATAAATAAAAGGATGATCCCCTGTTGATCTGTTACTGAGAATGTCTTTCTTTTCCCCCTTTTCCTTTCTCTGAAACTGGGGTGTCTAGCAATGTGGTCCTTTGGTTTGCTTTTGTGATGAAATCCACAGTGGTTCTTTTTGTTTTTCCTCCTGTTGTGATGAAAATAATCATTATTGTGACAATTTGGATGTTTCACAACTTATCAGAAAAACAGAGCTGTGAGGAGCTAAGCCCATGAGGCCCTTTTTGATGCACAAAAGGGACTTGTTTTTGCTGGTTTACTGTTGCAAATGCTGCTGGTGGAGTTCCCTTTGTCCAGAATTATGTTGGTGGCATATAAGTTGCATTATGCATGTAGTGTGATTTTTTTAGACCATGCAGAAAGGATGCATCCAACTGATAGTGGTGGGAGTGGATTTCCACATGCGGCACTATCTGTGCATTAATGCACCTAGAGCTGTGTGTCAATATGCATTGTGTATTCCTTATTGGAGACTGCCCCTGCGCATTGCATATTTCTACATAGGTGTGTTTATTTACCATTTCTCATCTGTTTTGCTATAGTGGGCCCTCCACTTCCATGGGTTCAGTGCTTGCAGATTTGGTTGTTCATGGATTATTTTATTTTACTTATTTATTTGGTTAAAAAAAAATCTTGCTTTATTTGCCCCACCACAGAAAAAAAATATGTTCTTTCTAGGAATCTCCAGGCCCTGCAACCTTCGCCTTTTCCGCACAAGATTGTTATAGCACTATTATTCCACTTTCAATATCCTATGGAATCCTGGGGTTTTCAAACCCCAGGATTCCATAGGATGTTGAAAGTGGAATAATAGCGCTATAACAGTCTCATGCGGAAATGGCCGTGGTTCTGTGGATCATAGAATCACCCTGGAGGACTCAGAGATTCCGAGGGGAACACTTCTCTAGGCAATGCGAGGTCCTCCAATGTGACTCTATGGCCCACTTCTGCCAGATGTTGACCACAGGATCCATGCTGGAAGACCTAGAAATTCTTTTGAGAAGTGTTCTCAGAGAGAGAGAGAGAGATTAAAAAAAAAATTCATGATTTTTATTGGCATTTTCCCACTTTTGTAGGGATCTTGCACCCCAAACCCCCACAAAAGTGGAGGTCCCACTGTATTTGGGATAAGAATTGGATGTTTAGGGTTTTGGCGGGGTTCCATAGAACTCTCCTCCAGATGTGTTGACTTTTTTTCCCCGCTGGCTTTTTTTTGGTGTCCAGCTTTCTCACCTGTGTGTCTGCTCATAGTCCCCAAGTTTCCCAGGAGTTGTGAGCCTCAGCACTGAAGAGGAGGCCATACTTTAAGGCCTTGTTCTCATATTCAGATACCTATGGCCATTTCCACACTACACTGTTATAGTGCTCTTATTCCACTTTCGACATCCTGTGGAATTCTGGGATTTGTAGTTTACAGAAGCCAAAGAGCTCTCTGGCTGAGGATTCTCAAGGCCCTTCCCTCTACTGCAGTGGTTCTCCACCTGTGGGTCCCCAGATGTTTCTAGACTTCAGCTCCCAGAAGCCCTGAGCATTGACCATAGTGGCTGGGGCTTCTGGGAGCTGAAGTTCCCAAACATCTGGGGACCCACAGGTTGAGAACCACTGCTCTACTGCAAACCCCAGGATTCCATAGGAGGTTGGAAGTGGAATCATCGCACTATAACAGCGTAGTGTGGAAATGGCCATAGATCCGATCGATAGTAGTTATTTTGGGTTACCAAGTCTGCTTTGACTTATGGGAAGCCCATGAATTAGAGGCCCCTAAGAGGTCCTGCCCTTCACAGAGCTGCTCAGGTCTTGCCAACTCAAGCCAGGCTTGCCTTCCTTGGGGGATTCAGTCCAACCGTAGTGAGGTCCCCCTCTTCTCCTACTGACTTCTGCTTTACCGAGCATTATCTTCTTTTCCAGTGAGTTACGTCATCTCATGGTATGTCCAAAGTATGACAGCCTCCGTTGAGTCATCTTGGCTTCAAGGGAGAGTGCAGACATGGCTTGCTCTGAGATCCATTCATTTATCTTATCTTATCTTATCTTATCTTATCTTATCTTATCTTATCTTATCTTTACATACAAAAACAGACAAACAAATTTTACATTCATGTATCTTATACAAAATCATTTCCTCTTATAAATGACATTGTTCATACACTCATACCTTATCCAACCATCCTCGCTTCCCCCGGATGAGAGGTAATAAAATTCCCGAATAGTACTTCAGTTGTCTGTAGTCAAATAGTACTTCACAAAAAAATACTGGAGAATTTTACTTTACATGATTACAACAGATCCTGTTGAATATGCAAGGTTACAGAAAACTGAACAGATACCTACAGTAGAGCAATGGTGGGCAACATCAATTGAAAATTGCAATGCAGACATGGTTGGTCAGAGATTAAAAGGAAAATCAGATGATGATATCTTTAAAGAATGGCGGAATGTATTGGATGTGAAGGGGTTTTTGTCAAGTAACAATTCATTATCCATGATAACAGGTTAAATAAAAGGAGATAAACAGAGAAATATTATGGAACATGTAAACTGGGCTTGAAATGCAGGAACTATCTTGGTAATGTAATCGATTTATTGAGATGCATAAATACAACATGACAATGATATAACAGTTTATGTAATCTGGTGAGGAGTGGGAGGATACTGTAATAGTTTGGTAAATGTACAATGGGGAATGTATGCTTTATACGCTGGAATTATAATAAAATTATTATAATATATATATATGTATATGTGTATGTATATATATATATATGTAAATCTGCCCATTTGCATCATATCAAAAAGTTTCAGTTCCCAGTCTTTCACTGAGGGAAGGGTCTTTTGTTTCCAATTTTGGGCAGTTAACAATCTAGCTGCAGCCGACATATAAAATATCAGTTTCCCTGCTTTTTTCTCTAAATCTTCATTCATTATTGATAACAAATATAGTTCAGGGGACATTTCAAATTGAAATCCTAATTTTTTTTTTCTATTTGGATATGTATTATAGTCCAGAATTTTTAAATTTTTTTACGTAACCACCACTGGTGATAAAATGTTCCTATTTCTATATCACATTTCCAACATTTATTTGAGACATTTATCTGTTTTAGTACTCCAAGGTATCTTTAAAAATCTCATCCAGAACCACATTTCAAATGAGTTGGGGAGTTTTTTTCCTCCCTCTCAGCTTTGCTCATTGTCTACTTTTCTCATTCATCTATAGAAATTCTGAATATTATGGCCTGGAAGATCGTGGCTTTGGTGTTAGCAACATCTTACACAATTTTTATGGCCAGTGTCACGTCTTCCTACGCCCCATTACACTCCACTCTCATCTGCACAAGATGTGTATGTCATGTAGGTAATTGTGTGCAAATACCTTTAGCATAAATATCATAATCTATCAATGCATCTCAGGAGGTGGATTGAAATTCACAAAAGAAATCTGGCAGGAAAGTACGAGGTTCCTGGCCGCACCTTTCGTCTCTCTTGGAATCAGAGCAGATGACAATGTTGGTGATTAGAATGGTCTTTATTTATTTATTTTTTTGAAGAAGGTGGGATTTTTTTTCCTATTTATCATTTTTATACAAAGCGTAAATTTAAAACAATTTCTCCATCATAGTTTCGTATATACACATGAAGGTTTACTGTATTTTCTTACCTTCCTGCATTTCTACCTAAAGTCTTAGTATTTTCATGAATGTTACCAATTATTTACGTACTACTACAATTATCCTTTAATATGGTATATGACTCCAGAAAAAATACAAAGAATATATAAAACCGGAACAGGAAGGTGTTGCAAATGTGGCACTCAGAGTGGTACAATATATCATATGTGGTGGAACTGCACAAAGGCACGAAAATATTGGAAAGAAATACATAAAAATATAGAAAAAAATCTTCCACATTCAATTAACTATGATCGCAGAAATTTATCATACTAGATGGAATAGACAACCGAATCAACAAGAAATATTGGAGAATTATATTATATATGGTAACAGCTGCAAGAATAGAATTTGCAAAACTTTGGAAAAAGGAAGATGTTCCCAAAATTGAGCGATGGATACAAAGTATACAGGATATGAAAATAGCAGATGTTCTATCATAAAAATTAAGAAATCAATTAGAAGAAAAAATGAAAAATGAGTGGGCTCCCATAGAAAGTCATTTCCAACATAAAGATTGAAAAAATGTATAAAGAACATTTAGGAATGTGTAATGGGGGAAAATACATTGTAAGAATCTGAAGGGTTTTAAGAAAATGTGTATTAAAGTATCAAAGTTATTCAATAGAATAACTAGAATATAAGGACCTGGAACAAATGATAATGGTCTTCATTTATAACCTACCTTTTACGCACATCTGGGACTCGCTACCTAATAAATTAGTACGGTCAGTCCTCCATATTCACTAGAGTTAGGGGTGCAAGACCCCCACAAAAGGGAAAAATTGCAAATACCAAAATGTGTGTGTGTGTGAAGGGGGCTGAGACATGGTTTGGAGAGGGGGCACGCAGAATCCAAACGTTAAAACCATAGCATACAAAAGTTAAAACACACATTAAACAAACAATAGTAATTAAAACAGTATTAAAATACATTATTAAAAACAACATACAAATGACAGTTATTTTTTCCCCCTGTATCTTTTTATTGGTCTGTTAAAACAAAAGGAAAAGGAAAAAGAAGTAACGAACTTCAAACCAGAGATATATCCATAACAATTATGGAACAACAAAAAAGAAGCCAATGTCACATACAACAATAATAAAAAGGTAGACAAGGGGGGAAAAAAATAAAGAATGACAAAATCATAATTTAGAGCGTAATTTCAATAAAATAGAATAGATACATACCTAATAATCTTCCCTTATTTACACTTCTTATTTCATAGCCAGTTATATCTTATCTAGCGTTTACCAACAAAGTTTAACATTTATTTAGTGTGTCGAAATAAAATTCTACCTCAACTAGGCATGTTAAAGCTATGGCAATAGGATTCTTGTCTCTCAAAGTTTTGTATGCTATACAAATGACAATTAAAATAACCAGCAACTTTTTTCATATGAATTACGTATGAGCAAAACAAGAATGTCTTTAGTTGTCTCCGGAAAGTAGGCAGGGAGGGTGCCAGTCTGACCTCTTTGGGTAGGGAGTTCCAGATGTGGAGGGCCAACTGTAAATAAATTTCAAAATGATTTAACAAGAAAAGTTTTAAAAATTGAGATGAGCAGTGAACTTGGGGAAAGAGAAGAATAGTGAGAATAAGGGCTGGAGAAGTTACTTTTTTAGACTACAGCTCCCAAAATCAACTTGGCCAGCAAGACCCGCAGCCATCCTGGCTGGGAAGTTGTGGGAGTTTACCACCACACCCAAAGGAACTTTCCCAGGTTCTGGTGGCCGTTGGTATTGCCATGGCAGCAGAAGGTGGACCCAAGTTCTTGAGGTCTGTTGGCGCATCAGCCTCTGGGAAAGATGGCGGGTGTTTCGAAAGGAAGAGCACTTAGCGGACCAACTCAGGTAGCAGAGTTGAACGGACGAGACACGTGTTGCTTGGCCAAGACAGGATGCCCCCTTCTGGAGGGAGGATGGACCAAACATAAGGGTCTTTGTTTAACCAGCCCCATACATTTCCCTTTCTTCTTTTTGGTTGGTTGCTTGGTTGGTTGGCTTTCAGCTCCTTATCCTCCTCTCTCGGTCATTTGTTTCCCTTCCCCTCCTCGTCCTGTTTGCTGCCAGCCCCACTGGGACTTCCAAGGAAGGGACCTTAATCTTGGAATCTTTGGCCCTTTCTGCACCTAACTTTTTTTCGGCACTGGGGTACGGGGATTGCGCGAGCAGCCTTTGGCGAGAGGCTCTCGCGTCCCTGCTGCTTCAGCTCCACACGAGCTGCCTGCTCACGCAAGAGCCCTGCCTCTTCCTTCCGCAGCACAGCCTGGGAGTTTCCCAGGCTGCGCTGGGGAGGAAGCACGACCGGCACGGCTCTGGAGGCTCCGCCCGCCAGGTAAGTGCATGCGGGGCCCTGGAGCAACGCACGATTGTGCACCATTTTCGGCTTCTGGCCAAAAATGAAAAGTTGCATGATCGGCACCTGCCGGCCCCTGGAGCAACACGCGATTGTGAGTGCGTCATGCAGATCGCTTCTCACAATCGCGCGATGCTCCGGGCGCCCTTTCACATGGCAAATGCCATGCCATGCGAAACGGGCCTTTGTCGTTGGCATTTCCCGTTGAGTTGGCTTTGACTTATGATGACTGGTGTTTGGAGACCTCCGAGAGCCCCAACCAGTCACTGCCCTGTTCAGGTCCTGCACACTCAAAGGTATTGTTGCTTGCTTGGCGGAGGCAACCCACATAGTCTTCCTGTCACTATACTGCCTTCCACTTTCCCCAGCACGATCACCTTGTCCAGTGAGTTGCGCTGCTTCATGATAGCTCCAAAGTATGATCACTTCGCTTTCGTCCTTTTGGCTTCCAGGGAGAGTTCAGGCATGGTTGGCTCGGAAATCGATTCATTTGTCCTTTGAGCAGCCCAGGGTGTGCTTAAAAGTCTCATCCAGAACCACATTTCAAATGAATTAGTGAGCCCCCCACCCCAGCTTTCCTCATTCTCCAGTTTTCTCATCCATCCATAGAAATGCTGAATATGATGGCCTGGATGAACCTGACTTTGGCACACAATATGTGTATGTAATGTATGTAGTTCTGTGTAAATATCTTTAGTGTGAATGTTTTAATCAGAAATCCAGCAGGAAAGCTGCTAGATTCCCAACCCTGTCCAATGAGTTGTGCTGCCTCATGATGGGACCCAAGTAGGATAGCCTCAGTTTAGGGTCTTTCCGCACTACACTGTTATAGTGTTATTATTCCGCTTTCAACAACCTCCTGTGGAATTCTGGGGTTGTAGTTTCCTGAGGCCGAAGAGCTCTCTGGCTGAGAATTCCAAAGACCCCTCTCTAAACTACAAATCCCAGGATTCCGCAAGAGGTTGGAAGTGGAATAATAGCACTATAACAGTGTAGTGTGGAAAGGGCCCTAGTCCTTTGGGCTTATAGGGAGAGTTCAGGCTTGATTTGCTCGTAGACCTACTTATTTGTCTCATGTTAAAAGCAGCTAAAAATGGGATGGCAGAGGATTAATCAGAAATGTTCCTGCCTGATCGGGACAATTGGAGGCTATGCGTATTCTGTTATATCTTGCTGCACGTTCGACACCGCTACCTCTGAGTGTATATTTCAGGCTCCTATTTGTGATTTTATTTGTTGAACACATGCGGCTCTGTTTCCTATTTTTTGAATGGACACAGGAATAGACACACTCCCTCTCTAATTAAAACACGTTTGCAAACATTTTAGAAATGTATGTAGAGGTTGCTCTTCTAATTACTTTTTTCCCTATGTGTGCATGTTTTTGAATGCATTTCTTTTCTTTCTTAATGGACTGTCAACTTGGAGATGTATGGAATTCCAACCACAAATTGTGTCTACTGTATTTCTGTGCTTGCTCTGAAAAGTGTGAATGGGGTAGATCCATTTTAAAAGAAATGTGAATTTCCCACAAAGCCTGAATCACAGCATCTTCCAGAGTCTCTTCTTAGCTAAATAGTGACTCCTAGCGCAAAGCATTCCTCAGGAGCTGAGAATGACAGAAAAGCAGCAAGATAATGGAGGGGAGAAAGACTCGATGCGAATGACAGAAGCAGAGCTGTAAATCTGGGGTTCGGAGATTGCTTGAGGATATGGAATGAAACGGGCTTACTTTTGCAAGGTGTAGAATATGCTGCTTGGAAATGTGATGGAGTCTCCTCTTCTTTGGAGGTTTTTAAACAGAGGCTGGGTGGCCGTCTGTCAGAAGGAGGGCTTTGGTTGTGTCTTCTTGTTTGGCAGAAGGGGGTTGGACTGGATGGTCTCTGTGGGCTCTTCCAGTTCTAGGATTTTATGGTTCTGTGAGAAAGGGATTCCACCTCAACATTAGGAAGAACTTCTTGCGGGAAAGAGCGGTTTGACTGTGGAATCTGCTGCTGCCTCTGTGGAATGTGGTGGAGCCTCTTCCTTTGGAGAGTTTTAAACAGAGGCTGGATGGCCATCTGTCAGAGGGGGGGCTTTGATGTGGGTTCCTGCAGGGCAGAAGGGGGTTGACTGGGTGACCCTTTGGGGGTCTCTTCCAACTCTAGGAATCTATGAGAGGGAGAGATTGAGCTTTGTACTTTAAGATCCATGAAAAGGGCCATTTCCACACTAGCCCGTTATAGCGCGATGCTTCCACTTTCAACATCCTCTGGAATCCTGGGGATTGCAGTTTCAGGAAACTGCAAACCCCAGGATTCCAGAGGATGTTGAAAGTGGAAGCATCGCGCTATGACAGGCTAGTGCGGAAATGGCCAAGGATTGGCTCCGTTGAAGTGAAGAGTGGATCAAAAATTTAAGTCTGCATGGCAGCACCAACCGGATTCTTCAAAAATTAGAAAATGTCCAAAAAGTCAGGATACAAATAGACAAATAGCATATGCTCCAACTGTTCCAATTTGACTGGGATTTTCTCGATTCATTCTCTGTCCTCACACTTTTTCAGCTGCTTTAACAGTATCTTGGTTCTCTCTCTTGCTCTCACTTTCTCCTTTTTCTTCAGCTTATTTCCATTCCTGCAAACTGAGTTCAAAGTGCAAAAGGAATTTGCCTTCAGTTAACTCATTGGGAGGGAGAGGAGAGGAGAGGAGGAATCTTCCCTTTCCCGGTCAGCTCAGGCAAAAGCCGACTGCTGCAGCCTCTCCTAACTTATGTCTTCTCCCTCATTAATAAAATTTGGCTTTTTGGCCACACTCTGGTGTTGCTTGCCCCGAAGTATCGTGTTTTTCATCTGTGAAATGTCGGATGGTACATGGATAGCTTGAGGATTCCTGCAAAAGGGACAGTTTAAGCATGCCCCTTTCAAGACCCATAAATAATGTCACACCATAATGTTTGCTCTGAAGCTGTCTCTTGTGATCCTAGCAAAGCTCATAAGAATTATATTTTCGACTACAGCTGCTAGAATCCACAGCCAGTTTGGCAGTGGCCATGCGGATTGGGGGATTCTGGGAGCTGTGCTCCAAAAAGCAACATTTCCAAATTGCTGTTGTTGGTGTTGTTCTTATCCTTCTCTTTCTCCTCCTCTAAATTCCCTTCCCCTTCCTTGTGATTATATTTTATTATATATTGTTTATATCTTTCTTCCTGTGCTGAGATTGGACTGAGGGCAGCTTACTGAAATTAAAGCGGATGGAGAGATTTCCACTTGGTTTACTGGCCCTGCTAATGAGAAAGTCCAAGGGCTCCAAACCCCTGAGCTCTCCTACCACTATCTCATTGCTAAGCCCTGGGAAAATTACTTTCACTGCCTTCAAAAAGGCAGTTCTGTGCTTGGAAGAGTTTTGTCTCCCACTTCTGTAATTCTAGAATTTAAAAGCCCCGTGCTGATCAGTTCAGGCAGCACCGAAAAGAGAAAAACCTTTATATGACATCTGATATTGTTTTCCAAGAAGATAATGGCAATGGATTGGTCACTAGACATTTTGCTTGGGGCTTATGTTTTCATAAATGGCCCTATGTGTGTGCAAAACCAAATTGAGTTATTTCATAGAATCATAGAACAGACTGATACAATCATATGGTTGGAGGAGACTCCAAGAGCAATCTAGTCTAACCCCATCTTGCCATTTAGGAATATACTCAAAGCATGCTTGACAGATGGTCATCCAGCCTCTCTTTAAAAAGAAAGAGAGAGAGAGAGAGAGACTCCACCACATTCTGAGGCAGCAGCATATGCCACTGTCCAACTGCTCTTGCAATCAGGAAATTCTTCCTCATGTTCAGGTGGAATCATTTTTCCTACAGTTTGAAGCCATTGCTCTGTGTCCTAGTCTCTGGAGCAGCATAAAACAGGTTTGCTCCATCCATATGACACCTGTTCAAATATTTAAACATGTCACCTTTTAACCTTCTCTTCTCCAGCGTAAACATATCCAGCTCCCTAAGCCATTCAAGAAGGACATGGACAAGAAGGAATGTGTGCAGAGGAGGGTGACCAAAATGGTAAAAGGCCTGGAAACCATGAAGCCCCATGAGGAATGGCTTAGGGAGCTGGGTAGGTTTAGCGTGGAGAAGGCTTTGAGATCTTCTGTTGGAGAGACCCTTCTCTCTGTCCCACCCCCTTCACAGGTGCATTTGGTGGCAAAACAGGAAACAGGGCCTTCTCAGTGGTGGCCCCCAGGTTCCTCTGGAACACCCTGGAACTCTGGAAAGAAGTCAGACAGTCTGTTACCCTGATTTCTGGGGTCCCTTGGGGGACACCTCAATGTGCTCCACGTGATGGGGAATGGAAACTAGCCAGAGCACAAGCAATAGCCATGCGAGAGGCAGGGTAACCTAGCGGGGTCTTTTACTCAGTTTTTACAATGTCAGGCCAAGCCAAAGACCAAACAAAAATGTCCAATAAGTGATTTTATTGAAGGAATGTCTCACGCAGCAATGCAATCACACACTCGCTCAAGACCTATTAAGAAGCAAAAGAGAGGAAACTGGATAGAGGGAATATTGAAGGGGTTGCAGCTGGGGTGATACTGCACCTTTTCCTGAAGTCCCTGGTCCAGGAAAAACAGCAGAAAAGTGGGGCTCAGCACGGAGAGGACTGAGGGGATCGCTCAACGGACGAAGCAACGGTCTGCTGGGATGACTGCGGATGATCCAAAGAACTGCTCAAAAACTGGGACTATTGTAGGGGAAAAAGTACCTGGAGGGCTAATCCTTTCTCGGGGAGAACAATGGGTGTTTGCAATGGAAAAGAAGCTCCACGATGGCAACTCCGTTTGCGTGATGAGATCGCAAGGTGTTGCCAAAGTTTCAGGATCTTCAGTTGCACTGGGTTGTGGTGTGAATTTATGTCGATGGTCCTTGCCTGATAGGATTGTATTGCTATCAGTGCTCAGCTTGGGGCAAACACGTAATCCCCTCAAGCTGGCTTCTCAGGGGCTGAGGACCCTTTGTCTACTGTGCGTCCGCACAGCTTGAGGTCTCCTGGGGCTTCATGATGGGGGAGTGTACTGACCTGAGCTGGTTCTCGATCGTTCGACCGTTGCTGCCTACGTGCCCATCCGGGTGACCTCTCGGGCACGTTGAATCATATTTTAATGTCAAAATTGCAGACCCCAGGACAGGGTTCACCAGTGAGGTAACATGGCAGCCTCCCTACTTTCTTTCTGTGGTCAAGCAAAGACATTTTTATCCCAACAAGCATTCAGTGTGTGATTATGGCCTGTCTGATAAGAGGTGCTGGATATTGTTATAACTGTGCAGAATTTATGAATGTTTGAGTTTTAATTATGTGTTTTAATTTTGTTTTATTCTTATCTGATCATTTAATTTGGGTTTTAACTTCTGAAATGTGTGATTTTGAACCGTTTTTTTAAATTATGTTGTATGCCACTGTGAGTCCCTACCAGGAAAAAATTATTATTTTGCAAGCCCTGGCTGTTCCAGAGAAATTGCAGAAACCTGCAGCGCCTCTCTGTCTAGCGTCCAGGGGGTCTCATTCCCCTATTCTTACGCCTTTGCTCTTCTCTCCCCCAGGATGCCTTGCTGAGCCTGGGCTCCGTGATCGACATCTCCAGCCTCCGGGAAGTCGTCAAAGATGCCATCGCCTCTGTCCTCCCCAAAGTGGTAAGGAATAACTGTTTGGTTTGGGGATATTTATTTATTTATTGGTTAGGATCTTGAAATAGGAATGTTTGTTTAGCTTGGAGTGTTTTGGGGAGAAAGGCTGAGGACAAGAGAAATTGTGAGGAATATTTGGATCCCTATTAGGGATGGGGAAGGAGTATTTGAAAATATAGCTGGCCCTCCACATTTGTGAGTTTGACTTTCACAGATTTGATTATTGTGAGTTTCTCCAAACCTTCTCCCAGTTCCCCCCACCACATCCAAGGAAAGAGAGGGGTGAGAGAGAGGACATATGGAGTCACCATGTTGGCTGATCCCCTTTCCCTCTCCTTTTCCTGACCTGGGCCATTTCCGCACTAGCCTGTTATAGTGCGATGATTCCACTTTAAACATCCTTTGAAATCCTGGGGTTTGCAGTTTCCTTTCCCTGGAATCCCAAAGCAACCATATCTTCAAGGTCTGAATTGTCCCCCTCCTTCCACTTCCCACTGGTGAAAAGGGAACGTTCCGCACTGGACTGTTATAGCGCTATTATTTCACTTGCAACATCCTATGGAATCCTGGAGTTTGCAGTGTCGGGAGGGGCCAGCATTCCAGAGGATGTTGAAAGTGGAATCATTGTGCTATAACAGGCTAGTGAGGAAATGGCCCTGGGTTGGATCCTTGGTGCTTGCTTTCACCACCATGTCTCAGTCCCTTTCCCACAGACAGACAGACACACATTTTGATATTTGCAGTTTTTCCATTTTTGGAGGGCTCTGCACCCCTAACCCTCATGAATGCAGAGGGCCAACTGTTGTTTTAAAATGGATTAAAAACATGTTTGTCAAGTGTCAAGAAACTCTGACAAGGAGAATCCTGGACTGATGAGAATCTTTGCAATTTGGGTTTTATCCAGCGCAAAATTTGCATTGAGTTTTTGCTTGTGTGTGCAGAAAACAGCATTTTCTGTGCTACTGTATATAGAGGGTGAAAAGAAGTCAGGTGAATATTGTTTTTTTTAGAGGGTTGGAGGCTTTGGCACACCAGCGGTGCCCACCAAAGAGGCATGGGGATGAAAATTGGCCTCTGCCCCCTCCACAGTTCCCCACCCTTGGTCTATTGTGAGGGACAGCACCCTTCCAGGATTTGAACACAGAGCCTTTCCAGCCTTGCTACCTGAGCTGGAGGTTTAAAGGAGTAAACTAGGAAGGAGCTTCCAGTCAAACAAAGGCTTGTCCTCTACCAAAACTCCTACTTCCGCTCCTCGAATGACCCAGCAGGGCTGCAAGATTTATTTGGCAGCTTAATCAACTAAAATGTCTGTTGATTAACTAGTTTCATTCACTGGGGAAGCTTGTTTTTTGGAGGCTGTTTCGGTTTTGATGTGTTCCTTATAGCAAAGAGTGAAAAGGGAAATATGAAAGAAGGGTTTCTCTTAAGTCAAGGGAGGGACAAGTGTGGAGTAAAATTCTACTCCCAGCCCCTTGTGTGGTCAATACACACAAACAGACACACACACACACACACATACACAGAGCAAGCCCAAATGTCTCTGTTTTTCTCTGCAGACCCTCTCAAAATGGTCACCAACTTTTTAAAAAAATGATGTGGGATTTGGTGAGGTTGGCTGCACTTTTACCAACTCCTCCCTTAAGAGGATGAGTAATGGTGCCATTTGCTTATTAAATTATAAGTAATTGTCTTGCATTTCCTTTGGTGTTTCAAAAAAGGCACCTCTGTTGAAGTTCTGACAACATACATATGAAACGTCAGGAGATTAATGCATATTAAACCTTAAGAAGAGAAATCAAATATTCCCTGACTGATTGACAGCGCAGCTTGTCACCCATGACGAGAGTGAAACTCAAGTTGTGCATCTTAATTTTTGCATTCCTGAGTAAGTCATGCAGTGCAATCTTGGCACAGTTCCTTGTTCCTTCTGTGCTGAGTGAGACCCTGCAAGGTCTGACGGCCTCACCTTAGAACGGACCTGTTAAACGGTTCAGCCTGCGCCAATTGCGAGGAATTCACAAGGCTGCCGCCTGCCTTGTTTAATTCCACCGCCTTCATCCGTCAGCTCTTGGGGGAGCGTTCAGGTCCGAGGGTTCAGCTCGCTAGATCAAAACAGAACACTTTTGCAGAGTGTTCATTCTGGGCTAATTAGCACTTTGTGAGGATGTAGTGGCTCGGGTTTGTTGCAGGCTAAAGAGCTGGCGGAGAAATACAAAACAGTGGGAGAGCTGTACTCTTTCTCACCAGTCAGACCTGCTGTGGGTTGGAGACCAGTCAGCATCTAGATCGGGGTGGGGAGGCTGTGGCCCATGGGGTCATGTGTGGCCACCAGAGTCCTCAGATGCCCCTACACATGAGGGTGTGTTGTATGCATGGATGTGCCTTCAAGTCGCCTATTAACTTATGGCAACCCCATGTATGTCCTAGGGTTTTCTTAGGAAAGGAGTCCAGTTTTGCCAGTTCCTTCCTCTGAAATAGAGCCTCCAGCACCTGGTATTCATTGGTGGTCTCCCATCCAAGTACTAACTCTGCTTAGCTGGACCCCTCATAGGTTCTGAAAACCATGAAACCCTATGAAGAGCAGCTTAGGAAGCTGGGGATGTTTAGTCTGTGGAAGAGAAAGTTAAGAGAAGACATGATAGCCATGTTTAAATATTTGAAGGGATGTCATGTCGAGGAGGGAGCAGGCTTGTTTCCTGCTGCTCTAGAAACCAGGACAAGGAGCAATGGATTCAAACTACAGGACGAGAGATTCCACCTGAACCTCAGGAAGAACTTCCTGGTGGTCAGAGCTGTTGGGCAGTGGAATATGCTGCTGCCTCCATGGAGTGTGGTAGAGTCTCTTTCTTTGGAGGTTTTTAAGCAGAGGCTGGATGGCCATCTCTTGAGAGTGCTTTGATGGGTGTTCTTGCACAGTAGAAGGTTGGACTGGATGGCAATATAGGATTCTATGACTCTGTGATTCTAAAATTGTTGCAAAGTTCTTTTTCTCTGCTGCTAAGATTTGTAAAATTTTAATGCAGCCGTGCGTCATACTTGGGATTTGCTGCTGCTCGGGTTCTTGAGGCAATGAACAGGAAATAAAAACAGAACTTGGAGAGCTCCTTGAAAGCCTGGAGTCGCACCTGGAGGGGATTCACTGCTGCACTGACATGGAGGTCACCAGGCACCACTGTGGTGGGGAGTATGAGAGGGAGGCTGTAGGTGCATTCCTATTCTGCTGGGGGCTTTTCCTTTGGGGTATCTGGTTGCCTGTGTGATGAACAGAGAGGCCTTTGCTCTTACCAGCAGGGTACGTCCAATGTTCAGGTATCCATCCATTCCTATCCTAGGAGCATTTCTTCCCCTGACTCTCTTCTAAGCATACATCAGTGGACTCCTAGAATCCTACAATCCTAGAGTTGGAAGAGACCCCTCAAAGAGCCATCAAGCCCAACCCCCTTCTACTGTGCAGGAAGACACCATCAAAGCCCTCCCTTTGGCAGAGGGCCTTCCAGCCTCTCTTTAGAAACCTCCAAAGAAGGAGGAGACTCCAAACAGCCAATTCCACAGTCAAGCTACTCTTACCATCAGCAAGTTCTTCCTAATGTTTCGGTGGAATCTCTTTTCCTGCAGTTTGGAGCCATTGCTGCAGAGCGTCTTCATCTCTGGAGCAGCAGGAAAAAAGCTTGCCCCATCTTCCTTATGATAGCCCTTCAAATATTTCATAGAATCCTGGTTGGCAGAGGCCCCAAGGAACATCTATTCCAACTCGATTCACCAAAGCATTCCTGATAGATGGCCATCCAGCCTCTCTTTAAAAAACCTCCAGAGGAGGAGACTCTACCACACTCCATGGAGGTATTTGCGTATTCCACCATCAAACTGCTCTTACTCTCAGGAAGTTCTTCTTGATACTTAGGTAGAGTCTCTTTTCCACAAGTCTGAATCCATTGCTCCACAGCGTCCTAGTCTCTGGAGCAGCAGAAAACAAGCTTGCTCCATCTTTCATGTGACATTTCTTCAAATATTTAAACATGGCCATCATGTTGCCTCTTAACTTTCTCTTCAGTTAATTTAAGTTAACTCCTAATGTTTCCTGTGGTCTGAGCTGGGGTTTTTTCCAGTAGAATATCCTTTTGGCTGTTCTGGATGACAAGGAGAGTTTGCAGAGCTGTCGTGTGTGTGTGTGTGTGTGTAACTTTTATAGACTCTAGCTCTAATATGACAGCGTTCTTGTAGAACTGTGGTGTAGGAGGAAACTAGAAGAGGAAGAAAACCTTGAATACAAGGTCACATTGAAACCTTCCCAGGCTGGTGGTGTGTGTCTCATGCCATTTAAATCTCTCCCTGTCCCCCTCTGCCAGAGGACATATTGCTCTGATGTGCTGTTAGCCATTTCTGAACATGAAATCATTCTTTCTGACATTTGCTAATCGCCTTCTCGCTCCCTCTCGCCTTCTTTTTCTCCCCTCTATAGTACAGAGACGAACAATGCCAAATCCCCACTGCTTTTCAGAGCTATTCTGCTCCTAATCTCCCAGCATTATTGCATTAATACCATGGGATAATAATAACACCCTGTACATAGCCCCCTCCCCTTTGGAGAGTCTATTAGAGCTTAATCTCCACTCTGATGGTCTCCAGAACCTAGTACAGATGACCAGGAGGTATTGTTACACAGCTGTTATTCCACAGTCTGGGACTGACTTGAGCAAAATGCGAGTGTCTTGCATTGTGCATTTTAGAGAGAAGGCAGCCCAGACTACTCTGCGAGTCAAGCTGTAGGAAAGACTATCAGGGAGCTTAGCAATGGTGCAACAAAAGGGTGAACCTATCAGTGAGCCCAGCAATGAACAAAAGTCTGTTTCATGAGGAATTTTAGCGCTCTCTCTGCCAATCAAAGTTTCACCAATTGTAGTATTCTGTTTGCACTCATGTTCTATACATAGAAATACAAAATGACTTTTGACCCTGAACTTTTTGTTCGCTCATTTATTTAATATTAGTAGCCAGAATAGTGTCATGGTCTGAGCGTTGTACTATTGTTGCAGGAGCCCAGAGAACACAGAGACCACAGAGCGAGAAAAAGAGTAATTTATTACGCGCGGGCTTTTGGCTGGATGTCTCCAAAAGACCAAAAGCCCGCGCGTAATAAATTACTCTTTTCTCGCTCTGTGGTCTCTGTGTTCTCTGGGCTCCTGCAACATAAATGGTCCCGGGACTCGGATCGCTGCAGGCGCTGAGACACAGGGGTGGCGTTTTGCCTGCTCTTGAATCGCCTTGCCGGGCGGGGGGGGCTTGGCTCATGAGCCCCACGTTGGGCCCACTGGCTACCTCCTTTTGCCGGAACGGGGGAGCCTGCGCTAGGGGCGCCCAAACGGCAAGCGCTGAACCAAGGGAACCTTCCTCCTGGAAGCAAAGTATAGAAACTGGGCCCTGCCTCCACTGAAAATTTCCTCTGTGTTCGATTTGGCAATCATCATCTTCGGAGAAGTGGTTCGTGGTCCGCTGCGCCGTCAAAAGGCCTAGTAGAATCAAAAGACCAAGTAGAATCTGGTTAGAGGCCAGACGCCCCGCTCGCTTCAGGGTGGAAGGGGAGCCTGATCACCTCCCAAGCGGACGCTAGTACTTAGCCGTGGAAGCGCTAAGGAAACTGTTCCGCTTTGTGGTACGGGACGGCGGGAGGCAGGGACTGTGTGTGCGAGTGTGTGACTGTTGTGCGGTGATTGGTTGCTGCGGTTCTGGCTATTGACCGTGATCGTCCGGCGATACCAGCCAGTGACACGTGCGTGTGCTGTTTTATTCCTTGTGTGTCGGTCGGTGAGACCCCTTTACTCACCGACCATTCCCTTCCCCTATTGTGTCTGTCTCATCTTAGGCGGGAGGACATGGGAGGTGGCGGAAGCAAGGGTTGCACCCCTCTGCAGTGTATGCTGGAAAACTTTAAGAAAGGGTTTAGTGGAGATTATGGAGACCCCCCCATGAGCCCTCAACGGTTGCGGTTTCTGTGTGAAGTAGAATGGCCATCATTCAATGTAGGATGGCCCCGAGAGGGGTCTTTAGAAAGTGATAAGATCAGCAAAGTGTATTCTGTGATGGTGGGAAATCTGGGGTGCCCAGACCAGTTCCCGTGTATAGATTCATGGGACACTGTAGTGCGTTCTTCCCCACCGTGGTTATGGAGATGCCAGGAGTCACAGGCAAAAGTTTTGGTATTGAGGAAATTGAACACTACAACCCTGGAGACCGGAGTTTGGTTCCCCACTCGGCTGTGGAAACCCACTGCTACCCTAAAATGTGGATGACTCAGAGGTCCACCCGCAATGCCAGTCTCTGTTGAAGGATGGGGGATTAATTAGCTCAATTAGGAGACCTGCAAGAGGAGGTAACCTAACAAGATCTTCCACCAATGTTTACGGGGCCTTGCAGGAAAGAAGCAGCCAGAGATTCCAAAAATAGGCTAAAATGTGTTTTATTGAAAGGTTCACACGTACGTGCAAAAGATCCACACAGACACAGACTTGCAAAAGAGCTAGCTGAAGGGAAAGGGAGGAAAGCTGTCGGTAGAGGAGTTTTAGGGATTCGGGTGATAATTACCAATCCGGAGAGCTGCGAAGAAAGCAGCAATGTGGCTTAGACCAGAGCCTAAAAACAGTTCTTGTTCAGGAACTGGAACAACAGCGTGGCATTCAGAAAGGCAAGAGACTGCACTGAATCACTGTAAACTGAAGGTTTTTGTACCCCCAAAACTATCCTGTGGGTATGGGTGTGAATAATGGCTCTCCCAGCCACGTGGACAATGGGAGCTGCAACATGGACAATGAGGTCCGGACGGAGTTAATGGTCTTAGTGTTAGGTGACAAAGAGTTAATGGGTGTTGTAATCGTCCTGTGCTATGGACAGGTCCAGGGGACAATGCAGGGAGATGTCCAGGTGTGAGGGACCAGGACAGAAACAATCACATTTGTGGTGGCAACGTCCTTTGCTCGTTCTATGCTAAGAGATGTTCCAGCTTCAGCTTAAGCTTGGTAATCCGCCTGACAATGACTGCGGCTATGCCTAGAAGGGCTGACCTTTCTTGCAATCACATGTTTTCAGTCAGTCTGCCCAGCTTGACCTTCTAGTCACCTCAGGATCCATTTTATATCAATGCCGATTAATGTAGCTTGCCAATTAAATAATATTTGACCGATTAAACCATATCAAACCTGGGGGAGGGTGCATGGGGCCATAACCCCACCGGAAGACCTTGGGCCATATGAAAGTTAGGCCGAGCTTGTTTTCTGCTGCTCCAGAGAGTAAGGCCATTTCCACACTACACTCTTATAGTGCTGTTATTCCACTTTCAACATCCTGTGGAATCCTGGGGTTTGCAGTTTAGGGAAGAGCTCGTTGACCTCAGTAAATTCCAAGCTCCAGAATTCCACAGGAGGATGAAAGTGGAATAATAGCACTATAAGATTGGAGGAAATGCCCTAAGACACTGTGGAGCAATGGATTCAAACTGCAGGAGACGAGAGTACGTAAGACAAACTTCTTGGTGGGAAGAGGAGTCTGAGAGTCGAATCCATTGCTGCTGGGGAGCGTAGTGGAGTCTCCTTCTTAGACAGAGACTGGACGGCCGTCTGGTGGGCATGCTTTGATTGTGTTTTGCTACGCGGCAGAACTGGATAGCCCCCAGGGCCTCTTCGAACTCTACGATTCAGTGATTCTATGATGCTACAGTTTCCAACAATACCTTACTGATACCTAGATTCACAGATGCAATCTGATTCACTAATGGTCCAAAGCTCCAGTGACCAACTCTGGGTAGACTGTAAAACCAAAATAATAAATTCATTTATAGCCTGCATTATACCCAAGAGTGGGGCTCAGTATCTAGTTCTACCCATTGCTGGTCAGCTTAGGGAAAGTTGAATCCCCCGTCTCTCTCCTCTTCCCCCGACCAGCACAGACTTGAGGAGGCTTTTGTTCTATCCGTAGTTCTGCAGTGAGGCAAAAGCCAGGAGAGCTATTTTTTACACAATGCAATTGTAAAGCCGAGCATCCCATGAGCAAGAGCAACCTCTGTGTGTGTTTGCAGGCGTCTGTCTGCAAGTATTTTAATTAAATTCTTTTCAACAAGCCCAGATCAGAGAGAATCATTAGTCTTTTGTAAACCAGAGGTCCCTGGTTTGTGTCTTTGAGAAGATCTCCATTCACTGCCCCAGGAAAGAAAAGCAAGCTGAGCTGATCCGCTTGTTTCCCAGAGGATAATAGCAGGGGCTGTTCTTCTTTTCTGCTCAAAATTACTGTATTGGATTGGAAGCAGAGTCACACAGCCTAAGATCATTTTAGCTGGTGCAACTACACTAGGGTGGTTGGTGGTAACAGCAGTAATGATGGCATAGGTGGGGGGACTACTGTGGGATGGAGGGGGCATTTTGGCTGCTGTTTGCTGTGAAATTAAACCTTGAGAGGTGCATTCTAGCTCCTCTCTGAGATCAGAAACTGGAAACTGGGGGCGGGGGCAGTGAAGAGAAGTAAGCAAGAATCACAGAATTTGGAAGAGACCTCAAGGGCCATCCAGTTCAGCCCCTTTCTGCCCTGCAGAATGACACCATCAAAGCACTTCTGACAGATGGCTGTCCAGCCTCTGTTCAAAAACCTCCAAGGAAGGAGACTCCACCACATTTCCAGGCAGCTGCCAATTCCACTGTCAAACTGTTCTTACCATCAGGAAGTTCTTCCTCATGTTGAAGTAGAATATCTTTCCCTGAAGTTTGAAGCCATTGCTTCACAGTGTCCTAGTCTCTGGAGCAGGAGAAAACAGGCTTGCTCCATCTTCAACATGACATCCATTCAAATATTTAAACATAGCTATCATGTCACCTCTTAACCTTCTCTTCTCCAGGCTAAACACACCCCCCTTGTAGGGCTCCATGGTTTCCAGGCCTTGGTCACCCTCCTTTGAACGTGTTCCAATTTTTCAATAACCTTAAATAAGTTAATCCTGGGGAGGTATGTTCCAGCTCCTTCTGAGGGAAAGAAGGGAGCAAGTAAGTGATGGTGTTCTAATGAACAGGCAAAGGAGGAACACCAGCTGGCCAAGGGAGAGGCCTCAACCATGGCAGCTGGTGGATCTGCTCTGGGTTTTAGTGCAAACTGTAAAAAAACTATCTGTAGTTCAGGAGATTGGGTTCAACATCTTGGAAAGCTTCATTGAAAGCTCTAAACTGTCATGCCCTGCCCTAGAGATTCCAACAGATAGTTAATTATTTCTAGTTATGTAAATCATAGAATCATAGAATCATAGAGTTGGAAGAGACCTCTGGGGCCATCAAGTCCAACCCCCTGCTATGTGTCCATCCAGCCTCTGCTTAAAAACCTCCAAAGAAGGAGGAGACACCACCACACTCTGAGGCAGCCTCTTCCACTGCTGGACAGCCCTGACTGTCAGGAGGTTCTTCCTGAGGTTCAGGTGGAATCTCCTTTCCTGCAGCTTAAATCCATTGCTCCTTGTCCTAGACTCTGGAGCGGTAGAGAACAAGCCTGCTCCCTCCTCAACCTGACTTCCCTTCAAATATTTAAACAATATTTAAACAAATCATCTGCAGTCATTATTTTTGTCTTCTTAACATTCCTCTGTTAAGAAGCGCTTTTGCATTTCCTTCTTTCACTTCCCTCAGCAGTCACTCCAAATCTTTGCCATTTTCTGGTAGCAACATGGTGTCGCCTGCATAACCTAAATTATTAGTGTTTCTTCCTCCAATGTTTACATGTCCTTTTGAATCCTAATTCCAAAACAGATTCGGCACCAAAGACAGATCTCATAAAATGCATATATTGGGGCCCATCCACACTATAGAATTATAGCACTATTTTTCCACTCTAACTGCCAGAGTTCCAT
Source organism: Iguana delicatissima (assembly GCA_948472985.1). Classification (NCBI taxonomy): domain Eukaryota; kingdom Metazoa; phylum Chordata; class Lepidosauria; order Squamata; family Iguanidae; genus Iguana; species Iguana delicatissima. The sequence goes on along the minus strand of CAOKZL010000509.1, from coordinate 557,102 downwards.
CCCATGCAGTCCTGGGATTTGTAGTTTGATTAAGCCATTAGAGTTTTCTGGCTGAGAATTCTAAATGCTCCTCCATAGGACTGAACCATAGTAGCTAAACTTGAATGATAGCGCTATAATTCTTTAGTGTGGATGGGTCCCTGGAATCACTTCTGTAAAACTCAAGGGGCTGATGAAGTTGCCACCTCACTTTTCTACCACTCCTACCGTTCCTGGTATCATATTTCTCTTTTTCTGACAGGCCAGCTCACTTCCTGGCAACTCAGATGAAGAAATAATTAATAATGCTGATTAGCTATTAGTACTGTGCCACTTAATTATCAAAGTTCTTTCTACCTGGCCCTTAGCCATTTCATGCATAATTGGATGGATTTGCAAAATCCCAGACAATATGATAGCAACCACCACCACCACCTCTTCTTCTTCCTTCTTTTCCTTTTAAAAATGTTGTATAAAAGTGTTAATCCCCCTTTAATAGGAATATTTGCTCTGTAGTTTTGCAGAGCTTTTATCTGTTTTCATTTGCACTGTTAACTTTTCAGATAGGAAATTCTGCTTTATGGTTTTCAAGCAGTTTCAACACACTGCAGAAGGTGTTTTGTTTTTTAAATCTATGGAACTAGCCAGAGCTTTCCACATTTGCTTTTTGGACATACAGCTTTTGGAGTAAAAGTTCTCACAATCTTCTGGACAACCTGCTGAGGTAGACTGGGGGCTTCATGGAACGTTACTCCAAAAGATGTACATTTTCTAAACTCTGTTAACTAGCAGAAATTTTCTGGCTGCTTGAGAGTCACTGTGGTCTAGCTCAGGGGTGGGAAACTTGGCAATGGGCTGCACCCAGGGGCTTTTTTATTTTTATTTTTTAATAGATCAAGGTTTAACTGCTGGTTTTAAAGGAACTCTCCAAGGTGCTTAGTCCTGTTGCCAAAATGGCTTCAGCACCTAGGAGAGCTGATTAAATAAAAGCTAGGGTTGGATGGACAACACCATGGATGTGGAATCCACTCACTGCTGCTGCAGTCTTTCAGTTTAGCCTCCGTGCACACCGTCTGTTTGCCAGAAATCAAGAGGAGGGGAGATGGAAAGGGGACATAATAGCCATCTTTAAATTATTTGACTCATGCGAGGAGAGGTTGAAGGAGCTGGGCGTGTTCAGCCTCATGAAGAGAAGACTGAGGGGTGACATGATTGCCCTCTGTGAATACCTCAAGGGCTGTCCCAGAGAGGAGGGGCAGGCCTTTTCTCTGCCACCCCAAAAGGGCAGGACCAGGTCTAATGGTCTGAAGTTGTGGGTGGGGGTAGGTTTTGAAGGAACTTCTTTTACAATAGGAGCAGTTTGAAAAGGGAACCAATTGCCTAGAGTTGGTGTGGGGGGGGTCCTTCTCTGGATGTCTTCAAAAAGAGGCTGGGTATCAACCTGCTATGGACACTTTACTGGAGATAACTGCACTGAGCAAATGGGGGGATTAAACGGCCCATGAAGCCCTTCCCAGTTCTATGATTCTGTGATTCTATGATCCAGACCTTTTACCATCTTTTTCACTCTGTGATTCATTCAGTGGCACATTTGGTGCCCTGCTTCAGTGGCACAAATAGTACCATTCAACCCAAGGCGTGCCCTGCACAACTGCTGGGTGGAAATTTCCACCATGCAACAATGAGGTAGGATCTTGCTGTGCAAAGATCTCTTGGGCAGCCGTCCCTCTCCCTGGCTATGCCCAGCAGGTATTCCTTTCTGCCTTTGGTGGGCTTTTCTCTGAAACAGGGGAGGAATTGTCCCTAGTATTGGGGACTCTGGGGGGGTCCCCACGCATGCACTCTGAACCACAATCAGACCCTAAGATTTAGAGAAGCAAGGGATTTTGTGCTACAAAGCCTTAGACATCACGAACAGCCTTGCAACATTTTAATGGCCATATCTTTGGGGTGGAAAGTTCTTTGTGTGCCTATGTCTGTGTGTGTTCAGTGTAGGAGAGAGGCTAATTATAAAAGGGACTTCAATTCCTCTCGTAGACAGGGACAGCTTGGCTTTAATTAACCCCGTCTCTCTGCCAGAGGAGAGATTAATGGTTTCTCCGAGACACTGTCAACTGCTGTTTCCATTTAGGCAGCCTTTCCCCTCTTAGTGGCTTCCAGATGTGTTGGACTAGAATGCCCATAAACTCACAGGCAGGACAGTCTAAGGGCTCTGTCACACTACACTGTTATAGCGGTATTACTCTACTGTAGCTGCCATGGCAACATGGAATGGAATCCTCAGATCTTCAGTTTAAAGAGGGGCATTTGTGATTCTCACCCAGAGAGCATTTGGGCTTCATTAAACTACCTGTGCCAGAATTCTGCCGGATGTTGCCATGGCAGTTAAAGTGGAATAATAGTGCTATAAGAATGTGATCTGATAGGGCTCTTAGTCCAAAATCTCCAAATGGGGCCAGGTTGCAAAAGGGTGCTCTGTTTAATAGAGGTGAAACTACAACCTTTTTCTTTTTTTAAAAGATATTCAACAAAAATGCCCTTCTGTCACACCCTGTCCTACATGCATGGTTGAATTATAGAAATGTTCATTATAAACAGTTTGAATGGAAAGGAAACAACCACAGTCTGATATGTTTTGTGTGGAAGAATGAGGACAACAAGGTCAAGTGTCTCTCCTGGATTCCTGTCTCCAGATCACAGTTCAAGTAAGAGGTTGAAAGCTGGAACATGTCCAGAGAAGGGCCACCAAGATGTTCCTGTTCTGGGCACCATAATTCAGGAAGGATATTGACCAGCTGGAACGTGTCCAGAGAAGGGCCACCAAGATGTTCCTGTTCTGGGCACCATAATTCAGGAAAGATATTGACCAGCTGGAACGTGTCCAGAGAAGGGCCACCAAGATGTTCCTGTTCTGGGCACCATAATTCAGGAAAGATATTGACCAGCTGGAACGTGTCCAGAGAAGGGCCACCAAGATGTTCCTGTTCTGGGCACCATAATTCAGGAAGGATATTGACCAGCTGGAACGTGTCCAGAGAAGGGCCACCAAGATGTTCCTGTTCTGGGCACCATAATTCAGGAAGGAATTCAGCTGGAACGTGTCCAGAGAAGGGCCACCAAGATGTTCCTGTTCTGGGCACCATAATTCAGGAAGGATATTGACCAGCTGGAACGTGTCCAGAGAAGGGCCACCAAGATGTTCCTGTTCTGGGCACCATAATTCAGGAAGGATATTGACCAGCTGGAACGTGTCCAGAGAAGGGCCACCAAGATGTTCCTGTTCTGGGCACCATAATTCAGGAAGGATATTGACCAGCTGGAACGTGTCCAGAGAAGGGCCACCAAGATGTTCCTGTTCTGGGCACCATAATTCAGGAAGGATATTGACCAGCTGGAATGTGTCCAGAGAAGGGCCACCTCCATTGGTCTGGAAACCAAGTCTTGTGAGGAATGAGTGATGGACCTCAGGATGTTTAGCCTGGAGAAGCCTGAGAGGTGACATGATAGACATCTTTGAATATCTGAAGGTATCATGGAATAATAATGCTGGAAGGCAGCAGAAGGGCCATCCAGTCCAAGCCCCTTCTGCCATGCAGTCCAAGCCCTCCCTTTGACAGGTGGCCATCCAGCCTTTCTTTTAAAAACCATCAAAGGAGGAGACTCCACCACACTTCCAGGCAGAGCACATTCCACTGTCAAACTGCTCTTATTGTAAGGAAGTTCTTCCTAATGTTTAGGTGGAGTCTATTTTCCTGATGTTTGAAGCCATTGCTCTGTGTCCTAGTCTCTGAAGCATCAGGAAACAGGCTTGCTCCATCGTCCAGATAACATCCCTTCAAATATTTTTTTTGTATAATTTTTATTGAAAGTTTGTCTCAAAAATAAAACCCCCACACACACTTCCATGCTTAAATCTTCCAGCTGAAATTGCTTATTTCCATTCCATTACAAACATAATTTCCGTCTTACAGAGAGAAGAACAGTTACATGATTTCTTCTTTGATATCTCATACATTTATATCCTTACCCAATCCAATACTCTTTTCCATTCTTTCTCAAAGTTCTGGATAGATTTATTCTTCAAAGAAAACACTAACTTTTCCATCTCTATCATATCCAGAACTTTTAACTCCCATTCTTCTATGTCAATATGTTTCTTTTCTTTCCAGCGCTGTGCATATGTCAACCTTGCCACAGTTATTAGATATAATAATATCTTCTGATGACTTCTTACTTCCCTTTATTGCCCTAGCATATTTAACCAATAAAGCTCCGGTTTCATTTCAAAATTCAGCTTACAAATTCTTTGGATTTCATCCTGTACCCCCTTCCAAAATTTTTTTGCTATCTTACATGTCCACCACATATGGAAAAAAGACCCCGTCTTTTCATCACACTTCCAACAATTTGAATTCCCATTTTTTGGTATTTTTTGTAATCTTTCTGGGGTCATATACCATCTGTAAAACATTTTATAAATGTTTTCTCTTAAATTTAAGTTTGGTGTAAATTTTATATCTATTTTCCACACTCTTTCCCAATTTCTAATTCAATTGAATGTCCCAAATTCTGTGCCCATCTAACCATTGTATCTTTGACCACTTCTGATTTAGAATGGACCAAAAACTATACGGATTTGAGAGAAAAGAGAATGAATTAGATGTACTGATGAAAGATAACCAAAAGAAAAGAATTTCCAAACTTTATAAATCATTGTATAAAATTTGGAAATTCCTTTCTTTTGGTTATCTTTCATCAGCACATCTAATTCATTCTCTTTTCTCTCAAATCCATATAGTTTTTGCTCCATTCTAAATCTTTCCTTCAAATATTTAAACATGGCGATCATGTCCCCTTCTCTTAACCTTCTCTTCTCCTGGCTAAACCTAGCCAGCTCCCTAACCAACTCCTCTTAGGGCTCCGTGCTTTCCAGGCCTTTGACCGTTTTGGTCACCCTCCTCTGGACACGTTCCAGTTTGTCCATGTCCTTCTTGAACTGTGGTGCCCAGAAATGGACACAGGATTCCAGGTGGGCTCTGACCAAAGAAGAATAGAGTGGGACCCTCACTTCCCTTGACCTGGACGCTGTCTTCCTATTGATGCAGCCTAGCATCACACTGGCTTTTTTTTTAGAATTTGGAGCAAGCTTGTTTTCTGCTGTTCCAAAGATTAGAAGCACAAACCAATGGATACAAGTGGCGAGAAAAGAGATTCCAACTCAACTTGAGGACTTTTCGGCTGTAAGAGCCGTTTGATGGTGGAATAGACTGCCTTGGAGCGTGGTGGGAATATCTTCTTCTCGAAGTCTTTAAAAAGAGCTTGGAGGGGCATCTTTCAGAAGAGTTTCAGGTGTGCATTCCTGCATGGCTGAGGGTGGCTGTGGATGGCCTTACCGTCCCTTCCAGTGCTACAGTTCTATGATTCTTTTTTTAAAATTGTTTTAATCAGACTTTATAAAACAAACACTAAAAGAAAAGGAAGTCTCTACTTATACAATAAAGTATATATCGAACAACCAAACTATCAACCACCCATCTATCATTCTTCACCAATTGCACATGACTTCCCCGCTGGATTGTCCTTGCAGAGGTAGATTGCATATACAAATGAGGATCTATTTTCACAAGTATTAAACAACCGCAGGGGTCTACTGGCAAAGAGAAAAACAAATTCCTACTGTAATTTGCTTCTAATATACCGTTCTTCAAAATGTCTTAAGTAGGATAGAAGAGAGGAAATTCTTGCATTTATTAGGATATAGCTTTCCATCATCATCTCAATCCTTACTCCATATAGCTGGCCATCGTTAAGTCCCCCCATTTGCTTCTAAAATATGAAATAACTGGGTCCCATTTTTTAAAAAACTTATTGAGGGGGGTTCGTCTTATAATATTGTTCATTTATCCATTGTTACAGCATTGAACAATTTTGTTTCCCGGTCTTCTTCATTTCCTTTCCAGGTTTTAGCATAGCTAATTCTTGCGACAGCTGTCATGTAGAGCAAAATTTCTCCGTATTTGCATTCTAATTCCAATTCAGTTCTACGATTCTAAACAGAGAGCTCTGGATTGTCTTGTGTACTGTTTACTCCAGAGCCTGGGAAAGTGACTTTGAGAACTGTAACGCTCGGAGTTCATCAGCCATCCAGGCTTTCCTACTTTGAAATAAACCAAAAGAGCTAAGATTATTTCTCATGCAAAGAACATTAATAGCTATGGGTGGGAGGGCCTATTTTGGGGCAGCTCCAAAATTCTGGAAAGGCTTTCCCTCTAGGGCATCCTGCTTATTACCTTTCTTTTCACCTTCCTCAGACAGTGAAACAAAATGTTTATGATAAGAATACTTATGCTGGGATTCTGGTAGTTGAACTCTTTAGAAATGCATTTTGTCACTTACCATGTTCTGCTCTTGCCTCATATTATGAGTTTAAAAAGGATGCGTGTGGTGTATGTGTGTGTGTGGTTTAATGTCATTTCCTAAATCACTACAAGAGGATCTGTTGAAATGCCATCTATAAATATTGTAAATTGTGAATAAATAAGTAAAATACACGGATAATTAATGCTTTTTGAAAGGAAGACAGATTATTCTTCTCAGACTGCAGTCATGCTAATCTTTTAGAGCACAGGGTAAAAAATATAACTAAAGGAAACCTAGCAGCCTAGCAAATGCATGACAAAATGCATCACAGGCGAAACCATTGCATGGAGGAAACAGAGAGAAACTTAGTTGTTGTTAATTGCCTTTAAGTTTTACTTAGGGTGATGCTATGAATTAGAGACACCCCCCAAGAGCCTCCCCAGCCCAGTCATCAACAGATCTGCTCAAGTCTTGCAAACTTAGGGTAGTTGTGGTTTCCTTGAATTCTGGCACCTCAATTCAGTTCTGGGCATCTCAATTCAAGAGGGACATGGACAAGTGGGAACGTGTCCAGAGGAGGGTGACCAAAATGGTGGAGGGTCTGGAGGCCATGAAGCCCTGTGAGGAGCATCTGAGGGAGCTGGGGGTTTTGTCTGCAGAAGAGAAGGTTAAGAGGGGACATGAGAGCCATGTTTATATATCTGAAGGGATGTCATGTCGAGGAGAGGGTGGGCTTGTTTTCCTCTGCTCCAGAGACCAGGACAAGGAACAATGGATTCAAGCTGCAGGAAAGGAGATTCCACCTGAACCTCAGGAAGAACTTCCTGACGGTCAGAGCTGTCCAGGAGTGGAATAATCTGCCTTCATGGAGTGTGGTGGAATCTCCTTCCTTCTTTGGAGGTTTTTAAGCAGAGGCTGGATGGCCATCTGTCAGGAGTGCTTTGATGGGTGTTTCTGCATAGTAGGGGGTTGGACTGGATGGCCCCTGGGGTCTCCCCCAGCTCTGTGATTCTAGGATTCTATGATCAACCCACATGTAGCGTGGTACTTCTCCTTCCCCACTGCCTCCTACCTTACCGAGCATTTTTGTATTTTCTAATGAGTCCGGTCTTCTCATGAAATGGCCAAAGTACCACAGTGCAGTGGCATAGCTCGGAGCGTGCAGAGGAGAGGCGAGGTGAGGCTATGGGGTGCAGGGGGCGGGGCTTCAGCAGATGGGATGGTGCTGCTGCAAATGGGGTGGGGCTGTGGCATGCAGGGGCGGAGCTGTGGCACGTAGAGAGGGGCTGTGCTGCACAGGGCGGGCTACGGCACGCAGGGCAGGGCTACAGCGTTTGGAGAAGGACAGGCAAAGAGTGGTGGCGCCCCCCAAGAATTGCTGCCAGGGGCACCCATAGCCCCCCATAGCATCCCTACACCAGTGCAGCAGTGTCTCTTTTCTTCGCTTTGGCTTGTAGAGAGAGCTCAGCTTTGATTTGCTTTCAGACCCATTCATTTGTCTTTTTAGCAGTCCGCATGGTGTCCATAGGATTCTCCTCCAGCACCACAGTTCAGATGAGTTCGTGTCCTTCCTATCTGCTTTCTTCGCTGTCCAGCTTTCACAGGCATACACAGAAATCAAGAATGCCATGGCATGCACAATGCTGGCTTTAATTTTCAAAGATATATCTTTATACTTAGGACCTTGTCTAGTTCCTTCATAGCTGCCCTTCCGAGTCCTGGCCTTCTTCTTATTTCTTGACTGATGTCTTCATTTTGATTAATGATTGAGCCAAGGTGCAGAAAATCTTTAAACCATTTTGATGTCTTCACCACTCACTTCAAAGTTATGTAAATCACCCGTAGTCATTATTTTTTGTGTTCTTAATATTTATTCTCTTCTCATCAGCTTTTTTTATCTGTCCAGCCTTCACACCCATGCACAGACATCAGAAATCGGATGGCATGAGCAATCCTGAATTTACATTCATTGAATTATGTGACAATTGCAGATATGCTTTGTGAATGAACTGTGACATTGAGCAACCAAGGGGCATGTGCATGTGCTTTGAGCATCCATACATAATGTGCATCTCTGTGCACACCCATAGAATCATAGAATCATAGAAATGTAGAGTTGGAAGAGACCACATGGGCCATCCAGTCCAACCCCCTGCCATGCAGGAACACCCTCAAAGCATTCCCGACGGATGGCCAGCTAGCCTCTGCTTAAAAACCTCCAAGGAAGCACATCCATGTACAAAGCACATCCGTGCCCAACTCCTCTTAGAATCCTAGAATCATAGGATCCTAGAGGTGGAAGAGATCCCAAGGGCCATCCAGCCCAACCCCATTCTGCCATGCAGGAAGACACAATCCAAGCACTCACTTGGACAGATGGCCCATCCAGCCTCTGTGTCAGGAACTGAATACACACACAAATAGTACAGTGTAGAGACACTATTTATTTCGGGTGTGATACATCGTACAGGACTTCAGTGAGAGGACTAAAAGCAGTTAGCAAATTCAAAAGCATAAAATTCCAAGACGTTCCCCTCCCTCCAGCAAGAGACCTTGAAGCGGTGAGAGCCTGGCAGCGCTTAGCATTGCATCCTAGCTTTTGTTTATCTGATGGTCTCTGGTTCCCATACCTTTGTTACAAGCAAGCTGCTAACTTAAAACCTACTACATATCCCATTACTATAATATGGAGGGCATCCTGACACTCTGGCCATTTCCTCACGAGTCTGTTATAGCGCGATGATTCCATTTTCAACCTTCTATGGAATCCTGGGGTTTGCAGTTTCGGGAGGGGCAAACCCCAGGATTCCATAGAAGGTTGAAAATGGAATCATCGCGCTATAACAGACTCGTGCGGAAATGGCCTCTGTTTCAAAACTTCCAAATAGGAGGTTCTGCAACTTTAAACTGAATATGGCTGATCCACATGAGACAAAAAAGCCTAGTGATTTCTACAGCGAAGTTTACACATGCGTAAGACACCAAGAAGATTCTGCTCCATGTTGTAATGGTGGTCAGGATTAGAATTAGTATCATTCATTAGATGGATGGCCATCAGGTGGGAATGCTTTGATTGTGTCTTCCTGCTTGGCAGAATGGGGTTAAGCTGGATGACTCTTGAGGTATCTTCCAACTCTATGAATCTGTGACTCTGCAATTCTGGCTGTCAACTCAGATTACATCCTGGGACTAGGGTCTCCAGATTAGGAGACCAAAACCTGGATCCTATGGACATGCTGTATGAGGAGCATCTTAGGGAGCTGGGTATGTTTAGTCTGCAGAAGAAAAGGTTAAGAGGGGAGACAATAGCCACGTTTAAATATCTGGGAGGATGTCATATGGAAGCTGGGGCAGGCTTGTTTCCTGTTGGTCCAGAGACTAGGACAAGGAACGATGGATTCAAACTACATGTGATAGATGACGGCTCAGAAGTCAATGAGCAATTGATTGTGCCAGGAGCAGAGCCAGTGATAGACCAAACTAGCTTGCAAACACCCCCATCAGCTGAAAGATAAGGGGAGGCAGAGTTGTTGCAGCCAGCCCCAGAGGGAGAGGGGGCCAGCAATGATTTAGAGGAATTTGATTCACCTTTGCCCCCAAACCTTCAGTCATGGAGGAGATGGAAATGAGCAGCTCAGAGGGAAGCCGTTTAGGCAAGATTAAGAAAACAGAACAGTGCTAAGGAACACCTGTTCTCGCGGCTATATAAGTCTGTTGGCATGGTTTGCAGTTTGCTTGTAGCAAATCACTCTGTAGCAAGCTCTCTCGGCCCTTGTGTTCCAGCTCCCTTGACCCCTTTGGATGGATCTTTGGCTTTCTGGACCTTTTGGATGTGACCTTGACTTGGCTCGGCTCAGCCACTTGTTTGTTTGCATTTGGACCCTCCCCACCGCCTTCTCCACTTGGGCAAGTACTCTCACCTCCCTTCTCTGGCTGGCAGAGAGGCACAGCCAGGGAGTGGGACTCTGACCCTACAGGAAAGGTGATTCCACCTGAACCTCAGGAAGAACTTCCTGATGGTCAGAGCTATCCAGCAGTGGAATATGCTGCTGCCTCAATGGAGTATGATGGGGTCTCCTTCTTAGGAGATTTTTAAACAGAGGCTGGATATTGCAAGTACTTTGATTTGTGTTCCTGCATAGCAGTGGCTTGGACTGGATGGTCCCTATGGTCTCTTCCAACTCTAGGATTCTATGATTCTATGACAGCCCCTGGTGATGTTATTAAGCATGACCCATTGAGTACCAACCACCGTTGCTCACAGCATGTATTTCAACATATGCAGAGAGAATATAATTTGCCTGTTTGGAAATTAAGACCATCACTGTTCCCAGATCAAGGTGAAATAAGGGGGTTATTCCTTCTCATGTAGTTAGGGGGATGAAATAAGGTGTCATAACCCAGTCTGAGGCCTCAGGTGCAAACACAGATAGGATCCTCTGCAACAGCCGCAAAACACAGGCCATTTCTGCACTACACTGCTGTAGTGCTACTATTCCACTTTCAATATCCTGTGGAATTCTGGGGTTTGTAGTTTACTGTGGCCAAAGAGCTCTCTGGCTGATAATTTTAAATGTCCCTCCCTAAACTGCAAACCCCAGAATTCCACAGGATGTTGAAAGTGGAATAATAGCACTATAACCATGTAGTGCAGAAAAGACCACAGACATGATCAGGACAATACTTACTGCAGCCCAGCATAGACAAGAAAGGGAGAGCTCCCGAGACGTAGAGCACTTACATAGGAAAGTCTCCTTAATTGGACAAACAGCTGGGGGAGGCTGCTGGTCAATAAATACCAGAAATGGTGTGGGGAGAAGTCTGTTGCGGACAACTACTATTTCTCATAGAAGCAACAGTGTGCTTCTATTGATCCTTGGCTCTTGTTCCTGAAAAACCTTGACCCTTGCTTGCCCACTGTAGTTAGTACTCACACTGCTGGATACTCCCTTGAACTGACACTCTGAATTTATTGCTGACCTGGACTGCTGGAACAAGAAGATTAATTGACTGATAAGCTTCTGTAAACCTCAACAGTGGCTGCTACTATAGACTCTGTTTAAGGACTGAAAACTGTGGCTGGCTTTCTAAACAAAATATAAGGAACATTTAATCTAGCCCAGTGGTTCTCAACCTGTGGGTCCCCAGATGTTTGTGGACTTCAGCTCCCAGAAGCCCCAACCACTATGGTCAATGCTCAGGGCTTCTGGGAGCTGAAGTCCACAAACATCTGGGGACCCACAGGTTGAGAACCACTGATCTAGCCTCTTTACTTCCTGTCAGAGAGTAGATGCAGAGAATAGCGGGAAGGAAGATGGAAGCTAACTATGTAAATAGATAGAAGCCTTAAAGAGTCTTGGCAAGTTGCAGCAAGAAGTCAATGAAGCTTTGCAAATTGTAGCAAGCTGCCACTCTAGCGGACACATTCCAGCTTGTCAATATCCTTCCTGAACTGTGGTACCCACAACTGGACATAGGATTCCAGTGGAGTCTGACCAAAGCAGAATAGAGTAGGACTACTACTTTCCTTGGCCTAGAAGCTATACCTCGGTTGATGCAGCCAAGCATTGCATTGGCTTTTTTAGCTGCCGCATCACACTGCTGACTCATGTTCAGCATGAGGTCTACTAAGACGACTCCTAGATCCTTTTCACAGGTACCATGGTCAAGCCAGGTGTCACCCATCCTATATCTATGCATTTCATTTGTGTGTGCGTGTGTGCCCTAAGTTTAGAACCTTACATTTCTCCCTGTTGAAGTTCATTTTGCTTGTTTTGGACTAGCTCTGTAATCTGCTAATGTCATTTTGAATTCTATTCCTGTCCTAATTTGATGTCATCTGCAAATTTGATCAGCATGCCCTCTATTCCCTCATCCAAGTCTTTGATAAAGATGTTGAATAGGACTTTTTTCCAGAACAGCATGCTGTGGCACCCCACTAGTCAGTTCTCTCCAGGAGGAAAATTAGCCATCATTGAGCACCCATTGGGTCCCGTCGGTCAACCAATTACAAATCCACCTAACGTTGCTACAATGGGACCTGTTCCAGCTCATCCTTTTCCTCTGATTATTGTGAAGCGAGCATTCTTTGTTGTAAGCTCACCTGGAGAAACAAAAACTGTCTGCAAGAAAGGAAGCAGAAATGACAAAGCAGACCCAGGCCTGCTGTGTTCTCGTCCAAGAGCACAACCTTTTGTTTTCATCCTGATAATTAGTGGGTTTTTCTGACCAGGCTGGAGAGGTTCTTGGCAGAGATAATGGCAATTTGGAAAACAAGATTTCACTGCAGGAGTTTGTCTGTGTAAGGCAGCATCTCACAGACATTTTCTCTTCTTTTACTGTTAATACAGGACATTCATACAATGGTGTTTCATGAAAGAATAAAATAAATTCGAATCAATTGCCAAAAGGAGTTTACAGGTTACAGTGTGGCACAGGAAAAAGAACCAGGCTGGGGAATGTAAAAAATAATAATGTATCTCACAAACAAAGTAGTGAAGCAGAAGGAGAGCAACAACCAGTCCCACACCACCAGCACCCACACACAAAGTCAGGCAGAGAAATAAATACCCCCCTCCCGACCCTAGAGGGTGTTTGGAGGTATTCAGGGCCATTTTTTTTTCTTTCGACTCCTAGGGAGCCCTTCTGAACCAAATTGATCCAGGTAATTCTAGCAAGTGAACCAATTGTTGGAACTCATTGAACCCAGTCCATTGCTGGACATAGAGATTTCTAGAAGGAAATCTGAGCACAGATGGTGCCTACAGAACAAAGTTCAGTGAAGAATTCTGGAGTTTAAATTGGTGGGCACTCCTTCCGATATAGATATATATATACCGTATATATATATATATGAGACTAACGCATTTACCTGGCATTGCCCGGGATTTTATTTTCCTCTTAAGAATTCCCCTAACTGTTTTCTCTAGTACCTGTAACTTTTCCCCATATTTCCCAATGCAATCCGTATCCAGAGTTATTCACATACATAGTTTGGGTTCCTGAGGGAATACGCCGTTCTTCTCCTTGCTGCTAGGCCTCGTCTCCATAGCAACTGGCCTATTCCAGTACCTGTAACCTTTCTGCATATTCCCCAATCCAACCTGTACTTAGAGTTGTTAACATACAGAGGTTGGGTTCGTGCGGGAATACCTTCTTGAATTGAGGTGCCCAGAACTGGACACAGTATTCCAAATGAGGCCTAACCAGTTCAGAATAGAGTGGTACCATTACCTCCCTTGATCTGGACACCAGACTCCTATTGATGCAACCAAGAACTCGCGTTGGCTTTCTTGGCTACCGCATCACACTGCTGACTCATGTTCAGCTCGTGATCTACTAAGATTCCTATATCAATAGCAATAGCATTTACTTCTATACCGCCTATCAACTAGTGTTATCTAAGCGGTTTACAATGTATTTTAGCTAATTGCCCCCAACAAGCTGGATACTCATTTTACCGACCTGCGAAAGGATGGAAGGCTGAGTCAACCTTGGAGCCTTTCACACATACTGCTATCCAGCCACATGTCCTCCATCCTATCTTTGTGCATTCTATTTTTTCTGCCTAAGTGTAGGACCTTACATTTCTCTCTGTTGAAATTCATTTTGTTAGCTTTGACCCAGCTTTCCAATCTGTCCAGGTCCTTTTCAATTTTGATCCTGGCCTCTGGTGTGTTAGCAACACCTCCCAATTTGGTGTCATCTGCAAATTTTATCAGCATGCCCTCCACTCCTTCATCCAAGTCATTGATGAAGATGTTGAATAGCAGCCCTGGGCCCAGGACAGAACCCTGTGGCACCCCACTAGTCACTCCTTTCCAGGAGAAAAAGCAGCCATTGGTGATCACCATCTGGGTTTGTTCAGTCAACCAATTACCAATCCACCTAACAGTAGCCCTTTCTAGCCTGCATTTTACTAGTTTCTTTGCAAGGATGTCATGGGGAACTTTGTCAAAGGCCTTACTGAAATTGAGATATGCTACATCCACAACATTCCCTTCATCTATCAAGCTAGTAACTCTATCATAAAAAGAGATAAGATTAGTCTGTCATGACTTATTTCTGAGAAATCCATGTTGACTTTTAGTGATTACAGCATTGCTTTCTAAGTAATTACAAACTGACTGTTTAATGATTTGCTCTAGGATCTTTTCTGGAATTGATGTCAGGCTGACCGGGCGATAATTATTTGGATTCTTTTTTTTCCCCTTCTTGAAGATGGGGATGACATTTGCCCTCCTCCAGTCTGCTGGGACTTCTCCTGTTCTCCAAGAGTTCTTAAAGGGTATTGGAAGTGGTTCAGAAATGACTTCTGCCAGTTCTTTTGATATCCTTGGATGTAGTTCATCTGGCCCTGGGGACCTGAATTCATCTAGTTTAGCCAGATATTCCTGTACTACTTCTCTACTTATTCTGTGCCGCGTTTCCCTCGCTTCCTCACCTGCTCCCCACGCCCCAGGTTGGGTACTTCTATCCGTTTGGGAGAAAATGGAGGCAAAGAAGGTATTAAGTAGTTCTGCCTTCTCACTCCCCCCACCATTATTAATTGGTCACCTTCTCCACGTAGTGATCCTTTCATTTCCTTGTTTTTCCTTTTGCTGCGGACATATCTAAAAAAGCCCTTTTTATTGTTTTTGATGTCTCTGGCAAGCCTGAGTTCATTCTGCGCTTTCGCTTCTCTGACTTTCTCCCTACATCTCCTGGCTATTTGCTTGAGTTCCCCTTTGGTGGTTTCACCATTCTTCCATTTCCTGTACATGTTTCTTTTAACACTTAGCTCTGCTGAGAGTTCTTTCATCAACCATTCCGGTTTCTTTAGGCACCTGCCATTTTCCCTCTTTATTGGCACAGTTTTCAGTTGTGCCTTCAGTATCTCACTTTGAAGAAACTCCCATCCGTCATGAACTCATTTCTGTTTCTCTTTCAGTATTCTTGATCATGGGACTTCAGCACATATGGGACCCATACAATCTACTGTGTGAGGCGAGAAGACCTTGTAACTATGGTGTATATGTCACTTTAATTTTTTCTCACATATGCCTCCCAAACGTTTTCTGGCATCCTTCTTGCTGGTAGGCCTCGTCTCCATAGCAACCAGCCTGAGGTCCAACAACTCTCTGGCTGGGAATTCCAAAGGTCCCTCCCTGAACTGCCAACCCCAGGATTCCATGGAATCTTCACAGCCAGCCAATCATATGAGGTCTTCTTGCCTCACTCAGCCAATCGTATGAGGTCTTCTCCTGCCTGACGCAGACAAACAGACAAACTCACAAACGGAACAACATTGACTTTTATATAGTAGATGAACCCCTGAGGATGGGCAGATACCTCAGAACCTTTGAACTGGCCAGGCCAGGTCTAAAGAGAGAGAGGTCAGTCTTGTCCCGCCATATAAGCTGGTCAACCCGAGGGTTCTTTTCCACCATGGTTGCTTCTAGAAATAGAGAAGAGAGTTGAAAGTATGCTCAGTAGAGGGAAACCAAGTTGGCGAAGGGTCTGGAAACCAAGTCCTGTGAGGAATGGTTGAAGGAACTAGGCAAGTTCAGCCAGGAGAAGAGGAGACTGAGAGGTGATATGAGAGTCAGCTTCAACTCTCTGAAGGACTGTCACTTGGAAGAGAACGTGAGCTGTTTTCTGTTACTCCAGAAATAAGGAACCCATTCACACAACAGGGATCCAGTTCTGGGCACCACAGTTCAAGAAGGATATTGACGAACTGGAAGGTGTGCAGAGGAGGGCCACCAAAACAGTCAAAGGCCTGGGGACCGTGAAGCCCTAGGAGGAAAGACTTAGGGAGCTGGGGATGTATAATCTGGAGAAGAGAAGGTTAAGAGGGGACATGATAGCCAGGTTTAAATATTTGAAAGGATGTCCTATGGAAAATGGAGCAAGCTTGTTTTCTGCTGCTCCAGAGGCTAGGACGTGGACCAACGGCTTCAAACTCCAGGAAAAGAAATTCCACCTAAGCATTAGGAGGAAATTCCCAAGGGAAGGAGCAGTCAGAGAGTGGAACACGCTGCTGCATCAGAGTGCAGTGGAGTTTCCTTCTTTGGAGGTTTTTAAAGAGAAGCTTTGAGTTCTTTGATGGTGTCTTCCTGCATGGGAGAAGGGACTGGACTGGATGGCCTTTCTGGTCTCTTCTAACTGTATGGTTCGTTGATTCCATAATATCTTGCCACGAAAGTTAAAGTGGAATAAAATGTTGCATAGATGATATATGACTCCAGAAAGACTTCAAAAAATAACCAAAAATGGAGATGCAAAGTGCTGGAAATGTGGGGAAATGGTGGGAACTTTTTTTCACATGTGGTGGACTTGTTCTAAGGCTAAGAAATTTTGGAAGGGAGTTCATGATGAAATTCAAAAAATTTCCAAAGTTAATTTTGAAATGGTGCCAGAATTTTATTTATTGCAAATATTAGGCCAGAACCGGGAGATTAGAAAACAACAGAAGATATTATTGTGTTTGATTACAGCAGCACAGCTGACCTATGCATAACACTGGAAAGATAAAACAGATACTCAATTAGATGAATGGAAATTAAGAATGTTAGACATGGTAGAGGTTAAAAAATTAGCTAACTCCCTTAAGAACAAAAGGGTTCAAAATTTTGAAAGCGAATGGAACAGGGTACTGCTCTGGCTAAATCTGTAAATGTCTGTGGATTGAGTATATTGATACTTGGTAAGATATGTATAAAGGGAAGATAGATTCAACTGGAAACCTTTGATATACAGAAGCGCGGGGAGATAGAAGGATTATAATAATGATATAGATATTTGTGTCAATATATGCTTTTATGTACTTTGAATATAATAAAAATTATATATATATATAAAAAAAGAAAGTTAAAGTGGAATCATAGTGATATAATTATGAGTCCAAGGACTCAAACCAGTGGATTCAAATTACAAGAAAGAAGAGTCCTAGTAAACGTGAGCATGCTAAGAGCTCTTTGACAGCAGAGCAGAGTCCTTCAGCAGGTAGTGATCTCTCCAGGCAGAGGTTGGGTGGCTCATAGACTGATAGACTCATAGAATCATAGAGTTGGAAGAGACCCCAGGGGCCATCGGGTCCAACCCCCTGCTATGCAGGAACACCCATCAAAGCATTCCCTTTGCAGATGGCCATCCAGCCTCTGCTTAAAACCTCCAAAGAAGGAGGAGACTCCACCACACTAGATGCTCTAGGTGTAGAAACACTGCACTGGTGGATTAGATGTTTCTTGGTGTACCTTCCAACCCTGTAATTCTATGATGTCAGTACTGTATAAGACCACCCATGTGCTAGGTTCCACTCCAAAATTACTTTTCCCCAGATTTTCCTAGCTGCCTTGTACTGAGCACAAGCAGGAGGTCATGGAGTCTGACGGACATCGAAGCAGGGCTTGGCCAGTAAGCGTACGGCATATGGTGACCAGATGCTTGAAAAGGCTTGAGTTTGCAGGGTGATTTAGTACCTTATGTTACACCTTATGGTCTATGCAAATGTCAGTCTCTCAGACTTCAGTGGAGCTTACATCCACAGGATGTTGAGTGTGGAATAATCGCGCTATAACAGTCTAGTGCAAAAATGGCTAAAGACATGCCAGAGCTTCTATGATTTGCACTATCAGTTCGGTTGGCACCTCTCAAAACTTAGCAAACTAACTGACTTTGGACTGCTGCTTCCATGCTTCCCCAGCCTCCATCTCCAATGGCCATTCTGGCTGGGGGATTCTGGGAGCTGTAGTCCCCAAAATTGGTTTCCTCAACAAGCCATCCGAAAAGAAACTTTTCTATACTGCCTGGGGATTCTTGGAGCTCTAGCCCAAATAATCTAATTTTTCCAAGCTCTGACACATCCATTTCTATTTCTGAGTTGTGGGGATTCAGCTCTTGACTTTCTTTCTCTGTCTTGGGCTATCAGCTGGACTCTTGGGCCATTTCCACACTATCCTGTTATAGTGCTATCATTCCACTTCCAACCTCCTATGGCATCCTGGGGTCTCAAAGACCCTTCCCTAAACTGCAAACCCCAGGATGCCATAGGAGGTTGAAAGTGGAATAATAGCACTATAACAGGTTCGTGCAGAAATGGCCGTGATTTCAGGCTGTCTTGGTGGAGCTGCTTTTTGGATTACAGAAACCTTGAGCCAGCATGGGCAATGGTGGATTCTGGATATCACAAGCCCCAAACAGTAAATTTTTCCAAGCTCTGGCCCATACCTTCCAACGATCCCAGTTTGCCAGATATTTGCCAGAGTTTGAACTCAGTTTGTAGCAGTTGAAAGAAGCTGAGGACAAAGTTTCTGGGGATGTTTAGCCTGCAGAAGAGAAGGTTAAGAGGGGACATGATAGCTATGTTTAAATATTTGAAGGGATGTCATGTAGAGGAGGGAGAGGGCTTGTTCTCTGCTGCTCCGGAGACCAGGACAAGGAGCAATGGATTCAAGCTGCAGGAAAGGAGATTCCACTTGAAGCTCAGGAAGGACTTCCTGCCGGTCAGAGCTGTCCAGCGCTATGATTCCACTTGCAACATCCTATGGAATGCTTTGATGGATGTTCCTGCATAGCAGGGGATTGGACTCGATGGCCCCAGGGGTCTCTCCCAGTTCTAGGATTCTATGATTTTATGAAAGGGGGAATGTGGGAGGAGGAAGGAGAAACTGGGACATTTTAAAAGATGCTGAAAAAGTGGGATGGCAGAGGATTATTTGGGGCTGTCTCTATCAAATTGGAAAGGTTGGATGATACAGGAGAGGTCTGTCTTCTGGTCTACCATCAAGGCTCTGTTTCTGTTCTTAGTCCAACCAAGGTCAGGCAAGAAACTGTACCGGGCAGTGTTTTGGGGACATTTTTCACCCCTTTCCACACTTTGTGTGTGTGTCGGGGGGGTTGAGAATTTGAAGGCTTTTAAGGAATTCAGGGGCCTAGGGTGCGTAAAAAAGGGCACATAACCCCAGACCACGTGCGTCTTTGAGCATCATAGTTGAACATTAGCCACCGTGGGTTATGGCTCAGAGGAAGCCCGCATGGAGGCTGAGCATTTTTTCTGTTTCTGTGCTTTGTAGAAATGTCAGTCTTTCATTTGTTTTTTCATTAAATAGTTTTATTTTACTTTGTATAACCATAAAACAAGGGAAAACTTAGAAATATGTATAATGCTAGGAACTCCGTAAAACTGTACATTAAGCAAAAAGTTTGGAGATGCACTTGCAATTAATACATTTTCTAGTAGAGAAGGGATGGAGAAAAAAAGGGAGGAAACAAGAAAAGGGGGAAAAGGAGGAGGGGAAGATGAGGAAAAGAGAGAGAAAAGAAAAGAAAGCTTAATTTCCTAAGTTAATAACACTTGAACATATATCCAAATACATAACTCTACATGTTTATACGTACATAAAAAAGATAGTCCTCAGACAGGACAGAAAACAAGTAACTAAGCCTAATAAGAATTATTATATACCTATCACTAAATATATAAAGAGGCAAAATATTCCCAAAACAAAACTGATAAAAAAAAACTTTGTTAATCAAAAATGATGTTTACGAAATTTGGTAAGAAAGCACAATGATAAAACAGGACCTTAACATACTCTCAGTGCAGAATTAAATACAACGTGTATTACCTTATATTAGTAGATATGTCAGTCTTTCAGAGCCACACGCAAGAAACAAACAATTTCAGGTATTTTCTCCTCACTCTATGAAAATGTGGAAGTTTCTGTGCAGTTCATGCTTTGGGAGCTTGCTGGGAAAAACTGGGTAGATATACAGAAAATACACATGTAGGCCAAGAAGCTGCATTGCCAAATATAAATGTGATGGTGGAGATATATTGTCATAGTTACACTCAGTGATGCCATCCCCCAAAAAACCATGCTGTTTCAGCCTGGAGCTACCTTCATGAGGTTAGACCTCATCTTGAATCCTGTGTCCAGTTCTGGGCACCCCAATTCAAGAAGGACCTGGTCAAGCTGGAGCAAGTCCAGAGGAGGGCAACCAAAACGGTGAGGGGCCTGGAAGCCATGCCCTATGAGGATAGACTTAGAGAGCTGGGTCTGCTTAGTCTGCAGAAGAGAAGGTTGAGAGGGGACATGATAGCCATGTTTAAATATTTGAAGGGATGTCATGTTGAGGAGGGAGAGGGCTTGTTCTCTGCCGCTCCAGAGACCAGGACAAGGAGCAATGGATTCAAGCTGCAGGAAGGGAGATTCCACCTGAACCTCAGGAAGAACTTCCTGACGGTCAGGGCTGTCCAGCAGTGGAAGATGCTGCCTCGGAGTGTGGTGGAGTCTCCTTCTTCCTTGGAGGTTTTTAAGCAGAGGCTGGATGGCCATCTGTCGGGAGTGTTTTGATGGGGGTTCCTGCATAGCAGGGGGTTGGACTTGATGGCCCCTGGGTCTCTTCCAACTCTAAGATTCTATGATTCTATGATTCTACCTTCACTGAAGGGTTTCCAAGGCATTGTGGATTGAGGCATGGCAAAATGTTGATATTCTACATGAATTACTATGTTACATCTGTATGACTGAGAAACATCTCCTGGACAACCCCTCCCACCCTACCTTAAGAACCAGCAGCCACATCAGCTGAAGGAATCATAGAATCACAGAGTTGGAAGAGACCCCAGAGGCCATTGTGTCCAACTCCCTGCTATACAGGAACACCCATCAAAGCATTCCCAACAGATGGCCACCCAGCCTCTGCTTAAAAACCTCCAAAGAAGGAGGAGACTCCACCACGCTCAGGGCAGTATATTCCACAGCCGTTTAGCTCTGACCATCAGGAAGTTCTTCCTGAGGTTCAGGTGGAATCTCCTTTCCTGCAGCTTGAATCCATTGCTCCTTGTCCTGATCTCTGGAGCAGCAGAAGACAAGCCCGCTCCTTCCTTGACATGATCCAGAAGGAGATCAAGAAGTTCTTCCTAAGGTTTAGGTGGAATCTCGTTTCCTGGAGTTGAAGCAGACTCTGGATGACCATCTGCTGGGTATGCTTTGATGGTATCTTCTTGGATGGCTGAAGGGGGTAGGACTGGATGGTCCTTGGGACCTCTTCCAGCTCTGTGATTCTATGGCCATTTCCACACTAGCCTGTTATAGTGCTATTATTCCGCTTTCAACCTCCTATGGAATCCTGGGGTTTGCCTCCCTAAACTTCAAACCCCAGGATTCCATAGGATGTTGAAAGTGGAATAAAAGCACTATCTTCAGAATCTACTTTTAATTAGCAGGTTTGAGTGAGACACCCTTAAATGAGTTTGTTTCTCCTGAGTGGCGCAAAGAGAGAGACAGACAGAAAATATTCACGAGAGCCTTTCCTTCAAATTGGGATCAGTTCCTTTCGGTGATCAGGCTAATTTCTCCTTCTCTCAGTGGCTTTTAGGAAACATCTCCCCGTTGGTGTATACATTAACATTATTATGCTGATTATGGGTGAAGGAGTGGAGAACAGCTTGCTGCAGGAGGAGGGTGTGGAAAAGTAATGCTTATGAACACTTATTTCCTCCTTTTAAGCATTTATAGGATGGGAGAAGTGACTCAACAGGGCACTTTTGGAGAAAGTGGTCAACATCAATTTGCATAAAATTATGCAAATTGCTCAAATACGTTGATTCCTGCACGGAAAAGCAGTGTTTTTTATACCAGGGTCAGCTGCCCAAAATACACTGTGTCTTCTCCAAGAGTATTGCTTTGTGTGTTGAGAAATGTGTTTTCTGCCCCCAATACATGTTTTTGGCATCTGTTTTTGCAGCAATGTATTTACTCCAACGATGGTGTCGGGTTGCGTCAAGACATCCAAATGTCAAGAATTTCATGGCCAGCTTCCTTTTCCTCAGTGTGACATCTCTCTTTTTCATCAAAGGTTCAGATATGAACAAGAAACTTTAATGTCCCTGTTCTCTTAGTCCAGAACCTGGGAAGGTATTTTTGGACTACAGTTTCCGAAATACTCCCTCTACAATGGGGAGTGGCCAAACTGGCTGGCGGTTTCTGGGAGTTCTAGTTCCCAGCAGTAACTGTTCTGAGTTCTGCAGTTTAGTGAGTGGTTATGTGCATCCGATGCCAAGCTCTTAACAGCCAAACTGTCATCCTCATTCAGTACATTTATACCTCACTTACCCAAAGCATCTGAAAGCAAAGCTTCTTTTCACAAAGAGCTTTTCATAGAATCATAGAATCCTAGAGTTGGAAGAGACCCCAGGAGCCATCCAGTCCAACCCCCTTCCGCCATGCAGGAACACCCTCAAAGCACTCCCTGTGACAGATGGCCATCCAGCCTCTGCTTAAAAACCTCCAAAAAAGGAGGAGATTCCACCACAATCTATGGAGGCAGCATCTTCCACTGGCGGACAGCCCTGACCATCAGCAAGTTCTTCCTGAGGTTCAGGTGGAATCTCCTTTCCTGCAGTTTGGATCCATTGCTCCTTGTCCTGGTCTCTGGAGCAGCAGAAAACAAGTCTGCTCCCTCTTTGACATGGCATCCCTTCAAATATTTAAACATGGCTATCCTGTCCCCTCTTAACCTTTTCTTCTGCAGACTAAACATCCCCAGCTCTCTAAGTCTATCCTCATAGGGCTTCATGGCTTCCAGGCCTCTCACCATTTTGGTCGCCCTCCTCTGGACTTTCTCCAGCTTGACCAGGTCCTTCTTGAATTGAGGTGCCCAGAACTGGACACAGGATTCCAGATGAGGCCTAACCAATTCAGATTAGAGTGGTACCAGTACCTCCCTCGATCTAGACACCATACTCCTATTGATGCAGCCAAGAATTGCATTGGCTTTCTTGGCTGCCGCATCACACTACTGACTCATGTTCAGCTTGTGGTCTATGAAGACTCCTAGATCCCTTTCACATGTACTGCTATCCAGCCACATGTCCCCCATCCTATATTTGTGTATTCCATTTTTTTCCACCTAAGTTGTAGGACCTTACACTTCTCTCTGTTGAATTTCATTTTGTTAGCCTTGGCCCAGCTCTCCAATCTACCCAGGTCATTTTGAAATTTGATCCTGTCCTCTGGCGTATTAGCAACCCCCCCAATTTTGTGTCATTATGTTTGTCTAGCCTATCTCCCATGTCCTCTTTTTTTTCTGTTTAGCTAGCAGTATTCTAGCATAATCAGCACTGGAAGTGGGGTAAAAGAGACCTGGAGAAGGACAGATTTTTGGTATTGGGTTGCAGCAGAATTCCTGCACTAAAAAAAAATCTTTGGCCAAATGATCAATGACTTGGAAACCGTGAAGCCCTATGAGGGGTGGCTTAGGCAGCTGGGGATGTTTAGCCTGGAGAAGAGAAGAGGAAGAGGCAATATGATAGCCATGTGAAATATCTGAAGACTGTCATGTAGAAGATGGAACAAGTCCGTTTTCTGCTGCTCCAGAAACAAGGGCATGGAGCAATGGCTTCAAACTACAGGAAAAGCAATTCCATTAAAACTTTAGGAAGAACTTCTTGACGATAAGAGCAGTTTGACAGTGGGAGCGTGGAGGAGTCTCCCTCCCTACCCTGCAAACCCCAGGATTCCATAGGATGTTGAAAGTGGAATAATAGCACTATAACAGGCTACTGCGTAAATGCCCTCAGTTTGCAATGATTGCAGTGGCGTATCTAGCTTCAACAGCCCCTAGGGCAAATGTGGGAGTTGTGCCCCTTGGTGCTGCTTCTCCCACTGCTGCTGTCCTGGGCCCAGCAACCCCAGCAAGAGCAGCAGAGGTGATGGGCCTGGTTGGAGGGGCTGCCTCTCCCACCACTGCTGCTGCCATGCCAGGCTGAGGAAGACCCTGTTACCCTGATTTCTGGGGTCCCTTGGGGGACACCTCAGTGTGCTCCACGTGATAGAGAATGGAAACTAGCCAGAGCATGAGCTAGAGCAATGCAGGAGGCAGGGTAACCTAGCGGGGTCTTTTGCCCAGTGTCTACGGGGTCAGGCCAAGCCTGAAACCAAACAAAGATGTCTAATAAATGATTTTATTGAATACAAGCCTTACGCACCAATGCACTCACACACTCACTCACTCAAGACCTATTAAGAAGTAAAAGAGAGGAAATTGGACAGGGGAGTATTGAAGGGGTGTAGCTGGAGGTAATACTGCACCTTGTCTTGAAGTCTGTGGTCCGGGGAGACAGCAGAGAGATGAGACTCAACACAAGGAGGGCTGAGGGAATTACTCAATGGGTCGTCTGCTGGGAAGACCGGGAGTGATCCAAAGAAATACTCAAAAACTGGGACTGTTTGTAGGACTAATCCTTTCCCAGGAAGAACAATGGGTGTTGGAGCAATAATGAAGCTCCACCGTGGTAATTTCCTTTGTGTGATGGGATTGCAAGGTGTTGCCAAAGTCTCAGGATCTTCAGCTGTGTTAGTCTGTGGTGTGACTTCATGCAGATGGTCCTCGCCTGATGGAATATTTGCTCAACTTGGGGCAGACACGCTAATCACCTCAAGTCAGCGTCTTGGGGCTGAGGACCCTTTGTTTATTGTGGGTTTACACATCTTGAGGTCTCCTGGGGCTATGTGACTGGAAATTTTACTGGCCTGACCTGGTTTTCAGTCGTTCGACTGTGCCTGCCTATGTGCCCATCCAGGTGACCTCTCAGGCACATGGAATCATGTTTTAATATCAAAATTGTAAACCCTGGGATAGGGTTTTTCCAGAGGAGTAACAACCCCAGCAAGGGTCGCAGCAGTGGAATGCTGCTGGGCCAGCTGTCCTGAGCAACTGGGCTGGGGGGCACAGCTTTTTTGAGCATCCCTAGCATTGGCGCCCGGGGTACGTGCCCCACTTGCCCTACCTTCTGAATGATACTCCTCTGAATGGTTGAAGTAAGCTGAGGACAACCAAGGAGATAGTGGGAGAAAGAGAGAGAAAACTGGACTTTTCAGAGCAACTGAAGAAGTGGGATGATAGAGGATTAATCAGGGTTGTCTCTGCCAAATTTGGAGAGTTAGAGTGTGTGGATTCCCAAGGCTGGGGGCCACCGTGTGTGTTTCTGAACTCCAGGGTGGGTTTACCTCTTCAGAACCTGATCATCCCTTACCGCACCTCCAAGGCCACTTTTTCTCAGAAGGGAAGAATCAAATCAGACTTTTCTAAAGAAAAAAGAAGGAAAGGGGTGCAGAAGCCAACCATCCAAGGAAACCTCTACAGCTGTTGCTGCTGCTCACCGAGCTTAAACCACCCTGGAGGAGATTTAATTGTGTAGCTCATTAGTGATGGAGACATGGAGAGATAATTAGCTGCCAAAGAACATTAAGCCACTCCAGGAGGTGAAGATGCTGGTGAACTGGGAAGGCACACTGGATGCTTCGGATCCATTCCGAGAGGCTGGGCTGAGGGGCAGCTGGGTGGTGCGGCACGTCTATCGTTCTCCACCGTGGCATCTGCTTCTCCCAGCCAAGGCTGGCAGCTAATGACCCGACCTCACCTCGGTTGCTTCCTCAGCATCACTGACACCTTTAATAAGTCCAAGTGATGGCCTGAATTGGAGTTAATTGGTGCTGGGAGCAACACAGGCGCCTGGCTCATCCTGACATCAAAAATCTACTCCTCGGGCTAGTTGCTGGGCGTAACTGGCAGAATCCATGGCCGAGGGAAGCATGAAACATCACTGAATTTCCAAAAGCACAGAGTTATAGAATGATAGAGTTGGAAGAGACTTTGAGGGCCCTCCAGTCCAACCGCCTTCTGCCATAGAGGAAGACACAGTCCAAGCCCTCCCTTTGACAGATGGCCATCCAAGCCTCTCTTTAAAAACCTTCAAAGAAAGAGACTCCACCACACTCCCAGTGGATTCCACTGCTGAACCACTCTCACTGTATGAAAGTTCTTCTTATGTTTAGGTGGAGTCTCTTTTCTTGAAATTTGAAGCCATTCCTCCATGTCCCAGTTTCTGGAGCAGCAGACAACAGGCTTACCCATCTTCCATATGACATCCCTTCGGATATTTAGACCTGGCTATCATGTCTCCTCTTAACCTTCTCTTCTCCAGATTAACCATCTTGTCTAGGTTCTTACCCTCAAGAAGTTCTTCCTCATGTTTGTTGGAATTGGCAAGACTTACAGCTTTAGTCATTATGGGGTTAATTGGTCTATTGGTGTTATAGAGGACCTTCACCTGCTACTGTTATTGGAAGCAGTTGTAAAGGCTCTATAAGAGTAGCGTTGGCCATTTCTGCACTACACTCTTATAGCATGATGATTCCACTTTCAACCTCCTATGGAATCCTGGGGTTTGCAGTTTAGGGAGGGGCCAGCCGGTCCCTCCCGAAACTGCAAACCCCAGGATTCCATAGGAGGTTGAAAGTGGAATCATCGCACTATAAGAGCGTAGTGCGGAAATGGCCATAGTGAACTTTCACTTCCTGATTTGCTGTTGTGGCAGTTTGTATCATATCCTGTTTCATTGTGGTATTGTATTATATACAGATATATTTTGTATTTATATTTTAACTATCCTCTGCTACCGAATTTGTTGTAAATAAAAAAGGAAATTCAGACGACAAAATAGGGAAAGAGAAATAGTCTTTTATATATTTTAGTTAAAAGATAAAAATAGCATATAGGTTCTCAATGTACAAAAGGTTGAAGGAGAATATGAGCAAGTTTGGCAAGTTAAAATACAAAATATATCAAAATATAATACAATACCACAATGAAGCAGGATGTGATACAAACTGCAGCAACAATGTTTAGATGGAGTCTCTTTTCCTGGAGTCTGAGGCCATCGCTCCACTGTGTCCTAGTTTCTGGAGCAGCAGAAAACAAGCTTGCTCCATCTTCCATATGACATCCCTTCAAATATTTGAACGTGGCTGTTGTGTCTCCTCTTCACCCTCTCTTCTCCAGGCTAAATACCCCCAACCCCCTAAGCCCCTCCTCAGAGGCTGTGGACCTGTGCCTGCTGGGTCAGAGTTTGGCAGCATTACCAAATAGGTTTCCTCACTGAAACTGGCTAGATATTTGAGGAACGTTTCCATTCATTTCAGAGGTTCAAGACCAGAGTTGTGGACAGAGTGCCGTTGTGTAGGCAGATTCCTCTAGGAGCCAAGACTTCACCTCATTTCGGCAGAGTGTAAATATGTTAAGTTATGCAAGCCCTGAGCTGAACATCAAGATGGCACAACGTATGGGAATCAGTCGCCAATGTGTAAAGCTGATGTTCCATTGTGCGGTTGCATTGCGCAATGCACAAAGGCCACACATGATGCAATGCACCTTTAGATACTACTCTGTGTACTTCTAATGCACTCCTGTGCATGTTACAGTCCCACAAATCCAATTCTGCTTACATCACCATCCTCTGCATATGACCATTTTTTTTCAAAATAATAATAAATCACTCCGTGAGTAGCACAATCGAAGCCTGTGTACGTCACTAACAGGGTGGCAGCTGAGATGTCCACATACATGAGTTACACCTGAAACATGTGTAAGATGCAGATGCGCATGGCATGCACATTGCACTACGCCGTCAGTCATGTATTGAGGCGCACTGTCAGTTGTGCAGCACTGCCATTCAGCGCAAGGGGTGCATAACACAACTAGTGGATGCATCCACATGCATAGATTCCCTATGTCGGAACTTGACCCAGGTGGCTGAGTTCGGGCTTCGTCCCTTACCTGTTTAAAATGTCCTGAGTGCTGGGGGGCCCCAAATACTTAGCATGATGCAAAAGATCTCAAAGGTAAATTTTCTGTTAAAACCTGAGACTGATGGATGACCAACTAGAAAAGAGTCATGGAAGAATGCCCCAGTGTATGATAACAGTTGCCAGGACATTGTATGCTCAGAAATGGAAGAACGAGGTAGCACTTACCAAAGAAGGTTGGTTACTAAAATATAATGATGTAACAAAAATGGACAAATTGACTATTTTGATTAAAGAAAAATTGCTAATGATGTTTTTGAAGGACTGGAAACTCCCGACTGACTTGTTAAAAATAATGAGGGTGATTTGGTGATTGCTGTTTTCTATTTAATGTGAGTTAAAAATAAAGATGAAGTCAGTGGCGGAGCTTGGAGTGGGGGGGCAGGAGAGGGCGGGGCTGCAGTGTGAGGGGCGTGGCCAGGGGGCACGGGGGCATGGCCAGAGCATGTGGGGGCGTGGCTATGGGCTGGGATGCCCCCAAAATATTGCTGCCTGGAGCAAACCACCTCCTGCGCTCCCCTGTCCCTACGCAATTGGATGAAGTGTGACTGACAGATAAGAGAGTGGCATGTAGAGCTTAAGAGCTGAAATGTATCTGCTGGAAGTCCTCCTTGTGCTGTTCTGTTATCTGTATGGCCATTTTTGCACTAGCCTGTTATAGCACTATGATTCCACTTGCAACATCCTATGGAATCCTGGGGTTGGCAGTTTTGGGAGGGGCCGGCCGGCTAGAATTCCAAAGGCCCCTTCCGAAACTGCAAGCCCCAGGATTCCATAGGATGTTGCAAGTGGAATCACAGTGCTATAACAGCCTCGTGCGGAAGCGTCGTATGTATAGAAGTGGTTGTGTAGGAAGGTGGTGGAATGTGGTAAGTGTTGTGTTTAGCTTTTCTTTGTAGTTTGTAGTCTGTAGTTGAGAGCCAGCCCAGTGTGGTGATTTGAGCATTGAGCAACAATGCTGGAGAGCAGGGTTCAGTTCCCCATTCAGCCATGGAAGCCCACTGGGAGACCTTGGGTGGGTCACACACTCTCAGCCCCAGAAAACCCCGTGACGGGTTCATCTTAGGGTTGCCGTAAGTTGGAAATGACTTGAAGGCACTCAACCAGTCTGTGGCTTGTTCTTTGTCACATGTGTTCTTCCATTTGTATTCTGTGTAGATTTTATTCAATACAAAAGATACAAAAGATTTTTTAAAAATGTCTTGAGCTTGGGCATTAGATTGAAGCATGCTTTCACCAGCTATGTGCCTAGGATGGCAGTTCTACTACAAGATCCTACACACTTTTTGTGTAGCGTCGTTATACACCAGCAGAGTTACGTTGGATCCCACACCTTGGCCATTTCCGCACTAGACTGTTAATCGTGCTATGATTCCACTTTCAACATTCTATGGAATCCTGGGGTTTTCAGTTTAGGGAGGGCTTTTGGAATTCTCAGCCAGGGAGCTCTTTGGCCTCAGGAAACTACAAACCCCACAGTTCCACTGGATGCTGGAAGTGGAATAATAGCATTACAACGGTGTAGTGTGGAAATGGCCTTTCACAACCAATTGTGCAAGAAGTGCCATGGTCCCAAGCTCACCTGTTGTGCAAGAGCCAATTAGTTTCCCATCCACAAAGCAAGAAGTGTGGCTGACGGCTGGGCGTTCATGTCTATGAAACCACTGGAAATTTCATGTGATGCTTTCCTCTGCAGAGCCTCGAAACTCCTCAAAGAGTTGAGAAAGACAGAGGCCATTTCCGCACTAGCCAGTTATAATGCTATGATTCCACTTTCAACATCCGATGGAATCTGGGGTTTGCAGTTTAGGGAGGGGCCTCAAAGGTCTCTTTGACTTCCGAGCATAGCCTCAAAGGCCCCTCCCTAAACTGCAAACCCCAGGATTCCATCGGATGTTGGAAGTGGAATAATAGCACTATAATTGGCTAGTGTGGAAAGGGCAAGAGAGAAGGTCCACCCGTCTGTTAAATGTAGGGATGGAGAGGGACAGAGGGGACATGCTGCTTCATGAGCGGTGCAGCAGAAGGGGGAGGAGAACTGTCCAGAAAGAAAAAGAGGGCAATTAGAAAAGGCACAAGGAAAGAGAAAGGCGCTGGGGTGGGGTGGGAGTCACTTCCTGGCTTTGAACATTTGCAAAGCTGGGTGTTCTGCTAGCTGTTATAATTGAATGCTTAATGTCCTTTTAGGTACATTTTCAAAGTCTATTTTAAAAAATATAATGAGAATTATTATCAATTATTGCTATTTCACTTGGTCTAGAGCTGGTCTGTTTTTAGCTCCAGCTTCCTGCAGGGCGTAATAGGCAGAGCGGGTTCAGTTTCTCTCCATGTGTCGTATTGATAGCAGGTGTGTGCCCATTCTCACCACAGGGGAAAAAAAAAGGAGAGAGCATTTACTTTATTACTGACCTGTGTTTGAATGTTGGAACTTTATTGTTAGGTGCAAAGATTTTTCCCCGTTCTTCTCTCCTTTCTGGCCCATGGATAAGGCTTGCCAAAGTGAGAGAAAGAGAGCGTCCTTTGGCCAGCACTAAATTCAGTTTCTAAAAGTTCCCAGTCCTCATGGCTTTTCCAAAGAAAACCAAACTACCCACAGGAAAGGCCCCATTAGAATCTGTGTACAGATGTGGTTCTACCAGCGTACTTAACATTGAATCTGGGTTGGGAAAGATGGGAGATGGAGGTGGTCGCAGCATAAAGGAGCTAGCCAGGTTCCTCATCACTGGCCGTTGGGTCATGGATTTTGCCTGCCATGGGGAAATATGCCAGTGTATATACCACAGTGGGGTGTAGTCCAACTTTTAAAGATGCTGTCCAAGATGTGGGACTCTGTCCTACCTTGCTGAAACAGGTTCAGCCCTCTGAATAGCTTCTTTAAAGTTTGGACTTCAGAGCAGTGTCAGATACTGGCAATGGAAGCACTGGGATACTAGCAATGGGAGCATCCTTATTTTAGCATTGCAATAGTTGCAGAGGATGCCCTTTTATTTAGAGAAAGAAACTCATGTCTGGCTCCGACCCTGACAGATCAGAATCTGACAGTTTCACCAATGAATTTCTTCTTCAGCATTCACCCCTTTAGTCCAAAAACTGGTCCAGAAAACATGACCTTCAAAGCTGGAAAACAATGCTAAAACCAGTGTTCCTGTAAACCTCCCCGATTAATGCTAATATGCTTGCCCCCGATGCTTAGGTCAGGGAGATTCTGGATGATGGATTTCTGCTGTTTCTCTCCTCAGGAAAGAGTGTACGTGTACCTCCTGGATGGTGAAGCTCGGCTGACGTGCAACGACCCACCACATGAGTTATCCCAGGAAGGAAAGCTCAGGTTAGTGTCACTGATTCCATCTACACAGCAGTGATGTATTTAAGCCTTTTACTCCAGGTCTCAAGTCAAGTCTCAAGTCCTTGAAAATACTTTCAAGTCAAGTCTCAAGTCTGGAAGCCAACTTTATACCCCAACAAAAATTCCAGAAACATTGGATAGAGAGAAATAAATTCAGTGTTAACAATTTAAGCAGCGTTGTCTCTCCACGTTTTGCCATCTGCTGCTTTGGAAGCGGGGAATAGGATCCTATCTTATTCTGCATTACTGAATATTCAAAAGCTTTAGAAGGAAGGGTCCTTCCTCCTCAAGCTCGTTGCCTAACGCATTTGGTGTCCCCCTCTGAGAAATGCACCCTGCGCCCTGTGGGCAGGTCTTGTGTTTTGCTCTTCGGAAATGTTTCAGAAGGCTCCTCCAATAGATAGCAGGGACAGGCTGCTGAGCAGACCTCCACCCCACCTCAAGCCCCTCGCCTAACCGATTTGCTGTTCCCCTCTGAGAAATGCACCCACGCATTGGGCTGGAGTGAGATTGTCGTGGGACCAGAAGGCAAAAAGGGATGGAGGCGTTGCTCAAAGTCGTGAGGTTTCTGGATGGATGCGTTGTGTTAACTGAACCAAGGGCAGCAAGTCAGTCAGTAAAAATGTACGAGTCTTGAGTCGAGTCAGTGCATCTTTTGTGGCCGAGTCGAGTCCAAGTCGAGCCACTGGAGTGACTTAAGTCCAACTTGAGTCGGAGTCTATCGACTCGAGTCTACATCACCGCTACACAGACTGTGGAATGGCCTCCTGGAAGAGATCTCACAGCAAAATATACTGTCTGGACTCAAAAACTGCTAAAGACTTATCTCTTCCAGCAGGCCTACCCAGCCTATTATGATTTTAATTAATGGTATTTGAGTGGTTTTATGCTTTTAGTGTATTTTAATGTGTCTTAATTTTAATGTGTTTTAAACTGGTATGCTGGTTTTAACCTTTGTTGTACCCCACCTCGAACAAAATAAAATTATTTATATCTGTTATTATTATTATTATTACTATTACTACATCTGTGGGTGGAGGTAAGACTGTGCGCAGCTGAGAGGAAGGTGGAGGGAGAAAATAGTCAAGGGGGCTTTCCTTCCTCTGTAACTCCAGGAGAAATTAGGAGATCAGGGCTGGTGAATCAAGGATCCAGTTTTCTTCATTTATATTTTTTTCCCCATATTATCATCATTTTTTAAAAAAAGGTATGCATTTCATTTCCTTGGTCTGTTAATGAAAGAATAAAAGAAGTAAAAATTCTTTGTTTATCAATATCATTAATTAACCAACATAACACAATTATATAACTATACATTCCTATCTTTGTACATATGTCTTATAGCAATAACTGTATTTCATATTCAGTTTCAAAGTTTTCTGCTCTCCTACTTCCTCCTTGCAAAACCTGTTGGTTGTCTTCATGCTTATTATCTTCCCTTCAATTTATATAAATATTTCCTGTTCGTTCATTCCTTAATTAATTAATTTCTTAATGCCATACAATTTCATTTTTTTAAAATGTGCATCACAATGATTCCTAGTGTAGGTGTTTCTCAAAAAAAAAAATGTTTATCAAGTTTCCAGTATTATTTCAAAATGTCTTCAATCCTTATTCTTATTTTAGCATTGCAATAGTTGCAGAGGATGCAGCTTTATGTAGAGAAAGAAATGCATGTCTGTCTCTCACCCTGACAGAGCAGAATCCGAGAGGAATGGGAGCCCTGAGCCCCAACCTCTTACGTTGTAATATAGTTTAACAAGTCACAATTGCAAAGCACGTGCACTGGGAAAACTCCTTGAAGCTAATAAATTTGGCAGAAGTCAAAACTTCTAGGCGTTGCTTGCTCTTGTATAGCATCTTATAGGCTAAGCCACCATTCCTTGGTCATTGCTGCGTAAACCATTCCTCAGTTTCTTGGTGCCTTAAGGAACCAGCTGTGCTCTGCAGCCTTCACAGCGTCAGCTTGCTCTTTTGGAAGAATTTCCCTAGCACCGGTACACACAAAGGACTGAGATTTTGCATTTTGGGGGTTAGCCCTTGCAAGGGCATTTTTGCTCCCCCTTAAGCTGCAATGACAGAACGGCACTGGGAGTGTTCATTGTCTAAGGCCATTTCTGCACTGGACTGTTATAGTGCGATTATTCCACTTTCAACATCCTGCGGAATCCTGGGGTTAGCAGTTCTGGCCCCTCCCTAAACTGCAAACCCCAGGATTTTGCAGGATGTTGAAAGTGGAATAATCGCGCTATAACAGTCCAGTGGGGAAATGGCCAAAGCTGAAGTAATCCCACGTGAACAACTGCTGCAGTTATTGATTTATCAATCAAAAAGGCAAGAGCATCCATGGGAATATTCTGAGGCTGCCATCCCTTTTGTTATAGTATAAAAAAGATTCTGATCTGACGTGAAAGATGTCAGCATATTTGCTCCTCTTATAAATGGGAGGCAGTAGTATTCCCTGCTGGTGAGTCACTTCATTGCAACAGCCCCCCAGCCCCCCTAAAAATCAAGACCAAAACAATCAGCCAGGCAGCTCCCACTATTCCAAATGAGCCTCTGGACCTGGGAAGGAGTAACTGCGTTGGGTCTGTGGACCAATTTTCTGTTCCTGGGGCCAAACGGACTGCCAGGAGGAAAAAAAGGCAGGTGTCCAGAGGAGGCAACCATGAAGCCCCATCAGGAGCTGTTACCCTGTTTACTGCGGGTCCCATGAGGGACACCAAAATAACCTTACAAGTACACAAGATGGGGAAATTAGTCAAGAGCACTGGTTGGCAAAACGAGAGGCAGGGTAACTTAGCAGGATCTTGCAACCCAGTGTTTATGGGGTCAAGCCAAGTCAAGGAGCAGACCGGTTTGAAAATAATGAATGATCTTTATTAAATACGGGCGCACAATGTAAGCAACACACGCACACAAATAACTAAGGAAAATAAAGGTGTGAGTAAGACGGCGGGATTTTCAGAGGGATAGGTGGTTTGGGTGATACGACACCTGTTCCTGAAGCCCGGGAGAAGATAGAGAGCGATGCTGGGGTTCGGTTATCTCAGCACGTGGAGCTGAGGGGACGCTCACCAAGCAATGCGGCAGCAAGGCGGTTGGAACTCGGGAGCGATCCGAGGAAGGCCTCGGAGTCAGGGGTTTTTATAGGGAGAGGTGTGGCTGCAGGCTATGCCTTACTCGGGGACAACAATGAGTTTTGGGTGCAGGACAATGTCTCAGAAAGGTCACGATTTAGCATGATGGAATCAGAGCCGAATTAACAATGGTGTAGCCAGTATGTAAATGCGCAATGCTTGACAGTGGATGGTTCAGCCTTTGTCAAGTTGCCTGCTCAGGGCAGGGAGCCTTTTGTAGATAGCGCATATATAATAGGGTGTTAGCTGCGATCTGGCTATTTCTGGCTGGCTTGTATTGTTTAGGAATATTGCAGCAATCAGCTACCGAGCCTAGTTTCGTGCTTGTCCGGGGGCCTCACAAACACGTGGAGAGGGTTGGTAGAATAAGGCCGAATTATGATATCAAAGTGATATCTAGGGGTATCTCCAAGGAGGTCTAAACTGCAGTAACAGAGCATATTAGGGAACTGGGCAGGTTTAGCCTAGAAAAGGTTAAGGGGGGACATGATAGCCATTTTTAAATTGAAGGGATGTCATGTTGAGGATGGAGCAAGCCTGTTTTCTGCTGCTCCAGAGACTAGGACATGGAGCAATGGCTTCAAACTTCAGGAAAAGAGATTCTGTCTAAGCATTAGGAGGAACTTCCTGATGGTAAGAGCAATTTGACAGTGGAACCAGCTGCTTCCTCTATGCAGTGTGGTAAAGTCTCCTTCTTTGGGTTTTTTTTAAGCAGAGTCCATTTCCACACTACAGTGTTATAGTGCTGTTATTCCCCTTTCAACACCCTGGGGAATTCTGGGGTTTGTAGTTTCCTGAGGCCCAATTGCTCTCTGGCTGAGGATTCCAAAAGTCTCTCCCTAAACTGCAAACCCCAGGATTCCATAGGATGTTGAAAGTGGAATCATAGCACTATTAACGGTCTAGTGCGGAAATGGCTTGATTGTAACTCCAGCTCACATCTCTCTCTAATGTTCCTAACATTGGCACTGTTCTCTCTCAATTTCTCTGTCAGCCATATCCTAACTGACCTGAATCTATCTAGCCTCTCTCTCTGACCCTCACTAACTCCCCTCACATCTTGAACACATAGTCACTGAATCCTAAAATCCTAGAGTTGGGGGGGACCCCATACCCCACCCCCTGCTCAACACAATATCTCCAGCCAGGGCATCCCCAATATGTAGCTGCCCACTATCTTCTTGAAGATGTCCAGAGATGGAGACCCCACCACCCTTCTAGGCAACCAGTTCCATTGCTGAACCGCTTTCGCTGTTGAGAAGTTCCTTCTAATCTTCAATTGAATTCTACCCTCCTCTAACTTCAGACCATTAGACCTGGTCCTACCCTCTGGGGCAGCAGAAAACAAAGCTTTTCTTCTTCTCTTCTCATGAGGCAGCAGTGTGATGCGGCAGCCAAGAAAGCCAACGCAATTCTTGGTTGCATCAATAGGAGTCTGGTGTCTACATCGAGGGAGGCAATGGTACCACTCTATTCTGCATTGGTTGGGCCTCATCTGGAATAATCCTGTGTCCAGTTCTGGGCACCTCAATTCAAGGAGGATGTCGACAAGCTGGAACATGTCCAGAGGAGGGAGACCGAAATGGTGAAGGGTCTGGAAGTTATGAAGCCCTGTGAGGAGCAGCTTAGGGAGCTGGGTATGTTCAGTCTGCAGAAGAGAAGGTTAAGAGGGGCCGTGAGAGCCATGTTTAAATATTTGAAGGGATGTCATGTTGAGGAGGGAGCAGGCTTGTTCTCTGCCACTCCAGAGACCAGGACAAGGAGCAATGGATTCAAGCTGCAGGAAAGGAGATTCCACTTGAACCTCGGGAAGAACTTCCTGAGGGTCAGAGCTGTCCAGCAGTGGAATATGCTGACTCCATGAAGAGTGGTGGAGTCTCCTCCTCCTTTGGAGGTTTTTAAGCAGATCCTGGATGGCCATCTGTTGGGAATGCTTTGATGTGTGTTCCTGCATGGCCGAAGGGGGTTGGACTAGATGGCCCCTGAGGGTCTCTTCCAACTCTATGATTCTATGATTCTCTGCCCAGCTACCTTTCTATCTTTAGATATTTAGAGAGCAAGTGTGTCCCCTGTAGTCTTCTCTTCACCATGCCTAACTCCTTCAACCTCTCCTCATATGTCTTGTTCTTCATACCACTCATCACCCTTGTTGCCCTTTTCTGAACTTGCTTCAACTTGTCCAATATCCTTCTCAAAATGAGGCACCCAGAACTGAATTCAGTTCTCCAGATGGGGTCTGACCAGCACAGAATATAAGGGGACTATTACTTTCCTCATCTTGGAAACAGTGCTTTTATTAACACAGGCTAAAATAGCATTCACCTGTTTTGCTGCAGCATCACACTGCTGGCTTATGTTCAACTTACCATCAACAATATTCTCAAGGTGCTTTTCGAATGTACTACAGCTAAGACAAGTATCACCCCTCCTATTCCTAAATGACTGTCACATACACCAACCTTTTAAAAATCCCATTCAGACACTCGATCAATCATCATTGACTTCCATTCCTTCAACATCTTACAACATTTCCTCACTTTATTAGATATGCTACATATTGCATAGAGTTGTTATTGTTGTTGTTGTTGTGTGCCTTCAAGTCATTTCTGACTTATGGAGACCCTAAGGTGAAAATATCAATGGGTTTTCTTGGCAAGATTTCTTCAGAGGGGTTTACCTTTTTCTTTCCCTGAGGCTGAGAGAGTGTGACTTGCCAAAGGTCACCCATGCTGCAGTGGGGAAGGAAGCCCCTAGATCAAGCTTCCGCCCATTCCGCATGGCCACCGGTGATGGGAGCATCGCACGATTGTGGGCTATTCATGGATCTTTTTCTGTTAATGGAATAGCCCATGATCGCGATGGGTGGGGATGCATTGGCAGTGGGACTGCAATGATGTGCAAAAGCACATCATGAGACAGTGACGTTGTGCGGAAATGGCCTTAGTCTTCTCTTCTCCAGGCTAAACATGCCCAGCTCCCTAAGCTACTTCTCAGAGGGCTTCCAGGTCTTCTACCATTTTGGTCACCCTCCTCCAGACACATTCCAGCTTGTCAGTCCCCCTCTTGAATCTTGGTGCCCAGAATTGGACACAAGACTCCAGATGAAGTCTAAGCAAAGCAGAACAGAGTGGTATCCACACTTCCCTTGACCTGGGCACCATTCTTCTATTGATGCAGCCCAGAATCGCATTGGCTTTTTTAGCTGCCGCATCACACTGCTTACTATTGTTCAGCTTGTGGTCTACTAAGACTCCCAGATTCTTTTCACGTGTAATGAAAAGGAAAAACATCAAATAAGATCCCATGTCTTATTCTATCATTACAGATCTATGTACTTCCAACTTGTTATAATGACTAATAGTGACAACCACTGATGATCAAATCATTAGAATTGTTGCTCAAAAAAAATCTATAGACAGTTTCTAGTATTTCAAAAAATCTTCACATCAGTTTTGCAACTTTGGCAATAATTTGTCACCAGAGACATTTTTATTGGGAATTATCAATAGAGAACTGGATGGTAAATATAGAGTACATGATGACAAGCTGGAACGTGTCTAGAGGAGGGCGACCAAAATGGGGAAGGGTCTGGAAGCCACGCCCTATGAAGAATGCCTTAGGAA
This sequence comes from Iguana delicatissima, assembly GCA_948472985.1. Taxonomy (NCBI): domain Eukaryota; kingdom Metazoa; phylum Chordata; class Lepidosauria; order Squamata; family Iguanidae; genus Iguana; species Iguana delicatissima. Next base: position 519,019 of record CAOKZL010000509.1, on the reverse strand, counting down.
GGGGGGTATGTTTAGTCTCCAGAGGAGAAGGTTAAGAGGGGACATGAGAGCCATGTTTAAGTATTTGAAGGGATGTCATGTCGAGGAGGGAGCAGGCTTGTTCTCTACCGCTCCAGAGACCAGGATGAGGAGCAATGGATTGAAGCTGCAGGAAAGGAGATTCCACTTGAACCTCAGGAAGAACTTCCTGATGATCAGAGCTGTCTGGCAGTGGAATCTGCTGCTGCCTCAATGGAGTGTGGTGGCATCTCCTCCTTCTTTGGAGGTTTTTAAGCGGAGGCTGGATGGCCATCCGTTGGGAGTGCTTTGATGGGTGTTCCTGCATAGCAGGGGGTTGGACTCCGTGGCCCTGGAGGTCTCTTCCAACTCTATGATTCTATGATGTCTGCGAGAATACTGTTTGCCCAAATTTGGAAGTGAACTGAAGCACTGATGACAGAAGAATGGGTTGTTAGAGTTGCAGATCTTGCCAAAATAAAATAAGTTTCTTTGCACTGCTGTTGGGGAGAAGGAATGCCGAGATACAGGAGGAAATGTACATATATTGAACAGAAGCCTGTCCTGCTGTATCTTTGGCTGCCAATCTGCTGCTTGCAAATTAACTTGCAGATGTTAACCAAGTGATTATTGGGGAAGGCGATGGCAACGCCACAGTCATTATCAGACCTCCTGTGGTGGAACAGCCTCACGCTGAAGCTCCATTGAGGGATTTTTCACACCTCTTTGGCTTTCCGCACTGGAGCGAGAGGAAGAGGCTGAGCACACAACGACACTGTCTCAACGCCATTGATCCCTGGCTAACGATATAATCTCCGTTCTGTTTGCTCAGTACTTCCAAAGCACTCCACGCAGCCTCCAGTGCCTCGAAACTGGAACATTGTCAAGAGGAAGTTGGGAGAGTTTATTATAATGGGCCCTCCAGAGCCAGAGAGCAGGAGAGGGTGCAGAAATCAGCAGAGCAGGGACCGCAAGATGACTCGCCATTTCCAAGCCCCCAAAATGGATTTCCTGACATGTGCTCATGAAAGGAAACAATGATTAGGAAGAACAGTTAGGAAAAATAACAGCAAGGCAGGAATTCCATGCAGTTTTGAGAGAAATCCTCCTACGAAGAAATATATCATAGAATCATAGAGCTGGAAGGGTCCTCTCGGGCCGTCCAGTCCAACTCCTTCGGCCAGGCAGGAAGACACCATCCAAGCCCTCCCTTTGACAGATGGCCGTCCAGCCTCTCTTGAAAAACCTCCAAAGAAGGAAGGAGGTTCCACCACACTCCGTGAAGGCAGCAGCAGATTCCACTGTTGAACTGTTCTTTGTTGGATAAGCAATGCGGTGACATGTGCCCCCGTGGAAAATACATTTGATGAGCATGTGGAACACCTGGGGAAGGACTTAGCAAGTGATAACACATTCCCTAGGGGACATGAGGTAAGGGCCGAGTCATGATACCGAAATCATGGCAAGGGGTTGCATCATGCAAATGGCCCTGACTGATGACATGGAAGCCGGTGTGGATAAAAGAGGAGCGCGAATGCTTGCGCTCTCTTTCTGACTCCGAATCTCTGCATCTGAATCTCTGTCTGCACAAACTTCTGCCTGTGGATCTGCGTATCCTGTGTACAGATATACATATTGCAACTGTGAAGATTAAAGCCTCCAGGAATTTTGGATGACAAACCCCATGTCTGTGAGCTACTAGCCAGTGGGTAGAGGGGTCAGAGCAATATTGTACCTGTTCCTGTAGTTGACTCCGCTGCACACACTTTTTGCTGCTTGAAACTCTGCTATGTTTATGATTACCTCTGAGGCTCTGTGTCCAGAGCGCATTGGTTCCGAAGATAATTTTGTGCTAGTGCTGTAAATCATCTCCCATCATTCTTATCCCTAGGGAAGTTCTTCCTAATCTTTAGGTGGAATCTCTCTTTTCCTGTATCATAGGATCCTAGCATCCTAGAGCCGGAGGAGACCCCTAGGGGCCATCCAGTCCAGCCCCCTTTTGCCAGGCAGGAAGGCACCATCCAAGCCCTCCTTTTGACAGACGGCCATCCAGCTTCTGTTTCAAAACCTCCAAAGAAGAAGGAGACTCCACCACCCCCCATGGAGGCAGTACCGTATTCCTTCGCTGTCTTCTGAGTGGTCATTCACAATGGCCCCCATCTCGGGTTGCCAGTGTGAAAAATGGACACGGCTTCTGTGCCTTTAACAATTGCGCAGGTGAGTGGATCACAGCAGATGCTGCCTGTCAGACATCCAGGTAATCAGCAATGCCTGCTAAAAGGGACTGTTCTCTGTGTGCCTGTGCCTTCACGTTGCCTGACACCAGTCCCATGAAACTTTCATAGGGTTTCCTTAGGCCAGGAATCCTTAGAGGTGGTTTTGCCAGTTCCTTCCTGTAAAACAGAGGCTACAGCACCTGGGATTTGCTAACCGTCTCCCATCCTATTACTAATCAGGGCTGACCCTGCTTAGCTTCCAAGATCAGACGGGATCTGGTTTCTTTAGGGTTTGCAGCTCGTCTTATACAAAACTATTAAAAATATAGGAGCCCTCTCCAGTATTCACTCAGGCAAATATGCAGAGTGCCAGTGCAGTGCAGCAGTTTACCAGGACACTTGAAACCAGGGTTCGAATTCCCACTCAGCCATGGAAACCCACGGGGGTGACCTTGGGCAAGTCACACTCTCTCAGCCTCAGAGGAAGGCAAAGGCAAACTCCCTCTGGACAAATCTTGCCAAGAAAACCCTGTGATAGGTTCACCTAAAGCACATCATCATCATCATCAACAACAAGTCTACAGGTCAGCCCTGACTCAGGAGAAAGAAGAGCAAACATACCCTTAAGTAATTACCAAAGATGTTCAGGAAAGAATTTGGTGGAGCAAAGTAATGGTGAGTGAGTTTTATTTCAAACATACAAGAACAGCACCAAGCTGTTTCAGCTGGAGCTGATCCTCAGTGAGATCTCTGGGATCTGACTGCCGACTCCTTTCTGCATGTTTAGCCCGGAGAAGAGAAGGTTAAGAGTCAACATGACAGCTATGTTTTGAATATTTGAAGGGATGTCATGTGGAGGATGGAGCAAGCTTGTTTTCTGCTGCTCCGGAGACGAGGACACGGAGCAATGACTTCAAACTCCAGGAAAAGAGATTCCAATTACACCTCAGGAAAAATTTCCTGAGGGTACAAGCAGTTCAACGGTGGAATCCACTGCTGCCTCAATGGAGTGTGGTGGAGTCTCCTTCTTTGGAAGTTTTTAAACACAGGCTGGATGGTCATCTGTCGGAAGGAGGGCTTGGATTGTGTCTCCCTGCCTGGCAGAAGGGGAGTGGACTGGATGGCCCGTGGGGTCTCTTCCCATTATGTGTTTCAATGATTCTGGACTAGATCCTTTACTGTTCTGTGCAATCACTTATTCTCCAAGTGACAGTTTACTTAGCTGTGGTTTGTTTACCCCTGTCAGCCTGCGGGTTACACCTGGCCCTATAAAATGCTTTCACCTCGATGATTTCCCCTATTAAAAAGCACTCTCTCTGCTTGGAAAGTGGATGCGAGCTTTTATTGCCTCCTTGCAGCAGTTTGCCAAAAAAAGAAAAGAAAATTATATAAACAAAGGCCAGTCGCATGATACGCATATGTATGTAATATCCTTTATCGAAAGCACGGCTGGCCCGGGGTGGCCTGGGACACGGAAGCAAGATGAATTTCTGCTAAGATGCCCTGCTCGGTTGCCCTGGGAGAGATTGAAAGGAAGAACAGGAGATATTAAATTTGCCAAAGGGGGAAAAAAAAAAAGGTAGTGAGCGTTCCTTGTTGTCTGGGGCAATGCCAACCGTTCTCTGGAGCTTTTCTGGTACTCGCTTCAAAAGGAGAGCATTAGATACAACAGAGAAAAGAAAGAGCGATTACTCATTTCTCAAAATGTTAGCATTGTTGCCCTGCCGGCGGGGGCCCACCCATTAGCCACGCGGTTGCTTTTTCTCTCCCCGTGCCCCTTGTTCAGTGTTGTCATTGTTCACGGTGTCATTTAATGAAGGCAACCGCGTGATTGCTTTTGTCGCCCACAACATTTGTCACATCAGTTGGGGAGTCAGAATATCAGCAGAAGGGGGGGAAAAAAATCACATGGGTTGCTTCAGTCAATAGGATTCCCAAAGTAGCAAGGGCAAGGGAAGGAGAGGGTAGTGATGGTCAAAGAGGAAAATAAAGGTGAAAGCCCCGAAACAGAAGGGAGGGATCAACGACAGGAGCCCAAGCTTGCCAGAAATGAGGGATCATCAACCTGGAGAGGCATTTCTTTTCCTAGGCCATTTCCGCACGACACTTTTATAGCGCGGCGATTCCACTTTCAACCTCCTATGGAATCCTGGGGTTTGCAGTTCCGGAGGGGCCGGCCGGCCCCTCCCGGAACTGCAAACCCCAGGATTCCATAGGAGGTTGAAAGTGGAATTGTCGCGCTATAAGAGTGTCGTGCGGAAAATGTTCCTTGCTTTAAAAATGGCGAAGGGGAATAAATTAGCTAACACATTGTAAACCGCTCAGAGAGCACTTAGCTGATAAGCAGTATAGAAATATGTATGTTATTGCTATTGCTGTAAACTCCGGGCCTTTCCGCACTACATTGTTATAGTGCTGTTCTTCCACTTTAAGACTATCCTGTGGAATTTTGGGGTTTGTAGTTTCCTGAGGCCAAAGAGCTCTCTGGCTGAGCATTCTAAGTGCCCCTCTTTCAACTGCAAATCCCAGGATTCCCTAGGAGGTTGGAATAGCACTATGACAGTATAGTGTGGAAAGACCCTAAATCTGCCCCAAACTTGGTGTACAGTTACAGCATGGTTGTCATTGTGTGTCTTCAAGGTATTTCCAACTAATGGTGATCCTAAGGTGAACCTAACCATGGGGTTCTCTTAATCAGAATTGTTCAGAAGAAGTTTGCTTTTGTCTTGTCCGTAGGCTGAGAGCATGCAACTTGCCCAAGGATGTCCAGTGGTTTTCCATGGATGAGTGGTGATTCAAACCCGGGCTTCCAAGATCTTGAATCCAACATTCTGGCCACTATATCATGCTGAAAATGGGATGGAGCAACTGGAAAATCCAATGTAATTCTAGGGTGCAACAATAGGAGTACAGTATCTAGGTCAAGGGAAATGGTGATAGCACTCTCTTCTGCTTTGGTCAGACCTCACCTGGAGTCCTGTGTCCAGTTCTGGACACCACAGTTCAGGAAGGATATTTAAAAGCTGGAACACGTTCAGAGGAGAGTGACCAAAATCGTAGAAGGCCTGGAAACCATGAAGCCCTATGACGAGAGCTTATGGAGCTGGGTTTTTAGCCAGGAGAAGAGAATGTTAAGAGGTGACATGTTAGCCATGTGTAAACATTTGAAAGGATGTCATATGGGTGATGGAGCAAGCCTGTTTTCTGCTACTCCAGAGACTAGGACACTGTGGAGCAATGGCTTCAGGTTTCAGGAAAAGAGATTCTACCTAAACATTAGGAGGAGCTTCCTGATGGTGAGAGCAATTCGACAGTGGAATCTTCTGTGCCCCAATGGAGTGTGGTGGAGTCCCTTCTTTGGAGGTTTTCAAAGAGAGGCTGGGTGGCCACCTGTCAGAAGTGCTCTGAGAGTGTGTTCCCGGATGGCAGAATGGGGTTGGACTGGGTGGCCCTTGTGGGCTCTTCCATCTCTAGGATTCCACGGTTCTTTGATTCTGTGATTCTATGGTATACTTAAGAGATCAGTTGGAAAAGGTTAGAGGGGCACAGAATTTGGAACGTTCAATTGAATTAGAAACTTGGGAAAGAGTGCAGAAAATAAATATAAAACTTACACCAAACTTAAATTTAAGAGAAAACTTTTATAACATGTTTTACAGATGGTTTATGACCCCAGAAAGATTACAAAAAATAACAAAAATAGGGAATTCAAATTGTTGGAAGTGTGATGAAAACACGGGGTCTTTTTTCCATGTGTGGTGGACATGTAAGATAGCAAAAAAAATTTTTGGAAGTGGGTACATGATGAAATCCAAAGAATTTGAAAGCTGAATTTTGAAATTAAACCGGAGCTTTATTTGTTAAATATACTAAGGCAACAAAGGGAAATAAGAAGTCATCAGAAGATATTATTATATCTAATAATACACCTGTTGACAGGATCAAAATTCAAAAGGACCTGGACAGATTGGAGAGCTGGGCCAAGGCTAACAAAATGAACTTCAACAGAGAGAAATGTAAGGTCCTACACTTAGGCAGAAAAAATGCTATGCAGAAATATAGGATGGGGGACACGTGGCTGGCTAACAGTACGTGTGAAAGGGATCTAGGAGTCTTAATAGACTACAAGCTGAACATGAGTCAGCAGTGTGATGCGGCAGCCAAGAAAGCCAACGCAATTCTTGGTTGCATCACTAGGAGTATGGTGTCTAGATCGAGGGAGGTATTGGTACCACTTTATTCTGCATTGGTTGGACCTCATCTTGAATACTGTGTCCAGTTCTGGGCACCCCAGTTCAAGAAGGATATGGATAAGCTGGAGCAGGTCCAGAGGAGGGCAACCAAAATGGTGAGGGGCCTGGAAGCCATGAAGCCCTATGAGGACAGACTTAGAGAGCTGGGTATGTTTAGTCTGCAGAAGAGAAGGTTGAGAGGGGACATGATAGCCATGTTTAAATATTTGAAGGGATGTCATGTCGAGGAGGGAGTGGGCTTGTTTTCTCCTGCTCTTGAGACCAGGACAAGGAGCAATGGATGCAAGCTGCAGGAGGGGAGATTCCGCCTGAACCTCAGGAGGAACTTCCTGACAGTCAGGGCTGTCCGGCAGTGGAATGCGCTGCCACGGAATGTGGTGGAGTCTCCTTCTTTGGAGGCTTTTAAGCGGAGGCTGGATGGCCACTTGTCGGGAGTGCTTTGAGGGTTTTCCTGCATGACGGGGGGTTGGACTGGATGGCCCTTGTGGTCTCTTCCAACTCTACATTTCTATGATTCTATGATAACTGTGGCAAGGTTGACATATGCACAGCAGTGGAAAGAAAAGAAATACATTGATATTGAAGAATGGAAGTTAAAAGTTCTGGATATGATAGGGATGGAAAAAAATAGCATTATCTGTGAAGAATAAATCTATCCAGAACTTTGAGAAAGAATGGAAAAGAGTATTGGATTGGGTAAGGATATAAATGTATGAGAAATCAAAGAAGAAATAATGTAACTGTCCTTCTCTCTGTAAGACGGAAATTATTTTTGTGATGGAATGGAAATAAGCAATTTCAACTGGAAGATTTAAGCATGGAAGTGCGAGGGGAGGGGGTTTATTTTCGAGATAAAAAGGAAAAAAGAGATCAATTGGAAGATGGTGAGTTGTATATATATATAGTCTCTTGAGCCAACAGGTCTGCTCTCTTCTGGGACTGAGGCCGTGGCCTTGCCTTAACGTGTCCCGCAGTCAAGACGGGCACTGCTTTGGGGACTGTGGCTCGGCCGCCTTCCTTGCCGGCTTCCCCCACACCTCTGCTTCCTCAGGGACTTTTAACCAGGCTAAATGCCCTGTGAGCAAACAGACCGTTAAACCGAGGAAAGGGCCATAAACAGCGTGGAGCTCAGCTGTGTGCTAAGCCATAAAAAACACTTCGGGGCAAGGAGCGTCCTGGCGAACAAACATTTGCCTTGGGCGTCGGGTTTGCGCAAGCAAAAGCCCCGGGGCTGTTAAAAATCCGCCACATGCTGGGAGTGGACGCTCGGCCTCTGTAAGTGGAGTCTCTTCTACCACTCCCTTTGGGACTCTTTATAACCCAGTTGCAAAACTTGGAAAAAGTGTGGGGAGTGTGTGGACTACAGATCCCAAAATCCCCCAGCAGGAGCTCCTGCTTTGTTGTCTTTTTCCTCTTCTCCCCTTCCCCCTTCTCCATTCCTTCTCTCATTGCTCTCCAGCACTTCACCAATGAAAACCTGGAGATCTTTGTCCAAAAGACATCAGAGTGTGGTCAGGATGAAAAAGGTTATTATTGAAAAGAACAGGCAAGGAGAGGCTGCAGAAGTTTGCTTTTGCCTGATCCTACTGGGAAGGGCAGATCCTTCCCCCTCCTGCTTTCCCCTTTTACATCAGTTGCAGCAAAGTGAGATCTATGTGCAAAAGTAATTTGCACTGAAATAACTCAGAAGGCGAAGAGGAGAGTCCCACCACCATCACAGGACACGGCTCAGCGCCTTCTCAGGGGCTGCTCTTGGGTTGTGGAATTCCCTCCCACAGGACCTTCCCTTGGCCTCTTTTCTTCTCTCCTTCCTCCAGTAGGCAAAAGACTTTCCTATTTAGGCAGGACTTTGATATATGATTCACTAGCGCATATACCTGGTGTTCACTAGCATGTATACCTGGCGTATACTCCGAGAACAGGATCCTGAACAACAAAACAAACCACATACAGGTAATTGCATTACATGTAACTTGGTAGGAACAAGCTGTAGTCCTAACCAGTACTGAAGACTTTCTGACTTAGTGCTGAGCCCCTGTAAAAGTACATGGAGCAATTTGTCTGCCTGCTGCTGACTTCGTTTGCGGTAGATAACAGCCAGGGGCCATAAACAAACTGGCGAGGGCATTAATCTGGCACTGGGAACTGGCATCTCTCCCAGAATCTCTGGCAGGTTAGAGCCAAGCGGCCACAGACTCAGAGAACAGGACCTGAATGTTAACAGCTTTGGTTGTTAGGTGTGTTCATGCATGCAGAGCCAGAAGTCACAATAGATAAGGTCAGATGATGGCTCTCATATTGCAAGGGGGGGGGGAATGATCCGTTCTGTGTTTTATTCCAAATTTGAAAGTGGCTGCCTACCGTGCTGGAGCTATTGGGATCATGAAACAAGCCTGGCTCCCTACCCCATCTTTTTAGACTGAAGGGCTGAGGGTCCTTTGCCATTTGGTGGCTGATATGGGTTCTGTCTGGGGTCCTGGTATCACCTTCTGGCTACATGGACATGTAACTTATGACTCTACAATTGTCACTTTCTTTCTCATGTATGATTTTTCAGCATCTTTTGCCTGATCAAGAAGACCCTAGAGCTTTAAAACTTGGCACGATGTATTTTCTGCATTTGCGTTGGCCCATAAGGGTCTTGCTGTTTTGTGGATTTTGGGTGTTGTTGTATTTTGTGTGACCTCTAGTAACATGGACAGCTTGCCTTTCTGTCCATCTGTTGCTGGAGATCACCACCAGGGCGACCTTACAATTGCAACTCATGTCCTGGAAACTGACTCCCAATTGGAATAGACCGGTGGTGTCTGTAGGTTCCCATGTCAAAGGAGCAGTGAATTAACTCCAGGTTTCAATTCAGGCTTTGTAGGAGCTCTCCAAGGTACTTTTCCTGGATACTTTCAGCACCACGGAGAACTCCTTTAAAGCCAGCAGAGACGTCACAGGATTCATTGGCCAAGGCCACCAGAAACCAGACACTGGACTAGATAAGCCTGGTGAAGCATCAGGGCTCATCTGAGCTGGAGCTGTGGCTGGGTCAGTTTCTGGCACGTGCTGTTTACAATATTGTACAGGAAACCCTAGTAGAGTGATACCCTTTAATACCTTTTCATACCTTTAATACCCAGTTCTTCACAGTGGGCTGCATCAAAGGGAAATGGGAGTCACTAGTAACGCTCATGGGATGATTCTGGCCACACTGATGCAATTTAAGACGAGTGGAGGCAAGCACCTTCCATGACAGTGGGCCAGTGCATCTGCTCTGGGCTTTAGTTTGAACTTTAAAGGGAATCGCCAGGGTCCTGAATCTGATCTTCAAAATGGCTTTGCTAGCTCACACACTGCAGTCATGACAGTCCTCCCTCCACATTCATGGGTGTGACCTTTGGGAATTTGTTTATTCACAAGACAGTGCTTGCCTCTCTCTCCCCATTCTTTTCATCCCATTGTTTTGCATCCCTCATGCCAGGCTCGCAATACTTGTGTTCAAAATGGACATTCTTTTCCTTTTGGGTGAGCAAAGCCCCCCCCCCATACTGCCAGAGGCATGTCTTCTCTGCCACGTGGCTGCGCATTCTGCTGTGTAATGGCTACTGATTGGTCAGGCGCTCTCTTTGCTTCTACCCCTCCCCTCTGGGAGGAATCTCTTTTGTCAAGATGGTGACTGGAAATAGCTAGAATGCTAGAACTCAGAGCTCCAGTCTTCCCCTCTCCATCTGAGGGAAAAGTACTGGTAAGCCCTTTACCTTTACCTTTTTCTTCCCCCTCAGAGAGCCAGTGCAAGGGGATAGAGGGGGAACTCTGGAGGGGAATGAGAGGGGGATCGTTCATAGTTTCACAAGGGTTCTGCGCCCGGAACCCAAAGGAGCTATCCAAGGTTCTAAACATGACCTACAAAATACCTTGGTATCCATTCTGGGTTTTAGTCGGAACTTCAAAGGAGCTGTCAAAATGGTGAGCCCCGTTTCCAAAATGCCTCAGTTCCTTCATTCACTCTGGGGCTTAGTCTAAAGGAGCTGTCCAAGGTCCTGAAACTGGTCTGCAAATCTGTGTGGATAGCTCATGCCGGGTTTTAGTATGAACTCTAAAGGCGCTGTCCGAGGCGATGAATCCCATCTCTCAAATGGCTTGAATGGTCCGTTCAAAGTTTTGACCCAATCACGAGGGTTTGGCCCTTAGCCGAAGGAGGTGGTAGGAGGAGTCTCAGCCGCTCATGTACTCACACACACACCCCGTGAGGAATCGCTGCTTGCTGTGGGCGGTCCGGAAAGTAGCTAATTACCCCCTCGTCAAAGCAGCAGGCCCAGTTCCGAGCCACATCACAGTGGGCGCGTGTGGGGAATAATCGCTGCAAATTAGAAAGAGGGAAAGAAGGAGGGACGTCATTTGTTTCTGTCACTTTTGCACGAATTAAGACCATGGTTTGAAATCGTGTCAGGGCGAGGGTGCCGGCATGGTTTTGGGTGTGCGGGCAGGGGGATATAATAGGCTGGTGGTCTGTTTTAGTGGTTTTCCACACTAGCCTGTTATAGCACGGTGATTCCACTTTCAACGTCCTCTGGAATCCTGGGGTTTGCAGTTTCGGGAGGGGCCGTCCGGCCCCTCCCGAAACTGCAAACCCCAGGATTCCAGAGGACGTTGAAAGTGGAATCACTGTGCTATAACAGGCTAGTGCAGAAATGACCTTAGTTTTCATTTAAAAAATAAAAATAAAAAATGAGCATATGGAACAAAACTCACGTGCCATCAAACAAGGAAATAGGGATGGAATAATTGTTGTTGAGGTCCATTTCAACGTGTTTTTTAAAATCATATTTATTAATTTTAATACTAACAAACTAAGTCACAACAACAGAAAAGAAAGAAAAAATATTATATAGAGACAATGAACTGTATCACTAAAGCAAGAGCTAAGTTAAAGTAAATTAAACTAGACTAAAACTAAGACACAACACTAAAACACCAGTCTATGACCATGAATGCGGTCTAACTATGTTAACTAAGTAAAAAACAAAAGATCTCTGAGCCTCGCAAAACAAATTGAAACCAAAGAGAAAGACTAATTAATGGAAAGTATCTTGTTCTACCAATATTGATCTGACTAGATTACTAGAATAACTTATGATCATAACCACAAATTGTTTCATTGTTCGGTTTCATATTGCTCAAAAATTCCATAAACACTTTCCGGTCTTTACAATAAAGTCTTCAGTTGGTTTGTCTTTTAAAGAATTAGAACAAGTAACACTCTGGATTAACGAAAACATGAAGGAAAAAAAAAACAGTGAAGAATGGGAATCAGCAGTGAGATTTCTCGAGAAAAAATGGAGAAGTGTAATATTTGTAAACTGATTAAAGATAAAGGACATGATAAAACATTTAAGAAGAGATGCTCCCATACATAAGCTCATAGTGCAAGCTGCATTACAACTATCTTATGATACAATTAAGAAATTAGCTTATCTTTTGGGCTTAAAATACAAAGTTTAGAAAAGCTAAAAAGTCAATGATAAAGAAGAATAAAACTAAATTAAAAAGAAGTTTGAAGGGGAAATATGGGAAGAAATCCAACAAAGGGGAAGTTGGAGGTGGGGGAAAAAGAGCATTAAAAAATTTATAATGGTCAAATAAAATTAAGGAGCTGGAACGGTTGAAAATCGTACTTAAGGTATTGTAATCTTTGATATTAGCTCAAACATTTAAAGGTTTAAGTGTTCAATGTAATTATGGTGCTATCAGCTCAATTGAGAAACAGATTTCCATTTATATTGTAAAAAATCACATTGAATATAAATAGAATGTGATTTGGTTTTTCTTTTTAATTCTTTGCTGTAAAATAAAATTGAGAAAAATCAATGTCACTTTGGCAACTTGGGCAAGGTCTGCAACTTTAGGAACCAATTCTTCCAAGGTGCGTTTCAGAGATTTTGAGGGGTGGGCACAATTTTAGATATATTGTTGCTGGTGTGTGTCATCATTTCCAACTTATGACTGCCCTAAGGTGAACTTATCATGGGGTTCTTCTGGCCCTGAGAGTGTGATGTTAGATATGCAGTGGCCCCTTCCCATTTGCAAGGGTTGGGGATACAGAACCCTTGTGCAAATGGGAAAACCGTGAATAACTCCTCCCTGTGGTCCCCTTCCCATTCCCTTTCTTGTGGCCCCACTGTTTCCAGGGGGGTGACAAGGTAAAGGGTTTACTTTCCCTTCAGATGGAGCAGAGAAGAGAAGAGCGCTCTGTGTTCCGGCATTCTGGCTACTTCTGGACACCATTTTGAGAAAGGAGATTCCTCCCAGAGGGAACGGTAGGAGCAAAGAAAGCGCCTGACCAATCAGAAGCCATTATGCAGCAGAATGCGCAGCCACGTTGCAGAGACGACATGCCTCCGGCACTGGGGGGAGCTTTGCTCGTCCAAAAGGAAGAAAACATCTATTTTAAACAAAAGCCTTGCAAGCCTGGGGTGAGAAATACAAGGGAATGGAAGGAGCAGAATGGCAAGCTTGTGTTTTGTGAATAATCAAATTCATAATACGCCAGAGGACAGGATCAAAATTCAAAATGACCTGGATAGATTGGAGAGCTGGGCCAAGGCTAACAAAATGAAATTCAACATAGATAAGTGTAAGGTCCTACACTTAGGTAGAAAAAATGGAATACAGAAATATAGGATGGGGCACAAGTGGCTGGATAGCAGTACGTGTGAAAGGGATCTAGGAGTCTTCATAGACCACAAGCTGAACGTGAGTCAGCAGTGTGATGCGGCAGCCAAGAAAGCCAATGCGATTCTCGGCTGCATCAATAGGAGTGTGGTGTCCAGATCGAGGGAGGTACTGGTACCACCCTACTCTGCTTTGGTTAGACTTCATCTTGAATCCTGTGTCCAGTTCTGGGCACCCCAATTCAAGAAGGACGTGGTCAAGCTGGAGCAAGTCCAGAGAAGGGCGACCAAAATGGTGAGAGGCCTGGAAGCCATGAAGCCCTCTGAGGATAGACTTAGAGAACTGGGTATGTTTAGTCTGCAGAAGAGAAGGTTAAGAGGGGACATGATAGCCATGTTTAAATATTCGAAGGGATTCCATGTAGAGAAGGGAGTGGGTTTGTTTTCTGCTCCTCCAGAGACCAGGACAAGGAGCAATGGATTCAAGCTGCAGGAAAGGAGATTCCACCTGAACCTCAGGAAGAACTTCCTGACAGTCAGGGCTGTCCGGCAGTGGAATCTGCTGCCTCGGAGTATAATGGAGTCTCCTCCTTCCTTGGAGGTTTTTAAGCAGAGGCTGGATGGCCATCTGTCAAAGGGAGTGCTTTGAGGGTGTTCCTGCATGGCAGGGGGTTGGACTGGATGGCCCCTGGGGTCTCTTCCAACTCTACATTTCTATGATTCTATGATTCTATGAAGGTGAAACCTATGGATGTCTATAATTCTGACCCAGAAGCTGAAGCAGCTGATGGCCAGGCCTTTCAGTTCAGAACATCACAGTCTCTTATTTGTCCCTGCTTAGTACTGTGGTGCTCTCGCCTTCAGACATTTTGGAACAAAAAGGAGAAGTTCTGAATTTATAGATTGCAGACCCAACAGTTCAAAAGATCAGTAGTACCATCATCCACTGAAATGTGATAGAAACAAGAGTGGCCTAAAAGGACGTTTTGGATGGACCTCAATTTCATCTTTAGCAGCTGAAAAAAATGGAAGTTGCAATGTTTGGTTCGTTTTCAGGTCTAATTATTCTTTGAGCAAAATATAGATATACATACCTATATATGTGTGTGTATGTATGTATGTATACGTGTGTGTACGTGCATGTGTGTGCGTTGGCATTGCCTGATGGCGCCAGACCTCATCTGATCTTGAAAGCTAAGCAGAGTCAGCTCTAGTTAGTATTTCGATAGTAGCTAGTTAGTGCTTTCCTGCCATTATCCAAACTTTTTTTCATGTACCCCTGAATGCCCTTGTGTGTGCTCCGGGGGGATGCGTGCCCCGGGTTGGAAACCACTGATCTACATGACATCTTTTCAGGTATTTCATAGAGTCCTAGAATCATTGAATCCTAGAGATGGAAGAGACCCCCCAGGGCTGTCCAGTTCCACCCCCTTCTGCCATGCAGGATTGTACATTCATAGCACCCCCAGCGAATGGCCATCCAGCCTCTGTTTAAAAACCTCCAAAGAAGGTGACTCTGTCACACTCTTGGGAAATATATTCCGTTGTTGAATGGTTCTTACCATCAAGAAATTCTTCCTGATGTTTAGGTGAAATCTCTTGTACTGTAGTTTGAATCCATTGCTCCAGGTCCTAGTCTCTGGAGCTGCAGAAAACAAGCTTGCCCCATCTTCAACATGACATCCCTGCAGATATTAAAACAAGGCTATCATCTCACCTCTTAACTTTCTCTTCTCCATACCCAACTCCCTAAGATGCTCCTCAGAGGGCATGGCTTCGACCCTTCACAATTTTGGTCACCCCCCTCCAGACATGTTTCAGCTTGTCAATATCCTTCCTGAATTTTGCTGCCGAGAACTGGACACGTTCCATGCCCATCATGTCACTTCTCAGTCTTCTCTTATCCAAGCTAAACATCCCCAGTTCACTAAGTCATTCCTCATGAGGCTTGGTTAACTTTATCCATCTTGGTTGCCCTTCTCTGGATGTGTTTTAGAGGTATTGAAGACATCTTGAGATCATGTCACTTCTCAGTTTTCTTTCTTCTAGAGTAAACATACCCAATTTCCTCCAGCATCTGAGTCTTACGATGCCAGCCAGCAGACCCAAATTACGAGAGAGGGCAGTGGAATAAAGGCTGCCTCCGAAGGTTTTTAAACAGAGTTTGGATGGGCATTTTTCAGACATGCTTTATCAGTGGATGCCTGCGGGGCAGAAGTCAGACTAGATAGCCCTTGGGGGTCCTTCTAAAATTCAGTGCTTCTAGAAAAGGCTGAGGAAAACATACTATGTCTGTAGCCGGTCCATGAACATGCTTTGTGCTAAGACCACAACCGTTAAATGCCAGCCCTGAGATGGAGCGAGGAGCAGTCTGTCGGAGGAGCAAAAACCTCAAGTGAGTCCCTTTCTCTGATCTCTTGATTGCAGTCCTTTTCAAGTTGCTACTTTATCCCCGTTCTCTTGGAAAGGTATTATTTTCAAGTCACAGCCAGTTCCTTTTAACGTTTCATTAGTGCCCTGTCTTTTTGCAGTTAATGCCGCTCCCTGGGACTCCCATAGTTTGCAATTAGGGCTTGAAAAGTTACAGAACTCTGAACAAAAGATACTTTAGGAGCCCCAGATCTTCCAGAGCAGCAGGAGACCGCTGTTCCTCGCCTGCTGCAGCAGAGCCAAATTAGATTTGGAGATTGGTGGAGTTTTCTTTGTCAACAAGAAAGACATCCATCTTAGAGATGAGGTTCCCAGGAACAATTCCCCCCTCCATCCCAAGGGACTGCAGCCTTTTCTTTGCAATTTAAACTTTGCAATTCAGTCTTGGAGAATTCCCTTTAAGCATCATTAAAATCACGGAAAGTTGGAGTTGGCAGGGACCCAGGCTTGGAGAAGAAAAGACTGAAAGGTGATGTGATAACCATAAATATTGGACGGATGGGAATGAGCTTGTTTTCCTCTCCTCCTGAATCCCAGTGGATTCGAATTAGAAGAGAGAAGATTCTGACGAAACATTGGGAAGAAGATCTATTCAAGAGTTTTTATTTGTTTATATCCTGCATTTTTATTGCTTTATGAGGCCCAAAGCAGCTTACAATAAGACAATATAGCTAGAACAATCTGTAACATAAACATTAAAAGACCAGTCAACAACAATCCATTTAAAAACATCAGTTTAGATTGGGGAGGGCACATTATAATCTCTTACAAGTTAAGAACCAGCACCAGGGGGACCACCCTAACCAGTGAGAAGCTGAAGGCCTCTTCAAATGGGGAAGGGATCTAGGAGTCTCAGTAGATCACAAGCTGAACATGAGTCAGCAGTGTGACGCGGCAGCCAAGAAAGCCAACGTGATTCGTGGTTGCATCAATAGGAGTATGGTGTCTAGATCGAGGGAGGCAATGGTACCACTCTATTCTGCATTGGTTAGGCCTCATCTGGAATCCTGTGTCCAGTTCTGGGCACCTCAATTCAAGAAGGATATCGACAAGCTGGAATGTGTCCAGAGAAGGGCGACCCAAATGGTGGAGGGCCTGGAAGCCATGAAGCCCTGTGAGGAGCAGCTCAGAGAGCTGGGGATGTTTGGTCTGCAGAAGAGAAGGTTAAGAGGGGACATGAAAGCCATGTTTAAATATTTGAAGGGATATCATGTCGAGGAGGGAGGGGGCTTGTTTTCTGCTGCTCCAGAGACCAGGACAAGGAGCAATGGATTCAAGCTGCAGGTTGACTAAAGAGCTCTCAGCTGAGCTAAGTATTAAGAAAAACATGTACAGGAAATGGAAGAAGGGGGAAATCACCAAAGAAGATTATAAGCAAGTAGCCAGGAGATGTAGGGAGAAGGTCAGAAAGGCTAAAGCACAGATCGAACTTAGGCTGGCCAGAGACATTAAAAACAATAAAAAGGGCTTTTTTAAATACGTCCGCAGCAAAAGGAAAAAGAAGGAGACAATAGGGTCACTGAGCAAGGAAGATGGTGAATTAATAACAGGAGGAAGAAAAAGGCAGAACTCCTCAACACCTTCTTCGCCTCAGTTTTTTCCCAAAAGGATAAAAACACGCAACCTGGCGGTTGGGGAGCAGGTGAGGAAGTGGGGGAAATGCAGCACAGAATAGGTAGAGAGGTAGTACAGGAATACCTGGCCACACTGGATGGATTCAAGTCTCCAGGGCCAGATGAATTGCATCCAGGACTTTAAAAGAACTAGCAGAGGTCACTGCGGAACCTCTTGCTATAATCTTTGAAAACTCTTGGCGGACCGGAGAAGTTCCGGCAGACTGGAGGAGGGCAAATGTTGTCCCCATCTTCAAGAAGGGAAAAAAGAGGACCCAAATAATTATCGCCCAGTCAGCCTGACATCAGTACCTGGAAAGATCCTGGAGCGGATCATCAAACAGTCAGTTTCTAATCGCTTAGAAAACAATGCCGTAATTACGAAAAGTCAACATGGGTTTCTCAAAAATAAGTCATGCCAGACTAATCTTATCTCTTTTTATGATAGAGTTACTTGCTTGATAGATGAAGGGAATGCTGTGGACATAGTATATCTTGATTTCAGTAAGGCCTTTGACAAAGTTCCCCATGACATTCTTGCAAAGAAGCTAGTAAGATGTGGGCTGGACAGGGCTACTGTCAGGCGGATTTGTAACTGGTTGACTGACCGTACCCAAAGGGTGGTCACCAATGGCAGATTCTCATCCTGGAGAGAAGTGACTAGCGGGGTGCCACAGGGTTCTGTCCTGGGCCCGGTGCTGTTCAATATCTTCATTAATGACTTGGATGAAGGAATAGAGGGCACGCTGATCAAATTTGCAGATGACACCAAATTGGGAGGGGTTGCTAATACACCTGATGACAGGATCAAAATTCAAAAGGACCTGGACAGATTGGAGAGCTGGGCCAAGGCTAACAAAATGAACTTCAACAGAGAGAAATGTAAGGTCCTACACTTAGGCAGAAAAAATGGTATGCAGAAATATAGGATGGGGGACACGTGGCTGGCTAACAGTACGTGTGAAAGGGATCTAGGAGTCTTCATAGACCACAAGCTGAACATGAGTCAGCAGTGTGATGCGGCAGCCAAGAAGGCCAACGCAATTCTTGGTTGCATCAATAGGAGTATGGTGTCTAGATCGAGGGAGGTATTGGTACCACTCTATTCTGCATTGGTTAGACCTCATCTTGAATACTGTGTCCAGTTCTGGGCACCCCAATTCAGGAAGGATATGGATAAGCTGGAGCAGGTCCAGAGGAGGGCAACCAAAATGGTGAGGGGCCTGGAAGCCATGCCCTATGAGGACAGACTTAGAGAGCTGGGTATGTTTAGTCTGCAGAAGAGAAGGTTGAGAGGGGACATGATAGCCATGTTTAAATATTTGAAGGGATGTCATGTCGAGGAGGGAGTGGGCTTGTTTTCTCCTGCTCTTGAGACCAGGACAAGGAGCAATGGATGCAAGCTGCAGGAGGGGAGATCCCGCCTGAACCTCAGGAGGAATTTCCTGACAGTCAGGGCTGTCCGGCAGTGGAATGTGCTGCCACAGAGTGTGGTGGAGTCTCCTTCTTTGGAGGTTTTTAAGCGGAGGCTGGATGGCCACTTGTCGGGAGTGCTTTGAGGGTTTTTCCTGCATGGCAGGGGGTTGGACTGGATGGCCCTTGTGGTCTCTTCCAACTCTACATTTCTATGATTCTATGATTCTATGATTCTATGAAAGGAGATTCCACCTGAACCTCAGGAAGAACTTCCTGACGGTCAGGGCTGTCTGGCAGTGGGATGTGCTGCTGCCTTAGTGGAGTGTGGTGGAGTCTCCTTCCTTAGAGGTTTTTAAGCAGAGGCTGGATGGCCCTTTGTCGGGAATGCTTTGATGGGTGTTCCTGCATAGCAGGGGGTTGGACTCAGTGGCCCCTGGGGTCTCTTCCAAGTCTAGGATTCTATGATTCTATGAAATGGGAAGGTCTTTGCCTGCTGGTAAAAGAGCAAGGAAGAAGCCACGGAAGCCTCTCTTGGAAGAGAATTTCACAGCTTGGAAGTAGCCACCAAGAAGACTCTCTCCTAAGTCCTCACCAGATGTGCTTGAGATGGTTGTGGAACTGAGAGAAAGCCCTTTCCCAGAGATCTTAAGCCTATACAGCTTAGGTCCAGGCTATCTGAAAGACTCTGTCTCCCTAAATGGGGCTACCCAAGGGCTCTATAGGTCATAACTAGCACCTATCCAATATTGTCAACTCTAACAGGTATCTATGGCTCTCCAGGGTTTCAGGCAGGCTTCTCTCTTAACCCAACCTGGAGGTCTCTAGAATTTGCTTCCTGGTGCTCTTTCGTCCAAGTTACAGTCAGTTCTGGATACCATGATTCAAGAAGGATTTTAAGAAGCTGGAATGTGTTCAGAGGAGGGTGACCAAAGTGGTCAAAAGCCCATGAAGCCGTATGGAGAACAGCATAGGGAGTTGGGTGGGTTTATTCTGGGGAAAAGAAGATTAAGAGGGAACATGATGGCCATGTTTAAATATTTGAAAGGATGTCATATAGAAGATGGGGCAAGCTTGTTTTCTGCTGGTCCAGAGACTAGGACAGGGAGCAATGGCCTCAAACTGTAGGAGAAAAGATTCCACCTAAACATTATGAAGAACTTCCTGATGGTAAGAGCAGTTCAACAGTGGAATATGCTGCGACCTTGGAGTATGATAGAATCTCTTTCTTGGGAGGCTTTTAAACAGAGGTTGGATGTGTTAGGCTTGAAATTTAGTGACCTGTATGTTGTTATATAATTAATACTTGATAATCATTAACAGTGATATTAATTGGCATTTTGGACACTCAGGCTCATCAAACAACCTTGCTTTAGAATTGTTTGTTCTGCCTAGTACATGTCAGTGATCAGTATGTACAAGCGATGGACTCTTGAAACGTCAGAGATGTCTTCAGGGATGACCTAGGGTCACACGGACTCGGGAAGTTAAGGGCCAGAGTGAATGCAACACGTGTACAAGCTGTGACTCTGCCAATGCTGATGCATGAATCTTCTCTTTCTGTAGGCAATCTTTAATATAAACATAAAAATGATATAAGAAGGGAAGCCTGGAAGAATAAATCATCCACCCATCCTTCCTGGAAGGAGGGAGCCTTTGGCCAAAGTTACGTACGTGTGCCTGTCTGTCTGTCTGTCTGTCTTTCCTTCTCTTTTCTACTTTCCTATTTGTGTTTGGGGGTTCAAGTCAGCTCAGTGTCAACCTGGGGACATAATGAGGTGTGAGGTGTGGTTTGTTTAGCCACCCTAACAGTTTGCAGTTTAGGGAGGGGCCTTGAGGTAGGTTGCAGGGGGGAGATGCCATCGTGGCAATAGTGTCCCATATTGCTGTTTTGAAAATCTGGCAAGCCTTTATCCTGTGCCAAGGGCAATCCGAAGAAAACAAGGGCCCCAATCCTATTGCTAGCCCCAACTAGAGTGGACTCACTGAATCAGTGGGATTTACCTATGTGTTGACTCACCATTCAAAACTTTATTCAGTGGGTCTACTTTCATGGGGACTTATTTCTAGCCTAGACCAGAAGAGTTTTTTTCCCCAGTTTTTGTGGCTATTTTATTTCAAATATGTTTTTGTTAGAGGCATTTTGTGAAAAACTTACCTGCTGGAGTAATGAAAAATCACAGCTTCTAATTTTGAATAGTAATAGTAACAAAAAAATGTTTTCTGTTCTTTCTTTTTTCCCCTCACCGGAAGGAAAATATCATGGCATGCTCTGGAGGTTCAAGCATTTGAAATGTAAATGAAAGGGATCTGAAATCCATTGTTCTTTTTTGGAAGGAAAGGAACTCCGTGTCTTCGGTGGCCATTGTTTGAACGTGTCTAGACCCCGATGAATGAGATCTGAACATTTGTGTCTGGCAAATGTGGCTTTTGTTTCTCTCTGAAGGGGAGAGCTCATCTCGGAGACGCACAAAAGCCCCAGAATTGGCTGCGTGTATTTCCCAGTGGGAAAAGGCCGGCTCTTATTCCCACGGCTAGAGCACCACTGACATATCAATCAGGCGTCAATACAGCTGCGCTGGCTTCTCTTGAGTTCCTTCCCTTATTCTGATGATGGTGGTGATGATATACAACAGGTAGACTTCATTCAGCTTAACTTTTAGAATCGTAGAATCAAAGAATCCTAGAGGTTGGAAGGGACTCCAGAGGCCACCCAGTCTAACCCCATTCGGCCGTGGAAGCATGCACAGTCAAGGCGCTCCTTTTGACGGAGGGCCATCCAGCCTTTGCTTAAAAACCTCCAAAGAAGGAGGAGACTCCACCACACACCATGGAGGTCGCAGCTTATCTCACTGTCAAACTGTTCTTCCTAATATTTAGGTGGAATCTCTTCTGGAGTTTGAATTCATTGCTCCATCTTCTAGTCTCTGGACCAGCAGAAAACAAGCTTGCCCCATCTTCCCTTTGACGTCTCTTCATATATTTAAACATGACTATCATGTCCCCTCTTAACCTTCTCTTCTGCAGGCTAAACATACTCATCTCTCTAAGCTGCTCCTCATAGACCTTCATGGTTTCCAGGCCTTCCGCCATTTTGGTGGCCCTCCTCTGGACACATTCCGACTTGTCCATATCCTTCCTGAACTGTGGTGCCCAGAACTGGACACAGGGTTACTCCAGGTAGAATCTGACTAAAGTGGAATAGAGTAGTACTATCACTTCTCTCAGCCTAGAAACGATACTCCTATTGTTGTAGCCTAGAAGTGCATTGGCCTTTTTAGCTGCCACATCACACGGTTGTCTCATGCTCAGCTGGTGGTCCACTAAGGCTCTTAGATCCCATCTAGTGTAGTCAGCCCAGGTGACAACATTGATGAAAGCAACAGTACATCTTGGCCATTGCCAAGACTAAAGAAACATAGAGTTTGCAGTACTAGGTAAACCATTACATTTCAGGAGATTCGAAATGCAGCAGCCAAAATGCTGACCAGGGCCAGTAGCTCACTTGTTAAAACAGCTTCACTGGTTACCTGTTTCTGGGCACAAGTTCAAGTGCTGGTCATTACTTATAAAGCCCTATATGGCTTAGGTATGGACTATTTGAAAGACTGCATCTCCCTATATGAACCCGCCGGAGCCCTAAGTTCCGTAGGGGAAGGCTTTCTCTCAGCCCCGCTACCATCCCAGGCTCAGTTGGTAGGGACACAGAGGCAGGGCCTCCTCAGTGGCTGCTCCAACTCTCTGGAACTCCCTTCTTTGGGAAACGAAGCTGGCCCCCTCCTTGCTCTCCTTTTGCCAGTAGGCAAAAACTTTCTTATTTTAACAGGGTTTTAATATGTAAAAAGGTGACCAAGTATGTAGGTTTTTATAATTTTATATGTTTTTTCCCAATGTTTTTAATTATTTTAAATGTTTTATTAATGTTTTAACTTTTTTGGAGGCCATCTTTGGTCCCACTCTGGGAGAAAGGTGGCATATAAAATAATAATAGATAGATAGATAGATAGATAGATAGATAGATAGATAGATAGATAGATAGATAGATAGA
Source organism: Iguana delicatissima (assembly GCA_948472985.1). Lineage (NCBI taxonomy): Eukaryota > Metazoa > Chordata > Lepidosauria > Squamata > Iguanidae > Iguana > Iguana delicatissima. The sequence goes on along the minus strand of CAOKZL010000509.1, from coordinate 496,390 downwards.
TAGGTAGGTAGACAGACAGACAGACAGACAGACAGACAGACAGACAGACAGACAGACAGACAGACAGACAGACAGACAGACAGACAGACAGGTCAGCACATGGTAGGATCCCATTTATTAACAGATGAAAACAATTTATTTCTTGGACTTTGCTGCCCCCTCCTAGTTCCTCACCCCCTTTCTCAATAGAACTATCTTGTATTCATTTCTGAAACCATAACGCTCTGGGGTCCTCAGCTCATCCATTATCCCTACCCCCGTCTACTAGTGAGGCATCTATGTAAAAAAACAAAAAACAAAACAAAACACACACACACACACACACAAAATTATTGCCCAAAACATGGCAGGGAAAATGAGCTGACCTGACAAGAAGAGAGTGGCATTATTGCTTCCCTCAATTTGGACACTATATTCCTGGTTGATCCAGTCCAGAATTACATTGGCTTTTTGGGCTGCTGCAACACACTGTTGGCTCATGGGGAGCCTATGGTCTACCACAACCCCTAGATCCTTTTTATGTATATTGGTGTTGTGGTCTCAGCTTCTTGTGGCCTGTTGTTATGCCCTGCTTCCAGAACATGGACTCTCACTCAGAGTCTGAAACAGGAGATGTACCAGAGACTGAAACAGGGGGCACACCAGGACCTGCTGTACAGGAGGAGGTTACAGTGCCACAAACAGACCAGGGGGAGGTGCCAGCTCCAGCAGAGAGTCCTGCCCCTTCAGACATAAAAGAGCACTTACCTGTACCCGCCTTTGCAGAGTGCAGACAACAGAGCCCATGCCAATCCCAGAGAATATACAACTGGCAACAATTAATTAGGCAACAGCTGTGTTAGGCTTCTGACCTATGTAGCTGCTGCGCTTCCCCTCCAGAAGTTGTCAGAGCTTATCTGATCTCTCTGTTTGCTGGATGCCTTGCTGAACTCTGTGCCTGCTTCTGGATTACCCTGATTGACTTTGGACTGCTGCCTTTGAACTCTGTTGGACTTTATTTTGACTTTGTAAGTAAGGAGCTGATCGCTCTTCAGATTGGTTTGTTTGAATTATCAGCTGCGCTGCCAGGACTGAGATAGGACAGCTGTCTTGTGTTGGTGGAAGTTTTCAAAGTCACTCTTGCTGATGAAAACAGGATCTTCCTAGGAGCAGGAAATTGTCTTTCAGAGCATGGGCCAGCAGATACCAGCTTCTGCTGTGTCCTGATATGCAGAAAGGGAATGCAGAATGAAGTCCTACCAAGGGCATGCCGAGAGCAGCTGGGTACGGAAACAGACGTCACCTCTGTGGCTGAAGGCTATCTGCCTGAGCCGGACTGTTTTCTCCAGACTTGACACTTGCCGTGCTTTTGATCTCCAGTTAAGTTTTGATTTATGGCCAGTGGTATTTCCTGTCATAAAACATCTCCCGGTGGCTACCTCAGCTTATCTGTACCATGTCAACGAAAGCTGATGGGAAGGTTAGCCTTCCCTCCTCAATACTGCTATGATGAAACCATTAGGAGATGAGAACATTTAGGGGAGAGAAAGGATAAAGCACCCCTGTCACATTTTAGGCGAAAGCTTCTCCTTCGGTACAGGGCAGACATTCATTTCATTCACATTTTAATATGCCCTGATTCGCTTTGCACTTCCTGAACTAATGTGCAAACCACAAGAGTGCCATTAGCATCCATTTTTCACACTTCTTCAGACAGGATGATACTGTTTCCAAGTCAAACTGAGTACAAAAAAAATATGCATGCAATCTAAAATGGCACCCCCAAAATATTTCCAGCTGTAGAGGAAATAATGAGGAAGAGTGCAGAAAATGAGTTTTAAAAATGCATGAATATTTTGTATGTATGTGCAGTGGGGCCAACTTATGAGCAGCAAAACTTGGGTGCTGCACAAGTTGTACAGCTATGCATTCATTTTGATTACAGGTGGGTAACTGCCTGGAGTTGTGGGGGTGACGGGCCTGTCCACACTACACTGTTATAGTGCTATTATTCCACTTTAAACATCCTGTGGAATTCTGGGGTTTGTAGTTTACTGAGGCCAAAGAGCTCTCTGGCTGAGAGTTCTATATGCCCCTCCCTAAACTCCAAACCCCAGGATTCCACAGGATGCTACAAGTGGAATAATAGCACTATAACAGTGTAGTGTGGAAAGGCTCTAAGATACAGAGCAATGGCTTCAAACTACAGGAAAGAGAGTCCATTTAAATGTTAGGGAGAGCTTACTGTTTGAGAGTGGAATCTGCTGCTGCCTGGAAATGTGGTAGAGTTTCATTCTTTGGAGGTTCTGGGCACCTCAATTCAAAAAGGATATCGACAAGCTGGAACGTGTCTAGAGGATGGTGACCAAAGTAGTGAAGAGTCTGGAAGCCATGAAGCCCTATGAGGAACAGCTTAGGGAGCTGGGGATGTTTAGCTTGGGAAAGAGAAGGTTAAGAGGGGACATGAGAGCCATGTTTAAATATCTGAAGGGATGTCATGTTGAGGAGGGAGTGGCCTTTTTTTCCGCTGCTCCAGAGACAAGGAGCAATAGATTCAAGCTGCAGGAAAGGAGATTCCACCTGAACCTCAGGAAGAACTTCCTGACGATCAGAGCTGTCCAGCAGTGGAATAGGCTGCTGCCTCCGTGGAGTGTGGTGGAGTCTCCTCCTACTTTGGAGGTTTTAAGCAGAGGCTGGATGGCCATATATCGGGAATGCTTTGATGTCTCTTCCTGAATGGGAGAAGGGGGTTGGACTGGATGGTCTCTGTGGTCTCTTCCAACCCTATGATTCTATGATCCTAAGGCAAGAGCTGTAAGAGGGTGATGCATTGTTCTGACATGCACTGTTTCAACAGAGTTTTAAAAGAAGATTCCACCTGAACCTCAGGAAGAACTCCCTGATGGTCAGAGCTGTCTGGCAGTGGAAGATGCTGCCTCAAAGGCATGTGGTGGAGTCTCCTTCTTTGGAGGTTTTTAAGCAGAGGCTGGATGGCCATATGTCGGGAATGCTTTGATGTCTCTTCCTGAATGGGAGAAGGGGGTTGGACTGGATGGCCCCTGGGGTCTCTTCCAACTCTATGATTTTATGATTCTAAGTTTCTAAAGAGAGGCTGGGGAGCCGTCTGTCAAAGGGAGGGCTTGGACTGTGTCTTCCTGCATGACAGAAGGGGGTTGGACTGGATGGCCCGACTCTAGGATTCTGTGATTGCAACCTTTGCTCCTGGAGTCTCTTCCCAACTGCCTCTGTACCCTTCAACTGCCAGGCTAAAACATCAAGCATCTAGGCAGGCATATTGGACACCAAGCAACCCTTCTTAGGCCACTGGGCAGCTGTTCCTATTTGGTCGCGATATTGAGCTCATGAGTCTGGTGTCAGCTGCCACACTTGTTACAGGTGCTCTTCCATGCAGTTTATTTTTGCAGTGCTGCTCTCTCCGGTATGAAGCCTGAGAGCCTGTTGCCTTCCTTGACAGCTTGGCCGGGGAACATTTTCTTCTTGGCAAACATAAGCTGTGTAGACGCAAGCCAACCAACCGGCTATCCAAGTGACCTCTTAGAAATGTATTTCCGTCTTGCAAACCCTCCCTGTGACTAACGATGCCTCTGTTGTGTTGCCCGCCTCAAGATGTGGGATGGATAATGGGCTCCCTCTCGCCGCTGCTGCGTGAATAATGGTGTTTGAATGGATGTGTCAGACAGTGATATCCATCACTGCTGGGGGCGTTGGGGTCCTGCCTAATGACCCAGAGAGCAGCAAACTCGCCTTTTCTCCGGCTCCTCAGCCTCGGTTCTCCACGGTTGACAGACGACGAGACACTTGGCTGATGAGCTGGTGTGAGATTCAAACATCCTCCATTAGCCCTCAGAAGACACTCTTCCCTCTCTTTTAATAACCACCTGCCTCCTTTCTAATTCCTTGGCCATTTCTGCACTAGCCTGTTATAGCAGGATGAAAGTCAAACTGGTGAATGTGGAGGGCTAACCGTATTCTGCTTTTACAAGCAGCTCAGTGACCTTGGGTGACCTTGGGCAAGCCATGCTCTCTCAGCTTATCCTTCTTGAACTTCATCTATTTCTTTACATACATCCCACCTTTCTTCCGGTGCAGGGCCCAAGGCAGCTTACAACAAAGCTGTAAGAACTGGGCAGAGTAACCCAGATGAGGTCTGGCCAAGGCAGAACAGAGTGGTGCTGTCATGTCTGTTTAGAATCTGTTTTAATTGGAACTGTAAGCTGTTTTGAGTCCCATTCGGGAGAAAAGTGGGATATAAATCCAATAGGTAAATAAGTACCGTATTTGCTGGCATATAAGATGCACCTGTGTATAAGATGCACCCCATTTATCTACTGGCAGATACTATTTGCTGACATATAAGACATACCAGCAGATAAGACACACCCCATTTTTAAACAGTATTTTTTGGGGAAAAAATCTTATACATCAGCAAATATAGTAAATGGTCAACAGATCAATCAGTGCAACTGCTTCAGGTTTTCAGTTGCTAGAGTCCCAATGCTGGACAGGAAAAATAGGTAGGACCTCAACCACCACCACCTCCTCCTCCTCCTCCTCCTCCTTCTCCTCCTCCTCCTCCTCCTCCTCTTCTCTAGTCACTTCTGCTATCTTCTGACATCTCAGTTGTCACTCCTAAAATAGCTCAAATTTGTGCATAAAGGAGACCCTGTTTTTGGAACTGCCACAGAGCCCAGGCTCCTTAATCTGGTCTCTCTGAAGGGATCAGTTCCTGCAAATGGCGCTCCATTGCCACTTTGCTTTGGGACATTCTATGTGGGGGTGATCTGTGCTGCCAATGCACTTGTCAATTTACAGCAACCCCTTGGATTTCATGAGGTTTTCTTAGGCAAGGAACCCTCAGCAGTGGTTTTGCCAGTTCCTTCCTCTGAAACAGAGCCTACAGCTCCTGGGATTTCTTGGTGGTCTCCCATCCAATTTCTAACCAGGGCAGCCCCCATTGCTGGTGCCCAGGGGAGGGCCTCTCCAGCAGACCTTGGTCATCAGACAGGCATATATAGGAAGAGGTGCTCCTTCAAAACAGGACTGAAGGATTCGATCGTGGAATTAGTCAGTCACTGAGGATTGCAGAGGGAATCCACTGGGAGTTGGCCAGGGAAAGCAAAAGTCTCTCCCCTCTCTCTTTGTTGGAGACCTTCCCAGAATGATAATGGGAAGAGATGTGATGTCACTTCTGCTCACTATTTTGAGAAGGATTCTGATCAAAGTAGAGGTATTTGTGGGTGAGTGGGGTCTTTCTGTGTGGAGCTAACAGTCACGTAGGAACTTGGGGATGGCGGGGTGATTCGCCCTGAGTGGCAATGTTTTTTGGGCATCCCAGCCTGTAGCCACACCCCCACGTGCACTGGCCACACCCCCATGTACCTCTGCCACATCCCCACGCATAGCGGCCCTGCCCCTCGTGCCATAGCCCCACCCCCCTGCCGCCGCCCCCTCCACACACTCCAAGCTCCACCACTGGGAGCTAAAGCTGTGTTTGTACCTCTTGGGGGGATTTCCCCATGATTTGGGGGTGAAAAACACCGGAAAATCATTTTTTGAAGTTTTTGGGGAACTGGTGTGGGGCTTCAGGGGTTGTGAAAGCCCAGAGGCCACACTTTGCCCACTCCTGTGTGGAGGGAAGGTGGATGATGGGACATAGGCACACCACACTAAATCCTCCCTCATGCCGCTGCTCTCTGACCAAATGTGGCTCAGAGGCAAGCAAAACAAAACATCCAGCAGAGTTGAAAACACAGCAACAAGCAGCGTGTGTAGCAGAGTATATCATGCAGCACTGCTCTGACCCCAAAAGCTGCCCACTAAGAACACTATCACACAGTGTTGTCATCCAAAAATATACCTGGTGGATTTTTATTCTTCAGTTCCAATATATACAGCTGCACAGGTTTGCAGATCCTTCAACACAGGTTCAGCATTCCATCACCATATCAGGTAGAGATATGCTCCGGCAATGCCTCCGGCCAGAATCAGGGAGATCGAGAGAAAGGCTTAGCAGAGCCTATGTAACCCCAGCCTGGATTATATGTCGCCATGGCTGATGAAACCCCTTGCCCAGGTTTCATATCACTATGACTCAGCCTTATTGTCACATGGGAATTACCTCCTACTTGCACAGTCATTCCCCAGGTGCTTTCCCCATGCACATCATAGTATTTTTAATGCGAGTGAAGGTCACAGAGATCCTTTTCCAACATCCTGTCCTAGGCATTGGATTGTAGCCTCAGCTACCAAATTCTCTCCCTAAGCTCCCCAACTCATTTCACCTCCTGAGCCCTCCTCTGCTATGCTCAGAGCTCATCTGGTATCATGGGCATCTCATTTCAAGAAGAATATGGACAAGCTGGAACATGTCCAGAGGAGGGTGACCAAAATGGTCAAAGTCTTGGAAAATGTGTAGCCCTCTGAAGAACAGCTTAGGGAGCTGGGTCTGTTTAGCCTGCAGAAGACAGAGGCAATATGATGGCCATGTTTAAATCATAGAATCATAGAATCATAGAAATGTAGAGTTGGAAGAGACCATTCGGGCCATCCAGTCCAACCTCCTGCTATGCAGGAACACCCTCAAAGCACTCCCGACAGATGGCCATCCAGCCTCTGCTGAAAAACCTCCACGGAAGGAGGAGACTCCACTACACTCCGAGGCAGCATATTCCACTGCCGGACAGCCCTGACCGTCAGGAAGTTCTTCCTGAGGTTCAGGTGGAATCCCATTTCCTGCAGCTTGAATCCATTGCTCCTTGTCCTGGTCTCTGGAGCAGCAGAAAACAAGCCCTCTCCTTCCTCTACATGGCATCCCTTCAAATATTTAAATATAGCTATCCTGTCCCCTCTTAACCTTCTCTTCTGCAGACTAAACAGACCCAGCTCTCTAAGTCTATCCTCATAGGGCTTCATGGCTTCCAGACTCTCCATCATTTTGGTCGCCCTCCTCTGGACTTGCTCCAGCTTGACCAGGTCCTTCCTGAATTGGGGTGCCCAGAACTGGACACAGGATTCAAGATGAGGTCTAACCAAAGCAGAGTAGAGTGGTACCAGTACCTCCCTTGATCTAGACACCATACTCCTATTGATGCAGCCGAGAATTGCATTGGCTTTCTTAGCTGCCGCATCACACTGCTGACTCATATTCAGCTTGTGGTCTATGAAGACTCCTAGATCCCTTTCACAGGTACTGCTATCCAGCCACTTGTCCCCCATCCGATATTTCTGTATTCCATTTTTTCTACCTAAGTGTAGGACCTTACACTTATCTATGTTGAATTTCATTTTGTTAGCCTTGGCCCAGCTCTCCAATCTATCCAGGTCATTTTGAATTTTGATCCTGTCCTCTGGATAGTTGAAAAGACGTCTTATGGAAGATGGGGCAAGCTTGTTTTCTGCTGCTCCGGAGACTAGGTCACTATGGAGCAATGACTTCAAACTACAGGAAAAGAGATTCCATCTAAACTTTAGGGAGAACTTGCTGATGGTGAGAGCAGTTGGACAGTGGAATCTGCTGCTTGGGAGTGTGATGGAGTCTCCTCCTTTGGATGTTTTTAAACAGAGGCAGAGTGGCCATCCATTAAAGGGAGTGGTTGGATTGTTCATTCTGGCATGGGAGAAGGGGGCTGGACTGGATGGCCCTTGAGGTCTCCTCCAACTCCAGGATGCTATGATTCTGTTTTGCCTGGGACCCAGCTCCTTCTAACCTGTGCTTTGATCGTGCCCCTCTTTCAGCTTCAACTGATATTTTGCAGATTAAATGAACAGGCAGTACTGACCATTGCCTCACACAGGTGTTTAATCCCTTAATTGTTTTCCCTCACCGCTTTGCACAGAGGCTTAAAATGCCTCGACGCCTGAAACCTTAAATGCTTCAATGTTCCCTCATGCTTAGAGAGCAAAACCACAGATTTTCCAAACTGTGTGTTCAGCCTGTTTTGATTTGAGGAGGTCTAAACGAGGGCCGTCACCTCATCTTGAGGCAGCAAGTTTTGCAAATAAATGGCATGACATGTGAAGAGGGGCTTCCATTTGGGCAGCCTATAATCACATTCAGCGCATGATCCTGTTAGGGTCCAGCAGGGTGAGGGAAGGGAGGAATATGTCTCTTTCTCTGTTTCTCCACACCAAGCACCATTTTGTAAGCAATGTTCAGCCTTTTTTTTTAAATAATCATTTTATTAAAAAATTCACAAATAAAACAATTAATTTTCATTGTTATTTCTGCTGACATATTCTTGATACTTCCAATCTGATCTGGATTTCATTTTCAGTATCTCATTCATATCCTAGCTTTATCATTGTACTGCATTTTACAGCTAGATTACATGTTAGAACTTGCATTACACTCACCATTTTCCAGCTTCATGATAACAACTGCAATCATCTCAATCTTTTAAAGACATAGTACCATGAATTACAGACTTCTATCACAAGTCACCCAGCAACTACCCACAATTTGCCATTCTTTCTGAATTTCGTCATCTGATTTCCCTTTTAGTCTTTGAGAGACCATATCAGCAGTTTTATTTTCAATAAAAGTTCCCCACCATTGTTCTATTGTAGGTATTTGCTGTGATTTCCATACCTTTGCATATTCAGTGCGTGCTGAAGTTATCATATATAATAATACTCTCCAATATTTCTTGATATTAGTTCCATCAGCTATATCTGTCATATTCAACAAGTCGATTTCAGGCATCACAGCAAACTGTAACTTCAGTATTTCACAAATTTTATTGTGTATTCCAGTCCAGTATTTCTTGACCTTTGAACACGTCCACCACATATGGTAGATAGTGCCCACCTCTTTCTGACATTTCCGACAAAGTCCAGTACCTGTGTTATAAATCTTTTTTTAGTTTACCTGGAGTTAGATACCATCTATATAACACCTTGTAATAGTTCTCTTTCAAATTCTGGGCCACCATAAATTTATTTACAATGTTCAGCCTTTTTGTGTGTGTGTGAATCAATCAAGTTTTTCCATTCCCCGGAAGACTCGAAGGTCTCTTCCCCTTCCCCCAGGCAGCTTAAATTGTATGCTTAACCTCCCCATTTTAGAAATGATGGCATAGCCTCTAATATTTCATGGATGAAAATAGGTACACGTGTGGCCAAGTGATACCAGAGCGTGGTCAAGATGGTAGAAGTTATTAATAAGGAAGAACAGACAAGCTGGGAGAGGCTGCCAAAGTTTGCTTTGGGCTGAGCCTACAGAGAAGGGCAAGATTCAAGATTCTGAGCCCTCTTTTCCTCTCCCCCGTGCGGAGGACAAAGAAGGAAAATGGAAAAAGAAGAGACTGGAGAGGGCATTTCAGGAGCAGCTGCGCAAGTGGCACAATGGAGAATTAACTGGGAGCATCGCTGCCCAACTGAGGCAGTTGGAAAGTATATGACAGGGACAGGTCCATCTGTGAAGATGGAGGTTCAGTCAGTCCGTTTGCTTTTGCCCGAGCCTCCTGGGAAGTGGACGACTCTCTCTTCCTCCGCTCTTCGCCCCTGCCAAGGTAATGGAGTGCAAACCATCTTTGCTCTGCTGAACTCCGTCTTCAGCCGCTGAAGCAAGCTGAGGACAAATGAGGAAACTGGGAGGAAGAGAGAGAAAAACTGGGACATTTTTTGTCTGTTTGTTTTCAGTACTAAAATTACATCAAATGCATACAGCCAATCTAACAACCAAGAATTAAATATACATATTCCACATACATACACTTCCAGGCATCCGACTATTTATATTTTCTTTTTATACAATATGAGGATCTCTTCCTTTTAGATAACATAATGGTCATGTTTCCATTTTTCATGTAAGTAGTTGCTAATTTTATATATTATATACAGTATACAGATCTATTGAAACCGTTTATCTATCTCTCAGCTTTGTTCTAGATGTTGCATCAATGTTGAAACATAAGACATAAGTCTAGTCTGTGCTTTTACTATATCCTTCATCCCTTCGATCTATAAAGCTTCCCAACTCCAGATTCCCCTATCTGCATCTGGCTTTTAAGTAGGTGATTACTGGGTCCCATTTTTTAACATATTCATCCAGAGAGTACCCTCTTATTAAAGTTGTTAATTTGTCCATCAGTACCATATCATAAAGCTTTATTTCCCAGTCATCTTCTTTCGAGGGTTCTGATTCCCCCCCCCCAGTCTTTTGCATAGTTGATTTTTCCTGCAGCCATCATATAAAACAAAATTCTCCCAAACAGGGACATTTTAAAAGCAACCTGGAAAGTGGGATGAGAGAGTAAAAAAAGGTGTGGTTCCCCATCCCTATCTCTAAACTGAAGGGTTGACAGTCCCTGGCATTTGTCTAGATTTTGTTTTGGGTCACCTTCATCAGCTTTTGGTCACCGTAGTGCCCAACTGATGATGGTGATTAGAGTCAGCGTTGATAATCCATTTAAGCATTTTATCATATGGGAATTTCTGGATTAATCAGGCTATCTCTGCCAATCTGGGGCAGTTACAGGGTATGAGATAAGGAATTTAACTCCTGGGCGTGCCCTGTTTGGCCTGGAGAGAGCGGAAAGGGCGAGTGCCAGCCACACTTGCAACGACCAGTGGAGCCCCAGCGTTTGGTACACAGGTGAAGCCATTGCTGCATACCAAATGCTGGGTGGGCTGCGTCTGTCGGGAGCACAACCACCCTCCAGTTTTCCTGCTCACACTGTAGGATTTGGGGCATCCTATGTGACACTTTATGAGGGCTATTATACCCTCTAAATGTCCCCATTTCACACTGAAAATAGCTGATTAACCATCTGCCTTCCCACTTTTCAGTTGCTTTAAAAATGTCCTGGTTTCTCTTTCCTTGCTCAACTTTTCCCTTTTTTCCCCTTGGGTTATTTCAGTTGCTGCCGACTGAGTCCAAAGTGCAAACGCAGATTGCATTCCATTCACTACGGGGGTGAGAGGAGAGGAATGGCCTTCCCTGCAGGCTCAGGTTAAAGCAGTGGTTCGCAACCTGTGGGTCCCCAGATGTTTTTGGACTTCAGCTCCCAGAAGCCCTGAGCATTGACCATAGTGGCTGGGGCTTCTGGGAGCTGAAGTCCACAAACATCTGGGGACCCACAGGTTGAGAACCACTGGGTTAAAGCAAACTGCTGCAGCCCCTTCTAGCTTGTTTGTGCTTCCTCATCAATAACTTCCACCCTCTCGTCCACACTCGGGTGGACCCTGGCCACACGGGTCCTGGTTTTTAATCTGTGAAAAGTTGGAGGGTGTGGGGGTGCCAGGGAGTGCCTTGCTGGATTCCACACTTGGTGGTGCTTCTCCCCAGCTAGGGAGGCTGCCATGCTGGCTAGTGATGGGGAGATTGCCAGCAGCGGTGCAACTGACCAGTCACCCGGCTGCAAGGGGATGCTGGAGACTCAGCCGCCAGCAGGCTGGGGCAAGGCAGGTATAAGACCTGCGGAGGAAGGAGGCAGTCAGAGTGCAGAGAGGGGATTGGGTTTGTCTCACGCCATTTCCGCACTAGGCTGTTGTAGCGCTATGATTCCCCTTTCAACATCCTACGGAATCCTGGGGTTTGCAGCTTAGGGAGGGGCCTTGAGAATTCTCAGCCAGGGAGCTCTTGGGCCTCTCCATAAGCTACACACCCCAGAATTCCACAGGAGGTTGGAAGGGGAATAATAGTGGCACTACGACAGTGCAGGGTGGAAATGGCCCTCGATTTTGCTGTGTGCCAAGCCTAAGCTGAGGTGTAGACATGTGCTTTTGTAGCCTCCCACGATCTCACAGATCTTCGGGCTCTCTCTCTGGCACTTGTTTGAGTTTTTATATAAGGGAAGCCATTTTACTTTGCCATCTTATATAATAGAACTCAAGCAACTGTGGGTTTTGGCTCCCAGAACCAAACCCTAGTGGATAAGGAGCGCCCACTGTGCTTTTAATGTTTCCACCGGCAAAAGCATAACTAAGTTACATTTGTGGTTGCAGCTTGACAAGGGAACCACTTCACTCCTTTTTCCACTCGCAACTTGTTTATTACTTTGGCAGTTATGGTGAGTGTGTGGCTTCACTCAGCAGTGGAGGAGGAATATCGCACGGTTCTAGCGCTGGCTCACACTCTGCAGTTGCACTCTGTTGCGGGTGTTGAGGTGAGGACAACGGGGATGAGAGCACTGTGTGTTTTGTGTCACATGCCAGTTGTTCATATGTTTTTTTAAAGTAACTAGCTACTTTTGAGATACAGGAAAATATTTATTAAATGGCAAATGTAGTGGCAATTGGGCAGGTGGCATCAGTGCATTGAACTAATTAATTTTTTAAAAAACATAACTTAGGATCATAGAATCCTAGAGTTGGAAGAGACCCAGGGGCCATCGAGTCCAACCCCTTGCTATGCAGGAACACCCACCAAAGCATTCCCAACAGATGGACATCCAGCCGCCACTTAAAAACCTCCAAAGAAGGAGATCCCACCACACTCCACGGAGGCAGCAGCATATTCCACTGCCGGACGGCTCTGACCATCAGGAAGTTCTTCCTGAGGTTCAATCCAAGCCTCCTTCCCTCCCTTCTTTTCCAGTTCACCTCTCGTTTTTCTTCCTGTCTCATGCTTCGGCTCACTTGTAGCGTGCAGCTTGGCTTCCTTACTAGAGCTCTCCAAAGCCACTTCCCTCTGCAGGGTCCCCTTTTCTGTATCTCTCTTGCTCTTACCCGATTGCACGGCCTGGGCTGGGTCAGGCCTTTTTGGCCAGAAGAGGAGGAGGTAGTCCTTTCCTGCCTTTAAGCAGCCAGGCAGACCCAGGTCTTAAACAAGTCTGGGGCTTTGCTTCTCCTTCAGTTCTTCGAAGCTCCTTTCTTAAGAACTCTCTATGATTCATATCTGGAAATCTCATCTCCAGATTGGAGGAGAGTGGGAGAGCGGTGGTTTTTTTCCTCCCAGCTTTTGGTGGCTTATCATCAAATCCTTCAAAATGCCAAGGGGGCTTTGGCAGAAATCCTGAGAAGGCAGAAAAAAACACATACACATACATAACACAAGCTGTTCTGTTGCTGGAGGACAAGGAGCGTGCAGGAAAGAAATGCGGTACTGTTGTTGAATGTTTTTTAAAAGACGCTGGGGAAGATAGGTGCTGGGAGATTTTTTTTTTTTGAGTTTTTTTTTGCAAACTATATCCAAGTTTTGCTACAGTTTCTGGGAAAAATAATCATTGCTCTTATGTATGCATGTGTGTGTGTGTGTGTGTGTGTATTCCATCTATCTATCTATCTGTCTATCTATCTATCTATGTCCTCAATATAGTTTTAAAAATAAATAAATAAATAATAAGAGCACTGATTATTTTCCCCGGAAACTAAAAGCAAAACTTCAATACAGTTTGCAAAATAAATAAATGATCTGTGCTCCTATCTATTTATTTTGCAAACTGTACTGAAGTTTTGCTTATCCTTCCAGGGAAAAATAACCAGTGTTCCAATTCATTCATTCATTCATTCATTCATTTTGCAAACTGTATTGAAGGTTTGCTTTTAGTTTCTGGAAAAAATAATCAGTGCTCCTTTATTGATCTCTCATTCGTTTATTAAAATATTTATATATCCTGACCTGTCATCCCAGGATTTCAGGAAGGCATGCCAGTAAAATTGATTTAAATAGGTTTACATTTTAAAGCAATAAAAATGATTTGATATATCCAACAACTTAACAAGATGGAGCAGTACTGTTCATTGCTTTCTCATACCCAGAGCAAAAAGGTGTAAAACCCTTTGTTCTTGCTTGCAGGAATGAAATTTACAAAAATTTGCATCCCCAGCAGAAACTTCCTGAGCTGTTCCCCTCATTGCATTTAAAAGCCCTTGCTGTTTGTTCTAATTAGTGTCCACCTTTTGCTATCGGACCTGGCTCTCCATGTTGGTCTTATATTCTTACACTGGTGATCATTCCTCACTCTCCATCTGTGCCTTTCCCCCCCTTTCTGTTCCTTCCAGAGATGCTGTCCTCAAGCAGAAGAGGGTGGACTGCAATGGCCTACCACTGGCTGACCTCCAGGGCAAACCAGTGGCTGGTTTGGCCGCACCGCTAGCCCCTGATAAGAAAGGTAAGAACGTTAACGTGGAAGAAGACCTCATCTGGAGTCCTGTGTCCAGTTCTGGGCACCTCAATTCAAGAAGGATGTCGACAAGCTGGAACGTGTCCAGAGGAGGGCGACTGAAATGGTGGAGGGTCTGGAAGCCATGAAGCCCTGTGAGGAGCGGCTTAGGGAGCTGGGGATGTTTAGTCTGCAGAAGAGAAGGTTGAGAGGGGACATGGTCGCCATGTTTAAATATCTGAAGGGATGTCATGTTGAGGAAGGAGCAGGCTTGTTTTCTGCTGCTTCAGAGACCAGGACAAGGAGCAATGGATTCAAGCTGCATGAAAGGAGATTCCACTTGAACCTCAGGAAGAACTTCCTGATGGTCAGAGCTGTCTGGCAGTGGAAGATGCTGCCTCCATGGAGTGTGGTGGAGTCTCCTCCTTCTTTGGAGGTTTTTAAGTAGATGCTGGATGGCCATCTGTTGGGAATGCTTTGATGGGTGTTCCTGCATAGCAGGGGGTTGGACTCAGTGGCCTCTGGGGCCTCTTCCAAATCTATGATTCTCTGACTAAGAGAATGGAAGAGAGGGATAGTCCTCTATCCATAACGATTGCAGGATTCTGGAAGTAATTGCCCATGCACGTATGTTCATTTCCCCCTAATATCCCATTTTGAGAAATTGGAAGGGGAGAGTTAAAAATAGTTGAGAAGTAATGTAGCCAAGTTGCTATGACTGAGATCCTCTATTGAGGTTAGAATGCAGTCCCCCAGGGACCATCCAGTCCCACCCCTTCTGCCATGCAAGAACACCCATCAAAGCCCTCCCTTGGACAGATGGCCCTCCCGCCTCTGCTTAAAAGCCTCCAAATAAGGAGACTCCACCATACTCCATTCAGACAGTATATACCCCACTTTTCTCCCAGAATGGGAGCCAAAGTAGCTTACAATCATAGAATCATAGAAATGTAGAGTTGGAAGAGACCCCAGGGGCCATCCAGTCCAACCCCCTTCTGCCATGCAGGAACACCCTCAAAGCACTCCCGACAGATGGCCATCCAGCCTCTGCTTAAAATCCTCCAAAGAAGAAGGAGACTCCACCACACTCCACAGAGGCAGCAGCAGATTGCAC
This sequence comes from Iguana delicatissima, assembly GCA_948472985.1. NCBI lineage: Eukaryota > Metazoa > Chordata > Lepidosauria > Squamata > Iguanidae > Iguana > Iguana delicatissima. The sequence goes on along the minus strand of CAOKZL010000509.1, from coordinate 481,231 downwards.
TGCCGGACAGCCCTGACTGCCAGGAAGTTCTTCCTGAGGTTCAGGTGGAATCCCCTTTCCTGCAGCTTGAATCCGTTGCTCCTTGTCCTGGTCTCTGGAGCAGCGGAAAACAAGCCCTCTCCTTCCCCTACATGGCATCTCTTCAAATATTTAAACATGGCTCTCATGTCCCCTCTTCACCTTCTCTTCTGCAGACTGAACATACCCAGCTGTCTATCCCCACAGGGCTTCATGGCTTCCAGGCCTCTCACCATTTTGGTCGCCCTTCTCTGGACTTGCTCCAGCTTGACCATGTCCTTCTTGAATGTTTAGCTCAAATCTTAAGCCATTTCCGCACTAGACTGTTGTAGTGCTATTATTCCACTTTCAAAATCCTATGGAATTCTGGGGTTTGCAGTTTAGGGAGGGGCCTCTAAGTCTACAGAAGGGTATGCGTACACATAAGGATAGTGCTTGGCATGGCAAAAGCAAGGGCCGTTTCCACCCTACACTGTTATAGTGCTATTATTCCACTTTCAACCTCCTGTGGAATTCTACGGTTTGTAGTTTCTTGAGTTCAAAGAGCTCTCTGGCTGAGAACTCTAGGGGCCCCTCCCTAAACTGCAAATCCTAATTCCACAGGATATTGGAGGTGGAATAATAGCACTATAACAGTGTGGTGCAGAAATGGCCTTAATTTACCAAAGTAAACACACAAACAGAGAGAGGGAGAGGGAGAAAGAGAGTGTTAGGCAACAATTCTTTTCTGAAGTCCATGATTATCATAGAATCATAGAGCTGGAAGAGACCCCAGGGACCATCCAGTCCAACCCCCTGCTATGCAGCAACACCCATCAAAGCATTCCCAACAGATGGCCATCCAGCCTCTCCTTAAAAACCTCCAGAGAAGGAGGAGACTCCACCACACTTCATGGAGGCAGCATCTTCCACTGCCGGACAGCGCTGACTGTCAGGTGGAATCTCCTTTCCTGCAGCTTGAATCCATTGCTCCTTGTCCTGGTCTCCGGAGCAGCGAAAAACAAGCCTGCTCCCTCCTCAATATGACATCCTTTCAAATATTTAAACATGGCTGTCATGTCCCCTCTTAATCTTCTCTTCTGTAGATTAAAACTAATTTGATGTACAATTAAAGCATAATTAACCAAATAGAAGATTAAGACACAGTTCACCACTTGTAAAGCCTTCCTGCCACTTAGAGCTTAAGCAGGAAGATTTTTGCTTCCTGGGGGAAAGAGGGCAGAATGGGGTCTAACTGGAACTCCCTTTTGTGGGAATTTGGGAGCAGCCACTAAGAAGGCCCTGTCTTCTGTGTCTTCACTGGATGGGCCTCTGAGGGTGGTGGTCTTAGGGTGGAGGTCTTAAAACTTGGGACGGCTCCTGTGTTGCAATTCGTCTCTCCCCAGGGAGTCTCCCAACCTTAGCTTTCTGCTGCAGGGAGCAATCCCAGGCCCTTTCCCCCTACTTGCCAAAACTCTCGGCCCTAACAGCCCTGTCTTTGCCTTGCAGTGTTAATCGTCCCCTTGGTGGACAAGGACTCAGGATCCGTGGTCTGCGTCATCTTGGTAAGCGAGTCTTTGTGAACTGGGAGTCTGAATCCTCAGCCACGTTGTCCTTGCATGTGAGGACGGGCGGTTATGGTAGTTTTCCCTCCACTGCAGGAGGAATTGAATATTCCTCCATAGTATTTTGCCCATATTCTAACATCTTGGACCATTTCCACACTAGCCTGTTATAGCGCGATGATTCCACTTTCAACATCCTCTGGAATCCTGGGGTTTGCAGTTTGGGGAGGGGCCGTCCGGCCCCTCCCGAAACTGCAAACCCCAGGATTCCAGAGGCTGTTGAAAGGGGAATCATCGTGCTATAACAGGCTAGTGCGGAAATGGCCCTGGTGTTGCAAAGGAGTTGTTTTGCAAAGGAAAAAAAAGTGTGTTTTGTGCAACCCTCTCCCCAGTTTCTGTACAGGAAACCTCCTTTTTTCGGTGTGCGCTGAGAAGCCGGGCCCATTCACACTAGACAGTTATACCATTATGACAGTTATACCATTATGATTCTACTTTATCTGCCATGGGAACATCCTACAGAACCCTGGAATTCGCAGTTTATTTTTTAAATGTATTTATTAAAAGAAAAAAGATAGCACACTAAAGAAAAGTCAACAATTACACAATCTGAAGAATACAAATACACAGAAGAAAACATAACTCTGTGTGTGTGTGTGTGTGTGTTTATATATATATATATATATATATATATAAAAATTTGTGTATACATAAAAATTTACATAAAATATAAGATTTCCCCACATGATGGAAGTATATCTAACATTGAAAAAAAAATCTCAATTCATCTCTTCTGAATTTGAAAAGGGAGAAAACAAAATACAAATGTAATATAATGTAAATATAAGTGAGATCCAATAATTCTCACCTCAATCCCTTTAACCTAACTATACCATTTAAGTTTAAAAGACATGAACAGATGAGAAATACAGATGGGTCTTCACATCTTTCTAGTTTAGGGAGGGATATTTAGAATTCTCAGCCAGAGAGCTTTAATGATATTATACAATTCATTAAAAAATGGGTTGCGTTTCTGTGTACTGATATTATATGGTATGTAGGAGCCCTTTCACACAGCGCAATTGTAGGGCTATGATTCCACTTTGTCTACCATGGCCAGATCCTCTGGGATCCTGGGATCTGCAGTTTCAGGAGAGGCATTTGGAATTCCCAGCCAAAGATCTCTAATGACCTCCCCAGGAATCTACAGGAAACTACAACTCCAAGAATCCATAGGATGTTGCCATGGCAGTTAAAATGAAACCATAGTGGTATAATTGTGTAGTATGAATGGCCACTGTTTGTTTGTTTTTTCTTATGTGTTTTTCTTTGTTGTATTAATTCCTCTGAACACTGCAGAATGTTCAACTACCAGGAGAAAACTGCACAGAATTATCACTGGTCTATTATTTTTCCTGCTGGGGTTCCTTGTCTGTCCAAAAGAATGTTTGTTGACCTGGGAACAAACAATTACGAGTAGTCTTTCCATCCCTGTTGTGAACCAGAGAGTGTGAAATGGGGCTGGAAATTAGCTCCTGAGACAACGGTGGATTTTGAGAAGCCGCTATGCCTCCGAGGGTGGTGGGAAGAGGCAAACCATGGCTCTGAGACATTGGCCATTTCAGTAATAGACTGTTGTAGTGCCCTTATTCCACTTTCAACATCCTATGGAATCCTGGGGTTTGCAGTTTAGAGAGGGGCCTCAAGGGTCTCTGTTTAAAAACCTCCAAAGAAGGAGACTCCACCACACTCCCAGGCAGTGCATTCCATTGTCGAACTGCTCATATTATCAGGAAGATCTTCCTAATGTGTAGGTGAAATCTCTTTTTCTGTAGTTTAAAGCCATTGCTCCATATCCTAGTCTCTGGAGCAGTAGAAAACAGGCTTGCCCCATACTCCATAGAATCATAGAGTTGGAAGAGACCCCAGGGGCCATCAAGTCCAACCCCCTGCTATGCAGGAACACCCATCAAAGCATTCCCAACAGACGGCCATCCAGCCTCTGCTTAAAAACCTCCAAAGAAGGAGACTCCACCACACTGAGGCAGCAGGCTATTCCACTGCCAGACAGCTCTGACCATCAGGAAGTTCTTCCTGAGGTTCAAGTGGAATCTCCTTTCCTGCAGCTTGAATCCATTGCTCCTTGTCCTAGTCTCGGGAGCAGCAGAGAACAAGCCTGTTCCCTCCTCAACATGACATCCCTTCAGATATTTAAACATGGCGACCATGTCCCCTCTTAACCTTCTCTTCTGCACACTAAACATCCCCAGCTCCCTGAGCCACTCCTCATAGGGCTTCATGGCTTCCAGACCCTCCACTATTTTGGTTGCCCTCCTCTGGACACGTTCCAGCTTGTCAGTATCCTTCTCGAACAGAGGTGCCCAGAACTGGACACAGGATTCCAAATGAGGCCTAACCAATGCAGAATAGAGTGGTACCATCACCTCCCTCGATCTAGACACCATACTCCTATTGATACCACCAAGAATTGTGTTGGCTTTCTTGGCTGCCTCGTCACACTGCTGGCTCATGTTCCACTTGTGATCTACCAAGACTCCTGGATCCTTTTCACGCGTACTGCTATCCAGCTACACATCCCCCATCCTATACGTGTGACTTTCATTTTTTCTGCCCAAGTGCAGGACCCTACATTTCTCTCTGTTGAAATTCATTTTGTTAGCTTTGGCCCAGCTCTCCATATGACATCCTTTTAAATATTTAATTTTAAGTCATAGTCCAACCACAGTATTCTGGTTCCTAAGATATCTAGATAGGAAGATAGTGATATGCTGGAACATGTCCAGAGGAGGGCAACTAAAATGGATTCCGGCAGTGGCTTCAAGTCATTTCCAACTTATGGTGACCCTAAGGAGAAGTCTTCTTGGCCTCAGGAGCCCCTCCCTATACGTCAAACCCCATTATTCTGCAGGATGGTGGAATAATGGCACTATAACAATCTAGTGCGGAAATGGGGTTAGAACGTGGAGATTTAGAAAGGCAAATTCAGGGGGGTGTTCCTCATAACCTGCAGGCCATGGAGCAGGGGTGGCTAAACAACTGCATTAGCTCCCCCCTGGAAACCTTGAGGGCTGTACCATCCCATTGTATCCCTCCCGCAGACAAAGATGCTTCAAAATGCCCCTAAACACAATCTAAGAAGCATTTTCACCATGTTTTTAAGGACCCAGCATGGTGTCATGATTTTTTTGGCTCTTACGGGAACCGCTAGCATCTTGCTCTCCAAGTAGGCATGGAGCTGTAGAGGAAGAACCTGAATCTGGTCAGAAAGGGAAATCGCTCAACACAGAGCTTTCGATCAAAAGAGTCAGACTCACCCCCAGCTGTACAGCTGGAAAGCAGAGGAGAGAAGTGTGTTGAACACACACAGCCCTTATATATTAAGTACAAGACAAAGAAAGCAAACTTCTAAATTTCTCCATGCACGTACCTCTTCACTGCTTGCATTGCTAAGTTACGTCACCATGTTTGCTGCTTCACGAACCAGCCAAAAACTAGTTAAGGGACTGACGTGACTCCAAGGCTAGCCTTATCTATGTTTTACGGGCTCAATTCTGGTCAAGGGTGAGATACAAAGAAAGAGTTGAAAGCACACAAAAATCAAGGCATTTTGGTTAAGTATGTAGAGTTCACAACCTGAGTGTTGGACTAGGAAACTGGGAGACCAGGGTTTGAGTCACCCCTTGGAACAAGAACCTACTGGGTGGCAAGTCACACTTTCTCAGCCTCAGAGGAAGGCAATGGTGACAACCCCTTGAATAAATTCTCCAAGCAAACCCCAGTATAGGTTCACTTTAAGGTCACCACCACTGAGGCCATTTCCGCACTAGACTGTTATAGCGCTATGATTCCATTTTTACGTCCTATGGAATCCTGGGGTTTGCAAATCCCAGGATTCCATAGGATGCTGAAAGTGGAATCATCGCGCTATAACAGTCTAGTGCGGAAATGGCCTCAGAAGGTCAGAAGGCACACATCAGCAGTAGTCATTTCAGGCCTAGGAAAGCCTCCTTTTTAGCAACTGGAAGTCAGTAGAAGTCACCTCCTGTTCAAAAAAGAAAACTTTCAAGGGCTTAAAATGGGCTAGAGATGCCAAAAGTCCTCAAGAGATGCCAAAAGGCCTCAAGAGATGCCAAAAGTCCTCCATGCTGTCAGAGCAAATTTAGAATTGGGAGCTAATTTAAAATGAAATGCAAAATGCACATAGCCCACCCCTGCCATAGAGCTTTAGGTCTGGATTGTGAAGCTTCTGCTGTGAAAAGTGTACATCCCAGCTGGGAACCCTTCCTGAGCTAAATTTACTTGGCAGCAGCTGTGGCACAAGGAGTCCTGAAAGAAGGAGAATGCCCAAGCTTTGCCCCTTCCAATATCTGTCGCTCAGAGAGGGTAACTATCTGAAGTGGAGAGCTTCCTTTGTGTATTAGAAGGTCTCCCTGGTTTTCCAGGGTTCCGAATTGCACGTAGAGCCTCCACACGTGCGGGAAGACTTTCCTCTTCAAAGTATTGACTGGGTTGATGGCGCTAGTGTCCACTCCCTCCTCATAGCTTAATTTAACCCAGAGGAGAGCTTCCTTTAAATTTAGAGGGTCCCCCTGGTTAGCCAGGATTCCAAATTGCACACAGAGGCTATTTCTGCCCTACACTGTGATCCTGCTATTGTTCCACTTTCAATATCCTATGGAATCCTGGGGTTTGCAGTTTAGGGAGGGGCATCTTTGGCTTCAGGAAACTACAAACCCCAGAATTCCACAGGATGTTGAAAGGGGAATAATAGCACTACAACAGTGTAGTGCGGAAATGGCCATAGCCTCCACATATAGGGGGAGAATTTCCTCTTCAAAGTATAGACAGGGCGGATGGAGCTTGTGTGTCCTCCATTCTCATAGCTTAGTTTGACCTAGCTAGAGGATGCCTGCATAGGTTTATGTCTGAAGTGAAGAGCATCCCTTATGTATAGAGGCTCTCCTTGATTATCCAGCATTTCAAATTGCACACAGAGCCTCCACGCCATTTCCACACCTTATCCCTTTCTGTCATTGTCCCGTCACGATCCCAGCAGTGCCCTTGCCACGATGGAAGCGTGTCCCCAATGCTCCTCTATATGCCCAGCTGGTTGCCTGCAGATGGGAGTGAGAGCGACACACACCTTCCATCCGCAGTGCAACCGGCCACTTTCCCATGCTGCACGGGGGAAGGAAGCGCCTTGCCCACACTTCTGCCTGTTCCACATGACCACCAGCAATGGGAGCGTTATATGGTAGTGGGTCACTAATGGATTTTTTCCATTAATGGAATATCCCGCGATTGCGACAGGTGGGGACGCATTGGCAGCGGGACTGTGATGCCAGAGGAGGGAAACCAAAAGCTGTGGAAGACATGAGGCTTTATGAGGAGCATCTTAGGGAGCTGGGTATGTTGAGTCTGCAGAAGATAAGGCTAAGAGGGGACATGATAGTCCCATTTAAAGATTTGAAGGGATGTCATGTTGAGGATGGAGCAGGCTTGTCTCCCGCTGCTCCAGAGACTAGGACGAGGAGCAATGGATTCAAGCTGCAGGAAAGGAGATTCCACTGAGCCTCAGGAAGAACTTCTTGATGGTCAATGCTGTCCAGCAGTGGAATCTGCTGCCTCAAAGGAACGTGGTGGATTCTCCTTCTTTGGAGGTTTTTAAACAGAGGCTGGATGGTTGATGATTCTAAGATTCTTCGACATTGTGCGAAAGCATGACTCACATCCCCATCGCGGGGTGGGAATGTCATGTAGAAATGGCCAGAGACTTTTCTGTTCGAAGTATTAACAGGGCAAATGCAGCTTGCATGCTCTTCACCCTCATAGTTTAATTTAACCTAGTTAGAGAATATTTGAAAGGATGTCATGTCAAGGAGGGAGCAGGCTTGTTTTCCGCTGCTCCAGAGACCAGGACAAGGCACAATGGATTCAAGCTGCAGGAAAGGAGATTCCAACTGAACCTCAGGAAGAACTTCCTGATGGTCAGAGCTGTCCAGCAGTGGAATCTGCTGCCTCAGAGAGTAGTGGAGTCTCCTTCTTTGGAGGTTTTTAAGCAGAGACTGGATGGTTGATGATTCTAAGATTCTTCAACATTGTGCAAAAGCATGACTCATGTCCCCATTGCAGGGCAGGAATGTCATGTAGAAATGGCCAGAGACTTTCCTGTTCAAAGTATTGACAGGGCAAATGCAGCTTGCATGCTCTTCACCCTCATAGTTTAATTTAATCTAGTTAGAGGATATTTGAAAGGATGTCATGTTGAGGAGGGAGCAGGCTTGTTCTCCGCTGCTCCAGGGACAATGGATTCAAGCTGCAGGAAGGGAGATTCCACCTGAACCTCAGGAAGAACTTCCTGATGGTCAAAGCTGTCCGGCAGTGGAATCTGCTGCCTCAGAGGAATGTGGTGGAGTCTCCTCCTACTTTGGAGGTTTTTAAGCAGAGGCTGGAGGGCCATCTGTTGGGAGGGCTTTGATGGGTATTCCTGCATGGCAGAAGAGGGTTGGACTGGATGGCCTCCGGGGTCTCTTCCAATTCTACGATTCTATGAGGATGCCTGCGTAATGTTATGACAGAGCCTCCATTAGATACCAGATATAAGGCCCCCTCCTTACGCTGCAGGGTATGGGGAGCCACGGGCATTGCAGAACATACTTCCCATGTCTCTTGACATCTGGGAACATCAGGAGTCCTGGGATTATGTGGCTTCCGTATTATTGTATTTTTGTATAGCAGATTTAACTGCACTCTTCCTTTGTACTTTAATCGGCTTTACACTTCTAAAAAAAAAATAAAAACACCTGATATTTTTTCCCCACAAAATTTTATTAAAAGCAGAGCTTTGTAGAAAGTTAATTTTGTAAGATGAATAGAAGTCATGTTATCTGCTTCAAACTCAGAAGATTTGAAATGGTGTGGTGATTAATTGTTTCCTGTTGTGTATAGAAAGGAACGGTAGCGCATTCATCTCTCTGCTCTTTTTACTTGGTGAGAATCGTGGTTTGCAAAGCATGCTGCTGCAAAAGTAGCTAATTAAAAAGAGAAAGAAAAAAAAACTATTGCCAAGCTTTGGCAGACTTTTAAGGTTAAAACAAGCCAGCTGGACCAACATTTGCAAGAGTAAAATTGGATATTTTATGTTAGATTGGTAGAACAGAAAGGGTAAGAAGAGCTTATATCTTTTGGGCTAAAGCTGGTTGCTTGTAGATTTGGTGCGTCTGGGACCTTGCGCTTTGCTAGAGCACTGATCTAAGGGAGAGGAAGTGGTTGCTGATGTGGTTGGGGGTGAAGCTGATGTCCACTAGCTCTCCACAGCTGGCCTCACAGTCCTGGTGAACTTGTGAGCAGAGAGCCCATAAATACGGGAGAGGCAACAGTCGATTTTGCAGGGGTGTTTAGTGAAGGAGTCTGAAGAGGAAGCTCAGCAAGGGTGTAGCTACAGGAGCAAATGTGGATGTTGGACCCCTAACTAAGAATTTGTAGCCCCTACATACATGTGCACACTGAAATTTTCCTCCAAAAACCCAAATTTCTAGCATTGCAAAAGCATTGGAAATCTTTCATACTTACGCAACCCTTATATGTTCCCTTGCTAACCTTTTCTTCATAAGTGCCGACTGTGCCAATTCGACAGGGGTGGTGACCTTGGGTGCATCACACACTCTCAGCCCCAGAAAGCCCCCTGATAGGTTTACCTTAGGCTTGCCATGAGCTGGAAATGACTTGAAGGCACACAACAAGAGTTCTGATTAATCCTCCGCCTTTCCACTTTTTCAGATACTTTCTGAATGTCCCAGTTTCTCTCTCCTCATTCCACTTTCCCTCTTTTCCTTTAGCTTATTTCAACTGTTGCACCCGGAGTTCAAGGTACAAAAGTAGTTTAGACTCCTTGAAATCAGCAGGGGGAGAGGAGAAGAGAGGAAGGGGCAAAGTCGTGCCCTTCCCTGAGGGCTCAAGCAAAAGCAAACTGCTGCAGTCTCTTCCAGCTCAGGTGCTCTTCCTGATTAATAACTTTGGCAGTCTTGACTGCAGCATCTGGACGTAATGCCCCATAGCTTCAGATCTCTCTGCACTGACATTTTGAACGTGGAAAACCAAACAAGATAAAGGCAAAGATGATTTAATACATATCATTGAAAGCTGGTAGGATGAGACTTGTGAGTAGAATGTAATAACTGAAGCATACAAGTTGTTCAAAAGGACAAGGAGTAGCATTATGTGTAAAGGATGTGGGCACCTGCCAGAAGCTCCTTCTCTTGAGAGTATGGAAAGCAAGTTGAGAGTATTTCCATTTAGAAAATAAGAGAAGGAAACAGTGGGGACCTCACTTCGTGTGTCTGTCATAAATCTCCCATACTACCCTGAAGGTTTGGATAATGCTTGCCTAGATCAGATCGTCAAACATTCAAGAAGGAGGAATGTAATAGCATTGGAAAATATCGTGGGAATAATATCTGGTGGAAGCCAAACTTGTCAAGAATATAGGGGCCAATAAATCCCTCACTTGCACTGCTGAAAATTTCATTTTTTAGCAAATGGAAAACACAGCCACCTTGGGTCTGATTTTAACCAACACAGAAGAATTGGTCAGTGGAGTGGAAATAATGGGAACCTTGCGGGGAAGCGAGCACACTGTCTTGGGATTCATTTTACAGAGGAAATCTGTGCATGGTCAGATGCTTCCTGTGAACTTTAGGGAAGATCATTTCATTAAGGCAATCCTAGGTGAGATCCTACGATCAGAAACTTTTGAAGAGAAGGGAATTCCTGTTGGATGGGAGTTTCTTAACAGCGACACACCGGAAACACAATTACAGTGAATATGAGCATGGAGAAAAAATTGGAGAGCATCTACAGAAGACCGGATGGCTGCGTAAAGAGCCTTCAGGTGAGACAAGATTTGAATGGAAGATGAATAAGGGCTGGAAATAGAAGCAAATCATCATGGGCAAATATGAACAAGTGGCTAGTATTTGCGGGAATGCTGAAACTCAGAATGAGCTCCACTTGGCAAGCCAGGTTAAAGAAACAGGACCTAAAAATTGGAATGGGATCTGTGCTATCGTACTGTAGTATAATTATTTTTAGGAAAAACTGATAAAGTACCTAGTGCAACAGTCGTATAGGTACGTAACCCAGTATTTGCTGCAGCTGGAGTAGATCTGCTGAAAGCAATGTGATTTGTGTAAGCAGTGACTAAGAAGCCCCATTTATTTCAGTGATCTAGTTCGAAGCTAAAATTAGGTTTAGATTTCAGGATTTGCCTCGGGAATTGAAAAAGGTGATGCGTATAATTAGGGGAGATTCTGGCCTCAGACGTCTTTTTAACTGAAATTAGATAATTGAAGTCATGGGTGAGAATCCAGTGACCCTCCCAGCATTGTTGGATTGCAACTCTCTGCATTGTTCTCCATTGGTTATGCTAGGTAGGGGCTGCTGGGAGTTACAATTCAACAACATCTGGAGAGCAGCACGATTCTTGTTGCTGGCTTATGTTCTTTAGATATTTACATATTTAGTGGATTGCATGAGATGCCTTGGGAAGGTGTTCCTCTGAGCCAGAACAGAGTGGCTGAGATGGTAAAAGGTATGAAGCCCACTTAGGGAAGAAAAGATGGAGGGGAGACACATGAGAGCCATCTTGAAACACCCGAAGCAACTGTTTTTATGCCATAGTGGTTTGAGCTTTGGACCATGATTCTGGAGAACAGGCTTCAATTCCCTGCTTGGCCATGGAAACCCACTGGTTGACCTTGGCAAGTCACACTCTCTCACATTCTGAGGAGGGCAAAAGCAAGCCCCCTCTGAACAAATCTTGCTAAGATGATAGGTTCATCTTAGGGTCTCCATAATTCAGAAGTGACTTGAAGGCACACAACAACAGCAACAGTTTAGGGCCCGAAACTACAGAATCAAATTCAGTAAGGTAGTTATGAATATGCATTAGGAAGAACTTCTTGGCCGGGACAGCTGCTTGACAGTGAGATGGATTCTATCAGAAGGTGGTGGGTTCTCCTTCTTTGAAGATGTTGAAGCAGAGTTTGGATGGCCACCTCTCAGGGAAGCTTTGGTGTTGCGTTTGCTGCACTGGCAGGGAGGTGGAGACGGCGAGCCATAAGGTATCTTCCCATGCTCTGATTCTGTGATTCGTGCATTTCATAGTTCTGTTGTGAAGGATGGTATCTGATGGCGTGATGAACAGAAGTTGGCTCAAGCAACCCATCTTTACCTTCTCTTCCTTTCCCTGCAATTCCATGTGCCATCCCAACCCTTATGTATACTTGGGGACTTAATGATTCCCTTTGATTCTGCTTCATTGGAAGTTTTTCAGACAAAGGCCATTTCTGCACTAGACTGTTATAGCGCTATTATTCCACTTTCAACATCCTCTGGAATCCTGGGGTTTGCAGTTTAGGGAGGGGCCTTGAGGACAAGAGGAAGCAGAGGCTTTGAGGCCCCTCCCTAAACTGCAAACTCCTGGATTCCATAGGATGTTGAAAGTGGAATAATAGCGCTGTAACAGTCTAGTGCGGAAATGGCCAAGGGCTTAGATAGCTACCACTTGGGACTACGTTAGCTGTGGATTTGTGTGTGTCGCTAGCAGGCTTTGAGGTTCTCCTCAAGCTCTCTGAATCTGTGGAAGGGGGATTGTAAATTGTAGTAATAAGATGTAAGTTATCTCATTGACCTTCCTCTGGTGGTTTGGTGAGAATTTCCAGGCATGCTTTAACTGGGGAATCCGAAATTACAAGGGGTTGGACGAGATGGCCTTTGTGATCCCTTCATGTTGTTCTCTGTTTCCCCATTTCTCCAACTTGGCAATCTGGGGTGGAAACAGTTGTAACAGAGAGGTCTCCTTCTTTGGCACGATGTTTAGCTGATTCCGCTGCCTGGTTAAGATTCAGGGCGGTGGGTTCAGCAGCCACCCTCCAAGAAAGAGATTACTTCCCCGTATCCCACCTGTGCAACTGCTTCCAACACACCAGTGAAAGGAAAGACAAGGCCATTTCTGCACTAGCCTGTTATAGCGCGATGATTCCACTTTCAACATCCTCTAGAATCCTGGGGTTTGCAGTTTCGGGAGGGGCCGGGCGGCCCCTCCCGAAACTGCAAACCCCAGGATTCCAGAGGATGTTGAAAGTGGAATCATCGTGCTATAACAGGCTAATGCGGAAATGGCCAAGGTTAAGGGAGTCCTGCAGCTGCCCGGCTCATTTTGCCGAGCTTGGAAAGGTCACGGTGACGTCGCGGGGGAGCACGGCACCTGCTAAGCTGCGAGGGAGTGAAGAAGAGCTTAAGTGGATTAATGTGTGACGCTTCCCTGCCAGGCCTATGAGATTCTCACCAGGGTTTATTAAAAGGGTATTAGGATGATTAAGAAGCACTGCTGACCTTTTTCCCTCCGAGCGCTTGGAGAGGAAGCCAGATGCGCCGTGGCGTGCTGAGTCTGGTTGCCCGCCTGCCCGCCCACATCGGCCTTTCTGAAGTGCATCAAAGACCCCCTTGGAAGCATTCAGCCAGCAAAAGAATTGTCTGTTTTGGGGATCAGAGGCACAGCACCTGCTTAGAGCATGGCCACTGGATTCTGGGTGTGGTAGCGCAAGCAGGAGTGAGCCAGCACGATGTAGCAGTTTGGATATTGGACTATTTGGTGTCCAGTTGACTTTGAATCATACAAACTCAGTGAACAAGAAATCTCCAGGAATGCCAGTCATCAACTGGGCTGCTCGTGTCCTGCAAACTCAGGGCACCTGTGGCATCCTTGATTGAATTAATCCCCCTGTAATGTGGTATTTGAGACATGGTGTAGTAGGTGGAGTGTTGGACTATGATTCTGGAGACCAAGGTTCAAATCCCCACTCAACCGTGGAAATCCACTGGGCGACCTAGGCCAAGTCCTACTCTCTCAGCCTCAGAGGAGAGCAAAGGGAACCCTCCTCTGAACTATTCTTGCCAAGAAAACCCTTTAGGGTCACTAGTGGGCTTGTTTTCTGCAGTGGGCTTGTTTTCTGCTGCTCCGGAGACCAGGACAAGGAGCAATGGATTCAAGCTGCAGGAAAGGAGATTCCACCTGAACCTCAGGAAGAACTTCCTGACGGTCAGAGCTGTCCAGCAGTGGAATCTGCTGCCTTGGAGTGTAGTGGAGTCTCCTTCTTTGGAGGTTTTTAAGCAGAGGCTGGATGGCCATTTGTCAGGAGTGCTTTGAGGGTGTTCCTGCATGGCAGAAGGGGGTTGGACTGGATGACCCCTGGGGTCTCTTCCAACTCTACATTTCTATGATTCTATGATTCTATAAGTCAGAAACAACTTGAAAGCTCACAACAAAAAGGAGCCAGTGGAGTGGAGTGAGCAGGCCATTTCCACACTAGACTGTTACAGCGCTATCATTCCACTTTCAACCTCCTATGGAATCCTGGGGTTTGCAGTTTAGGGAGGGGCCTCAAAGGCCATCCTCAAAGGCCCCTCCCTAAACTGCAAACCCCGGGATTCCATAGGAGGTTGAAAGTGGAATGATAGCACTATGACAGTCTAGTGCGGAAATGGCCTTGGACTAGGTCTCTGAGAAAGCAGATGTGACAGGCTCTTACTTCTCCCAGCTTGATGTGGCGATTCTCAATCCGATAAGATGCCCTGTCTTTATCACACAGCTCTGCCTCCCCCTTTATAACACCACCTTTGTGTAAAAGGGTGAGGGTTTTCAGAGCCACTTAATAATATTTTTGGTGGTGTGTTTTCTATGTTACTCTATGCACTATGTACAACTCAGCCAAATCAGTGTTTACAAAGATAAACTGTAACATTTATTTGGATAACAATAAGAATAAAGTATTAAAGTTCATACGCAGATCAAAATTAATACGTTTCTTCAGTGCACTTGTCTCTTTAGACACTCATGTAAAGCACAGGTATCATGTAACAGCCCTTTGGTTACACTCTCTCCAAAGACTCATCCCCCCCAGTCTAGGTCACACTCTCTGACCAGATTCTACTAGGGTTCAAGTACTCTTCTGACTCTCACTAGGCTTCCCCTGAGAATTAACCCTTCCCACGCAGTCACACTCTCTGACTGGTTAAGAGTCTCTACTCCATAGCTGCTTCTTAGGAACTTTTTCTCTCGGCAACAAGTTCATTCAATACTCTGGGATGCATTTCATCTAGCCCTGCAGTTAATTTAGATTAACTAGGTGATCTCTGGCTAACTCTGAATCAATCTTGTTTTGTAACGTGGGTTCCTTGCCAAGATCTCCTCTGATGCACGGAACCACACAGTCCTCCTTTTTGGAGGAAAAAATACCCAAAGCAAAATAGATGTTGAGCAAGTCTGCCTTTTCGTTGCGATCTGTTAACATTTTACCATGCCGGCTGAGTTGCACGGCACAATGGCAAGCAACTCTGCATCCAGAGTTTTAACACTACGAAACCCCAGCGTAGGAACCTGACTTGCAATGGAAATGGATAGTGTCTCTTGCAAGCAGCATCCTGCTGTCACTTTTCTGGCAGATGGAGGGGGGTATCATGAAATGTTTTCCCAAGGCTGCTTGCTGGCTTTCTCCAGATTTTCAGACGGAGCACCTGTTCTGCAGCTTGCTTGTCGGAGTTACAGACCCCAAAGCCCGGCTGCTGTGTTCCCGGCTGGGCAGCTTGGCTGAGTTTTGAGCGCTGAGTCAGTCTCAGCAGCGGGGCTGGTAAGAAGAGAGCGCTAATTAATTGAAGACTGATAGCAGGGGGCCCTTTCATACAAAGCGGCATGATTGGGGAAAAGCCGCGAAACAGAATGCAGTGCTTTTCTTAGCCAGGATCACTCTGGGATAGTTTTTGTTTTTTAAGCTGCAATCTGCAGTTTCTTAATGTCATGCTTTTGAGAACGCTTTGTCTATTTCAATCTAGGGAGCACAGCTGGGCCAGGACTTCCAAAAGACGTGCAAGTCCAACAGTGGCTGAGATCCCACATAGTAGGGATGGAGCATAACTTTATGTTCACCTTGGTTAAGTTGTGCCACCTCGTTAGAGAATTGTGACGATGCACAATGAATGCACATTCTTCATCGTTGTGCATTGCTAAGACTTGCTGTTGCATTCCCCATGGCTGGATAAATTGGGTAGCCCTGGACTGGGGTGCTCCCCTTCCAAGGCAGGGCCGGTAGAAGATGGATGCCTGGGAGTTACACAGTACAGAAGCAAACAAGGAAAATCACGGTGCACAAGTGTAACCCATTTCACCCCACCATAGCTATGAGATCTACGCAGGCAAGTCAGTAACAGAGGAAAATTCACTCCCACAATCTGTTCCCAGTCTTTGTCTTCTTCTCCCAGTCTCAAAACTGCCAAGCTAATGCAGAAGAGTGTCAAACAAGGTCACTAACACAAACTGAGTATTTCTCTATACTGGATAGTCGCTAATAGAATAATAGACCTGGAAGGGACTAGAAGGGCCAGTTAGTCCAACCCCATTCTGCTATGCAGGCATACATAAGTATGGCACTCAAAAAGATGGCCATCCAACCTCTGTTTAAAAACTTCCAAAGAAGGAGGCTCCACCACACTCCATTGGGGCAGCATGTTCCACTCTCCAGCTGCTCCTACCATGTGCAAGTTCTTCCTAATGTTTAGGTGGAATCTCTTTTCCTGAAGTTTGAAGCCATTGCTCCATGTCCTAGTCTCTTGAGCAGCAGAAAACAAGCTTGCTCCATCCTCCATGTGACATCCCTTCAAATATTTAAATATGGCTTTCACATCACCTCTTAACCTTCTCCAGGCTAAACATCCCCAGTTCCCCAAGCCGCCCATCACAGGGCTTCATGGTTTCCAGTAGGGATGGGATGAATCCAAAATTTTCCGAATCAGGATCCGAAGAGCTTTCTGGCTGGGAATTCTAAAGGCCCCTCCCTAAACTGCAAACCCCAGGATTCTATAGGATGTTGAAAGTGAAATCATCGTGCTATAAGAGTGTAGTGTGGAAATGGCCTTAGTCAAGTGTGAATGATCTGGCACTTTTTTGCAAGAGGTTCCTTTTCCCTCGCACAGAGATGGTGGATTGACTGTGGGGTCTTACTGTAACTGGTACTTGGAGGTTACAGTTTTACCCAACATAGTTACCTAATTACTTAACTGATTAGTTTTGGTGACAAGGGTAGAATGCAAGTGCATATTAAAATTAACAAAGTAAGAAGTACTTGAGTAAGACTGAAGTTATTTTATTGATTGGTTTCTAGTTAATTATATTTCTTTTTAAGTTACTTTTTAGTTGGAAGGGTACAGCTAGATTACATTTCAAAAGTAACGTAGTAACAATTACTTGAGTGGGAATGATTTTGCTAGTGTAACAAGTAATGGTATCCAGTTAATTAAGTAATTTTAAGGGGTTGATTTTGTCACAAAAGTACAAGGTTACATTTCAGTAGTAGGATAGTAACAATATTTGTTTCATATTCTACCTTTTTCCCAATTGGGGACCCAGATCATTTGAGCAAGAGCAAAATTATTTTACTGGTGTACTGATTAATGGTTTCGAGTTATTTAAGCTACTTTTTAAGTCACTTTTTTGGTTGCAAGGGTAGAATGAGGTTACATTTCAAAAGTAGCATAGTAACTAGTTACCTAAGTAAGAGTGAAGTTATTTTTTCTGGTGTAATGAGTTCTAGTTACTGAAGTCACATTTAAAAGACTTTTTTTAGAGATGCTTTTGACAGAAATTTTGACAATTTCCCCCCACACCTCTAAAAGGTAGTGGAAAATGCTCAAAACTTTCACAGAGGTAGAAGTTATCACTCATAGAAACACAGCTTTTCCCAGAAAGTTTACTCCATCAGGCTGATTGCTTCTGCCTTCTCTTGGGGTTGCAAGTTTACGCGAGATGTGGGCGACCTGGAGTAACAGAAACGAAATTATATTTCCACCTACCCTTTATCCTGAAACAAGCCATAAACATCTATTCTTCAAGTTGTTACTTCAAAAGAAAAGAGGAATGCTTTATATTTGGCCCAGAACTGCTGTTCAACAGCGACACCTGGTGTCACATCACCAACATTACAGCAGTGTGTGTGTGTGCGTGTGCGTTAGTGTACGCGTGCGTGCATTTGTGCAAAATGGGTGGGAATCGTGTGGCCCTCTATATGTTGTTGGAATGCAACTCCCAGCACTCTGCAGTGAGGAATACTGGAATTACAGTTCAAAAATATCTGGAGGGCAGTACAATTCCTACCTGTGGTGTAGATTGTAGCCCCAAGGCAGTGATATAGCGCCAAAGAAGCAAGGTTGAATAGAAGCCAGCATGGGGCTTGAAATACCAAGGAATATAAAGAAACCAACCCTGGATAAATTTATTGCTAGATTTCGGAGTTCTAGCTGGAGAGCATTAGCCCCTGACTGATTTTTATTCGTTGGATGAAGCAGAGGGAAAAATCACAGTGTTCTGGGATTGCTGGTTAGGAATAGAAAGAATGCTCTAAAATTTTCAGAGTATTTGAAAACTCTGGTTCTCAAGTATTGGAAGACCGTAAGAAGAAGCATCCTGGAGTGATAAGAATTTTTGCAGTTTGAGACTTATGTTGCACAAAATTCATGCTTCCCCCCCCCCAGAAAACACAATTTCCTGCACAGAAAATGCAGAAATGTTTTTTTTTCTATGCAGAGTATGCATTTTGCCTTGCAAAATGCCTACCCCATGGAAATTTTGCACAGAATAAGTCCTGAACTGTGAACAGCCTTCAAAACCAGCATAACCTTAGAATAATTTGTCTCCACAGGAAGAAGGTTGCTAAAATTACTCATTTTAGGAGAGGGATGAAAAATTACGCAGAGAAAAAAGGGGGCAGGGGGCAGTGGCGTGGGGGCTTTGACACGCCAGTGCAGGCTCCACCCCTCCTGATTTTCCCACTGTTGACTCTGTATTGAAATCATTCCTGAATTTCTTCTGGTCGTCTGAAAACGAGGGAGCAAGGGCATGCTTTGTCTTACAGGCCTGCGTGAACCTTTCCCCTTGTCTTCCCAGGTGCAGTGTGGCCAACTCAGTGAATCCGACGAACAGAACCTGCGAGCCTTGGAGAAGCATGTGAGTAACACCAAGGGTGTCTTGCTTTGCTTTCCTTTCTTTTTCTGACACTTAAGCCAGAATCACCTTGACTGCTGTGCTGTATAGCTTAGACGTACGGCAGTGTAAGTGTTTTCAAAGTTACTCTCAGTGGTGCAGCGGCAGCTGGTGGCTTCCAGGTCAGTGGGATAGCGAATCCACTCCAGGGCTTAATGTGGGCTCCGAAGGAGCTGCCCGAGGTACTGAAACTTGCTGCCCCATTGGTTCAGCACCTGGGAGAGCTCCAGGAACACTAAGGCATTTTTAAGTCAAAGGCTACACTGTTATAGTGCTATTATTCCACTTTCAACATCCTGTGGCATCCTGGGATTTGCAGCGTAAGGAGGGGCATTTAGAATTCTCAGCCAAAGAGCGCTTTGGCCTCAGGAAACTACAAACCCCAGAATTCCACAGGATATGGGAAGTGGAATAATAGCACTGTAACAGAGTAGTGCAGAAAGGCCCATAATTGTGTGTCCAAAGACACACTCGGTCCTGCCTTTTGGACATGCAGTGGAGACGAAAGGCGTCCTGCAATTTTTAATCAGGGAGCTGCAAGTCTCTACAAACCAGGAAAAAAATAAAATTAATCTCCAGATATATATCTTTCATAATCTCAGCTCAGTTGGGTGTTGTTTTTTTTAATGGTTTCTCTAAACTTTAATAAGAATTTTAGGGATTTATTTATTTTTTTTGACATTGTACCCATTGGTAGTGGTCAAGATAATAGAAATTGTTGAGATACTGATGTGTACAAAATGTGCTTGCAGCTCTGTGTTGACTCTTTGTCAACTCCATACTCATTCCAGTTGTCAGGATTGTATGGACGTACAGTGGGCCCTTGGTATCTGCTGGGGTTGGATTCCAGGACCCCCCCATGGAAACCAAAATCCGTGGATGCGCAAATCCCATTATATACGATGGCATAGTAAAATGGCATCCCTTATATAAAATGGTGAACAATGGGTGCCGGAGAATGCCCAAGGATCTGTGAAATGGTGTGAGGCGGTAGCGGGGTGTGCCTACACATCAGCATGCAGCAAAATCAGGTTTTGATTTTTGGAATTTGTGTGTGTGTGTGTGTGTGTGTGTGTGTGTGTGTGTGTATTTTCAATCCATGGTTGGCTGAATCCATGGATGGAGAATCTGTGGATATGAAAGTGGAGAATCTTCCACTCATGAATCTTTTGAATAGGTTCAAATAGGATAATGGACGCCTAGGAACAGTTTCTTTAAAAATGCCCTCTAAAATGCACCTGAAGTGGATTCACCGCCCCAAGCAGAGGATTCCAACCTTCTCAACAAACAAAACAGAGAGTTATGCAAATGTCACTTAGACTATGTGAATACTAGTCATACATTTACTTTATGCCCAAAATCTGACGCTATCCTGCTTGGAATTACTTCGAGGGTAGCTTCCAAACAGTTAAACAACCAGTATACAATCAGCCCAACCAAAGCAGAATAGAGTGGTACCATCAATTCCCTTGACCTAGACACTATACTTCTGATGATGCAGTCCAGAATCATATTGGCCTTTTTAGCTGCTGCGTCACACTGCTGGCTCATGTTCAGCTTGTGGTCCACCAAGACCCCTTTCACACATACTGTTATCCAGCCACATGTTCCCTGTACTGTATTTGTGCATTCCATTTCTTCTGGCTAAGTGTAGGACCTTATATTTCTCTCTGTTAGCTTTGGCCCAGCTCCCCAATCTGTTAAGGTCATTTTGAATTCTGATGCTGTCCTCTGGGGTGTTAGCTACCTCCTCTTGATTTGGTGTCATCTGCAAATTTGATGAGCATGCCCTCTTTTTCCTTATCCAAGTCATTGACAAAGATGTTGAATAGCCCTGGGCCCAGGACAGAACCCTGTGGCACCCCACTAGTCACTTCTCTCCAGGAGGAAAAACAGCCATTGGTGACGAGTACCCTTTGGGTTTGTTCAGTCAACCAATTACCAATCCACCTAACAGTAGCCCTGCCCAGCCCTCATTTTACTAGCTTCTTTGCAAGAATGTCATGGGGGATCTTGTCAAAGGCCTTACTGACATGAAGATAAACTACATCCACAGCATTCCCTTCATCCACCAAGCTTGTAACCCTATCAAAAAAAGAAATCAGAATAGTCTGGCATGACTTGTTTTTGCAAAACCCATGTTGACTTCTAGTAATCGCAGCATTGCTTTCAAAGTGCTTACAGGTTGCCTGTTCAATGATCTGTTCTAGAATCTTGCCTGGTCCTGATGTCAGGCTGACTGGGCAATAATTGTTTGAGTCTTCTTTTTCCCTCTGTTTGAAATCCATGTTGACTTTTACTGATCATGGGTTTCTCAAAAACAAGTCATGCTAGACTAAAGTTTAGGCGGAATTTCTTTCCTTGTCATTGTAATCCATTAGTTTGTGTTCTAGTCTCTGGAGCAGCAGAAAAGAAACTTGCTCCCACCTTCTACGTGATATCCCTTCAAATATTGGAACATGGATATCATGTATCACCTCCCAGTCTTCTCTTCTCGAAGCTAAACATCCCCAGCTCCCTGCAGTCCTTCCTGATAATCCACCCACCCTCTCGTCTGCATCTGAAAATTCCTGGGTGGTGTAATCAGCTGGCAGGTGGAGCCCAGAATAGTTCAGCAGCTGACGTGCATGCAGAGACCCTCGTGGGAACAATGCAAGAGAATCCCAGAGCTGCCTGGTGGGAGCAGGTGGGAGGTTTCCACAAAGGTAGAAGCTTTTAAAAGCAGGAGAGCTTTCCAAAGCCTCCAGCTCAGTCGAAACCTCCTACCAGTTCCCATCTGGCATCTCTAGGAACTCCTGCATGTGTGTTGGCACTGCTGCCATTAGGAATTATCCATCTGCCACTCAGAAGTGGATCCTTTGGTTTGCTTCTCCCTTACTCTTACATATGTACCAGGTTTTTCTAATGTATTAAATTGTATTGGCCTTCTTAGACTCATAGAATTATGAAATCTTAGAATTGGAAGAGAGCCCAAGGGACATCCAGTCCCACCATCTTCTGGCATAAGAGGAAGACATAATGCAAGCCCTTCCTTTGACAGATGGCCATCCAGGCTCTGTTTAAAACCTCCAAAGAAGGAGAGCACTCCATCACCCTTAAAAGCAGCCGCATCCACTGTCAAATAGCTCTTATGGTTAAAAAAAAAAGTTCTTCCTAATATTAAGTTAAAGACAATGCTGTTTCTGGGAACGTGCAAAGTGAATATAAGACACCAACGTATATTACATCAGATTCTGGGTCTCTCCGTTATTTCCTACCTTCAGCAGCTGAAAACAGCTCCAAAAATCTTGCCCTGGAAGGAGAGATCTTTTATCCAGAATCATTGGGCAGTATGCACTCAACATGTCTCTTCCCTTGCTGAGTTACATAACCTTTTCTTCGCTGTGTAGCTGGCCATAACTGTTGCATTGCTGAATCCATGCGTGTTTCCTGTTTGCAGATCCTGGTGTCCTACAAGCGTATCCAAGCTCTGCAGAAGCTGCAGCCCTGGCCGCAGGTCAACCTGTCCACCAGCTCATCGCAGAACTCGCTGGTGAAAACCGGAGAGGCCCCCAAGGGCAGCTACAGCGACTTGGACCGGAAGATCCTCCAGTTGTGCGGTAAGGATGGGAGCTGGCAGCAGCGTGCCCCCCTGGACTAGGAAATGGTTGTTGCCCCAGGAGGCCAAGGATTTTCACCTGCTGGTTTGTTGCTTTTGCAGGGGAATTGTATGACTTGGATGCAGCCTCACTCCAGCTCAAAGTCATTAATTACGTGAGTACTGGGGGCCTTTGCTCTTCCCTTCGTCTTGCCCTGTGTGTCTGTGTGTCTTTCCCACTCAGTTGGGGCACGTTGCTTGCTTTCCCTGGCAGTAGAGAGGCTGACTCTATATAACTATGCTTAATAGTAAATATGTTTTGTGGTTGGAACGTGATGTAAATCTGCTCTCTCTCCTATCCAATCCCACCTTTTCAGGGTTGGCCAGGGACTTCAGTGTGTCTATGAATCAATTCTGGCTTTTAATCCAAATTTTAAAGGATCTGTCAGAGGTGCTGAAGCTTCTCCCTAAATTAGTTTCAACACCTTAGTCAGTGGTTCTCAACCTGTGGGTCCCCAGATGTTTGTGGACTTCAGCTCCCAGAAGCCCCAGCCACTATGGTCAATGCTCAGGGCTTCTGGGAGCTGAAGTCCAAAAACATCTGGGGACCCACAGGTTGAGAACCACTGCCTTAAATAGTTCCTATAGTCAGAGAAACTATAATTCATGCAGCACTGGATAATCTGAAAAGATCCCATATTACAACTCAGCGCCTGAACATTTTTCTATGCAACACAGAGTACTTTTGTACTGCTTTTAAATGCCATGGCTCCATCCCACAGAATCCTGGGCTTTGTGTTCCACGTCCTGAAATTGCTGGTTTAAAACTGATTTTCTAAGATTGTTTTTAGACAGTCTTTAGGAGTTTTTAAGGAGTATTTTAATGTGCTTTTAAAATATTTTATCTTTGTAAATTTTATCTTTGTATTTTTTTTTTATTTGTTCATCAGCTCAGGAGGAAGCAATAGATGGATAGACAGATAGACAGATAAATAGATGGATAGATGGGCAGATAGTTTGTCGGAAGACTTCTTTGCTAGAGACAGGCCAGAGGCTTCCACCTCAGGGGTGCAGTGAATTCTCTCTGGGTTTCATTCTCAGTTTTTAAGGAGCTAGCCAAAGTGCTGAAGCAGATTCCCCAACTAGGACCAGCACCTTGGAGAGCTCCCTTAACTCCCACTGAACTAGACCTACAAGGGAGGCATTTTCCAGCGTGGTCACCTGAAAAGTTACAAAGATTTCCACCATGTACTATGTGCGCTTTTATT
The DNA here is from genome assembly GCA_948472985.1 of Iguana delicatissima. Classification (NCBI taxonomy): domain Eukaryota; kingdom Metazoa; phylum Chordata; class Lepidosauria; order Squamata; family Iguanidae; genus Iguana; species Iguana delicatissima. The sequence continues at coordinate 457,714 of CAOKZL010000509.1, read as the reverse complement.
TGAAAAATAAACAGGAGAAGATTCTGGGACAAAAAAAATTGCTCCGAGAAATCTATTGCATTTGTATTAGTCACATGTATTTATGCGTGTGTGTGTGTGTAGTGACAGCACAAATATATATGCAAACAAGGGAGCGTTGGTAGACAATTGAAACAAATTAACATGTATTTTTTTCCTATTCAGGTATTTTGGAATACCTTCAGTTCTGAAACCACAAATAGTCTTAGGGACATGAGACATTCTGATGCCCTGTAATATGTATCTATATCTATCTGGAGATATAGATTTGTGTTCTCAACATATATCTAAGGATCTAAGGGTGATGCAATTGTAGAATGCATTTTAAAAAATTTAAACAGTAAAGGTAATTTCAACAGACCAAAAGTATACTAAACAATTGGAGAAGTTAATAAAAGGCAGTTAAAATTCTCATTGAGATCAGAAAAGACTCCAGAGTAAGAACATTTCCGCACGACACTCTTATAGTGCGTTGATTCCACTTTCCCCCGGCCCCTCCCAAAACTGCAAACCCCAGGATTCCATAGGAGATTGAAAGTGGAATCATCGCACTATAAGAGTGTTGAGCGGAAATGGCCTAAGTAATTCAATTCCTTTATTTTTTTTCCAGTTTAATTTGCCTCAATGGGCATTAAGTGGAATGTGTAAAATATAGCTTAAGAAATGAGAGACTTTCATTTCCAGCACCTCCAGATTCAAAGCTCTATTTCCCTTATTTTTTTCCCCCTAACAAGACCAATAAAAGTTGCTTAAAATGCTGTTGCAGTAATAGTGTTAAAAAGAGAGGAGCTTGTCAACAGCTGGTCCCGTTCTTCTCCCAAGCTTAGGAAATCATATGCAGTAAATATATTAACACTGGACAAGAGCACCTTGCTCTCGCAATCACCTCGTCCTTGCCATCTGCCAAGGCCTTGTAACACTTTTACAGCTTCCTTTCCAAGAGCATCATAAAATTTCTCTGCCCCTTTCCTCTTTCTCAAGAAAATGATCATCAGTCCTTAGCCAGAGGCCATCCCTTTAACGGAGTGAAATGAATGACAAAAAAGTACAATGACGTCATGGGATTTGTGATTGTCGTGATTGCTTGTCATCAAGCTGACTTTGACCTAAGGCAACCCTATCAATGAGGGATGATGGGTGTTGCTTGCAGGCACCTGAGGGCCCCAATCCTGCTGGTTAGCCACCACTAGAGGATGTCGGGAGGTTGATGTACAGCACCAGCACAAAATCCTCCCTGGAACCGCTGCGCTCTGGGCAAAAGGTGTCCCCGAGGCAAGCATAACATAGCAGAGTTTCAAATCAGCAACAAAAATGTACAGCAGAGTATAACTTACAGCATGAGCTCTGACCCTACTCTACCCACTGGTTAGTAACTCTAACACGCAGAGTTGTCATCCAAAATACCTGGAGGCTTTAATCTTCAAAGTTGCAGTACATGCATCTGTGCACAGGATACGCAGATCCACAGTCATAGATTCAGCATCACAGACACATCCAGCAGAGGTTCGCTCAGACAGAGGTTCGGAGTCTGAGAGTCAGAGTGTCCGAGCTCTCCTCTTTTATACACACCTGCTGATAGGTCATCAGCTAGGGACAGTGGCTGATGCAACCCCTTGCCATGATTTCACATTATTGTGACTCAGCCCTCACTACATGTCCCCTAGGGATTACATCATGACCTGCCAAGTCATTCCCCAGGTGTTTCCACATGCTCATCAAATGTATTTTCAACTGGGGCAAATGTCACAGCACTTCTATCCAACAGAGGAGTGGTTGTTGTGGTTGTGTGCCTTGAAGTCATTTCCAACTATGGCAACCCTAAGATAAGCCTGTCAAAGATTTTCTGGGGTGGAGAGTGTGTGACTTGCCCAAGGTCACCCAGTGGATTTCCGTAGCTGGACAAGGAAGTGAACCCCAATCTCAAGGGTCATAGTCCAACACTACCCCACACTGGCTCTTGCCACTAGAGTAGACCTGTTACATCAATTGTGGACTGCTGAGTCAACATGTACAGTCATCCCCCCGCATTGTCTAGGGTGAGGGGCACAGGACCCCCGTGGAAGTGGAAAAACCGTGAATAACTGTAGGCCCTCCCAAACTATATTGAACACACACAAAAAATATGATCACCCTTTTCAACCCACTGTGGATTCCTGTGGGGCTTCAGGGTTCCTTCCCAAGGCAGAAGTGGGGGGCTGGTGGGGCTTACAGCCACCTCCATGGCTGCCCCACACCCTTTTTAAGAGGAACTTATAAGCCTCATTGACAGTTTCTGTCTCACGAGGCTGGCAGTTCCTATTAAAAATGACCTAGGGAAGCAGCAGAGGTGACAGCAAATAATGTGTGAAAAATCAAATCCACAAAAGTGTAACCCACAAATGTGAAGGGCTGGATGTAATTAAGTCCCATTCATGGAAAGAGTCTTGTCAAATTGGAACTAACAATATAGAATCATAGAGTTGGAAGAGACTCCAGGGGCCATCCAGTCCAACCCCCTGCTATGCAGGAACACCCATCAAAGCACTCCCAGCAAATGGCCATCCAGACTCTGCTTAAAAACCTCCAAAGAAGGAGACTCCACCACACTCCATTGTAGGCAACAGCAGATTCCACTGCCGGAAAGCCCTGATCCTCAGGAAGTTCCTCCTGAGGTTCAAGTGGAATCTCCTTTCCTGCAGCTTGAATCTATTGCTCCTTGTCCTAGTCTCTGGAGTGGTAGAGAACAAGCCTGCTCCCTCCTCAACATGACATATGATGCAGACCATATGATGCAAACCATAATTTCTTTCCAGGACTTCAGAAAGTTGGCAATGGCCTTGATCTCTAGCCCCCTTTAAGAGGTATCCAAGAGACACTCAGGCAGACAAAAGTCAACTTTATTGTTCTCGTTATTTCTTGTCTGGTCAGCCAACTTCTGTGAATGAAAGAACCTAGAGCCCTGGTCATGAATTACTCTCCTTGTGTCTTTCAAATTCGGTGCAGCCGGGGCTCCTTCTGTAAAGCTTATCCACCTATAATGCAGTCTTCCTTTTTTCCTCCTGCCTTCCACTTTCCCAAGCATTATAACCTTTTCCAATGACTCATGTTGTCAGCGCGCATTCAAATAAACCAGTCCCTTAAAATAGAAACTAACAGTTTATTTAAAACACTTGCAGCAAGCAGGGAATTAATCAAACCAACAAGAATTTGGTAAGACCTTTCCAAAATCACAGGCTATCCTCAGACAGCTTTATACCCGCCAAGCATGTTTACAGAAGCAAAAATGCTTTCTGATTGGCTAATCGAAATCTATACAGATCGTGAATACATCCTTCCATTAGCCTGTAGGTGGTCCCAAATTATAACACCAGATCCTGCCTTGAGGGTGTGAAAGTTAATATTATAATGAAGCTGTGGGTAACTAGAGTTCATGACTAGCTGCTCTACCTCCCCTTAATTCAGTTTAGACTGCCGCTTTTATCTACAAAGTTGACAACTCAGAGAGTTCCTTACACCTCCCATTGTTTTTATTGTGGACCCCATTCAAGATGTAACTTTTTATGTCTGCATTCCAAGGAAATTGGCCCATTTCCCAGGACTAGAGTACCCAATAGGCCATTCTGACTATACATTGCTGGATTTAGCATAACAATTTAAACAAGTACTTGACTGCATTACCCATCATGTTTTAACTACAACTTAATAGATTTCCCATCATAAAGTTCATAGTTTTATTTTACACCATCAGTGTCATCTCTTGATGTGTCCAAAGTGTGACAGCCTCAGTTTAGTTATCTTGGTTTCAAGGGGTAGTTCAGGCTTCGTTTGCTCTCAGACCCATTAATTTTCCTTTTTTTTTTTTAAAGCAATCCATGGTATCTGCAGAACTCTCTTCCAGCACCACAAATCAAATCATGGAATTGCAGTACAAATAAACTGGCTGAGATGTTCTTAAAGATGGTGCTGGAGAGCCCCAGGATTGTCTTGTCATGGTCAGGTCAATTCCTTGTGAAATTTGGTTTGACAGTAGCAAATTCTCCCTGCAGAGGTGGGATACAGATTACGAATGTTCAGCCCCAAAGACCTATGGAAGGCGAAGGATTCCTGGATGCTCTGGGGTATTTTTTAGCTGAAAGGGCTGGCAGTTCTTTTGCCACAATGGAATGGTGAGATGGAAAGGGCCGTTGATGCAGTCGCTCCTGAGCATCCCGTCCAGTGCTGTGGAATCCATTATTCTCCTTGCTTTAACTCCCCTATAGATGCATAGAAGATGAAAGACTAGGCTTTCTTCTGCCCTTTGGAACCTGTAGAATTTTTTTTAAAGCAAAGATAATAAGTTTTTGTCAGAGGATTGATTTACAGCACCTAGCACAAAATCCTCTCTGGAACCGCTGCGCTCTGAACAAAACATGTCCCAGAGGCAAGCATTAAACATACAGCAGAGTATCAAAACAGCAACAAGCGTGAGCAGCAGCAGAGTGTAACATACAGCTTCAGCGCTGACCCCACTCTACCCACTGGTTAGTAACACTAACACACAGAGTTGTCATCCAAAATACCTGGAAGCTTTTAATTCTTCATGTTCCAATATATACAATCTGTACAAGCAGGATACGCAGATCCTCAGTCACAGGTTCAGCACCACAGACACATCAGGCAGAGGTTTAGTGTCCTAGAGTCAGCGAGAGTCAGAGAAAGAACCAGTTTGAGCTCCCTTCTTTTATACACACCCGCTGATAGCTCATCAGCTGGGGACAATGGCTGATGCAACCCCTTGCCATGATTTCCCGTTACCATGACTCAGCCTTCCTGTCCCCTAGGGATTCCATCATGACTTGCCAAGTCATTCACCAGTTGTATCCCACATGCTCATCAAATATCTTTTCAACTGGGGCAAATGTCACAGCATTTCTATCCAACAGTTTTGGCAGGAAGGAAAGAGGAGATCAAACTGCACAACTGGACAGGTGGATATAAACTTTCAGTATGTCCCGGTCTGAGTTTCTTTTATTTGGGTTCAATGGCCTGCAGTCAAGTCTTCCTTGCAAGTTTGCATAGCAGAAAAAGCAGCTTTAAAGAGGAAAAACAAAGACATTGTGGAATTTCTGTGCTTCTCAGAGTTACCTTCCCATCAGTTACCTTCCCACAAGTCTCCTTGCTGTGTGTCCATCTTGTACACCCATCTTTCCATCATTCTTGCCCATTTCATTTCCTCTTCTCCTGGATACTGTACAATTTGTTCCTTGCCTCCAACCTCACTCCCACCCTCCTCTTCCTTTAATTTTGGGGTTCTCAAAAAAAAAAAAAGGTATTCAAATGGATCCAAATTATGCAAAACAGGCCTTTTTCTAGCAATCAAGTTCCCATTCTTGATTTTTGAGTGCAGAATTTGAACAGCAGGGAGCAGAATTTAAACTATCATGCCTCTGGGGTCTCTCCTCCTGTAATGATTTCTTCTTTCTGCAAAATTATCCATAGCAGCTGGGGAGAGAGAATGAGACCTGCGTAGCTCCCCAGCCCTCTTCCCTAAGATGGCTGTAACAGAGAAAAGCAGAGGCTGATTTCTTCAGAAGAGAGAATATGAATGTCAAAATGACCCAGAAGCTGGAAAAGTTACCAAAAGCTATGCTGGCTGGGTTACAGAGACGTTGAGGGGCTTCCAGGTCAGGGTGCAGTGAATCTTGTGCAGGTTTCCAGACTTCCAAAGGATCTCTCCAAGGTACTGAAGCTGTTTGGGAAATAGAGTTCAACACTTTAGAGAGCTCCTAGAATGATACCTAGAGTGGATTCACTGCACTCCTGACACAGAACCCACCATCTGCCCCGGTGGGTGAGCGATTCTGGAAGCTGTAGTCCAAAGCAGTCACTTTTCCAAGCTCTGAGATTTCCTGGCTACTTTGCTTGCTAAGTTTGTCAGGGCTGACATTGCTCTGAGGACCACAGCTGGGGAACAGCAGGGTGAGACAGGTTGATTCATTCAGATGTCTAGGCATATGGTTTTGCAAAATTGTAAGCTGGAGGGTACAGGAAAAGTACATTAAGTCTGATGCAGAACAAGATGTGAAGCAATAATCCCCTTCTTTTTTTAAACCAAGGGTGGTAAATTTCTCCCAGCCACCATTAGGGTTTTGAAATCTTGGATTCTTTTGGGGGCATCAATTTGGTTTCCTCTCTTCTAAGAGCTCTCTCAGAGGAACTCACAGTCTTATAAGTCCCTCTTAATTTGGACCCTGGTTTAAATTCATTAAAATATTTGCCATGGATTTGCTCCATCCGTTTTTGGTTTGTTGCTGTCTTTTATTTACAATCCTCCCTCTACATCTGCAGGTTTGATCTTTGTGAATTTGATTATTTGCAAAACACGTGCATGCCTTCCTCCCCCATTCTCTTTCTTCCATTCCCTTGCATTTGGCCAGGCTTGGAGAAGGAAGGCAAAAGGTAAGGAATCGGGGACGGGAAGTGCACTTGCACCTTTCTCCTCCCCGCCAGAGCTTCCTCTCCCATTCTCTTACCTCTGGCCTCCATGTGGGACCTCACACCGAGGCAAAAGGCAAGGGAAGGCGTGTCAGAGTTTAACTCCCAGCCCGTGCTTATCTGCAAGCAAGAGAAGGAATCGGACAGTACTTGCCAAGGAGGTGGAGGAAATGGAGAGAATCCAGAGCTAGCAATCCAGAAGGAATGCTGAGCCAAAAGCTGAAGTCAAACCAGTCCAAGGAGTCAGGACTATTGGAGTTCACAAAGACACAGCGCAGGAATGCAAAGGTCAAGGGAGCTTGGATAGCAATGTGCCACAAGCAAAAACCAAGCCACGCCAACAGACTTAAATAGCAGGGGAAACAGGTGTACCTTCTGAGCCTAAGCGAAACGGCTTCCTTCTCAGCCGCCCTCTTTTGCTGCCTGTGTGACTGAGGACTGGGAGGCAAAGGTGAATCCCATTCCTGGAAATTATCACTGACCCTGGCTCCCTCGGATACCAGCTGTAAAGTCTCTGTTTCAGCTTGTCTTTCAGGTGGTGGAGGCACTGGCAAAATAGATTGCTCTTCAGTCCCTGACCTCTCATCCATCACAATGGGGAGGGGGAAAAGGCTCACGTACGCTTTCCGTCTACCTTCTGGAGCCCCTGCTCCCATTCCCTTGCCTCTGGCCCTGGTGCTGAGACCCGAGGCAAAGGGCAAGGGAATGAGGGGGAAGCCATGCGTGCCTTCCGTCTCCCCTCTGGAGCTCCCTCCCATTCTCTTGCATCTGGCTCCAGTGCAGAAAAGGCAAGGGAATGAGAGGGGGATCATGGGAGGAGTTATCCACAGTTTTTCTACTTTCACAAAGGTCCCACATCCTGAACCCTTGCAAAAGTGGAAGGGCCACTGTATTTATTTATGTCCTACCCTTTATCCAGGAGAGCTCCTCAACAAAGGCGGTGGTGTGTGAAGTTACCTTTGTAGGATTGTCTCCTTACTACTTGCAAAGAGATCTTATGGATCCTTTGAGAGAAATCTGAGACAAGGAAGTCGGTAGCCTAAGCTTCTGATGACAGCGGCCTCTGATGAAGTAGACTTAAGCCTAGGAAGGTTCATGCCACCATCTTCCTCTCAGTCCCAAAGGTGCCACAAGATCCCTTTGCATACCGAGCCACACTAACAGGGCTATGGCTTTCAGTTATCATTCCTGCTTGTTATTCCATGGATAGACAGAGGCATATCTTTGGTTCAACAGAGGTTTTGGATGTAGGCCTTCAAGAGCGTGAAGGAACTTCGTTCCCTCACCACCCTGGGTCTACTGTGCCTTCCTTGTAAAGACAAAATGCCTTCTTTGAGGCCAGTTAACTATTCCGAAACACGGAAAAACCGTCTCCTTGGCAAGGTTCAAGGTTTTTCCATCTCCTTTATTAAATGGAAGATACCATTGAACACCCAATGTTGCACCCCTAACAAAATCAAAGTTGAATCTGTTTTACAGACATTCTTTCACTGTGGTTATTATCAAGAGGCTAGGAAAGACCTACTGTTCCCAGTTATTAAGCTTTTCCCAGGCTGCTCCCCTGAGTTCCTTTTAATTATTTTGCTCAAAGGCTACAACAAGTTTACAAGGCAGGTGGCTAAATTTCTTAGGAGTGGTTTGAGTCTTGGACTCTGGAGACCCGGGTTGAAATCTTCTCACCAGGGAAACGCACTGGGTGGTCTTGGGCAGGTCACACTCTCTCAGCCTCAGAGGAAGGCGGTGGCAAACTCCCTGTGAACCAACCTTACCAAGAAAAGCCTGTCAGAGGTTTGCCATTGGGCCGCCATAAATCAGAAATGACCTGAAGGCAGACAAGAACAAGCTAAGTTTTTAAACCAGGGGATTCTTACTGGGTCGTGTGTGACAGAATAATGTTAATTGCATTCAACGTATAATTGAATTGCTTTGTTCTTTTAATATTTAGATGGCTTATTGAGTATGGGAGGCCCTGCCACTTTGACACCCCTGACGTCTTCGTCTTTTAACACTTCCAAATGAAGGGCAAGTTTCATTAATTTGACAGGAGTTCCACTTTTTCATCAGTTCTTCTTGTCCACAGGGCTCACTTGGGACTGTTCTCACACATGCATTGCTTGCAAAATGAGCTGAGAAGCGGGGAAAAAGGTACCAAGCGGGCCAAGGGACTTTGCAAGCAGCATGTATGCGCAGTTGGCCCCAAGTGTGCTTCCATAAGTCTTCCATGCTCTCTACAGTACAGTACATGGGTTCTGCTTTTCAATTCCGTTTTCTGACCGTGCTTCAGTCCCTAGCCTGCCAGATAAGTAGGGGAAGCTGTATTGTATTCTTTTTATCACCAAATATGTCTTCTAATCTGAGGATTTTATGGTCTGTCGACTGCAAATGAAGAGGACTGAGAGGTCCGTGGCTGATTTATTTTTCTTGCCTGACCGGTGTGCGGTCTGCTGCGGCATTTGAAAATGGGCTCTTCCTCATGTTGGTTTCTGGATAAAATGAGGCGTCCAAAGAGGGAGAAAGGACTGCCCAAGATTTGGCCTGGACTGTGGGTCAGCCTTCTTTTGTGTAACCGCGTCCTTTTCTTGGCAGCTGAAACAAGAAACTCAGTCTCCGTGTTGCTGTCTCCTGTTGGTGTCGGAAGATAACAGCCAGCTTTTTTGCCAGGTGAGTCTCTTCCCTTCTGTCTCAATCTTGAAACTTTCTGTTCAAAAGGCATCTCTGTCTCTGATTGTTTGGGCCCCACAAGTCGTTTCCAAGGCTGAGTTTGGAGTGGTCACATTCTGCAAAGCTTTTGGGAACCAGAATCTTTTTGCTCCACTGCGCCAGTAAGAGGTGAAAGGCTCCAGACTGGAGACCATGGCCATTTCTGCACTGGCCTGTTATAGTGCTATTATTCCACTTTTGACGTCCTATGGAATCCTTGGGTTTGCCGTTTAGGGAGGGGCCTCAAAGGCCATCCTTAAAGGCCGTCCTCAAAGGCCTCTCCCTAAACTGCAAGCCCCAGGATTCCATAGGATGTTGAAAGTGGAATAATAGCACTATAAGAGGCTAGTGCGGAAATGTCCTAGGTCTTCTCAGGAACGACTGAAGGAACTAGGATATGTTAAGGCCAGATAAGAGACAAATGAGAGGAGATGTGATACAGCCATCTTCAGTTCTCTGGAGGGATGCCATCATGTGGAAAATGGAGAGAATTGGGGCCGTTTCTTACCACATAATTGGAGTACTAGGAACATATTTGCTCACTAATTTTGTTTCTGAAAGGAGGAATGAATAACTCTAGCATGGCTTTGAAAACAGTTTGCAGTTCAGACCTCATTTAATGCAAAATCTGCACATGTTTTTGTTTCCTTTGTTGTTTTGTTTGCACAGAAAGCCCCATTTGCCAAGAAAGAAACCTCATTTAATGCTGAGGAAGTAGCATTTTTCTGGGCAGAAGATGTCATTCCAGAAAATGCTATTTTCTTGCAAAAAAAAAAAAAATCCACACATGGAGTTTGTGCAGAATTAGTCTCCAACTGCAGCATTTCCCTTGCTGAAAACAAGAAGTTTGTTTTTAACTGGTTTTGGTTGTATTGATGGTTTAGTTATATATATATATTTCATAAATTTTGAACAATCAAAATTTGTTTAACTGCATCTGCTTTAATTTTGGTAAGCCACCCCAAGTTCCAGATTGGGAAAAAGTGGGATATAACCAACATCATCATCAACAACAATTTATTATTATTATTATTATTATTATTATTATTATTACTGCCATCATCTTCATCATCACTTTCTTCTTCTTTGAAGATGAGTGTCTTTCGATTCCTTGCATTTAATGTGGAACCCCTTCTTGTGTCTTGCAGGTTGTGGGAGATAAAGTCCTGGAGGAGGAAATTGGCTTCCCTGTGAGTTAAGACATGACCTTTGTTTGTAATGTTCTGCTGTGAGCATCAATACTTGCGTAGCTGAAACAAAGCAACGTGCACACACACGCAAGCCTCAAGAGGGGGGTACTATTAAGAGGCTTAAGGAAACTCCAAGGCTTGTACAGAACAACCTTGGGGGTGAATTACCAGAAATATCTCAAGGAGGGCTGAGCATGCTCCCTAGTCACTGACTGTTGAGTGACTGGAGGGGCAGAATCAGGTGAGAGGAAAAATGGAAGGTAATACAAGAGGTTTCCCGTTGAGTTCAGTTGCAGTTTTCACAGCAGAGGAAGGGGTGCAGTGGATTTTTCCAACAACATATCGTTATGAGCTACATGCGTCCAAAGTGTGGTGGTTCCCTCTTGAGTGTGCTAGAGCCATTAGCTTTACAAAAGACCTGCTCCTGCCAGAGACAAAAATGTTTTTAGACTGACCCAGCCGCCTGCGTTTTGGACTCTCGTTGGGGTGCAGCTGTACGAGATTGCCCTGATGAAGGGTGGAATTCCAAAATGGACCGAGTGCTCCCAAGGCTTTCGTAAAAGTGTCTTTTAACAGCCCAGTCTCCTCTAGGGCTGTCCCAGGACTAGTGTTTCCCAAAATCTCATAGCCAGTTCTGGTAGGGAAATTCGCCTATGCAAGTTACAAGGAACTGTGCAAAGACATGGACCATTTCCGCAGTGGACTGTTATAGCGCTATCATTCCACTTTCAATACCCTATGGAATCCTGGGGTTTGCAGTTTCGGGAGGGGCCGGCCTGCAAACCCCAGGATTCCATAGGATGTTGAAAGTGGAATGATAGCACTATAACAGTCTAGTGTGGAAATGGCTATGGTCAGGGCTGAATTCTCTCCCTCTCTTTGTCTCTTTCACACACACACACACACACACACACAAAGCCCAAAAGGCATCTAGCACGATTAGTCCTCCAGATAGCTTAAGAGAAAGAGTGATCCATCCGTACCTGCAGATAATGCAAGGAGACAATGGCACCACAATTTATCAGAGAGGGGAGCTTATGCAATATTTGGGCACTGGATCTTTGCATTTAAGAGTTCTGGAGCGTGATTTATTCTTTTATAAGTTTATTTATCAATATTTACACAAAATAACATAATATCCAGCCAACACAGGTGTAAACTAAAATAAAAGCACCATACTTTGACACTAAACTTTAAAAAAAACCCACTAAACACAGAGTCACTAAAAGACTAGTTTCCTAACTGACTAAACACTCGCTTACTAAAACACGAAAGGACTCTGACGGCCCCCCAACACATGCACACCCACAAGCAAACTGTAATGAGAAAGAGAAAACAAGAAAAGACAGAAAAATACTAGTGTGCCATTACCAACCCACCTGAGCAAAATGCTAATAACCTTATCCACAAATTGTAACATCATTTGATTTCTTGTTGTTCAAAAAGTCCAAAAATGGTTTCTAATCTTTCAAAAAAATCTTCATTTGGCTTATCCTACAAAACCTGCTGTATTTTGGCCATTTGGGATAATTCAGCAACCTGAACAACCTAACCTTCTGCCACGGGGGCTTCAGTCCATTTCCAGGTTTTAGCAAACAATATTCTTGCAGCTCTTATCATATAATGAAGAAGTAATCTATATTTGCTGTCCAATTATTTATCCATAACACCCAGCAAAAACATTTCTGGAGACATTACAAAAACTACCCTGTCATCCTTGATTTATGTACAGTACGTTATCTTCCTCGGCTAAAACATTCAGCAGTGGTGGCGGCAGTGCTCAGAAGTGTGTTGTGTGGTTCTCTGCAGCGATAAGGCTGTTTCTGGCTGCTGTGGGAATGCCCGTCTCGGATTGTGGTGTGCATCTCAGCACTTGGGTGGAACACGGGCCATCTGGTTGGGAAACTCTTCAGCGACCACCAAGTTTCCAAGCAACGGCATCCAGCTTTTCCCTTCTCGAGAATAGCTGGAATTAAAGCTCGTCACCTGAGCCCCGTTCCCTGGAATGTGAGGTTGCAAACTGGCACCAGCTCTGAATCTGTGCTTGCAGCTGGAAGTAGCAGCTGTGCATTTTTAGCCCTCCTTCCAAAATACTGGGTGGAACGCATCTGCAGCATAGTTTCATATATTTCCACATTTCACCGCCTGAAATCATAGGCTGTTTCCACACTAGACTGTTATAGCACTATTATTCCACTTTCAACATCCTATGGAATCCTGGGGTTTGCAGTTTAGGGAGGGGCCTTTAGAATTCTCAGCCCTCAAAGGCCCCTCCCTAAACGGCAAAACCCAGGATTCCGTAGGGTATTGAAAGTGGAATCATCGCGCGATAACAGTCTAGTGCGGAAATGGCCATAAACGAAGGGAAGATCTGCCAGAGGTACCAGAGAGAAACCCAGTGCCCTCTGGTGACTTCCAAGCCAGAGGAGGGGTGAATCTACGCTGGGTTTTACTCTGAACTCTAAATGAGTTGCCCAAGGTGTTGGAATGGCTCTGTTATCCAAGTAGTTTCCACAGCTCCAACTCTCAGGCTCATATCGCTCGACTTGCCCTTAAGATCCCTGCCCAAGGTCTAGTACAATGCCTCAGAGTGACCACGGTACTGTAAAAGTGGCCGTGTTGTTCAGTGGCTTCAGTGCAGTAAAGCATGACCATCCCTCCATCTTGATTGTTAAATTTAAACATTCAGGCACAGATGCAGAAAATAAAAACAATAAAGATTTGCTGCTCTGTCTAGCATTATTCTGGTTCTACACATAGTATGTTACCCCATCTCCCGTGTAAGCAAACTACAGTTGAATTCTTCCTGCCCTCTCAGCTCCCAGAATCCTATTTGGGTCTGCTTCATTCCCCTCTTCCTAACTAGCCCTATCTAACTCATCTTCTCTGTTGGGAGTTAGACTTTTCCAGGATGTTAACCCTTTGAGGAAATTCTGTGGACGCTAAAACTATTAGGAATCGGCCTTCTTTTAGCACAGTAGCAGAAAAAGCATGTCCCGATCTCTGTGTGGCTTCCCTGAACTGAGACTGACTTGAAAGCAAAACAAGGCAGACAGTTTTAGGTTCCAAACTTAAAAGATTTACTATTAAACTTGGCAATTACATATGCATTGGAGAAGCTAGATCCTAAGTAACTAACAATAGGATTAGGGAAGATAGCAGTTTCATTCTTAACTCGCCAACTTCTTGGTGGAGAGAGTAGCACAGCAGAGAGAAGGTGCTAGAAGCAAGATTGCAAAGGAGAAAAAGAGAGGCGTGGTCTTCTATATAAGGCCAATGACTGACTCCAGGGTGTATCCTGGGTCACATGCTCTGGATAACATGGCCAATCATTTTAAACAACACAGGAACAGTTGAGACTTTAGATGAGAGGCTAGAGAGCTTTTACATGCAAAGGAGAATTAACCCTATTGCTAGCTAAGCCCCGTTTGTCCTAGAACAAGGGGTGGGGGAGAGAGAATGCCAGAAGTTTCCAACATTCTCAAGATTCAATCCATCCCTATCTGCCCCATTCCTATCTCTGACTGGCCCAATCTCTGTTTCCAACTGGCTCCATTTAACCATTTTAACGGATAAGCCTCTGGATTGTATCGTTTTCCCCACAGGCTCCTTGCTCACAGCATTCAATGAGCTGTGGTTGGCTGGCTCTACCCAGGCTTGCCCATCTTCTGTCTTTACACACTCCGATGGATTCAGCACCTTGTGTTGCTCCACTGAGGTTCACACTAAAAGCCAGAGTGGATTCACTACCCCACTGACATGGGAGCCAGTAGCCGCCACTGGGAACATCCTCTGGCTGCTGTTTTCAGTGGCAAGTGCGTGTTCAAAGTGGGAGTGTGGAAAGTCCGGCCATGGGGACATTTCCATCCCACTCACCCTCCAGATCACAACGTGACTCTCTGGACTTCCCCGGACGGGCATACCCACTTCTCTACACAACTATCTTTTGTGCTTTTCCTCCTCCTCTTCCCACATTCTAAAATTCTTTTGAATGCTTCTCTCCAAGCTTTGTTTGGGGGGGAGGGGGGACCTTCTGGATTTGTGCTTATCTGTGATCTGAGGCCCTTTCCACACCTTACCATTGTCCGTCATCATCCAGTTGCAATCCTGGCAGTGCCACTGCGGGGATGGGAACACGACCCAAATGCTCCCCTCTGCACCCAGCTGGCTGCCTGTGGAAAGGTAGCGCAAGTGACACACACCTTCCTTCTGCAGTGCAGCCGGCCACTTCCCACGTTGCACTTGGGAAGTGTAGCGGAACTGAGACAGAGACCCACGGTTTTAGAAAAAAGATTTATTGTGCACAATGTCCCAGTGAGATCCTTTCTCGAAAGTCTGGGCCCCGCCCCTTTACATTCAAAGCAATTTATACATCTCCAGTGCAGATACACCACATGTCCAAGAAAGGACATTGACACAAACAATAGTTCTCATCCTCCTCCTGCGTAATCTTACTAATGTTGCAAAGTAAAGGAAGCATAGCGAGGCATATTTCATCCTCCCTAACATTCTATTTCACAGTGTCCTATTGTTCTTCTTTCAAACACAGAGTCACTTCAATTACAGTGAAAATCAACTGCTTTTCTCCCACATTAGAAGGAAGCGCCCAGATCACGCTTCCTCTCTTTCCGCACGGACACTAGCTATGGGGGACCATTACCAGATTTTTTCCAGTAATGGAATATCCCACAATTGCAATGGCTGGGGATCCATGGGCAGGAGGACCATGACAACTTCGTGCAAGAGCATGACTCACAGACCAGCAGTAATGCGCCTCCATCCTCAGACAGGGACATTGTGCAGAAATGGCCTGAGACTGTATTTTGCTCACTTCAAATACAGACCCATAGAATGATGGATATTCTAGATTAGTTAATAAAGCTTTATGGTTGTAGCCGGTGCAATGTTGGCTAACTGTGGCTCTCCAGACGTTTTTGGACTAAGGTTCCTATCTGGGACGTCACGGACTTTTTGCAGAAAATGCTGCTTGATGTATTAAAGTAATTGGGTTTTGTGGATGCATTGAATGATAGAGGTAAGGAGCTGGGAGGAGAGGGTGAGAATAAGTGGCAATTGTTAGAATGTTAGAAAGGATCAGAATAAGGCTGGCGAATGACAGTTGATAATTGCACTTTGGAGTGTGGGGTGAATAAATAAGGATTAGGGTTAAAAGAGTCAGATCTGGGAACTAATAAATAGGGTTTAAGAGTCTGAATTAGTCATCTTTATAGAGAAGAATGTGAGTGAGAGTGAAACGTTTTCTTTAAATGTATTAAATTCACAGGCCTGCAAAACTGAGGGTTATAAAAACTTCTTTAAAAATGCATGCTGGTTTAATGGCAATTTGGCACTCCAAATGCAAAAATGATCTCAGAGTTGCTCCCGTCGCATACAGTTTTTTCACAACTTGCTTTGACATTTTTATGTTGCACTTTGTGACTGAAAAGAAATTGGTAGTGAAAAATTACCCTGTGAAACCTATTTTGTGGCCAGTTATGAATATATTTACAAAAACTATAAAACTTTATAAAGCACTTTAATTTACTGATATGAAACATAGAAATCTGCTTGAAAGCACTAAAAGAAATCACACTGGGAACATCAGCGTCCACACTTAATCAAAGCTGAGGAACAACTGAATTGATGAAAATATTGAATTGGGAGGGGGAAGGGTACAACAATTTTGTCCTTTTTTCAAACTCAGCACCCAGAAATATATTTAAAAACGGCTACGATATTGAAAAAAGTTTTACTTCTGTTCATAAAGTTGTTTTGCTTGTTTGTGTGGGTTTTTCCCCCCCGTCACTCCTTTTTGTCTCTGGGTTGGGCTCGGACGCAGTATCTGTGGTAGCAGCGGAGAATAAGGACAGTTTCCAGTGTGGACGGGAATTGCACAATAGCTCACACAGGAGCCTTGAGTGTTTCTCATAGGTCCCCCACAGTTGGTGGCCACAGCAGTGGGACAAGAGGAGGTCCTTCCATTGATGGTGGGAATAAACTTGTGGTGGCAGTAGTGGGATCTATGGAAGTCTTCATGTGTGGGTACCCAGCTTGTTGGGGGCAATTAGCTAAAATGCATTGTAAACCGCTTAGATAACACTAAGTTGATAAGCGGTATAGAAATAAATGCTATTGCTATTGGTGGCAGCAGAGATTTGGGCAGAACCTCACATCCGGCGGGGAAAGTGGTAGAATAAAGTGTAGCAGCCTCACACCATCATTCTGCACCTTTGGATGCTGGGTTGATTAGGGATAAAGGAAGCTGATGGGGGAAAAACTAATCTGGCGAGCCACAGGTTGCCCAAGGTGTGACAGAGATCACCAAAGCTTGGTTCAAAGCATAGAAGACCCTCTGTGGCCATCATTGGCTCCTACAGGTTGCCGCCCTTCCCTATGATTCACTCTCTTTCTCTCTTTCCTCCAAACAGTTAACGGTTGGCCGCCTGGGAAAGGTTGTGGAGGAAAAGAAGTCGATCACTCTGCAAGACATCAGCTTGGTAGGTCCACCCCTGGGGCTGAGCCTGACTCCGTGCACACTCTGTAACACTTGTCTGCATCTCCACTCCACTGTGCATTGTAATCACGGGTGCTGCCGCCTCTTGGGTGAAGGCAGAGATGTATGCTATGGATTTAGTTCTGAACTACCTAGAATCATAGAGCTAAGAGAGACCACAAGGGCCATGGAGTCCAACCTCTTGCCATGGAGGAGTGCACCGTCAAAACATTGAAAACGTCCAGAGAAGGAGACTCCACCACACTCCTGGGCAGCAGCATATTCCACTGTCAAACTGCTCTTACCATTTAGAACAGTGTTTCCCAAATTCGGCAAGGTGTTTTGGACTTCAGCTCTCAAGATCATTGATCATTGGCCAAGGCAAATGGGTCTTCTGGGAGTTGAAGTCCAAACCATCTGGAGGACTACCGCTTGTTTTCTACCGTTCCAGAGACCAGCAATGGATTCAAGGAGCAATGGATTCAAGCTGCAGGAAAGGAGATTCCACCTGAATCTCAGGAAGAACTTCCTGATGGTCCGAGCTGTCCAGCAGTGGAACATGCTGCCTCCATGGAGTGTGGTGGAGTCTCCTCCTTCTTTGGAGGTTTCTAAGCAGAGGCTGGATGGCCATCTGTTGGGAGTGCTTTGATGGGTGTTCCTGCCTGGCAGGGGGCTGGACTCGATGGCCCCTGGGGTCTCTTCCAACTCTACGATTCTATGATTCTATGACTAGAGTTTTGCAGTCACTGATTTAGAACATACTGGCTCACAGCCTACATTGTGCTTAGTACATCACTAAGAGGCTGGCTCAGCATCATTTCTTATCAGCAGTGACCAGTTTGTTTCCCGTAAAACATCTCTCAGAAAGGCCCTGGATGAGATCTTGCATTATGCTTGCTTAGCTAGGCGGAGGTCAGTCTGAAGCTTGCCATTTTGTAGTTTGTAGCTGCACATTTGAAAAGCACTTCTAACTGTGAGATGTTAGAAAGCCTTTTGTACTTGTAGACCTACTTCATATGATTCTACAAAGATGAGGAAGCCTGCTTTATTTCCTTGCTAGACCCTGTGTGGGTTGTGGTGGTAGTGTGGGACTGATCATTGCTCACCTTCTGCTTCAGAATACTTAGTACTCTGTTGGTGAGCTACACTATGGATGTTTCAATGGATGTATGGCATTGGCAGCAGGTGCCAATGATCAAAGCTGCACATGACAGGAAATCAAAGAGTCCTCCCTGATGGTTTAGTTATTGATCTAATGGCATGTCTGAAAAGGCAAAGCCTCTGTTCTTCAGTGCTTTACTTGACCCTTTCCTTACTCCCATTCCCAAAAAAGCTAACCCACAGTGCCAGCTTGGAAAGATGATGTGACACTGTGACTCTTGGAGTTATTAAGCCAGGGCTCTTGGGTAATCCATCATCCGTGCTTGAATCGACAAACAGTCCCGGAAGGCTGATCCAGGGGAAGGGAAATTAAACACAGTTCTGGCTGGCCAAGTAATGGGAAACAAGAGCATTCCATCACGGAGAGGGAAGGGCCGGCCACTGAGTGGGTTCACAGGGTTTGCAGCTGGTTGCAGCAATCAAGGCAGTAAATAAAATTTGATTTGCTAGCTCTGTTTGGAGAAGGGCCTGTTGTTCCAGAGGAACGCAGTTGCTTGGCCTGCCTGTGTGCAGGTACCTTCAAGTCACCTGTCGACTTATGGTGACCCCATGAATCTCATAGAGTTTTCTTACACAAGGAATCCTCAGGATGGTTTTGCCAGTTCCTTCCTCTGAAATAGAGCCTACAGCACCCGGGATTCATTAATGGTCTCCCATCCAAGTACTAACCAGGGCTGACCCTGCTTAGTTTCCTACATCAGATGGCGTCTGGTGCCTTTAGAGTATTTAGGCCAGTCAAAAATAAGCTCTGTGTGTGTGTATGTGCCACCTGCTGATTTATGGCTACTCCATGAGTTTCACTTGGTTTTCTTAGGCAACAAAGACTCAGAGGTGGTTTGGCCATTTCCTGCATCTGAAATATAACCCATAACACCTGAGATTCATTGGTGGTTTCCCATCCAAGTAATAACCAGGGCTGGCCCTGCTTAGTGTCTAAGATCAGAGTGGATCTGGTGCCTCCAGTGTATTTAGGCCCGCAGATATTTTTGTCCAGGGATGAGCAAAGTTTGGCCCACTGGGCACCTGAAGACCTATTTTGAGAGACCCCTGAGGTCCCCAGACCACCCCCTTTAAATTTTTTTTGTCCACAGATGGTTTTAAAAGATAGTCGGGGGGATCTCAAATTGAACAAAAAACATAGCGGCTTGGTTCACGTTGCCTTCCCCTGAAAAACCCCGCCATATTCCAGCCAATTCCCAGAACAGGAAGTGAGATGACATCACTTCCTGTTGCACTGGGAGTAGCCATGAAGCACACACGTGGTGCAAGAAGGGGGATATATGGCCTTTCCCTAGTCATGACTAGGGAGACTTCCCTGATTCAGTGAGGCCTTCGTAACACAATACAATTCTATAAATTTCTGTTGACTCTGTTGTTTCTACTCAGGCTGGGGCGAGCAGCTGGATTTTCTCCAGAGGCTGGAATTTTATTGGAAACTTGCCCGACAGTTAGACCAGTGCAAGTGCTTTTTAAAGCATTGCGGAAGGAGGTATCCTGAACCTCTTTGTGCAACTCCTTTGCCCAGTGTGGTGGGATTTTTGTGTACCTTCAAGTCATTTTTGACTTATGGCTATCATGGGCCAGGACTTGGCTTCTCCAGGTGAACAGCAGCCTTGAAGGAAGATGGAATCATAGAATCATAGAAATGTAGAGTTGGAAGAGACCCCAGGGGCCCTCCAGTCCAACCCCCTGCCATGCAGGAACACCTTCAAAGCACCCCAACAGATGGCCATCCAGCCTCTGCTTAAAAACCTCCAAAGAAGGACTGACTGACCGTACCCAAAGGGTGGTCACCAATGGCAGATTCTCATCCTGGAGAGAAGTGACTAGCGGGGTGCCACAGGGTGCTGTCCCGGGCCCGGTGCTGTTCAATATCTTCATTAATGACTTGGATGAAGGAATAGAGGGCACGCTGATCAAATTTGCAGATGGCACCAAATTGGGAGGGGTTGCTGATACGCCTGATGACAGGATCAAAATTCAAAAGGACCTGGACAGATTGGAGAGCTGGGCCAAGGCTCACAAATTGAACTTCAACAGAGAGAAATGTAAGGTCCTACACTTAGGCAGAAAAAATGGTATGCAGAAATATAGGATGGGGGACACGTGGCTGGCTAACAGTACGTGTGAAAGGGATCTAGGAGTCTTCATAGACCACAAGCTGAACATGAGTCAGCAGTGTGATGCGGCAGCCAAGAAGGCCAACGCAATTCTTGGTTGCATCAATAGGAGTATGGTGTCTAGATCGAGGGAGGTATTGGTACCACTCTATTCTGCATTGGTTAGACCTCATCTTGAATACTGTGTCCAGTTCTGAGCACCCCAATTCAAGAAGGACATGGATAAGCTGGAGCAGGTCCAGAGGAGGGCAACCAAAATGGTGAGGGGCCTGGAAGCCATGCCCTATGAGGACAGACTTAGAGAGCTGGGTATGTTTAGTCTGCAGAAGAGAAGGTTGAGAGGGGACATGATAGCCATGTTTAAATATTTGAAGGGATGTCATGTCGAGGAGGGAGTGGGCTTGTTTTCTCCTACTCTTGAGACCAGGACAAGGAGCAATGGATGCAAGCTGCAGGAGGGGAGATTCCGCCTGAACCTCAGGAGGAATTTCCTGATGGTCAGGGCTGTCCGGCACTGGAATGCGCTGCCACGGAGTGTGGTGGAGTCTCCTTCTTTGGAGGTTTTTAAGCGGAGGTTGGATGGCCACTTGTCGGGAGTGCTTTGAGGGTTTTCCTGCATGGCAGGGGGTTGGACTGGATGGCCCTTGTGGTCTCTTCCAACTCTACATTTCTATGATTCTAAGGAGACTCCACTACACTCCATTGAGGCAGCCGATTCCACTGCCGGACAGCCCTGACCGCCAGGAAGATACACGGAAGCAAGCACCACACGAGCTGATCAGCCCAGGATGAGAGCCAGCTGGCTCCAGCCTTCTGCAGGAAGGCACAGGGCAGTAGCTTGAGACCAGAAACAACGAGAGTGTCTTGTCTTGCGTTCTCTGGACTCCCTGCGCATTTCCAGCCTGGACTGTCTGACCCTGGACTGTGTCACCATGTTGCCCATCGCATTCCTAGACCTTTGAATTGTTTCTGGACCGTGAACGGGCAAGCTGTACTGACTGTTAGTGTCTCTGTTGACCGTGAATGGCCTCTTGCTGGCCCTCTGTTGCCTGGCACAGACAGAGGGCACCTCTGTCAATGGTGACCCTCAGGTGACCCTTTTCTGGGGCTGAGAGTGTGTGTCATGCCCAAGGTGACGCGGTGGGCTTCCATGGCTGAGTGGGGAATCAATCCCTGCTCTCCATGGCTACTGTCCAGTGCTCAAACCACTACACAATGCTGGCTCTCTGTGTGTACTGGGAAAGAAAGATAACTCTCCTGATCACTGGTGGCTAATTTGATACCTTCTATTCTATACCCTCCAACATTTCACAGGAGAAAATCAGGATGCATGTGGCCAAGCAACATCAGAGTGTTCTCAGGATGGCAAAAGGAGGAAGAGCATAGAAAATAGGAGATGCTGCGGCAGTTGGCTTTTGCCTGGGAAGGGCAAAATTTGGCCCTTTTCCTCTCCCCACTCCTGGGTTAATTGAGTGCAAACTCCTTTTGCACTTTGGATTCAGTTTGCAGAAACTGAAGCAAGCTGAGGAAGAGGAGCTGGAACATTTTCAAAATAGGTGAAAAGGTGGGACAACAGAGAATTAACTGAGTCTGTCTCTTCCAAATTGGAACAGTTGGACAGTATGCAATTCAGGTGGTGCTTCGTGCCACAGAAGACACACCAGCCTTCCCCTGAGGCTGACAACAGTGCTGCCTTTTGCTGGGACACAAACTGATGGCATCTGAATGCACCACCGTGGCCAAGCTGTGCGTTGTGACCTTTGTTACATTTTCTTTCCTTTTTAACATTTGTGTTCTCGGCTAATAATACATACGGCGTTTTTTTCGGTGGTTGTTTGCATATTTGCAGTGTGGCTTATTGGTATGGTTTTCGTAATCCCATTATGATGCCACTAATTGTGTACATGCCTCTCTCTGGATCATATATGACTCGCTTATTTTGATTCAGAGCCTATTCAAGGCATTCTTTTTTATTTATAGTCCTTGTTGCTATGGTTTCCTTTCTGTGTTTATGGAGATCTACAGTCTGCCAGAGCCAGCGAAGTATACTGGTTTGAGCACTGGGCTAGGACATTGGGAGACCCTGGTCGAATTCCTGCTCAGCCAGGGAAACTTACTGGGTGACCTCTGGCAAGTCACACTCTCTCGGCGTCAGAGAAAGCTAAAGGCAACACTCCTCTGAACCAATTCTGCCATGCAACAGCAGCAGCAACAACAATGCCCTTAAATATTTGAGGTGATGTCATACTGAAGATGGAGCAAGCCTGTTTTCTGCTGCTCCAGAGACTAGGACATGGTGCAATGGCTTCAAACTTCAGAAAGAGAGATTCTGTCTAAATATTAGGAGGAACTTCCTGATGGGGGTAACAGCAGTTTGGCAGTAGAATTCATGGCTGCCTCAGTGCAGTGTGGTGGAATCTCCTCCTTCGGAGGATTTTGAAGAGAGGCTGGATGGCACACTGTCAAAGGGAGGACTTAGGGTTGTGTCTTCCTGCATGGCCAAAGGAGGTTGGACTGGATGGCCCTTGGAGTCTCTTCCAGCTCTAGGATTCTGTGAAACAGGATCTTGTCTGGGAAGAAAAAAGTTTTATTCAGTGTTTTTGCAAAGGCATGTGGCTGAGATGAAGGGCCTTGAAGGCATCTTCATTGAAAGAGATGGATGTTGGTTTATGGGGCCATGAAGGATTTCTGTGTGTCCTAAATCCTGTGACTAGTAAGATTGGACTAGTGAGTTCCAATGACCAAGATGGTAAATAAATCAAAATCTAGATGGTGTCCTCTCTTTCTGTGAGTTCCCTTCCGTTAGCAGTTGTGCTTTTGGGGTGTTCAGTCCATGGTTGGAAAATTGAGGTGTAACAACTGTAACTCTTTCACAAGAACATAGATTCTTTTTGAAGTCCCCACTTGGTAGAGCCAGTGGATCCCTTGGATTTACCTGTGTTGATTCAACAGTTCATGAAATAGATTTATTCTACTGTTACCCTGATTTCTGGGGTCCCTTGGGGGACACCTCAATGTGCTCCACGTGATGGGGAATGGGAACTAGCCAGAGCACAAGCAATAGCCATGCGAGAGGCAGGGTAACCTAGCGGGGTCTTTTTACCCAGTTTTTATGGGGTCAGGCCAAGCCAAAAACCAAACCAAGATATGCAATAAATGATTTTATTGAATGCAGGTCTCACGCACCAACGCAATCACGCACACACACCCCCAAGAGCTATTAAGAAACAAAAGAGAGGAAATTGGATAGGGGAGTATTAAAGGGGTACAGCTGGGGTGATACTACACCTTTTCCTGAAGTCCCTGGTCCAGGAAAAACAGCGGAGAAGTGGGGCTCAACACGGAGAGGGCTGAGGGGATCACTCAACGGACGGAGCAACAGTCCCATCTGGGGTGACCGGGAGTGATCCAAAGAAACGCTCAAAAACCAGGCCTGTTTGTAGGGGGAAAAGTACCTGGAGGGCTAATCCTTTCCCGGGGAGAAGAATGGGTGTTGGAGCGATAACAAAGCTCCACCATGGTAATTTCCTTTGTGTGATGGGATTGCGAAGGGTTGCCAAAGTCTCAGGATCTTCGGCTGTGTTAGTTTGTGGTGTGACTTCATGTAAATGGTCCTCGCCTGATGGAATATTTGCTCAGCTTGGGGCAAACACACTAATCTCCTCAAGCCAGTGTCTAGGGGCTGAGGACCCTTTGTTTATTGTGGGTTTGCACAGCTTGAGGCCTCCTGGGGCTACGTGACCGGGGATTTTACTGACCTGACCTGGTTTTCGATCCTTTGACCATTGCTGCCTACGTGCCCATCCGGGTGACCTCTCAGGCATATTGAATCATATTTTAATATCAAAATGGTAGGCCCCGGGATAGGGTGTTTCCAGTGAGATAACACTACAGGGTTCCATTCCTGTGTTACAGACCCTTGGCAGGTAAGCAACAGCTGTTCAGTGCCTTCCATGTTCATTGTTGTTGTTTTCTGTCCAGCTGACTTTGGATGATGGAAATCCTATGGATAAGAAACCTCACAGAACACTGACCAACAATGTCCCTGCTCAGGTTTTGCAACCTCAGAGCGGTTGTGGGGCTTCCTTGGTTGAATTAATCCATCTGTAATGTAGTTGTTGAGAGCCAGCATGGTATAGTGGTTGGAAGATCAGACTCTGGGAAACCAGGGGTCAAGTCCCCACTTGGCCATGGAGACCCACTGGCTCACCTTGGGCAAATCACTCACTCTCAGCTTCAGAGGAAGACAATGACAAACCCCCTCTAAATGAATCTTGCCAAGAAAGCCCCATGATAAGTTTCTCTTAGGGCCACCATAAAGTCAAAAATGAACTTGAAGGCATACAACAACAAATAATAAATATTGTCTTCCTCTTTTCTTATGCCTTTCCACCTTACCAAGCATTATTGGGTTTTCCAGTGAGTCATGTCTTCTCATGATACGTCCAAAGTATGACAATCTCAACTATGTCATCTTGGCTTCTAGGGAGAGTTTAGCCTTGTTTTGCTCTGAGACACACTGATTTGTCTTTTTGGCTGTCCATGGTCTCTGCAGGACTCTACTCCAGCAACACATTTCAAATCTCTTCCTCTCAGCTTTCTTCATTGTTCAGCTTTTCCAGCCGTACAAAGAAATCATAAATATTGTGGGCTGAATGATCCTGACTTTGGCCCTTCGATGTAGCCCTTGAATCCCCGAGATTGCAGACACAGGTCCTATGCATTGCTCCCCATTGCTAAGGGGACAGTAGTCACATGAGCAATGCCCAGGCCCAGAAGCAGATAAAAGGCCTTTGTCCATCCCAGCTGCCACTGCCCTGGCCTTGGAGGGAGAGAAGGAAAAAACATAAATGGTGAAGGGCCTGGAAACCATGAAGCCCTTTGAGGAACGGTTTAGGGAGCTGGGGATGTTTAGTCTGCAGAAGAGAAGATGAAGAGGGGGCATGAGAGTCAAGTTTAAATATTTGAAGGGATGCCATGTAGAGGAGGGAGTGGGCTTGTTTTCTGCTGCTCCAGAGACCAGGACAAGGAGCAGTGGATTCAAGCTGCAGGAAGGGAGATTCCACCTGAACCTCAGGAAGAACTTCCTGATGGTCAGAGCTGTCCAGCAGTGGAATCTGCTGCTGCCTCCGTGAAGCGTGGTGGAATGTCCTCCTTCTTTGGAGGGTTTTAAGCAGAGACTGGATGGCCATCTGTCGGGAATGCTTTGCCAGGTGTTCCTGCATGGCAGAAGGGGGCTGGACTGGATGGCCCCTGGGGTCTCATCCAACTCTATGATTCTATTATATCTGTTGGACTTAATCCCCTCCTAGGCAGCCATTCTTCTTTCCTTTTTCATCCTGTCTTAATTAGATTGTAAGCCTGAGAGCAGGGAACTGTTTTGTTGTTCCTTTCCTAGTAAAGTGCAATGTATGATGATGGTGCTATATAAATAAATAATAGAGGAGGAAGAGGAGGAGGGGGGCGGACACCTTCAGTTGTACAATGTCAGCCTTCAGCCCAGGGCATAGTAGCCCAAACGCCTTATAAGTAGATGAGGGTGGGTTTGCACGATGCAGGTACGTTATTCACTTCTGGGTATCTTGGTTCCCTGTCTCTAAATCTGATTTCCTGCCATGGGTGATTCAGAGGAGACGAGTTACACGTGAGAACCGATGGTCTGGATTCACAGAGAGGTGGACCGTATCGGCCTCTGCTTCCAAGTGGCCGGTACTGCCTGCAGCTTCTCAGCGTGCTTAGCTAAGCAGCTGCATAATTAGGCTGCCCGATTAATCCCACAAACAGCGTGGCAAACCTAGTAGATGCAGAAGAAACACAGGGGCAGCGGAGGGCTCTTTAATTGGGTATCGGAGGCAGAACGAGGGCTCCTGTTTAAGCTCACCAAATTTCAGTTAGGAGAGAGGCAATTTTCTTCTGCAATCAGGCAGCGGGAGCATATGTAGGAATGTTTGGTATCTGTACCAAGCAGAGTGCAGCGTAGCCAGTGCAATATGAGTTTGTGGTAGAAAATAAGAGAAAATGCTCAGGATCCTTGTGTAAGGTAAGAAGAGAGAAAAAATATATTTATTGTTTCAGGAAATCCATTTTGGCATAGGAAAGGGGATAGGTAAAAGGTGATTACCTAAATTTCAGTAAAAGAGCCCCTAAGGCTGGCGGTCAGGTGTGGATGTAAGCCATCCTGAGCAAGCAGGAGCCTCTTGGATGCCCCCTTCCCAGACAAAAAGAGACAGGGGACTAACTGACTTTTGGAAGAAGGGGGAAGGGACCTCTGCAGGCAGGCATGAAGCAGAAAAGACTTGAATACCTAGATTGAAGAAAGAAACAGAGAAGAGAAACCAAAGGGCAGGCAGGATCTCTAGAATTCCCTCTTCTGCATCATTTTACACAAGTGTCGGTGCTTCTTTGCTTCCAACAGAAGGCAACGCCACATTAATCTTCAGTTCTCACAGATCCCAGACAAGATCCTTTGGCAATGTACAGCCCAGCCAAGGCTCATGTAAGATCACGCTCGCCAGCCCTGGACCCCAAGCTTGCAAGTAACTTGCAGATTTAACTTTTGCACAATGGACCCCAAGCTTGCAAGTAACTTGCAGATTTAACTTTTGCACAATGGAGATACTCACATTTCAGGTGTGGAGCCATGTGGGTGTACCATGGCACATTCATATGTGCTGCATATTGCACACGGTTGCCTATTGCTGTGCATTGTTGTTCCACATGGATGCATCCTGTGCGTACCCACCAATGCAGAACGCATAGTTGTGCAATGCTGCAATTTTCTAATTCTCAAAAACTCGCTGAGCATGAACTTGTATTCTGTCTGGTCCAACTGCTTGATATACATCTGGTCCAACCCCTTGATATACAAGAATACATGACTAAAGGCCTCCTGAAAGATGGCCATCCAACCTCTGTTCAAAGACCTCCATGCTCTGAGGCGGTCCATTCCACCGTCAATCAATCTTTGTAGTCAGGAAGTTCTTTCTAGTGTTTAGGTGGAATCTCTTTTTTTTGACATTTGAATCCACTGAGTCTTCATTCTAACTTATGGGGCACCACAAAAGAAGCACACTCTATCTTCTACATGGCGTCCCTTCAGATATTTAAAAATGGCTGGATCTTGTCACCTTTCAATCTTCTCTTCCAGCAACGGAATATATGCAGCTTCCTAAGTTCTCCCTCCTCAGGCTTGGTTTTCAGACCTTTAACTGTCTTGGTTGGTCCTCTCCAGGCATGTGAAAAGGACCTTGGAATTATTATGATTGTAAATTGGACATGAGCCAGCAGTGTGACACTGCAGCAAAGAAGGCAAATGCTTTCCTAACCTGCATTATTAGAAGCACAGTTTCCTTGTCTAGGGAAGTAGTAGTCCCACTGCATTCTGCATTAGTCAGACGTCATCTGGAAGGCTGCATTCAGTTCTGGGTGCTTCATTTTGAGAAGGATGTAGACAAGTTGGAGCAGGTTCAGAGAAGGGCGACAGGGATGATAAGAGGAATGGAGAACAAAACAAATGATAAAAGGTTGAAAGAGTTCGGCATGTTCAGCCTATTGAAAGGAAGACAGAGGAGTGGCACGATGACCCTCTTTAAATACCTCAAGGGTTGCCCCGGAGAGAAGGGGCAGGCCTGTTCTCTGCTGTCCCAGAGGGTAGGACCAGCTCTCATGGTTTGAAGTTACAGAAGAATTGATTCCGGTTGAAGATGACTATGAATTTCTTGACTATGGGGGCAGTTTGGCAGTGGAGCCAATTCCTTAGAGAGATGTTGAGGTTTCCTTCCCTGGAGGTCTTAAAAAAGAGGCTGGACTGTCAACTGCAGGTTACGTTCTGGCTGGATTTCCTGCCTTCAGTGGGGAGCTGGGCTTGATGGCCCGTGGGGCCCCTTCTGTGGCCATTTCCGCACCAGTCTGTTACAGCGCGATGATTGCGCTTTCAACCTCCTATGGAATCCTGGGGTTTGCAGTTTCGGGAGGGGCTGGCCAGCCCCTCCCGAAACTGCAAACCCCAGGATTCCATAGGAGGTTGAAAGCGGAATCATCGCGTTATAACAGTCTCGTGCGGAAATGACCTATGCTTTCTTCCAGCTAGTCACTGATGTTGGGTCTCAGGACATTTCCACACTACACTGTTCTAGTGCTGTTATTCCACTTTCAACCTCCTCCGGAATCCTGGGGTGTGCAGTTCAGGGAAGGACCTTTAGAATTCTCAGCCAGAGAGCCCTTGGACCTTAGGAAACTACAAATCCCAGAATGCCAGAGGAGGTTGAAAGTGGAATAATAGCACTGTGACAGTGTAGTGTGGCAATGGCCTCAGTCATTACCAGGAGAGTTTGACTGTATACTTTTAAAATGTATTGACTGAGTCTGGTTCAGGTATGTGGAATTCTGCTATAAATGTAAATATAGGTATCTATGATATGGGAAGCCTATGTGAGCATAAAGGGAAACATTACGGACCGACAGGTAGTTCGAAAAGGCTAAAATTACGCACTTATGGGTAGAGGCAGGAAGAACTTTAATAAGAACATTATCAAATTTTAAGTAAATAACTCATTACTCTCTAACTATGGGAAGGTAGGAAGTTATACAGAATATCTATTGCATCAGAATATATTGTATTATGTGAAAAAAGTTGAAGAAAACATTGATATGAAATGACGACAATTGTGTATAATAAGTGTATAATCAGCCGCTTTATTTTGTTAAAGTATTGAAAAACACTTTATATTAATATTCAGGAAGGAAATATGTATAAGCTCTTACGTATCATGTGCATTCTTTTTGTATAAAAAAAAAAATTAAAAAATTATATGCTATGTATGATTGGCTACCTAGTTACTTTACAGAGTATAATTAGTGACTTTTACTTGTGGGTTCCAAAATTGGTGGCCATTTTATATTAGTTCAATTTTTAGCCAGATAACTTTTCATTTTCCTTTCATTTTTAATTAAATAATTTGAGTTAGATGGTTTTAATTAAATAACTTTGTTTTAATCAAAAGATAATTGAAAGGTAACGTTTTGCTAATACGTTACCCCCTAAAGGACGAGTCATGAGCAACACGCTTGAATTCCTTTTTTGGCCAATGAAGTGACAAATTGGACACTTAATTTTCTTTTTCTCTCCAGAGCAACAATCTGTTTTGTTTACTCACGGTTTTTTAAACGTCAATGAGCACATTTTTCATCTGCTTTGCTCTTTTATTTGGCTGTTTATGCTGTCTTATCATAATCTTTGAAAAATCAGCTTTCTTAAATGGTTCTTGTTTGCTGCTTCAAGGGTATTGAAAAGGTGGAGGGCAGAATCCCCAACTGCAGAAAATTAGTGTGTCAGGGGTATAGGTTGATCTGGAACTCTTCTCCCTGGCAGTCTAGATTTCTACATGCAGGGAATGTTTTGTCCTTCTGGTCAGACAAAGCTTCCACTTATGACCCCAACTGGAAGAGCTCAGACCGAAGAGCTGTCTCACAGCTTTCTTGCGGCCTGAATGTCCTGTCCTTTCTCTTCCAGGAGGAGCACAAGCAACTGAACAACATGCTGGGATTCGAGGTGACAGCCATGCTCTGTGTCCCCGTCATCAGCAGGGCCACGTCGCAGGTGGTCGCCCTGGCCTGTGCTTTCAACAAGCTTGGAGGAGAGAAGTGAGTCAAGGGCCTGCCTGGAAATCGGGGTGTAGTACTATATAGCTCGGCCCCAGGCTATCTGGAGGCTGTGTTTTCCTGTATGAACCTGCCTGGACGTTAAGAACTTCGTGGGGAGCCCCTTTGTCTTGGTTGCCTTATCTTCCCAGAGACATTGGACAAGAATGTGGAAGAGGGCCTTCTTGGTGGATGCTCCCAGGTTTGGAACTCCCTCCCGAGGGCGGTGTCTGGGCTCACCCTGTGGAAGCCCAAGAACGAGACCAAGAAAGCCCTGTGCCGTGCATTTCTCTCTCAGGCTGTGGTACAAACAGTGTCGTACCGCCAGTTTATTCATTTGATTCCCATCTTGTTGTTTGCACGGGTTGTTTGCTCATCAAATTTGCAGATGACACCAAATTGGGAGGGGTTGCTAATACGCCAGAGGACAGGATCAAAATTCAAAAGGACCTGGACAGATTGGAGAGCTGGGCCAAGGCTAACAAAATGAAATTCAACAGAGAGAAGTGTAAGGTCCCACACTTAGGTAGAAAAAATGGAATACAGAAATATAGGATGGGGGACACATGGCTGGATAGCAGTACCTGTGAAAGGGACCTAGGAGTCTTCATAGACCACAAGCTGAACACGAGTCAGCAGTGTGATGCGGCAGCCAAGAAAGCCAATGCAATTCTCGGCTGCATCAACAGGAGTACGGCATCTAGATCGAGGGAGGTACTGGTGCCACTCTACTCTGCCTTGGTTAGACCTCATCTTGAATCCTGTGTCCAGTTCTGGGCACCCCAATTCAAGAAGGACATGGTCAAGCTGGAGCAAGTCCAGAGGAGGGCGACCAAAATGGTGAGAGGTCTGGAAGCCATGCCCTAGGAGGATAGACTTAGAGCGCTGGGTATGTTTAGTCTGCAGAAGAGAAGGTTGAGAGCTATGTTTAAATATTTGAAGGGATGCCATGCAGAGGAAGGAGTGGGCTTGTTTTCCGCTACTCCAGAGACCAGGACAAGGAGCAATGGATTCAAGCTGCAGGAAAGGAGATTCCACCTGAGCCTCAGGAAGAACTTCCTGACAGTCAGGGCTGTCCGGCAGTGGAAGATGCTGCCTCCATGGAGCGTGGTGGAGTCTCCTTCCTTGGAGGTTTTTGAGGAGAGGCTGGATGGCCATCTGTCGGGAATGCTTTGAGGGTGTTCCTGCATGGCAGGGGGTTGGACTGGATGGCCCGTGTGGTCTCCTCCAACTCTACATTTCTATGACTGTATGATTCTATGATCCACTATGTGTTCCAAGGTTCCCACCAACATTTCCCCAAGGGGCCCTTTTCTATTCCCAGTTGCAGCAGGCAGAACAGCAGAGAAAATGTGAGCATTTGGGAAACCGGGAAGACATCGTCCCACATTGGGACAGAGACAAATGCCAGCTAGGAAAAAAATGCTTCCAAGATACACCCTAAACCACTGCGAGAGGTCAAAAGGGAGGGTACCCGGTGAACCTCCAGCGGCCAGGAGTTCTGCAGTTAGAATTAACATTTTGCTCTGCCCGTCCCTGCAGCTACACAGAGGTCGATGAGCACAAGATCCAGCACTGCTTCTGCTACACCTCCACGGTGCTGACCAGCACGCTGGCCTTCCAGAAGGAGCAGAAACTCAAGTGCGAGTGCCAGGTGAGTGGCGGGCATCTCTTGTTGTGTTGCTTTCCGGCTCAGTTCTTGGTGTAGGTACGGACACTTGAAGCTTCAGCTTAAGGGACCTTGGGCCCTCCTTCTGGAGGAGCCTCTTGGGCATTGAGATCTTTATCTATGGTCCTGTCCTGCCCGTCCTTCTTGTCTGAGGTTAGACTGGGACCACCGAGTAACAGGGCCTTTTCAGGTAGGGCGTCATGGCAGCTGTATTCAAATATTTGAAGGGATGTCATATGGAGGATGGAGCAAGCCCATTTTTTGCTGCTCCAGAGACTAGGAAACGGAGCAATGGCTTCATACTTCAGAAAAAGAGCTTCCACCTAAACCTTGGGAAGAACTTCCGGACAGTAAGAGCAATTCAACAGTGGAATCCTCTGCTGCCTCAATGGAGTGTATTGGAGTCGCCTTCTCTAGGGGGTTTTAAACAGAAGCTAGATGGCCATCCATCAGAGGGAGTGCTTTGATAGTGTCGTCCTGCATTGCTGAATTGGGGTTGGATTGGATGGCCCTTGGGGTCTCTTCCAACTGTAGGATTCTAGGATTCTATGACTTTGCTTTGGGAATTTCAGTGACCCTCTGAATGAGAAATCTCCAAGTCTTCAACAGCCCACCTCAGATCTTGTAAGCTCAGTTTCCCTGCTCATGTCTCACACAGTAAAATCAGCTGTGACTCTCTGTATTAAATCCATGACCTTCCTCTAAGGCTGAGGGAGTGTGGGTTGCCAGCAGTCACCCGGTGGGTTTCTGTGGCTGAGTGGAGAGTCTAATCCTGGTCTCCCATCACTCAAATCACTACAGAGCACGGCCCCTCACAGGGTCTTCTTGGCCAGGTTTCTTCAGAAGAGGTTTGCCATAGCCTTCCTCTAAGGCTGAGACAGTGTGATTTGCCGAAGGTCACACAGTGCATTTCCCTGGCTGAGTGGGGATTTGAACTCTGGCATCCCTGAGCCCTAGCCTGGCCTAAATACCCTAAGGACACCAGAGCCCATCTGATCTTGGAAGCTAAGCAGGGTCAGCCCTGGTTAGTACTTGGATGGGAGACCGCCAATGAATCCCAGGGTGCTGTAGGCTGTATTTCACAGGGAGGAACTGGGAAAACCACCTCTGAGGATTCCTGGCATAAGAAAACCCTGTAAAATATATGGGGTTGTCATAAGTCAACTTGAACACACGTATGCATACATACTCCTGGAGTGCTAGTCCAAAATTGAAACCATTACATCACATTGTCTATAAAGATGCAGATCGGGGTGTGGGGGCAGCAGTCCTGTCCAAAACAGGACTTTTGTGGAAGAAAAGCTGCCTGTTTTTATGGCTGTGCTTCCAGCTGCCTCTTTTTTTTTTAAAAAAAGGAACACTCTCTTTTGTGCAACTCCCAGACATCCCTGTCAACTCAGACAGAGCTGTCCAAAAATTACTTAGAGCTCAGTCATTGAACATTTAGACGTACACACGCGCAAGCAGAACAGCCCCCCGCAGCCCCTGGAAACCTGTGAATATGCAGCTTGTGCTCCTTGCTGTTCTGATCCTGCGAAAAGGCAGAGGGTAAGCCCAAGGGGTAAACAGACTCAGCAGGACTCTGCTGAGTTTCCGGAGCAGCCCCGGAGCCAAAACAGCGGGAGGGGGGCCAGAAGGGCACGGTCAAAGGCTCGCAGCCCTGCTAGTGCCAACGCGATGGTGATATTAAAGGAACGTGCAAAGCAGGGATGCAAGAAGCACACTGAGATGAAGAGAAAGTCGTGAGAGCATCAGGCAGGAGTCAAGAAGAGCCAAACACAGTTGGATCAGCGCCTGCTGGTGCCAATTTCCTCTGGAAACAGGATCTGAGGCAGACGGGTGGAAGGAAGACGAGGATTAACCTCTGCTGGAGGCTCTAGGCACTTCAGTTGCCTTTGAGTTTCAGTTTCCTTCTTTTCTCTTTGTTTCGCCATCAACAAAGTTTCGTAGTTTCATAGCACCTTAAAAACAAACTGGTTTTATTTGGCATGCACATTTTCATGGACTCCCACTCTGGCGTATAAATAGAGCGAGTGATTGATTGATTGATTGATTGATTGATTGACTTCGTGGGATACGTCTGTGGAGATGTGCTGCAGCCCACAAAACCTTATGCCAAGTAAAGTCTGTGAGTTCTTCAAGGCTTCACAAGACACTTTGTTGTTTTTACTACAACAGCATAAAATGGCTATTCTCACCACCACCCAGTTTTTTTATTCTCTAGATGTGCATTCTCAGACTGAAGTAGTTTCCACCTGCAGTCTTCCATCGTGTAGACAAGAACTTCCACCATTCTGGAAAGACCTGGGTGGATCTTTTAGGAGTGTTGTATATTCCTGCATGGCAAGAAAATCGGGCCATGTGGTCCATTCCAGCTCGAAGATTCCATGATTCTCTGATAAGAATAGAAAGAGGGTTCGAAAATATTTGAAAAATGAGAGAAAAACATGTTCTTCAAGTGTTGAGAAACATTGATAAGAATCCTGGAGTGATGAAGAGCTTCGCAGTTCGTGAGTTATTCTGCACAAAATTCACATATGGTTGTTTTGTGCAGAAAACAGCATTTGCAACATTTGCAATTCAGGACTTATTCTGCACAAAGTTTGCATATGGTTGTTTTGTGCAGAAAATACCATTAATTCCTGTGCAGGAATTTCTGCATTGAAATGGTATGTTCTACATGGAAAATGCCGTTTTCTGCACAAAGCAACCACATGCAAATTTTGTATGGAGGGGTCCCAAATTGTGAATCTCGTTTGAAAGCTGTGTGGGTTTTGAAAGCTTTTTGTGCAGTGGAAAGAAAACTGCTGAAATTGTTCATTGCTAGCTTTGAGAAGACACTCAGGCCATTTCCGCACTAGCCTGTTATAGCACTATGCTTCTACTTTCAACATCCTATGGCATCCTGGGGTTTGCAGTTTCGGGAGGGGCCGTCCGGAAATGGAAATGGTGCGGAAATGGCCTCAGTGAAGAATCACATCCCTGTTCTATGACGACAGTTCTTCCAGCTGCAAAACTATAGCTAGACACTGTATAGGGGCTTCCTGAATCCCTCTTGCCCACTAAACAGGTTTGAAAGCTGCCCTCTTGGGCAGAAAGAGTGTTGCAAAATGAGGTACTCCTTTTGCAACATTCCAAAAAAAAAAATATGCTCACATTGCCCCAGGTTACTCAGGCATATATGAGCCACGGATTTCTGGCCACATCTGTAGACAACAGAGGGATAAAGAATATTCAACAAGTGCCCAATCATTGATGAAAAAGGAAGTTTTGGGATTCCACACCAATGAAATCTAGATGCTGCGAGATTTTTAAAAGATTTCTTGGAACTTTTTCTGCAGTGAATTCAGCCCTGGTGAAAAGCTTAATTTTCAGCACAGGAAAGTTTTTTTTTTTCTGTATAGAGAATCTGCACACACACACACAAAAAAGTTCCATGAACAGAAAATCTTATTTTCTGTGCAAAAAATCCAAGGAAAGTATTCTTGCTTGCTTGTTCGCCTGTTTTGTTTTGTTTTTGCATTGTTGCAAAATTGAAAACAACATAGTTTTTGAGGACTTTTTCATTGATTAAACAATTTGTTCTTCTATGAGAATGGCATGCCTAGGAGCCGCACATGCCTGGAAGTTGCCCAAAGATCTGTCACTTCCTGGCCGGGTTGTTCTCTCTCTGGAACAGACCTTCTTCTCCTGCCAGAGGAAAGAACCCAACTGTCTGGCTGGCACCCCATTATGCTTCATGCTCTGGTTTCCAACAGTTCAGTTTTCCATCCCACTCCATCTCTTCCAACACTATCCAAGCCTCCTCCCCAGGGAATGCTAAACATATCATGGATGGTTTCCGAATGACGGAATCGGATGAGCACCCAATGAATTTGGGTGGCTGTTCCTGTGCAGAAAGGGAACAGTATTCTTGGACAAATGAATTTGCACCATGATTCCTGCTGGCCAGGAGGAATATTTGGCTGTCACGTTGCAGCAGGACAATTAAGTGGAAGCTCTGGAGAGACACTTAATTATTTCTTTATCTTCTGTTAATTCAGGAAGGAAGGAGACAGAAGAGGGAGAAGATATTGTTTATCTCCAGCACAAATGGAGGAGGGAGAAAACCAGGAGAAAGGAGATAGGAACAGGGGTGGAAAACACCACAGTATTTGAACCTCAGGGCCCCGGATCTTCCCTTTTCCTGTTCTTATCCAACTCCAGCATTGCTGAAGAGTAACTTGCTACCTGTCAGGTAGTTACCACCTTCTGTAGGGGCAGGCCAAGGTCATAATGAAATTACTTTCCCAAAGTAATTCAGTGAGCAAAAGTTTGAGAGCCACCGGAGTAGATGACCTTTGGGTTTCTTTCCAACTGGTGCTGCCGTGAAAGCAGCTTCAATCTATGGTGATCCTATAAAGAAAAGCCTCAGTCATCCACAAACTATGTGAGCAACTGTGCCTTCCACAGCTGAGTCAAACCACCATTAATATGGTCTTCCACGTTGCATACTGCTTTCCGCTTTACTGCGCGTTATCATCTTTTCTAATGAGTCGTGTCATCTCATGGCATGTCCAAAGTAGGACGGCCTCAGTTTAGTCATCTTGGCTTCTTGGGAGAGTTAAGGCTTGGTTTGCTCTTGGACCCATTTATTTATCTTTTTGGCATTCCAGGGCATCCACAAACGTCTCCTCCAGCGCCACGCTCAAGTGACTTGATTTTCTTCCAGCCAGCTTTCTTCACTGTCCATCTTTTGCATCTGTATGCAGAAACTGGAAATACTGAATGATCCTGATTCAGTGATGTATCTTTACAATCCAGTCTCTTTATAGCAGCCATCCACATCTTAGTTGTTCTGGCTCCCACACCTGGAAATGTCTCTCCAAAACCTTCGATGGCCAACTCAGAAACAGTACTAGCGCTAAGAATCCTTCTCTCTTACCATCTGCGAGCATGAAGTGCCCTCTTGTGGCACTGGCAGGCACTACGGGTAATGGCGTGGGGGAACAGCGGCACACCTAGGTCATTTCTACACTACGCTCTTACAGCACGATTATTCCACTTTCAACAGCCTATGGAATCCTGGGGTTTGCAGTTGAGAGAGGGGCCAGCCGGCCCCTCTCTCAACTGCAAACCCCAGGATTCCATAGGCTGTTGAAAGTGGAATAATCGTACTGTAAGAGTGTAGTGCGGAAATGGTCCTAGTGCATTTGATGCTGAGGGTGGTTTGTTTTTTTAACACCCCCGAGAGAGGGAAAGCAATAGCAAAGGAAAGGAGACAAGGTCATGAAGGAAAATTGGAGAAGTAGGGTCTGTCGATGGATTCCCTGTCCTATGTTTACTGGTTAGTGACAAGTGCAAAAAGTTACATTCCTGTAGAATAGGTAGAGTATAGCACGCAGCCCTCTCCAGGGGGTTGCACAGAGCCTCACCTACTGCATGAGTTACATTTCTAGCAGAGCTTGGAAAAGTCATCAGCTTGGTGGGGGTGAAGGTGGATTCTGGAAGTTGTCATCCAAAACAAGGTAAATTTCTAAGCTCTGAGATGTGCAGGATTGCGTGTGCCCCATGGGGCCTGCTTCTCATTGGCCTCTGCCGCTAAGTCACACTGCTCATAGAATACTAGAATCCTAGAGTTTGGAAGAGACCCCAAGTGTCATCCAGTCCAACCCCCTGCTATGCGGGAACACCCTCAAAGCCTTCCCTTTGACAGATGGCCAGCCAGCCTCTGCTTAAAAACCTCCAAAGAAAGAGACTCCACCACACTCCCAGGCAGTAGCATATCCTGAAGTCAGACTGCATTCTTCCTGATGTTTAGGTAGAATCTCTTTTCCTGGAGTTTAAAGCCATTGTTCCAAGTCCTAGTCTCTGGAGCAGCAGAAAACAAGCTTGCTCTCCCTTCCATTTGGCATTCTGTCAAACATGTAAACATGGTTGTTATGTCAGCTCTTCTCCAAGCTAAATGGGGGACACGTGGCTGGATGGGAGTACGTGTGAAAGGGATCTAGGAGTCTTCATAGACCACAAGCTGAGCATGAGTCAGCAGTGTGATGCAGCAGCCAAGATAGCCAATGCAATTCTTGGCTGCATTAATACAAGTATGGTGTCTAGATCAAGGGAGGTACTGGTACCACTCTACTCTGCTTTGGTTAGACCTCATCTGGGCACCCCAATTCAAGAAGGACATGGCAAGCTGGAGCACGTCCAGAGGAGGGTGACCAAAATGGTGAGGGACCTGGAAGCCATGCCCATTTCTATGATTCTATACATATACCCAACTTTCTAAGCCACTCTTCCTTTTGCCACTTTTTAAACCAGTTTCTGACCCGGGTGGTGATGAAGCCAGTGGCGTCAGCCCATTCCACCTTCTCCTGGTGGAAGGAAGGGTACGGTTGTGGTCATGCTACTTGCACAAGACCCCATGGGAATTCTCCTCAAGGCAGGAGCTGCTGCCCTCATTGGAAGTTCTAGTGGATGCAATACTTGCTGGTGGCATTTAGGCACTGACCACAAAACACCCCCTTTCTGGCTGCACCCAAAGCCAACCACTCCCATCGCCATGTCCTTGGTGCACCACTGTTGGAGGAGAACGCCATTGTGGAATGATATTGGAGAGGGGGAGGCATAAGCCAAGGTCCACCATTCCTGAAGCAGGATGCACGACAATTACCTGACCCTCGTTTATGGTTGATAGGCGTGGAAATGGATTGGGCAGGAGAGGATTATTGACGTCAGGACAGCAGTGGGCTCTAGGGAGGGCTGAGAGCACAGGGGTGGGAGCAAGTGTCTTCCATACACAAGGTCCCAGGTTCACACACAGGTGCAGCTACTTGGAGGTTTGTTCGGCAGCAGGTAGCCAGTGATAAGAGAAAGGCTCTTTCTGTCCCCCCACCCCACCTGACGGACTAGAGAGTTTCTGCCCTTGTAGACAATACCAGGAAGAGAAAAGCACATTCAAAAAAGTTTGAGAAATTGTCAAAAATAAATGTTTCTTGAATGTTGGGAAACTCAAAGAAGGAGAATCCTGAACTGATGAAAATCTATGCATGTCAGGACTTACCCTGAAAAAATTCACACATGCGCTAGAAAACATTTTTGCACAGAAAATAGTATTCTGCACAGAAATAATATTTTCATCACAGAAAATTCTGTTACCTGCACAGAGAATGCTGGGGTTTTTGCACCCAAACAACAAGAACCTGTAGGTGAATTTTATGCAAAGTTAAGTCCCAAATAATGAGACTTTCTCACAATGGACAGAGAACTGTTCAAAAAATTATTTGTTGCTTCCTTCAGTAACAAAATTAGCACAGCATTCCATCCCTAGATGATGCCCCTGGTGAAACAAAGTGGCCTGACTTGGTAGGAGGTGAGAATTTCCTAGGTTCCTCTTACGTTAAATAGGAAAAGGGAGAATTCCAGGTAAGTGCAGCTTTTGCCAGCATATCAAGGGAAAATATACCTGCTAAGGCCATGACATTGGAGCAGGGGGAGGGGGGCTTGTCATAGCTGAGAAAAGTTACTCTGGGGGCTACAACCACCTCCCACCAGTGGCAGGAAGGATCCTTGGGGTTGTAGTTCAAAAAAGTAACTTCTTCGGTCTCTGGTTCTTATAAGCCATCTAGTCTCCAAACCCCCTACCCAAGTGCAGAAAATCCAAAGTAGATTATTAATTCAATTGAGTACCCATAGATCTATAGGTATGGATTGGTAGACGAATTCCAGCTAGAGTAAACCAAGTCTATCAGTTTTTCAGTGGTGAGTCAAGATGTAGGTAGGTCCAACTGATTCAATGGTTCTACTCCAATATCAATTAACAATAGGATCTAGGCTTTATGAGTCTGGATGTCCCTTCAGTCCAAGCCAAGGTTGCATATCTTTCAATTAGTCCTAACATTTCTGGGTGGTTCTTTTACTTCCCAGGAGAACGGAGATGAGCGGAAGCAATGAAATCCCACTGTGTTGTTGTTGTTATTGTGATTCTTTGCAGATAAAACATGACACTTTACAAGTAAAACAACGAAAAACAGTGGGTCCTGCCAAGGGCGTACAATCTACAATATATGTAATACAGAGAGAGAGGGGGAAGGAGAGAGAAGGCATTATAAACATATAAAACTGTAGAAT
The DNA here is from genome assembly GCA_948472985.1 of Iguana delicatissima. NCBI lineage: Eukaryota > Metazoa > Chordata > Lepidosauria > Squamata > Iguanidae > Iguana > Iguana delicatissima. Next base: position 418,162 of record CAOKZL010000509.1, on the reverse strand, counting down.
ACAATTGTACAATAAATTATCCAGATAAAATACAAAAAAAGTACAATATAATAGAAAGCAAACTGACAAATACACTTAAGCTATGCAAGATGATAAACCGGTGTTCAACTAAAATTCCAAAAGCTTTAGAAAGCAAAGCAAGTATTAATTATGACTAGGGAAGGAGCAATCTGCAAATGTTCAGGGAGAATTCCAAGAGTACGGCGCAGTGAGTGGAATGGACGAAGCCGAAGCTGAGCCAAGGAAGAAGGTGGGGCTGTTCTGGGCTTTCTCTCCCCGGTCCCGGCTGCATCCCTGCATTCAGGGGTAGATGGGGGAATCCCATGTCAGTGGGGCATTGAATCCACTCTGAGTTTTAGCATGGACTTTTAAGTAGTCCAAGATGCTGAACCTCTAGAATTGGAGGACAGTCTGGTCAGGGCTTGCAGAAGTGACTTTCATCAGGAACAGCGTTCAACTCCTTGCATATTGCCTTCAACATTCAGACAAAATCACAGAGCAGGTTCGGCACCAGAGGCATCTCAGGTGCTTCAGTGAACTTTGGGATTTTATGTAGCAAGATCAAAAGGTTCCGTCTCCCTTTTCCCCTCGCAGGCTCTTTTGCAAGTGGCCAAGAACCTCTTCACACATCTCGGTGAGTATCCTGAAAGAGCCTTTTTGTGCTTGTGTCAACGACATGGTCGTGGGCCAGCAGGCATCGCAAGGTGTGACGTGTGAGATTCTTTGATGTGAAGTTGTGGTCGTGGGAGTACCGGTGCCCTTGGCCAGTCTGGTTTGGGGGAGTCAGGGTCCAGTTTCCAAACAAAGTATGTTTTCCATCCTACTTTGCCATCACCAAGCGAGCTTCCATAATTCCCTCGTGTTCCCTCTGGGAAGAAGGCAAGAGGAGAAGAACTGATGAAAGACTGGGTTCTACTTTTCAGCCGAGTACACTTTCTGAGAGCGCCCCAACCCACCAAATAGGCAGGGGGTGGCTGTAGGTCTTTCCCATGCCTCCATTGGCTCAACTCTTAACACTAGCGTTTAGGCCACATATTTTTTTCTTAACTAAGCAAAAACAAGTATGCTTTGTTGCTTTGGCCTTTCTCACCAGCTGCTTCTCCCCTTCACAGATGACGTTTCCGTCCTGCTGCAGGAGATCATCACAGAAGCTCGGAATCTCAGCAACGCCGAAATGTGAGTCTCGCTGGGATGGGAGAAGCCAGCCGTCTCTCGGGTTTCTGGCACCTGCTCCCCTGGGGGCACGTGAATTCTTGGGGGCAGCATTCTCAAGGGCTTGTCATGCCCTGGATAACTTGCACTCCACAGACTTCACTCGGAGTTTATTTGTAGCAAAGCAAGGCACACAGCACACTTTGTCTGAAGTTGCTGGGACTAAAGGCGTACGTGGTGGCTACAAGTTTTATACCTTTCCATACAAATTTAGGCATGCAAAGCTCTGATGGAGAAAGGATCATAAATCTGACATCATCCCACCATTCTGGATGTTTCCCCAGACTCGCAGTTGTTTACACACGTTTCATCCTTGAGGCTGGAACATGTTTCCTGCCTCTTTATCTCTGAACGTTTCCAGTTCTCACAGCACCCTTTGGTGCTTTTGGTTTCCCCTCTCCGATCTTCTGCCCCCTCCTGGATACATTGTAGTAGCGGGCAATAAAGCAATTAACCATTTGGTACATTGGAATACACAGAGGTATAGTTGCAATCAAGAATTGTCCATTGATACTTTGTAGTTCTCTGACTAAGGCCACTTCCACACTACACTGTTCCACTTTCAACCTCCTATGGAATCCTTTGCAATTTAAGGAGGGGCCTTTAGAATTCTGAGCCAGGGAGCTCTTTGGCCTCAGGAAGCTACAAACCCCCGAATTCCACAGAAGGTTGAAAGTGGAATAATAGCACTATAACAGGGTAGGGCAGGTATGTCCTTTGAAGAGCGAGTAGAGAAAAGAGCTAGCGTGCCTTCACTCCCTCGAACAGCGACACTGCAGGGCTTGTCTGTGGCTGGCAGCTTATTGGCAACCATGTTGTCGCTGTTGCAAGTCATGTTTAACCTAGGTCAGCCTACCATGCAGTTTTCTTGGCCAGACAGTTTTCAGAGGTGGTTTTTCATTGCTTTCCTCTGAGGCTGAGAGAGTGGGACCTGCCCAGGGTCACCAAGTGGGCTTCCATGGCTGAATGGGGACTCGAACCTTGGTTTCCAAGAAGAGGCCTCGTCTGACATTCAAACAACTACACCACGTTGGCTCCATTGTTTGGTGCCTTCAAGTAGAGTCCAATTTGTGGTGGCTTCCTCATTGGGTTTTCTTGGGAAGGTTTCTACATGGAAGGCTTGCCACCACTGCCTTCCTCTGAGGCTGAGAGAGTGGGACATGCCCAAGGTCACGTAGTGAGTTTCCATAGTTGAGCAGGGATTTGAATTCTGGCCTTCCTAGTCCAACATTCACAGCACTACACCATGCTGACTCCACATTAGTGACCTCCACCTCCATAAGATTGGCATAGATCTTCTTGGATGAAGGAGCAGAGGGCGTGCTGAACAAATTTGCAGGTGATACCAAATTGGGAGGGGCTGCTAATACCCCAGAGGACAGGATCAGAATTCAAAAGGACCTTGACAGATTGGAGAGCTGGGCCAAAGCTAACAAATGAATTTCAACAGAGACCAATTTAAAGTCCTACACTTAGGCAGGAAAAATGGAATGCACAAATATAGGATGGGGGACACATGGCTGGATAGCAGTATGTGTGAAAGGGATCTAGGAGTCTTGGTAGACCACAAGCTGAACATGAGTCAGCAGCGTGATGAGGCAGCCAAGAAAGCCAATGCGATTCTTGGTTGCATCGACAGGAGTATGGTGTCTAGATCGAGGGAGGTAATGGTACCACTCTATTCTGTGTTGATTAGACTTCATTGGGAATCCTGTGTCCAATTCTGGGCACCTCAATTAAAGAAGGATATTGGCAAGCTGGAGTGTGTCCAGAGGAGGGCAACCAAAACGGTGAAGGGTCTAGAAGCCATGCCCTATGGAGAACGGCTTAGGGAGCTGGGTATGTTTAGTCTGCAGAAGAGAAGGTTAAGAGGGGACATGGTAGCCAAGTTTAAGCATCTGAAGGGATGTCGTGTCGAGGACGGAGAGGGCTTGTCCTCTACCACTCCAGAGACTAGAACAAGGAGCAATGGGTTCAAGCTGCAAGAAAGGAGATTCCACCTGAACCTCAGGAAGAACTCCCTGACAGTCAGAGCTGTCCGGCCGTGGAAGATGCTGCTGCCTCCATGGAGTGTGGTGGAGTCTCTCCTTCTTTGGAGGTTTTTGGGTGGCCATCTGTTGGGAGTGCTTTGATGGGTGTTCCTGCATAGCAAGAGGTTGGACTGGATGGCCCCTGAGGTCTCTTCCAACTCCGTGGTTCTATGATGCTTTGGTGAGGGAAGAGAGAGGAATTCACCACCTCTCCCACACAATAATCTTCAACCCCTCAAAACTCAAGCTGTTGCTTGTGGGGCAGCCCAGGCGTGGCCATTGAGCAGCTGTTGGAAAGTGGGAGATGTCACCATCGGGTGTCACGTGCTGCCTCTATAGTGAGCTGCACAAGGATGACGTCATCCTTTGGGATCACTTTAGGATCGCTGGGTGGTGCAAGAAAGAAAATGTCATAGACTCATAGAACCCTAGAGCTGGAAGAGACCACAAAAGCCATCCAGTCCAGAAGCCTCCCAGAAGCACTCCCCTGCTTGCAAACAAAGGTTGTGCTGTGCTCAGAGAAAGGGAGGTGGTATATTTAAAGAGGAAATGACACTTCTTTGCTAGAGGTGGAAAGAGTATTTGAAAATATTTGAAAAAATAGCTTAAAAATCAGTTTCTCAAGTATAGAGAAACATGATGGGCAGAATCCTGAATGACTGAATATCTTTGCACAGTTTTGTGCAGCAGCAACAACAAAAATGCATGTGGGTTTTTTTCTGCAGAAAACAGCCTTTTCTGCACAGAAAAATATCTTTTCTCCACACAAAACAGGTTTCCTACACAGAATGTAACATTTCTGCTCGGAGACTGCTGTTTGTTTTCTGCACCGAAATGTTGCTCTCTGGAGAAAAATGCTGGTTTGTCCACTGGAAGCTGTGGGGAAAGCCATTTTCAATGCAAAAAAAAAAAAGTGCAATGCTTTTTTGGCACCGAATAAGTCCCAAACTGTGAATTAGAAAACTTTGCTTTTTTGGTGATTTTCTCCACAGCAAGGATTAAAATTTTAAGATTACTCTTTCTGGGAGAACAAATAAATAAATAAAATTGAAGATCTACATCGTTTTATGGTTTTGCTGCTCCAGTGTGGCATTTGAATGACAGATGTGGCTGCAGGAAGCCAACATTCGCTTGCCTGTTGTTCTTCAGAGAGTCCGTGACCACCAGCCCCCATTCGTTGTCCACCTTGATCTAAAGGAACGTTTTGTCCGTGCAAGGTTTACATAGAATGTAAAACATGCAGCAATTGCAGAGGGAAATAAAAGGATGAACAGAACGCACCAGATGGAGTGGTTGTTAAAGAGGCACAGATTTCAGCAGGCAACAATTAGCTGCAGATTGCGGTAACTCTTCCCAAACCCTACTGGGGAAAACAATACAAAACAGGCCAGATTAAAACATCAGATGAAATAGCTGCTCCGTGCAGTAATGGCAGCAAGCAAGACTTCCAGTAACTGAAGTATTGTTTTCTTCCGCCTCACCTCAATTCCATCTCCCTAGCCGCTTAGCAATTACTGCTTAGTAATTTGGGAAAAGCTTAAAGAGGTGAAAGGTGTGCGTGATCTTTCTTTCTTCCACAACAAAGCTTCAGTGGTCAAAGTGGAAACCTCAGCAAAATTAATCCAGGTGAAAAGGGAAGAGAATGTTTTAGAATATAATAGTGCAGATTCTCCTCACTGTGTAATAAAACAGGAGATCTAAATGATTTTTCAAAAGAGAGAGAAAGAGAGAGAGAGAAGTTAAGGGAGATCTATGATAATTAGATCCGTTCAAATCTAGCCCAGGAAAAACTAGTTCTGTGTAAGAATCACAAGGAATAGTCCTGATGTGGAAGGCTTTAAATCAGTGGTTCTCAACCTGTGGGTCCCCAGATGTTTGTGGACTTCAGCTCCCAGAAGCCCTGAGCATTGAACATAGTGGCTGGGGCTTCTGGGAGCTGAAGTCCACAAACATCTGGGGACCCACAGGTTGAGAACCACTGCTTTAAATCCTAAGCCCAAGAAGCCACAGAGTTTAATCAGAGCTGTGCTAAGAGTCTGCAGGAAAACCTTATCACAAAAAAACCTAATCCAGTGTAAAATTATTGCAGTCAAACACGCAAGCTTGAAAACAACGTTCCTTTTCCTCCCTCTGTTTCAGAAAAGAGGTAAATTGGAATACAAAAAGAGAATCGTGGCTGGAGGGATGGGGAGGGAGTCACTGCATGCAAATGAAAAATTTATTGGCTATGTTTGGTGTCAACGCCAAGGCCTGGCGAGCAGCCAAAGGAGCCGGCTACAGGTCTCTTGCAGATAAGGCAGGGAATAAACTAAAGGGCTTTACTTCAGCAGAACAGAACAGGAAAAATAGCAGTAAATACCGGCAGCAGGGAGACTCCCTGGCTGTTACGTCACAGCCAAGCGAGCACACAGTCAAAGTCTGTTCGAACGGAAAAGTTACCAAAGCTGGTCCGAGATCAAGAGGTGGCGACGTTCCAGCAGGTCGGGCAGCGTTTCAGGAGGCCAAGCTGAGATCCACAACAAGCACTTCGCCCAGAATGGTCAGTTGTGAGCCGACAAAAGACCCAAGGCTGAGCGATTGCTTTTATAGGCAGATCACTCCTCCAGGTGTTATCGCAGCTGGGCCCTGATTGCCTGGCGTTTTCTATTTAAACGTTCTGACCTCCTGAGAGCACTTTTTTGCTCCCGATGCTGCTGGTAAGTAGGCACCCGCTCTTGAATCTCACTATCCGACTCTTCTGGCTTGGCTGAGTCTGGGGCAGCCCCTGGCTCTGCTTCTGGGACTACTGGAGCCAAGGGCTCTGTGCCTGGGGCAGCCTCAGGAGTGGGCTGTGCTGTTGCAGCAGGCTCCAGGGACTCTGGCTCAGACTCAGAGCTTGTGTCCTGGAGTTCCAAGGTCCTGACATTGGAATAAGAGGAAGAGCAAAGGAAACCACAGATGGTGAAGGGTTAATGGGAGAAATTTTGTCTACGATGATTGAAGAGAAGGCCTGCTTATCAAACCTGCAGGTCACAGCAAATTGGCAGGAAGGTAACTAATACCCCAGAGAACAGGAACAGAATACAAAATGACCTTGAGAGATTGGAGAATCATAGACTCATAGAGTTAGAAGAGACCCCAGGGGCCATCCAGTCCAACCCCCTGTGATGCAAGAACACCCATCAAAACATTCCCAGCAGATGGCCATCCAGCCTCTGCTTAAAAACCTCCAAAGGAGGAGGAGACACCACCACACCCCATCAAGGCAGCAGCCTCTTCCACTGCCGGACAGGCCTGACCATCAGGAAGTTCTTCCTGAGGTTCAAGTGGAATCTCCTTTCCCACAGCTTAAATCCATTGCTTCTTGAGAATTGGACCAAAGCTAGCAAAATGAATTTCAATAGGGAGAAATGTAGGTACTACCCCTGCGTGGAAAAAAAATGAAATGCACAGATAAACTATGGATGAACCCTGGCTTTAGCACAATCCATGCGAAAAGGATCTAGGAGTTTTAGTAGACCACGAGTTGAACATGAATCAACAGTGTGATGCAGCAGTTAAAAAGGCCAGTGCAATTCTGGGCTGCATCAGTAGGATTCTAATGTCCCGACTGAGAAAAGTAGTAATTCCATTTCATTCTGTTTGGGTCAGAGCTCACCCAGAATCCTGTGTCCACTTCTGGCTGCTACAGTTCAAGAAGGACATGGACAAGCTGGAACACCTTCAAAGGATGTGTTCAGAGGGCCATAGAACCAGATGCGTGGTCTGTCTTGCCATGAGGCCACTTCCTTGATTCTATCTGTTCTTAGACCATCCCTCTGTGACAAGAGGAGGGGTTGCTGGATAATAACTTCCCACTGTAGCTTTAGGTTTGCCAAGGTAAAAACCAGAGGGGCTCTAGTGTCCCAGGAACAAGGGAAAAAAATAAAGAAAAGTCAGCCAAGAAAAACTCTATGTAGATAAGCAGAGATAGCTCTACACAGCTGTCAAAGCATGCCAAGCTGCAGAGAACACCTTTAGCAACAAATGCACTAAGCCAGTAACACTCACCCACTCAGCTTGTAATCTTCCAAAGTGGAGGCTCTTTATTCTTTGATACAAAATATATGCAATATTTACAAAGTCCAGACGGCAATCCAGTACATCTAGCTTGCTCTTTCCAGCAGAGCCTCCAGCAACATGCTTCAGGCAACATGTACACTTGTTGGCTGGGATTGTGCTACCGTTATACAGACACCCAGCCAATCCTGGCCAACCCTTGCATTCTCTGCACCTGGTGCTCATCAGCATGACTCAGCACAAACTAGCTCGGGTCACGTTCCTTTCCCCAAGTGCACTTAACAATTAAAGCAATTAAAGCAACATGACATTTACACTTACATCAGAAAGTATTTTTCTTGAGGTTTAGTCCAACCTTTTCTGACATCTAGTACATTTAATGATTTTGTAGGAGAGGAAATTTGAGCAGGTGTGGCTTGTTACCTGGCTGCATAATAAACAACAACTGCTGAAGTTCCTGCTTCTCCAAAATTTAAAAGTGTTGGACACTTCTCCAGTTTTAATTCTTCCAACTATGTAGCTTCCATTGGTCCTCAACATCAGCAGCGTTCCTTCTGTCCGTTGGCCACCCTCCTTCCTCCTTCCTTCCTTCCTTCCTTCCTTCCTTCCTTCCTTCCTTCCTTCCTTCCTTCCTTCCTTCCTTGTGCAAAGGACAGTGAGGGCAGCTTCCATCCCTAAGAGATGCAGGAGGCTCCCGCTGCTTTATTTACAGGTTCTTGGAGAAGCCTTCTCTCACCTTTGGGGTTCTCGGGGGGCGGGGTTGGCGACTCTTTTGCAGATGCTCCGTTTTCCTGCTGGATCGAAGCAGCCATGAACTGGTAGCCAAGGTGTTTGATGGAGGCGTGGTGGATGATGAGGTAAGCACTGCTGGGAGGAAATGGGAAGCAGTGGGTGGCCAGGTAGGGGAGCAGGAACTGTCCCAGGAAATACAGTCCCTATGGTCCACTTGTAGGAGAGAGATCAGGTACCAACTTTGAGACTAACTGAGGATGAGAGAGAGGTTGGTAGTATGAGCTTTTATAGACTTAAATCTACGTCATCAGATGTGATGAATCATTATATCCTAGAGTTGGAAGAGACCCCAAGGGCCATCCAGTCCAACCCTGTTCTGCCATGAATACACCATCCAAACCTCCCTTTGACAGATGCCCATCCAGCCTCACCTTAAAGACCTCCAAAAAAGGAAGAGACTCTACCACACTCCATTGTGGAATCAGTGTATTCCACTGTCAAACTGCTCTTACCATTAGGAAGTTCTTCCTAATGTTTAGGTGGAATCTCTTTTCCTGTGGTTTGAAGCCATTGCTCCATGTCCTAATCTCTGGAGCAGCAGAAAACAAGCTTGCCCCATATTCCATACGACAGCCTTTCAACTATTTCAGCTCAGCTGTCATGTCGCCTCTTAACTTTCTCTTCTCCAGGCTAAGTAGAAGCTTATGCTACCGACTTCTTTCTCTCGGTTAGTCTCAAAGATGCTACAAGATCCCTTTGCATACTGCTCCAGACTAACCCTACTGTGTCTTTAAACTGTACGAGAGAATATTGCCCAAGGGGGAGTGTTTGTGCTTTGCATGTTCGGTTTTTCAAATTTTTAAAAGTATGTTGGTAGTTCATGATGGGAGAAATGGCTTATACATTTATTAAAGCCTTTGGGACCCAGTTGAGTTTTTTTTAACCCAAATCTGCACATGCTTTATGATTTTAAATCGTTTAAACAGATTCCAGCAATTTTAATTGTGTTGCTTTAAACCAGTGGTTCTCAACCTGTGGGTCTCCAGATGTTTTTGGACTTCAGCTCCCGGAAGCCCCAGCCTCTATGGTCAATGCTCAGGGCTTCTGGGAGCTGAAGTCCAAAAACATCTGGGGACCCACAGGTTGAGAACCACTGCTTTAAACTGTCAGATGCCGTTGGGCTACCGAAATGACTTCTAGCTGCTTTCTGTGGTTTCACTCAGTTAAAGTGATTTTACTGTATGCCACCTGAAGACCACATGAGATAGGGGGCTAAGCAGCCCCACATAGAGCACATTGCAGTAATCCAAGCAATAATCATTGTACCAGAGGATGTCCTTCTAGAAATCAGGTGTCACAGCAGCAGCTGCACACGTGGTGCATAGAAGAGCCAGTGTTCATGTCTCTCCTCCTTGCTTGGACTAGAGCTACGAGATCCGGATTCCAGCCGATCAAGGCATAGCGGGCCACGTGGCCACCACAGGGAAGATCCTCAACATCAAGGATGCCTACTCCCACCCGCTCTTCTACCGTGGCGTGGATGACAGCACCGGGTTCCGCACCAGGAACATCCTCTGCTTCCCCATCAAGGATGAGAACCAAGGTAAGCGGGGGACGGGAACCTCATGGAGCTCTCTTGGCACAGTGGGACCCTCCCAGAGCTCAAATGCTCAAGACTTCTCCTCTGGATTCTCTCTCTGAGGCCTTAGAAGAGAAGGGAGATGGCTTGCACCCAGGTTTGCCCAGCAACCAGTCGGGAATTGTGACAGATCCCCACACTTCCACCCTTTGGGAGTGCTGTCACTCACGTAGCCGCTCTTCCCCTCAATATGCCTCCTGGGGTCGGGCTCTTGGGCCTCAAGGTCATCTAGACCAGTGGCTGCGTTGTTCTGTGGGTTCACTGTAGCCATTTCCGCACTAGCCTGCTATAGCGCGATGATTCCACTTGCAACATCCTCTGGAATCCTGGGGTTTGCAGTTTCGGGAGGGGCCGGCCGGCCCTTCCCGAAACTGCAAACCCCAGGTTCCAGAGGATGTTGCAAGTGGAATCATCGCGCTATAGCAGGCTAGTGCGGAAATGACCTGCGATAAACATAACCAGACTCGCTATCAAAACTTAACAGGAACATCCAGACACAGTTATTTAAGAAGAGTAAATGAGTAAAAGTTTGTTAGGACAGACCGCACGTTAACCCTTGAACTGCTTAATCTCTCATGGCTCTCCAAAACCCTCCTGTGGCCACCACATTGCCCTCTTGACTGGGCCACTGTTCTTGCTGCTCCCTCTGTCCCTCCAGTCATGGCCGTCCTCTTTGCTTCTTCCAGAGGTCATCGGAGTGGCTGAGCTGGTGAACAAAATCAACGGGCCCTGGTTCAGCAAGTTTGATGAGGATCTGGCCACTGCATTCTCCATCTATTGTGGCATCAGCATTGCCCATGTAAGCTATGTCCTATCTATCTTTCCTGTCTGTCTGTTACCCTAATTTCGGGGGTCCCTTGGGGAACACTTCACTGTGCTCCACGTGATGGGGAATGGAAACTAGCCAGAGCACGAGCAATAGCCATGCAAGAGGCAGAGTAACCTAGCAGGGTCTTTTTACCCAGTTTTTACAGGGTCAGGCCAAGCCAAAAACTAAACAAAAATGTTCAATAAATTATTTTATTGAAGGAAAGTCTCAGGCAGCAACGCAATCACTCCCACGCTCACTCAAGACCTATTAAGAAGCGAAAGGGAGGAAACTGGAGAGGGCAGTATTGAAGGGGTGTAGCTAGGGTGATACTGCACCTTTGTCCTGAAGTCCTTGGTCCAGGAAAAACAGCAGAAAAGTGGGGCTCAGCACGGAGAGGGCTGAGGGGATCACCCAATGGATGGAGAAATGGTCTGCTGGGATGACCGGGAATGATCCAAAGAACCACTCAAAAACTGGGACTGTTTGTAGGGGAAAAAGTACCTGGAGGGCTAATCCTTTTCCGGGGAGAACAGTGGGTGTTGGAGCGATAACGAAGCTCCACCATGGTAATTTCCTTCGTGTGATGGGATTGCAAGGTGTTGCCAAAGTCTCCAGATCTTCAGCTGTGTATTGTGGTGTGACGTCTGGTCCCTTCCTGATGGGATATTTGCTGAACTTAGAGCAGACTTGCTAATTCCTTCAAGTCAGCATCTTGGGGCTGAGGACCCTTTGTTTATTGCGGGTTTACACATCTCGAGGTCTCCTGGGGCTACTTGACGGGGGATTTTACTGTCCTGTCCTGGTTTTCGGTCTCTCAACTGTGCCTGCCTACGTGCCCCTTCGGGGGACCTCTATGGCACACAGAATCATCTTTTGATATCAAAATTGTAGACCCCAGGATAGGGTTTTTCCATCGGAGTAACATGTCTGTCTGTCTAGCTGTCTCTCTCTTTATTACAGGTTGAGCCTCCCTTATCTGGAAGTCCAAAAACCTTCAAATGCACAACCTTTTTGCCACTAGCTGCCTGCTTCTGGCTTTGAGGCCGCAGGTGCAGTCTTCCAGCTTGTTAATCTCTCAGATCCTCAGTCCCTCTTTGGTTTGTCACCAGTTTTCAGCTGCCGTCTTCAAAGCAGCAGCTGCAGCACTCCTGCTTGTTCGTCTCCCAGATCTGAAAAACCCAGTAGCTGCTACCTCGAAGGTGGAAATAGGTGACTGGCGGCAAAAGAGAGAGACTGAGGATCTGTGAAGGGGCAGGAGGCACGGGTTTGCACTGAGCACTACGCTTGTATTCCCACCATTTCACAGATCCCGATTTCACAGATCTCCAGCTTTGCTGTCATACAGAACACAACTAGGGAACAAATGAGATGCAAGGCTATTCCAAAAAGCTACTGTATGCCATATCTGAAAGAATCTGAAATACAGAACACTTCCGGTCTCTAGCATTCCAACCTGTAAAACCCCAATTTTTCCCCAAAGTTGAGATTCAAGGCAATTTGTAAGATAAAAAGAAATAAGCATCCAAAAATATGTCAAAAGTTAAGATTAAAATTGCATTAAACTGTCTGTAGAATTCTAAGGGTGGTTTCAAAATAAAGAATGGGAGCAGTATAGCACACTAACACAAGTCCTTTCATTGTAAAACAAGGAGTTCCCAGTTGCCTGGTGGAATAAAAAGCCTTCACCTGCCAATGGAAGGAGGGCAAGGAGGGAGCCGGCTTAGGTTGCCCAAGCAGAGAGTTCCGGAGCCCACGGGCAGCCACTAAGAAGGCCTTGTTTTTCGTTTCCACTGCAGGAGGGTGGTGGGCTTCAGATGTGTAGGCTACGCTCTTGTTGCAACCCAGACCTTTAGCTCACTTCTTCTAGGGATACAGGGCTCATTTAGCTCTATAGCAGGGCTTTCCAGAAGGTGTGTCATGACACATCAGTGTGTTGATGTGTCACCTCCCTGGCCAAGAAAGCCCCCCCACCTGGGCCTGGCTTGCTGCCAGGATCGGGGGGGCTGCCTTTCCCTACCGTAGATACACCTCTGGGTACCTCTGGTTTGCTAGTAAAGCGGAATTACTGTGTCGTGAAATGATGCATGACAAAAAAGTGTGTCGCCAGCATGAAAAGTCTGGAAAGCTCTGCTCCGTAGGGCCACGACCAGCACTTTGAACTGGCTCAGAGACACACCGAGGTCTAGTGGAGCTGCTGTAACAAGGGAGTTGTAGAATCATAGAAATGTAGAGTTGGAAGAGACCACAAGGGCCATCCAGTCCAACCCCCTGCCATGCAGGAAAACCCTCAATCCTCAAAGAAGATTGTGTTCTTCTCAATCATTTTACTTCCTTCTCTTCTCACTTCTTGGTTGTTTTCTCTTGCCTGTGAATGGACGTGAGCTGCAGCCTCCGGATGCGACTAATTCTATCAACCTGTTACCCTGTAAACTGGGGGTCCCCGGAGGGGCGCCCAAATAACCAAACCAAACAAGCAAAATGGGGGGAATTAGCTGGAGCACTCTCTTGACTAAGGAGAGGCAGGGCAATGCAGCAAGATCTTTTATCCTGTGTATACCGGTTCAGGTCAGTGAGGAATCAAGCAGTTTAAAATACTAACAGTTTTATTAAGCAAGAAAAATAATAAAACTCAAGCACACCTAACTAGAGAGGAAAGAAAGAGAGTTTTTGAAGAAATAAGCAATACGCCACCTGTCCGAAGTCCTGAAGACACCAACTGGGGAGAAGGAAGGAAACCTGGTGTGGAGATTGAGGGGAATCTGCTGAGCCAAGCGGCAGCAAGACGATCCGGCGAGAGTTCTGGACGGTTTCAGTGATTCAGCGAGGGTTTAAGTGATTTCAGCCAAGTCCAGAGAGAGTTCCGAAGAGCTCTCAAAATGGGGCTTCTTTTGTAGGGAAAGAACGACCGCAGGCTAGACTGGTCTTTACAGCAGAACAATGAGTTTTGGTCTGGGGACAAAGGCTCCGAAAGGTCGGAATTTGCATGATTGAGTTATGAACCGAATTGACAATGGTATGGCTGAGACGCAGATGTGGCTAGCTCGGCCGTTAAGTTGCCAAGGTATTTTCACAGGCAAAGAGTCCTCTTTGTTTAGCAATGAAGATGTTTGTGTAGGGTGGCTTTCCCCTGAAGCGGAGCTGGCTAAATCTGGTACTTTACAACTATCGCCCGTGCCTAGCGTCGCGCTTGTTCGGCGGAGCCTTACAAACACTTCGCTGGTGGCAGGAAAAAGGGCTGAATTATGATATCAAAATGATATCTTAGTTCACCAAAGACCAGACCAGTTTGCCGTGGTAACAAACCCACATTCCCGTCCAGGGGTTGGGGAAGAGATGCCGACAGGCTCACCAAGCATCCCTGAATTCTGATGCAAAAACACGCCCTGTTTGCAAGTCCTGTGCACTGGTGCGATTTGAATTTTTGTCTTTCCTTTGCCCCAGTCTCTGCTGTACAAGAAGGTGCGTGAGGCCCAGTACCGGAGCCACCTGGCCAACGAGATGATGATGTACCACATGAAGGTGAGCAGTACCAGGGGCTGCCCTAGGGATTAAAACGCAAACTCTGTCACACACACACCGCTTTGCATCCCGACCCCACCTTCCAAAGTGAGTTGGCAGTCAGGGAGACACATTTTTTTGTTTATTCCCTTTGCCCGTGCAAAAATGAATAAGGTCAAAAGTTTTCTCCCCACTGGGTGAAATTATAAGCATTTTAATGTATTCTTTGATCATAATTTTTAAGTCCACTTGTGTGTCCTCTGAGATCTTGTGACATAAGTTGGGAAGGAAATATTTTAAATGAATCCTTTTTTGCATATCAGGACTTTTCTGTGATAAATTTTTTTCTGCAAAGCAAGGCTTGGATTTTTGTGGGGAAGAACCCGTCTTGTGCTGAGCATATATTTTGTGTGTATACCCCCTACACACACGCACACACACGTTTTACGCAGAAAGCTTGATGTTGGACCAAATGCACTGTTTTCTGTGCAAAAAACTTTTTTTAAAAAATATTTTTATTAGAATTTCAAAAAAGATATAAACTGGGGACATTTCTTCTAAATGTTCCCCTTCCCCTCGCAACTCCCATAACAGATTTTCTTCTCCAGTTTTATCCAGCTGAATCAAACAAAGAATACAATATAGTACAATACAGTACAAGGAGTCCAGTCCACTATGCAACATAGGATCTTAAGTATAAGGATCGTAAATTGTCATTCAACCAGTCAATACATTTTTACCATTTTTACCATATTATATCATTATAACCATTATCTTTACAGTTGAAGCCACTCTTTTATTTCTCTCCATTCTCTATCAAATTGTTGAATAGATTTATTCTTTAACGCATTTGCCAATTTCTCCATCTCCATCATATCCATAAACCTTAATTCCCATTCATTTAAATTTATTTTACTATCTTGTTTCCAACATTGAGCATAAATTAATCTAGCTGCTGTAACTAAATATAACATTTTTTATGCTTTCTGATTTCTGCCTTTGATTTTATTATGTTCAGTAAATATAATTCGGATATCATTTCAAAATTCAATTTAAATATTTTTTTGTGCGCAAAAAAGTTTTCGCGCAAAACCCGTTTTCGTTCAAATGGCTTTTTGCCGAAAAGGTCATAAAATGTGAAAAAACTTGCAACAGCTGACTGTGTTCTTCCACCAACTCTCAGGAAGTGCATTGATGTTTTTAGTTACCCCTTTGTCCAGTGGAACAAGAAAACTTGTCAGAATTGTTTGCATTCCTACTTTTGAGTCTGCAAAGGGAAACAGAAGGCACTTCCAACATCAGTAACCTAGCTACTACACCCTTGTTGATGTGTGGCTAAGCCATTAATGTGCTAATCAGGGTGGCACAGACAGTATTTCAAACAAAACTGGAGAAAGTGTGGCCCTGGATTTCATATGCCCCCCAGGGATGTTTTTGACCTCTAGGGGTCAAATGTTACCCCACAATTCTTTCTGGGGCTGTGGAGCACATCTCCATTGTGTTTGGAGACCCCCTGTACCCCTTAGGGGTCAGAAAACATTTTTCAAAAATTTTCAAAATATTTTCCTTCTCCTCTAGGAAGCATGGCAGTATTTCCGCCACACTTGGTGATGGGGAGGGAAGACCAGTTTAGGCCCAGGAGAAACATTTTTTGAAACAAGAGGTGACTTCTGCTCACTTTCTGTAGTTAGAAAGGCCTCTCTTGGGCCTAAAATGGTTCAGGAAGTCCCAAGAGAAAAAGCCTTCTACAGGGTGTTTGGGGCATTTGGAGACAGAAAAAGGATTTCTTTTTCCCCGGGGTGGGTGTGGTAGTAGAATGTGGCCCTCCAAGTTCTCCTGGGGCACTAATGCAGCCCCCTAGCCTTGCAGAGTTGCCCGCCCCTGGTTTAAAGCAAACGAAAGACCAACTTGCAATCCAGTTTCACTTGTTCGCATTTCCCCTCCTTGCGCAAATGACTTGTGAACCAAATCCAATAGCACAGCTGGTTAGTTTGTTTTTTAAGAACGTTTGCATTGCTTTCTCTTCCAGGTGTCAGATGATGAGTATACCAAACTTCTCAATGAAGGAATTACGCCTGTTGCAGACATTGACTCCAACTTTGCCAAATTCACCTACACGCCACGTTCTCTTCCTGAGGATGACACATCGATGGTGAGCGTTGACGTCTGTCCTCCCGCCTGAGGCATATGACAAGGCTCTCTCTCTTGAGACCTGAAATCTGTTGGAGTGTTGCCCTGATTTCTGGGGTCCCTTGGGGGACTCCTCAGTGTGCTCCACGTGATGGGGAATGGAAACTAGCCAGAGCACAAGCAATAGCCATGCAAGAGGAAGGGTAATCTAGCGGGGTCTTTTACCCAGTTTTTACGGGGTCAGGCCAAGCCAAAAACCAAACAAAAATGTCCAATAAATGATTTTATTGAAGGAAAGTCTCATGCACCAACGCAATCACACACACGTCTTCACTCAAGACCTATTAAGAAGCAAAAGAGAGGAACTGGATAGGGGAGTATGGAAGGGGTTGTGCCTGGGGTAATACTGCACCTTTTCCTGAAGTCCTTGGTCTGGGAAAAACAGCAGAGAAGTGGGCTCGGCACGGAGAGGGCTGAGGGGATTACTCAACGGACGGAGCAATAGTCTGCTGGGGGTGATCCAAAGAAATGCTCAAAAACTGGGACTATTTGTAGGGGGAAAAGGAGGACTAATCCTTTCTCAGGGAGAACAATGGGTGTTACAGTGAGAACGAAGCTTCACAATGGCAACTTCCTTTGCATGATGGGATTACAAGGTGTTGCCACAGTCTCAGGATCCTTGGCTACGTTTAGTTGTGGTGTGACTTCATGTAAATCAGTGGTTCTCAACCTGTGGGTCCCCAGATGTTTGTGGACTTCAGCTCCCAGAAGCCCCAGCCACTATGGTCAATGCTCAGGGCTTCTGGGAGCTGAAGTCCAAAAACATCTGGGGACCCACAGATTGAGAACCACTGATGTAAATGGTCCTTGCTTGATAGGATATTTGCTCAACTTGGGGCAAACATGCTAATCCCCTCAAGTCGGCTTCTCAGGGACTGAGGACCCTTTGTTTATTGTGGGTTTACACATCTTGAGGTCTCCTGGGGCTACGTGACTGGAGATTTTACTGGCCTGACTTGGTTTTCGATCGTTCGACCGTGGCTGCCTATGTGCTCATCCGGGCAACCTCTCAGGCACACGGAATTATACTGAATATCAAAATTGTAGACCCTGGCATAGGGTTTTTCCAGTGGAGTAACGGGAGGTTGGTGTCTCCCATGTCAGAGGGATGGTGAATCCACTCCATGACTTGGTATAGGCTTTGAAGGAGCTCTCAATGGTGCTGAATACTTTGCTGCAAAAAGAATCAGCACCATGGGCAGCTTAAAGCAGAATTGCTTCTCCCAGCCAAGCCACGCCAGAGCAGAAGGCCATGCTGGTGAGTCAAAGATGCCACTGCATTGAAAGAAACCCTGCAAATCAATCCTATAGCTTTGAATCAATCCATCAGGCCTTTAAACACCGTTGGGAGGCTATAATAGAGACAACTGGCCAAGATATAGAAAGATCAAAGTGATGAGTTACAGTTGAGATTTTTTTTTTTTTTGACAGAGAGCTGAGATTTCAGTGGAATGTTAACCCTAATGGTTACCAGTCCTAAATTGCCTGGATGGAACAGACTATATTTTAGCTTCCAGCATTTCACAGATGAAAAACTGCAACACTGTGGTCAAGATAGTAAAAGTTATTAATGAGGAAGAACAGATAAGGAATTAGAAGCTGTCGCAGATTGTTTTTGCCTGAGCCTATTGGGAAGGGCAAGACTCTGCTTCCTCCTGTCTGTGTTAACTACTGTGTTAATTGAGTGCAAACAAATTCTGTGCCTTGAACTCACTTTGCACCAAGGGATGTAAGCTGAGACATCTTAAAAGCAGCTGGCAAAATGGGAAGACAAAGGGTTAGTTGGGTCTGTCTCTGCCCAGTTGGGACAGTTGAGGGATTTGCTGTATGTCTGAATAAATCAGTGAATTTTTTTGATCGCCTCCCTCACACACACCCCTACCTCTTTGCTCTTTGCACTGAGAGTATTCTAACCTTGGATGTCCCTCTCTTTTCTGTGCTCCTCAGGCCATTCTGAGCATGTTGCAGGACATGAACTTCATCAGCAGCTACAAAATTGACCGCCAAACCCTTGTCAGGTAAGTGCGAGGACA
Organism: Iguana delicatissima; assembly: GCA_948472985.1. Lineage (NCBI taxonomy): Eukaryota > Metazoa > Chordata > Lepidosauria > Squamata > Iguanidae > Iguana > Iguana delicatissima. The sequence continues at coordinate 399,979 of CAOKZL010000509.1, read as the reverse complement.
GACATCTTACTCTCTCCCTTCCTCACAGATATGAAGAGTATGGGCTGGATTTAACACCTCAGGCTTAAGCTGAGGTAGGCATCACCAGAGTTGAGCCACAGAACTGAAAATCTTGGAGCCAGAGTGTGCCTTGATTTTTTTCTAGAATAGGATGTCACAGCTGGATTAAGTTTTGTTTGCATAGATGTTTGCATAGATGGGCGGAATTGGAGTGTTGCAGGGCTTAGAGGTTTGGATTTGGGCTGGAGAGACCCAGGTTGAAACTTCCATCTGGTTGTGGGTCACGTAAGGATTAACTCTCCACCTAGCCTACTTTGGAGGTTGTTGTGGGACAGCAATGTTTGGAATCCTCTGTGGAGAATGGGCAGGATACAGAAGTCCCCAGTAGTGGTTCCATGGTGCAAAATTCTCATGTTTTCCACACAAAGCAGAAAATAATATTTCAGTGCAGAACTCTTAGTTCCTGCATGTAGCTGCTGTTTTTGGTGCAAAACAACCGTGTGTGAATTTTGCACAGAATAAGTCCCAAATTGCAAAGATTCTCATTGGTCAAGGATTCTTCTCAACTCTTGAAAAATATGTTTTTCAACCAGCTTTCAAATATTTTCAAATATTCTTTCCATCCTACTTCACTCTCTTTCCCCCTCCAGTGTCCTCCATTTAGGATACAATCACCAGATTACAGTTATAATTAAGTTGCTGTTAAGTTCCAGTCCTTACCGAAGGGGCCTCTTTTCTTTGATTCCCCCAGGTTCTGCCTGATGGTGAAAAAGGGATACCGGGACCCTCCATATCACAACTGGATGCATGCCTTCTCCGTCTCCCACTTCTGCTACCTGCTCTACAAAAACCTGGAGCTGGTCAATTACTTGGAGTAGGTGGATGCCATTTCGCTCAGCTCTCCTGGGGCTCACTTCAGCTGTAGGGATACCGCCTGTGTTCTCCCTGCGAGTCAACCCAAATAAATTTCGTATGTGGGATCAGTGGGAGGGGAGAGCCATCCCTCCCTGCCCTCCCTTGAGGTGGAAGGAAGAGTCATGGGCACAGGGAACTATGACCTGAGGATTTTCTTCTCTCTCAAATGTCAAGTGATGTTCTTCTGTGATGAGCTTCCAGGTCTGAATCGTACAGCTTGAAGATTTAGGGGTCAGAAAAGGGGCTGAATGATGACTTCATTGAATCCCTTTCTCCAGTCCCTCACCACTCCTCAGCACCCCTGGCTAGCAAGCACTTTCCTCCATTGGCATATTCCACTCCCGCGGGTCTTGTTTGCTCAAGGACCACCACCACCTCCATGGTCCATGCCCATGGCGTTTGGTGTCATCCATATCAGTGGAGCAGTGAATCCTCTTGGGGTTTCAGTCTAAAATGTAGAAGAGCTTTCCAAACTTTGTTATTGTACTTAGAGCTATAGAATCAGTCACTGAGTGCTGTCTCAGACAAATTCATTCAATGGGTCTACCATAGTTATGTAGACCCTAAGAGGTAGAACCTAAATTTTACCTATGGAGGGAAATCTATCTGGAGCTTGAGAAATTTGGAAATGGCACTCATAGCCAATGCTCTATTAGAGGTATCCAGGAGACAGACAGACAGACAAGCAAATAAATGTTGGCTTTGTTGATGCTGTTAATTACTGTCAAGTCAACTTTGAGTTATGGTGTTAGCTATGAATGAGAGACCTCCAAGAGCCCCAGCTATCCACAGCCCTGCTCCGGTCTTGCAAACTCAGTCGAGGCCATGCTTTCCCTGAGAGCGTCAATCCATCTGTGATGCAGATTCCCTCCTTTTCAACTGCCTCCTACTTTTCCCAGCATTATTGTCTTTTCCAGTGAGTCACATTGTCTCATGATATGTCCAAAGTACAATAGCCTCAACTGTCTACTGAGAGTTCAGGCCAGCTTTGCTCTAGGACCCTTTGATTTGCCTTCTGGGCAGTCAGTGGGATCTGCAGAACTCTCTTCCCCAATCATATTCCAAATCAGTCAGCTCTCCCTGTCAGGTCTCCTCATTGTCCAGCTTTCTGAACCATACAAAGAAATCGGAAATGCTACGGCATGGACGATTCTGATATTGATATTTAATCATATATCTTTTCATTTGGGGATCTCATCTAGTTCCTCCATTGCTGCCCTTCCAAGTCCTAGGCCCTTTGCTCAGCACCCTCCCATCCTGCCGTGGGGACAGGAGAAGGACGGGACCGCGACAACACTTCTGCATGATATCATCACATTCCCGTCCTTCTCCTGTCTTCAGGTGGTGTGATTGTGGATTAAATCATTGACGGGTGGTTGTGCCACCATCCCACACTTACCTGTCCTGCGAAAGTCGACAGGCTGCGCTTCCTGCCCCAGTTCAGCCTGGGAAAGTACCCGGCTGTGCTGTGGAAGGAAGAGGCATGGCCATCGTGCTCCCTTCCACAGGGAGCCAGCTGGTGCAGAGCGGAGCGCTCCTATCGCACTTGCCTCCTGGCAGAGACAGTGCCGGGATCTCCACTGGACAACGTTGTGAAAAGGTAGGGCACAGAAAGGGCTCTAGTCTTGCTCTGATTCCTCGCCTCCATTCTCCATTCTGATTAAGGACTGAGACAAGGTGCTGTCCACAGCACTGAACCTCTTTTGGCCATATGGCTCACCGCCTTGGAGAATTCCTTTGAAGTTCAGATGAAATCCCCCCCCCAAAAAAAGAAACTATTTTGTGGGTTGGACACAGCATCTCAGATGAATCTTTTAAAGCGTAGGTTGAACCCCAGAGTAGGTGAGCTATCCAAGCCATGTTGGAGATTGGGTTCAGTGCCTTGGATATCCCCTTCAAATTTTAGACTAAAGCCCAGAGTGGATTCGCCACCCCCACCGAGACGGGAGCTACCGGCCACCACTGGCTCACGCAGGGGCATTCCAAGCATCTCAGATCGTTCTGCAGCTCATACATGGTTGTGTGTGCATGTGTGGTGTTGTTGTTGTTTTTTCTCTCAACAGAGACATCGAAATATTTGCCTTGTTCATCTCCTGCATGTGCCATGACCTGGACCACCGGGGCACCAATAATTCCTTCCAGGTCGCTTCGGTACGGTTTGACGAAACCTGTCCTCAGCAAAGCAAAGGGATGGGAAGGGAGGACTTGGGGTCTAGTCTTCTCCTGGATTAAGAAGCTGGAACACCAAGACATTTCCGTGCAGTAGTCCCCCGCCTTATCTATGGGGCGTATGTTCGATGACCCCCAGTGGATGTCTGAAACCACAGATAGCGCTGAAGTATATATATATCTGTATCTGTTTACATCTAGATATGTTTCAGTACAATCCACTATATATACAATATTTTATCCTGTGCGTACATACCTATGTTAAAGTTTAATTTATAAAATAGACACAGTAAGAGACTAACAACAATGACTAATAATAAAATAGGGACTAACCAACAGGATTACAGCCTTAGATTCATGCAGAGAGAAATATGTACAGATATGTACAGAAACGTGCACACACAGAGAAAAGAGAGAGAGATTAAGGTGTCACCATTAGGAGAGAGGAAGGTCAAAAATATGTAGAAAACAGATACCACACTTAATATGACATCTCCGTTTTTAATTGAGGGTGGTATCTCTGAGGCTCCAAAGTGTCTCTCTATCTCTTTAAAAACAAAAAACTCCAGAGGGTGAGTGGTTATCTTTCTCTTACAACAAGATTGTACCTTCATCTACGGTCAAGTTCCACCCTAAGGTTCCACACTAATATGGTCAGGTTTCATACTAAGGCTTAAACCCTGTTAGTCCTGACCAGGTTAGAGATGCTGAACCACTTGGATTTACCTCTGCATTGACTTGCCAGTCAGCATGGATTGTAAATAGGTCTGTTGGAGTTGGTGGTAACCCAAAGGATTTGGACCAGAGCTGCTAACTCTGGAAATGGGGAGACTCACTGGATGAGGTTGGAAGAATTCTAAAGTGGTCAACCACCACCATCTGCTTGTGGAGGAAGACATGGGCCTGAATCTTCTATTGTTAGTCTGAGCTAGAGTAAAGCCACTGAATCATTTGGGCTTATCCATGTGACTATTAACCATTCAACCGTTGATTCAGTGGATTTACTGTAGTTGGGACTCACCCATAGGATGCTAAGCATTCTCTTGAAACCCATTGGAAGGATTTATGCTGTGTCCAAGGAAACAATTTCCACATTTTGGTGCTGTGGCTTCTTCTGTCACCGGCCTCACTGGTTTGTGCAGAGATGGGGAGGGGAGGTGGCACTGGCATTGCCCACTGGCTCCATATGGTCTCCACATCTCCACTCTTGTCCATGCACCACGAGAGCTGTTGTGCCAACGATGCATTGTTACACCCAAGGCATGGAGGAGAGAGGTGGACACCTTCTCACCACACCAGCCTATCACCCAAAATATTTGCCCCTTTCCCTGGCCAGTATCCCATGTCATCCAGTCCTGTACCACTCCCAGCACCATTCTGTGATTTTGTGGTCCTCCTTACACGATGCTCTTTCATCCTCTCTTTCAGAAATCAGTCCTGGCTGCCTTGTACAGCTCAGAAGGTTCTGTTATGGAGGTAAAAGTTGAAACCAAAATTTGTTGTTCTTATTGTTGTTCTGGTCCTCCTCCTCCTCTTCCTCTTTCTCTTCTTCAACTCATTTCTGACTTGTGGGTTTCCATGGCCTAGCAGGGATTCAAACCCTAGTCCTCTGGACTCTTGGTACTACATTCAAAGTACTTCATCACCCTTGCCCCAATATGGCAACTCTCCCTAAGGTTTTCTTGGCGAGGTTTATTATTCAGAGGAGATATCCCTCCATTGCCTTCCTCTGAGACTCAGTGAGTGCCACTCACTCCGGTGGGTTTCCGCAGCTGAGTGGGGTGTTGAACTCTGGTCTGCTGAACAACACTCAAAACAGTACATCACACTGGCTCTAAAATAAATAAATAAACAAACAAACCATCTCAGTTATCTCAGGAGGTTCTTCAGCCTTGCTCAAATGCATGGAGGAAGGTGATGGGGACGCACATCTCATGGGCCATAGCAAGGCCTGAAAGGTGATTTTATGGGCTCCTGAATCCTTCACCAATTGAACTTTTTTTAAACAGCAATAACTCCCTTTAGTGCCCCCAAGGAGCCATTAGGAGCTGCTGAATATTAGAATCACAGCGTTGGATGAGAGCCCAGGGGCCATCCAGCCCACCCGCATTCTGCCTTGCAGGAAGAGATAAGCAAAGCCCTCCCTTTGACAGATGGCCATCCAGCCTCTCTTTAAAAACCTCCAAAGAAGGAGGAGACTCCACCACACTCCCGTGAAGGAGCAGCAGATTCCATTCTCAAACACCTCTTACCCTCAGGAAGTTCTTCCTCGTGTTTTGTTGGAATCTCTTTTCCTGGAGTTGGAATCCGTTGCTGCATGTCCTAGTCTCTGGAGCAGCAGCAGAAAACAACTTTGCCCCCATCCTCTATATGACGTCCTTTCAAATCTTTCAGCATGGCTATCCTGTCACCTCTTAACCTTCTCTTCTCAAGATTAAACATTGGAGAGCTTTTTAAATTTTATTTTCCAGGGCTGGGGACTGGCAAGGTGAGGTACCACCCTCCAAATTCTCCTGGAGTATCAATGTGCCTCCCAGCCACCAGTGGTTATCCACTCTGGTGTGAGGTGTTATTTTCTTTTCTTCTGTTTTGTTGTGGAAATAATTTAATGAGGAACTAATAGGGAAGGTCAGTGCATGCCTCACCCAAGGGTATAGCTGGGAAATGGGGACAAAATGAGGGCACTGTGCCCCCAAATAAGAATTCTGCGCCCCCGATGCAGTTTTTCTCCAGTCCCCAAATTTTCAGCATTGCGGGGACTTAAAACTTCATTTGAGCATTTAGAAATGAAGTTTTGGCATCCAAAACAAAGCAGCCGGCAACGTGAGCCAGGGAAGCCAACGCAGCAAATAGGAGTTCCAGGTAAGAACAGTTTTCAAGATCTCATTCTCTGTCATGCTCAAAATTTGGGAGATAAGGCAAAATTCTGATTTGTGCAGCAGTGCCTTGATCCTCCCTGTCCCGTACCTACGCTCCTGGCCTCAGTTATTATTTTCAGAATTGCATTTGGTTTCTTTAGATATGTTTCAGAATGTGTTTCAGAAAAGTGGGGAAGAAAAAAAACTCCATGAATTAAGACATGCTTGAGACTTTTTCTTGCAGTTACTCCATGGCCGTAAGGCTAGATTGAAAAAAAAAAATCAGTTTCAAATTCTCTAAAAGGCAAGATTCTCCAGACTTTCTGTGCCCCTCTGCTGAAGAGAGCGATGGCAGCCCTGCATATATCCACAATTAGTAGGAATGGTCAGCTTTTCTCAAGGTTTCCAGTTCTCCCACAAATGTGGTCCTGTAGTTTTCCCATGGAAACATTTGAAATAGAAAATTGATTCTTCTCACCTTGATGACATCCCATTATTGTCTGCTGACAATCTACCTTGGCTACTTGTATATGCACAACAAAGTAACATCCCCTGGCCTGATTTCTCGCTCTCCACCTTAAGAACTAGCAGCCACATCAGGCAAAGGAGGTGTCCATTTAGTTTCCAATCAGGGCACAAGAAGGAAGGCATTTCTAGCCGCCTCCCCCAGCAAACGAGGCCGTGTCAATCAGAAGCAAGACCCCCTTCACAAGTCTTCATCTCAGCACCGTCCTCCTTGTGCTCTGATTGCCAGAAGAAGGGACCTCCTTCCGCAGATTTGGCTGCTGGCTCTTCAGGTGGGCTGCGGTGGTATTTATTTGCTTTATGCTAAGATTATGTGGTCCTACAGAATACAGACCAATTATGGATCCATAAGTCCAGGTTATAAATCCGTAACTGCCCTGCTGAATACCCATTGATATTGGTACAAGCTAAGCCTCCCTAATCCAGAAATCTGAAATCTCAAGCCCTCCAAAACGGGCAACGTATGCTACCAGCCATTCACTTCTGCCCCCAAGGCAGCAGGTGCAGCCTTCTGGTGGCACAGGGTTTAAATGCTGGTACTGCAGCCACAACGTTGTGAGTTCAATCCTACCGGGCTTCAGGTTGACTCAGCCTTCCATTCTTCCATAGGTTGGTAAAATGAGCTTCTTGGGGGCAATTGGCTAAGCACATGTTAACCACTTAGGGAGTGCTTTGCACTGATAAGTGGTATAGAAATGTAACTGCTATTGCTATCGCTATTTTTACTCGTTGGTCTCTCAGGTCTGAGTAGCACTGAAGCTGCCACCTTGAAAGCAAACGCAGGCAGGGATGCAGAAGACAAGGGACAGGCAGTGGCTGGTGACTAAAAGAGAGAGGCTGAGGCTCTGTGAGATGGCGGGAGGCGTGGAGTTATGCGAAGCACTACACTTGGATTCCTGCCATTTCACAGATCCTCAGTCTCTCTCCAGCCTCATGTCTCATGCACGACACAAACAGCAAACAAACAAGATACGAGCCTATTGCAAAAAGGGGTTGTATTCCGAAATAATAAAAAAAAAAGCCAAAGTGCAGAACACTTCTGTTTGCAAGCATTTTTGTGAGAGCCAATGTAGTGCAGTGGTTTCAGCTATTTACTACGACCCCAGAGACCAGGGTTCAGTTTCCCACTGGGCCATGGAAGCTCACTGGTTGTCCTTGGACATGTCACACACTCTCAGCCCCAGAAAAACCCTGTGATGGGTTTGCCTCAGGGTCCCCATAGGTTAGACCCAACTTGCAGTCACAGAACACACGAAGTTACTAGTATCTCTAGTAAGATTATTGACTTACAATATATAATGGTAGGAAAACATTTTCCCCTTTTTTTCTTTTTTTTTCCCTTTCATTTTAGTTTGGCTTGGGGTTTCCGAGCCCTTTTGTGTTTTATTAAGTTAGCATCTAGTGTTTCAGTGAAATAACGGTCAGCGCATTAGTTTAATAGCTTAGTAACCATTAGTTAGTTAGTTTTTAGTTTTAGCCTTTCTTTTCTCTGTCTGCTTCTTCTTTTCTTTTTTTATTGATACGTTTCTTTTTGATTTTGAATGAGATTGTTCATTTTAAAACTAATAATATGTTTTAAACAAAGAAGAACATTCTACCTAATGTTTAGTCATAATCTCCTGTCTTGCAATTTGAACTCATTGCTGTGGGTCCTACCTTTGGGGCAGCAGAAATCAAGCTAGCTCCATACTCTTCAGATCTGCAAACACAGAAGTCATAGAATCATAGAATCATAGAAATGTAGAGTTGGAAGAGACCCCAGGGGCCATCCAGTCCAACCCCCTGCTATGCAGGAACACCCTCAAAGCATTCCCGACAGATGGCCATCCAGCCTCTGCCTAAAAACCTCCAAGGAAGAAGGAGACTCCACCACACTCCGAGGGAGCAGATTCCACTGCCGGACAGCCCTGACCGTCAGGAAGTTCTTCCTGAGGTTCAGGTGGAATCTCCTTTCCTGCAGCTTGAATCCATTGCTCCTTGTCCTACTCTCTGGAGCAGCGGAAAACAAGCCTGTTCCCTCCTCAACATGACATCCCTTCAGATATTTGAACATGACTGTCATGTCCCCTCTTAACCTTCTCTTCTGCAGACTAAACATCCCCAGCTCTCTAAGTCTATCCTCAGAGGGCTTCATGGCTTCCAGGCCCCTCACCCTTTTGGTCGCCCTTCTCTGGACTTGCTCCAGCTTGACCAGGTCCTTCTTGAACTGGGGTGCCCAGAACTGGACACAGTATTCTAGATGTCAGTCAGCCTGACATCAGTACCCGGAAAGATCCTGGAGCAGATCATTAAGCAGTCAGTTTCTAATCACTTGAAAAGCAACGCGGTAATCACGAGAAGTCAACATGGATTTCTCAAAAATAAGTCATGCCAGACTAATCTTATCTCTTTTTATGATAGAGTTACTAGCTTGATAGACGAAGGGAATGCTGTGGATGTAGCGTATCTCAATTTCAGTAAGGCCTTTGACAAAGTTCCCCATGACGTTCTTGCAAAGAAACTGGTAAAATGCGGGCTGGACAGGGCTACTGTTAGTTGGATTTGTAATTGGTTGACCGACCGAACCCAAAGAGTGATCACGAATGGCTGCTTCTCATCCTGGAGGGAAGTGACCAGCGGGGTGCCACAGGGTTCTGTCCTGGGGCCAGGGCTGTTCAATATTTTTATCAACAGCTTGGATGAAGGAATAGAGGGCATGTTCATCAAATTTACAGATGACACCAAATTGGGAGGGGTTGCTAATACGCCAGAGGACAGGATCAAAATTCAAAACGACCTGGATAGATTGGAGAGCTGGGCCAAGGCTAACAAAATGAAATTCAACAGGGAGAAGTGTAAGGTCCTACACTTAGGCAGAAAAAATGGAATACAGAAATATAGGATGGGGGACACGTGGCTGGATAGCAGTACATGTGAAAGGGACCTAGGAGTCTTCATAGACCACAAACTGAACACAAGTCAGCAGTGTGATGCGGCAGCCAAGAGAGCCAATGCAATTCTCGGCTGCAACAACAGGAGTATGGTATCTAGATCGAGGGAGGTACTGGTACCACTCTACTCTGCTTTGGTTAGACCTCATCTTGAATCTTGTGTCCAGTTCTGGGCACCCCAGTTCAAGAAGGACCTGGTCAAGCTGGAACAAGTCCAGAGAAGGGCGACCAAAATGGTGAGAGGCCTGGAAGACATGCCCTATGAGGATAGACTTAGAGAGCTGGGGATGTTTAGTCTGCAGAAGAGAAGGTTAAGAGGGGACAGGATAGTCATGTTTAAATATTTGAAGGGGTGCCATGTAGAGGAAGGAGAGGGCTTGTTTTCTGCTGCTCCAGAGACCAGGACAAGGAGCAATGGATTCAAGCTGCAGGAAAGGAGATTCCACCTGAACCTCAGGAAGAACTTCCTGATGGTCAGGGCTGTCCAGCAGTGGAAGATGCTGCCTCGGAGTGTGGTTGAGTCTCCTTCCTTGGAGGTTTTTAAGCAGAGGCTGGATGGCCATCTGTCGGGAGTGCTTTAAGGGTGTTGCTGCATGGCAGGGGGTTGGACTGGATGGCCCCTGGGGTCTCTTCCAACTCTATAGTTCTATGATTCTATGATTCTATGAGGTCTAACCAAAGCAGAGTAGAGTGGTACCAGTACCTCCCTCGATCTAGACACCATACTCCTGTTGATGCAGCCGAGAATTGCATTGGCTTTCTTGGCTGTTGCATCACACTGCTGACTCATGTTCAGCTTGTGGTCCACCAAGACTCCTAGATCCCTTTCACACATACTGCTATCCAGCCACGTGTCCCCCATCCTATATTTCCATATTCCATAACCTCTCTGTCTTTTCTTCTGCACGCTGAACTTACCCAGATTGCCAAATATAACATGCTTCCTTCTTCTTCTCCCTTCTTTTCTTGTTTTCTTTGTGCAGAGACATCATTTTGCTCAAGCGATTGCCATCTTGAATACTCATGGCTGTAACATTTTTGATCATTTTTCACGGAAGGTGAGTTTACGAGAACTGACTGCAGTTTCCTGGGGGTATCTTGGAGAGAAACATGGACTAACATGCTCCAAAAGTGACTTTATGATGGGATTGCCATATTAGGTTGACCAATCCGCTGGTTGGCATTTCTTGAATGGGGAGAGGCAGTGGCATTGTGAGGGGGCAGTCTGCTCCAGGCAGCAGTTTTTTGGGGGCACCACTGTGGCATCCCCAAATCAAATGGAACCTGCCTCCATAAGTCTACCAACATTCCCCCAGCTGCCTTTCCCTTTTGGGACACGCCAACCAGCTGCTTCCACAAGAGGCACAGGGCTCTTGGGGTGAACCAGATCAGAATTCCTGGAGGGGGCACACGGAGGGGGCAGAGAGAGGGTCCTGTGACGAACCCTGAGGGGGGAATTGGCAACGGAGGCACCCTAGCAACCCAGAGGGTTTGCTCTGTACTGGGTTACACATGCTACCATCAGTATCACAGTCACTGGAGAGATAAATCACTGCTTGTCCTTATATCTGAGAAGAGTGAGGATTTAAGGAAAACTGTAGAGGGAGATAACCTGGGAGGAGAAGCCAGTGGGGGACACAGAGTGAGAAGGGGCTGCATTCTCTAGAGAGGGAGAATAGGAGCGGACCTGAGTGTCATAGCCCTGGCTTCATCCAGAGATCTCCCTGGCCGTTCAGACCTGGACATAAAGAGGTATCAGGCTAGGCAGATCCTGGGTCTTCACAGAGCTGCCTGCTATTTCTCCCCTTGCTATTGGCAGCATAGGTGCTAAGGTGAGCCGGGAGGACTCCCATTACCCTCGCGGCTGCCATCCTGGCACAAAGGACAAAGTGTTCAGCTGCCGGTTTACTTTTTCCCCACCTCCTCATTAGTATTAATAAGCTGGCTTCTTTTTCGCCCCCTTAATGCCATTCTAGCTACCACGTGCCGTTGCTTCCTTTTTAAAGCCAGCTCAATTGTATTGAGAGGGGCGGCAAACTCGGGGACCTGTCTATGCCACTGGAGAAAGGTGGGTTCTTGAGAAGTCCTGTGAACACATGGCCTCTCCAAGCCAGCCTAGCCCTGCTGGGCTATCCCAGTGGACCAATACAGTGTCTCATTGGCCCAACAGGATTACCAAAGGATGCTGGATCTCATGAGAGACATTATTCTGGCCACAGACCTGGCTCATCATTTGAGGATCTTCAAAGACCTCCAGAAGATGGCTGAAGGTAAGCGGGCAGGGCTAGGATTTAAGGAAGAAAGTGCAGAAGCGCGGTTACAGCTGACTAGTAAGGAAACCCCAGTTCCTTTTCCCTCTCCTCTCTCGTAGTTGGCTACGATCCCAAGAACAAGCAGCACCACAGCCTCCTGCTGTGCCTTCTCATGACCTCCTGTGACCTCTCTGACCAGACCAAAGGCTGGAAAACCACCCGCAAGATCGCGGTGAGTGAGAGAGGGCAGGAGCGGCCGGTGGGTCCAATGTCAGTGGGGCGCTCTGGGTTGTAGTCCAAACTTTAAACTGACCAGCAGGGCAGAAGGACAACCCCAGTTGCGGAAGAACAAGTGCCCTGATCATTCAGCAGCCTAAACGTAATTACCAGTCTCAGCTAAGGTAGATCCACTGAATGAAGTCCTGGATGGTAAGTCAACACTGACATAAATTCTGTTGATTCAATAAGGCCCGCAGTGGCCCCTCCACATTCACAAGTGTTTGGAGCACAGAACCCTTGTGAAAGTGGGAAAATTGTGAATAACTCTCCCCCATGATCCTCCTCCCATTCCCTTACCTTTTGTCCTGGCACACAAGCCTTCCTTTTCTGTGCTAGGGCCAGAGGCAAGAGGATGGGATGGGGTTGCTCTGGAGAGCAGAAGGAAAGTGTGTGTAGCCTTCCTCCCCTCTTTGTCTTACCTTTTGCCTTGGCACAGGTGTTCACCATCAAGGCCAGAGGTGAGGGGATGGGAGTGGGGGGCTGCAGAAGGCAGAAAATAATGGGATTGGGGGGTGGAGGAAGGCAGTGTGTACTTTCCTTCTGTCCTCTGGAGCTCCCCCTCCCATCCCCTTGCCTCTGGCCCCGGTGCTGAGAACTTACGCCAAGGCAAAAGGTAAAGGGATGGGGGAGAAGAAGCAGGGGGAGGCATGGGCACCTCACAAATAATCAAATTTGCAAAGGTCAAACCCACAAATGTCGGGGGAGGACTGTACTTTATTTGGGACAAGCAGTTGAATCCACCCACTTGAAATGTGCTGCTGGAGGAGAATTCTGCAGTTACCTTGGGTAACTTGGCTCCTAGGGCATACAGTCATAGAATCATCGACCCTTTCCGCACGGTGTAGTCACTGCGTAGCTGGAGGCGTGCATCTGCAGGATGTCATCGCTATTAAGTTGATGTTAAATTACTGACGCGCCTTTGCGTGTTGCTAAAGTGTCGTATTTGAGCAACGGAAAAAATGCGTTTTCACTCCCTGAGACCACTTCTACTACATTTCTACAACTACATGCGGAACCGCTGAAGCGCTTTCTTGCAGGGATGGGCGGGTTCAGGGCGGGCCCAGCTTGGCACATGTGACATCATGTCTGCGTAGGGACGTCCTTCCCAAGATTTTTTTTAAAAAGGGATCCAATGCAGTGGGCTGGGGCGGGCCACAGGCAGAGCAGGGGAGTGGTGACGAACGCCGTAGCACGGAATGAGTAAGTGGTCTTTGCTGCCTCAAGCAGAGGACGGTGTGGAATGCTGCATCGCAGAAACTCAGCCATAAACTCCCCTCCTATGACGCCTTGAGGCGTTTCTGCCATCTCGTGCAGAAAGGCCCATAGAGTTGGAGGAGACCCCAGGGGCCATCCAGCCTAACCCCATTCTGGCATGCAGGAACACACATGAAAGCACTCCCAACAGATGGCCATCCAGCCTCTGTTTAAAATCCTCCAAAGAAAGAGACTCCACCGTGCTCCATTGAGGCAACAGATTCCACCAGGAAATTCTTCCTGAGGTTTAAGTAGAATCTCTTTTCCATTGCTCCTTGAGCAAATCCCTAGAAGCCAAGATAACTAAACTGAGGCTGTTGTACTTTGACCATATCACGAGAAGACAGGACTCACTAGAAAAGATGCTGGGGAAGGTGGAATGCAATTGGAAAAGAGGAAGATCCCATTACAGATGGATGGACTCAATCAAGGAAGCCACAATGACTGCTCTGAGTCTGCAAGACCTGAGCAGGGCTGTTGATAAGAGGGAGATTTGGGTCACAGCGTGTCAAAGTTGACTCGATGGCCATTAACATCAACAACGAGTTGCATTTGTGCCAATATGTCTGAAACTGAGTTTAACTAACTGGTACATTTTCCATGGAACAAGGCCTTCTGCGCTGTGGCACCTCATGAGTGACAGTCTGTTGGTTAGATCCAACTAGAGTAGACCCATTGAATCAGCTGTTGAATGGTGAGTCAACACAAAGGCAAATGCAATTGATTCAATGGGTCTGCTTTAGTTAGGACTAAGAATAGAATTTATACTTATACTGGGAGAGGTTCCTAACACACCAGAGGATAGGATCAAATTTCAATACGACCTTGACAGATTGGAGAGCTGGGCCGAAGCTAACAAAATGAATTTCAACAGAGAGAAATGTAGGGTCCTGCACTGGGGCAGAAAAAATGAAAGTCACAAGTATAGGATGGGGGACACGTGGCTGGATAGCAGGACATGTGAAAGGGATCTAGGAGTCTTGGTAAATCACAAGCTGAACATGAGTCAGCAGTGTGACGCGGCAGCCAAGAAAGCCAACGTGATTCTTGGTTGCATCAATAGGAGTATGGGAGGTAATGGTACCACTCTATTCTGCATTGGTTAGGTCTCATTTGGAATCCTGTGTCCAGTTCTGGGCACCTCAGTTCAAGGAGGATGTCGACAAGCTGGAACGTTTCCAGAGGAGGGCGACCAAAATGGTGGAGGGTCTGGAAGCCATGAAGCCCTATGAAGTACAGCTTAGGGAGCTGGGTATGTTTAGTCTGCAGAAGAGAAGGTTAAGTGGGGAAATGATAGCCATGTTTAAATATTTGAAGGGGTGCCATGTAGAGGAAGGAGAGGGCTTGTTTTCTGCAGCTTCTGAGACCAGGACAAGGAGCAATGGGTTCAAGCTGCAGGAAAGGAGATTCCACCTGAGCCTCAGGAAGAACTTACTGGCAGTCAGGGCTGTCCGGCAGTGGAATAGCCTGCTGCCTCCATGGAGTGTGGTGGAGTCTCCTTCCTTGGAGGTTTTTAAGCAGAGGCTGGATGGCCATCTGTCAAAGAGAGGGCTTTGATTTGGTTCCTGCACAGCAGGGGGTTGGACTGGATGGCCCCTGGGATCTCTTCCAACTCTATGATTCTATGATTCTATATGTGGAATGCCTCTCCTTGGAGGCATATATTGCTTTCCTTCTGACAACATATAAAAACATGGCTTTTTATTAATATCTTTGAAACCTCCTGTCCTTTTCCCAAAATATTTCTGTGCATAATTTTAACCTTCTGAGTGGTTATTAAAGTATTAATTTTTAATGTATTTTTAGTCTGCTTAAATTATTATTTATTTGTTTTATATCTGGGACTGTCTGAAACTGTTCGAATTGTTTTTACTTGTATCCTGCCTGAGATCCAACAACATGGGGCAAAATCTAATCTTTTGATTTAAAAAAAATTAAAGATGAAATTGGCAAAACCTTGTATAATCAGCGGCTTTTGCTTTCCAGGAGTTGATCTACAAAGAGTTCTTCTCCCAAGGAGATTTGGTACGTATGAAGACAAGCCAACCGTCCTACGACAGAGCTGCGGGCAGGGTCAGAGGGCATATTAGCTCTCGGGGTCCTTGGGCAGCATCCCTCATGGACTCCATCCCCCCAATTGGGAATTTTTGCCCCTAAATACTCTAAATACAATACTCTGGGGCAGTGGTGAACTTAGCCACATTTTCAGAATCCATTGGGTCAGTTTGAACCGAGGAAACACTTTTTTTAAAACAAGAAACAACCCAGAAGTCATAGAATTATAGACTCACAGAGTAGCCATGAATCTGGGCTGGATTTCAGAAGGTGCCAGATAGGTTTTGGGAGGATGCCTATGTCCTTCCCAGCTTCCTTTTAGCCTTGAATGACCTCCCCACTCCCCGCACCTTCCCAATATTCTCCTTAGGAGAAAGCGATGGGTAACCGGCCGATGGAGATGATGGACCGGGAGAAAGCCTACATCCCTGAGCTGCAGATCAGCTTCATGGAGCACATCGCGATGCCCATCTACAAGTAAGTACCGAGCTTCATCCCTCATCTTATTGTTTGCTTAATTGTCCTTTCTTTAAACTTTTGTACTTCCCATTGTTTGAACTGTATTTTGTTTTAAAATGGTTCAAACCGTGAGCTGTCTCGGATCCCATATTGGGAGAAAGGTGGGATATTCATACATAGTTTTATTTTGGTTATGGCAGTCTAGTAACAAAGAAGTAGGTTGCATATGTGGGGAGAGGCAAGAGTCGTGGTTCTTAACCACTATCTCTTTAGACAGAGAGACTGGATGTTCTTTGCCATCTATCAGCTAAATCTGCACCTGTTTGGAGGTACCGATCTTATCACTATCTGATTTGCCTGGACTCCCAACTCCATGAGCCACAGTCTGAGTTTGCACCAGCACTCCACTAAAGCACTCTTAAGTATATAGGATTCACCAGATATTTAATATGGGAGAATAAGCAGGCTTCCTGTCAGTCTTTTAGGCTATTTTACTATATACAGTCATAGCTATACAAATATACAGTCCTCTCAGGGAGTAGCATAGACTTTTCCATGTCTAGGCACATTTCATTCGTTGCAGGTAAAAGCATCATTAAATTCCGTGTAAACTGTTACACTTAGATGAGGAGAGAACCTTTAGGTCTTCTGCTTTTCCCTGGTAGACATATCTGTATGTAACAGAGTAATTTCAACATCTATGAAACAAATGCACAGGTATCCATAGAAATCTATCATCTTCCATGGCCATTGCAGCATTACTGCAGCATCTATTACACATACAGGTCAGCTATGTATCCAGATAGGAAATCTGGATAAGTTAACAGGGTTAAGAAGAGAAGGAGAAGGTTAAGAGGGAACGCAATAGCCATGTTTGAATATTTGAAGGGATGTCATGTCGAGGAGGGAGCGGACTTGTTTTCTGCTGCCCAAAGACCAGGACAAGGAGCAATGGATTCAAGCTGCAGGAAAAGAAATTCCACCTGAACCTCAGGAAGAATTCCTGATGGTCAGAGCTGTCCGCCAGTGGAATCTGCTGCTGCCTCCATTGAGTGTGGTGGAGTCTCCTCCTTCTTTGGAGGTTTTTAAGCAGAGGCTGGAGGGCCATCTGTCAAAAGGATTGTGTGTTCCTGCATGGCAGAAGGGGGTTCGACTGGATGCTCCTGGGGTCTCTTCCAACTCTATGATTCTATGAAATATATCATTATTATATATATCTTACCAGCATTGTCTGGGTGATTATTATTGAAGAACAACGAAGCTGTCATGCACCGCTCAGTGGGAGCATGGGAGATGGACACTTGGTCAGCCCACCTTCTGTCTCTCTAGAGATGGTTTCATAGCATCCCCAGCGTCTATCCATCTAATCAGGGCCAAATCTTTACTAGTTTCTGCTTATGTAAAGAATATTAATTTGTTTATATAAATAACTATTCTCACCCAATCAGATCAGTGACTTTATTGGTCTTTACCCTGTAATGTATCACTGAGAAGCCAGTGGTTTTTGGTGGTCTTCCAAACGATTGCATCAGGCATCTGGCACTAGTAAACCTTTGTTGTCGGGTTCATTGCAAGTCATAAACAACAAGTTATGTTCTTTTTCAAGCTATTCCTCCCTTTATCACTTTATTTACAGTTAGATTGGCTTCCTGTCTGGAATCAGTCAGTGCCTATGCCCTTGATAGTGCACAAATACTCCTGCTTTATACTTTGGTAACTTTATACTTTACAAACAAGCTATTTAGACTCCAGGAGCTTAAATTTTGCAAAAGATAACATTAAATTATTGCTCAGCCTGTAACAGAAGGTTAGGGTCAGCAGAATGTATTTAGGTTCTTGGCTGATGATTCCACGGTATGATGCCTGGCACTTGGCCCTGGACTTTTGTTCCCTGTCTCCGTTGTCCCCTCTCCACAGGTTGCTCCAGGACCTCTTCCCCAAGGCAGCTGAGCTGTACGAGAGAGTGGCCAGCAACCGAGAGCACTGGACCAAAGTGTCACACAAGTTCACCATCCGGGGCCTCCCCAGCAACAACTCCCTGGACTTCCTGGATGAAGAATATGACCTCCAGACCATGGGAGACAATGATGGAGTCAAGATGAATGGCTGCCTGGACTCGGAAGACGGGCACCTGGAGGCGGAGCTGGAATGATGCCCCGCCTTGGGGGGTGAAGCTAGAATGATGTCCCACCTCCCCGACTTAGCAGGGACTGGACACACACAAGTGCAACTTTTTGTAACCCGTTCTCTCCAGGGAAAGGATGGGGCTGATTTTGGAAACACGGTTCTTATTTATACTGCAAGCTCCACCCGTGGCAGGCATTTTCTTCTATCCACATATCTCCTGCCAGTCCAGCCTCCCCACCCCACCTCCCACACTGCTCTACTGCCTCCCACCAGCTTCCTCCATTAGCCCCCAAACTCTGCCAGTTTGTGGCTGTTGACTGCACTCTTGCACTCTTGAGCTTAATGAATGCACAACCCTTTCACCATCCTCTCCCTCTCCCTCCACTCCCACTGCTTCCTTAGTTCAAACGCTACAACATTGACCATTCGCATCTTGCTAGAGACAGCATCACTTTTGGGTGGGCCAGGCGAGAAGTGCATTAGCCCACCCAAAGCTAGGGCCTCGGGTTTTCGGTAAAAGAAAAAGGAGGCCCTTGGCTACCAGATATGCAGAGATAGCCTTCACCCTTGCAGGATGATATCCTTGTATTCTGCCTAAGGGTGGTCCCCTCTGTAGGTGGGGAAAGATTCTTGGAGATGAATGGCCAAAGGGTGGGTTTCAGGCTTGAAAGGACTGCTTTGCAATGCCGCTTCACCTCTCTGAACCAGGTTAGTCCAGCAGTGGTCTGCAAGCAAAGAGAAAACAACCTTAGGCCTTGCAAACGCGCATTTAACTCCCACTCATTCTCCCTTTGTCGCAGCAAGTTCTGGACCCCAACATGTTGCAGCGTGGGGCCATTTCACGTTTGTAGTCTGTGGTGCCCATGAAGTTCATTAGTCATGGGCATAATCCCCCCCCCCGCTACTCTCTCTACAAATAATACAAGTTTCCTAATTTAATTTCCTGGACATCCTTTTGGTCTGTGGAAATTTGTTCTGGTTTGAGCCTCGGTTAAAGCTTCTAGTCCTCATGAGTCATATAGGAGAAAGAGACTCATTTTTGATTCGATATCTGAAAGCTTTTTTTAAAAAAACAAAAAAACCTGTTGGACTCTGGATGGTCAGGGATCTGATCCAAAGCAAGGGTGGTGTCTGGAAATGCCTTGCCCAGGAGAATTTCCCCAAATTACTTGCTTCACTCAAACTCTGGTATATTTAGCCAAAACATGTTCGCTCCATCTTGGAGTCTTCATTCCTTGCTGGCAGGTAAATTTGCCCAACAGGTTTTGGGTGAAGTCACAATTCTACAAAGAAGCAGGGAGCAAAGCTGAGAAAACAGAGCAAAAATTAATTTTAACATGGTTCATGAATTTCTCTGATCAATATCCAGGGCTTGCTTTAAAAGAAAATACCCTAAAGCTGGGATCAAATTTCAGAGGAAATGCCTTCTATGCAAGCCACAGTGAAGTGGAAAGAAATAGGCACTGCGTTTTGATGCGTTGTTGCAAAACTCCCATGCTATTCATGGCCATGCCAGATATTGGGGAATGGGTGATCATTGGCTTGCTTTCGAGCAGGAATGGAAAAACTTTCAAAGGTTGTGGGAGAGGGGGATTTGGGGGTTTCAAACCAACAAGGGGTCACCCCATCCTTCTGTTGCCAATGCAGCACCCCCCAAAATGATGCACTTTTGCTTTACGATGAGGTTTGTGGGCGGCACGTGCCCTTTTCTGAGGGGGAGCTGCTCAGAAACATGATGCTGGGAATGTGATGCCGATTCTAAACAAGATGCATGCTCTCTGTGCACCTTGTTTCAAAGCTCAAAGTGTAGGGAGGGTTGCTGCCATGCTGACAAAATTCACCATCAGCCAGGGAGATGGGGGTGGCAAGGCTGTGAAAATTGGCAGGGAGCTGCCAAGGGACGTTGTCCACCTCTTCTTGTTAAAAAGAAAAGAGGAAAGAGAAGCAACCTGGACGTTGCCGAGAGCAGCAGAGCTGTGGGAACAAGGCAGCTATGTCTTTCCCTGTTTGCTTTTTTTCCCTCTGCTCAGATTGTTGTCTCAGATGCTGTTTCATCTGCAGGGAAAAATCGAGGGCCCCTGGATGTTTTCCTTTCAGGAGAATAGCAGCTGGGGAGGGGGTGATTTTGAGTGGATAATGGACAGGAAAAGGAAGGCTCAGGCAGCCCTTCCCTTATGTAGTTTTTCCATGTGAACCAGCAGCCATCTATGGCTGCTTTTCATTAGAAAAATTAAAAGGCAGGGGGCGGTGGGGCCCTTGTGCAGAACACACAGTGGCTCTCAGTGTTTTGTGCAGGAGGCATCTTCCATTCACGTGCCCCTTGCCTTTCATTGTAGTGCCAATGGAATATGGGTTTGCATGTTGGTCTTGCAGTCAGACGTTGCACCCTCTAGAGCCACTGGACCACAGCTCCCCTAGGTGGCTGTGGGATTGTGGGAGTTGTAGTCCAACACATCTGGAAGACTGGGCAAGCTGCCATTGTCTATACTGAAGGATTCTACCCACGGAGTAGGTCTGTGAGTGAGTGTAAATGTACAATATTCTGTGAGTGCCAAAAAATTTTGTGACCACTTCCATGCACAACTGTTTTTGCTAGCACTGCCCAAACAGGGTCTTGTGGGGACATGGTCTGAAACTCTAGCTATCAGCATGGCTCTGCAGACACAGGAATGAAGAAAGACTGAGCTATGACTGTATTTGTCAGATTCAAGAAAGCAGAGGTGTTGTGGGGTTGCAGAGACTTGCAAGTGTGAAACATGCTAAAATTGGCCTGCAACCCCTGGCTGAACCTTTTTTCAAACCTGCCGGATTTGTTGAAGAGCACTGTTCATGTTTGGAACGGGAAGGGGAAAGTGTGCATGGAACAACACTTGGACTGTGATACCCAGAGAAGTTAAGGGCGGTATTTATATGAGCATTTATACAACACCCATCTCAAAGTACCAGCAAAAGGAAACAAGAGAGGATGGAATCACATCCTACCCCGTCCCTGAGCTCTCCACAGCTTCAGTGACCCCATTCCTGACATGTTTCTGGCCATAGAACCAGGTGGAGCTTCTCCAGGGCCCATGGGCTGCAGAAGAGATTTATCAGGTGGCCCTTAGCGTGGAGGAGATGGGCAACCAACATGGCTGCATCCATGTGGGAATGGAGGGTTCTGTGAGTTGTCTGCATTGACTGTGATCCACAGCAAACCTCCTCATTATCTCCGGGAACCCAAGAAAACAATGCCTTTTGCGAATTGGCAATCAAACACTGAGCGTCTGAGAAGCGACAGAGCACACGTCATGGTCTGCTATCAACGGTGTTTCTTTGGATGTTCCCAGGTGTAACAGGCCTTCCAGAACACCCAGCAGTGATAACATAGGTCAGCCACCGATGGGCCAGAGCTCATGGACTGCAGAAATGGGCAATTGCATGGGGGCCAAGGGCCAAGTTCCCCCAATCCCCTCCTACACACAGCAAGCCCAAAAACCTCTGTTTTCCTCTGTGTGCCCTCTCAAAATGGTGACATAGAATGACATCACTTCCTGCCACCATTTTGAGAAGGACTGCAGATATACTTGAGGTATCTGGGCATAGTACCAGGTACTTGGGTGTTTGGGGGTGTGGAGTAGGGGTGTTTTGCATGTTTACAGAGCTTTATGCATGGTTTGGGAGCAACACCGTAACTTTTTTTTTTCAAGTGGGAGTTGGAGATCTTTGGAGGACTAGTTAGAGCTGCAAAAGGGGGATCCGGGGCCACGTGTAGCTCACATATCACCTTGTGTCCAACCCTGATGTGGAGGAAGGTTCCATTCCTTTCTGGAAAGCTGGGACTTCAGGGCCTAGTCCGGGAATCCTGTTGGTGACAAACGCGTATGGAACTGGGCATTGCGTGTCCGTCTAGGTGTGACTGTTGCACAGGAGGCAATTCACTAGCTCCTTGCATAACGTTGACCCCTCTCCAGGCCAGTGGTCCAGCCTGGGGGTGCCACCATGGGTGGCCTCATTGTGGCCATTTTCGCACGGGGCTGTTATAGTGCTTTGATTCCACTTTCAACATCCTATGGAATCCATAGGATGTTTAAAGTGGAATCAGAGCGCTATAACAGGCTAGACACGGCTAGACACGGCTGGGCTCCTTCCTCCAGCCAGCAAAAGGCTATGGCGGTGCCCCCCTCCCCAGGGCTCAACAGGGAGCCAGGGAAACGCATGAAGCTGCATTACGCTGCCTGTGGTTTGATGTAGGATTTTAGGCAAAGTACCATTCTGGGATAGTTAATCCCACTTGTGTCCCTCTTTTTTATATGGGTGGCAGGATCATTAATGGGCACAACCACAAAGTACTAGAATGTTTTTCCAGAGAGAAATTTAGTGCTTTTGCACAATGCACAAGGGCCACTGTGCATAACTATTTATATTAAAGGTGATAGAAAAGAAACCATTCCCATCTCTCTCCTCTCAGCTCAAGGGCCTGGATAAAAGTAGAGCAGAGTTTGACCCAATGATCTCACAGAAGAGACAGGCGGGATGAGAACCGAGGGCATTTCCACACTGGATTGTTATAGTGTGATTATTCCACTTTCCACCTCCTATGGCAGTGGTTCTCAACCTGTGGGTCCCCAGATGTTTTTGGACTTCAGCTCCCAGAAGCCCTGAGCATTGACCATAGTGGCTGGGGCCTCTGGGAGCTGAAGTCCAAAAACATCTGGGGACCCACAGGTTGAGAACCACTGTCCTATGGAATCCTGGGGTTTGCAGTTTAGGGAGGGGCCTTTGAGGATGGCCTTTGAGGCCCCTCCCAAAACTGCAAACCCCAGGATTCCATAGGAGATTGAAAGTGGAATAATAGCGCTACAACAGTCTAGTGCGGAAATGTCTGCTAGAAGAGGAAGGGGCCAGCTGGACAGTTTCTGACTGCATTCTAGAGCTGGAGGAAGTGAACCCTTCTGACTCTCCAGCGACCACGTTAGCCCGTGCTGAATGTCTGGATGGTTACAGCTAGAGGTCTGGAAGAGCAATGTTTGTTCTGTTCTCCAGGTTGCAGAATTGCTATTGGATGCTTCCTAGGACGCCACTCCCACTCTTCCTGCCAAGAAATAGTTCTGGGGTGTGATCTGGTCCTGGAAAGCCACCTTGCAGAGGAAGGGTGTTGTCCCATGCTAACAGCCTGCCTGGGCTTCCCAGCTGCGTAATCAGGCTGCTAGCAGGAGCCAGGACACAGAGTTTATTTTCTGGCCGATCCAGGTTCTGAGCAAGCTTAGAGTAACCGAGTCCAAATTTACCAAGAGTCCAGGGAAAGAGTGTCCAAGAGCAGAATCTGTAGTCCAGGCAAAGGTCAAGGGTTTGAGGAATGCAGGAGATGGCTGGGCTGAAAGGATTCACTGAAAGGATTGGTTGGCTCCAATCCATTCTGGTTTCCTGCTATATAGTCTCAGCCTCCTACCCAGCTGTGGGCCTAATTATTGAGTCCTTCTTATATAAACACTGCCAGCAGCCTGGGCTCTCCCTTTTCCACCTGCACTGGTTGCCATAAGTACAGTCGCTCTCAAGTCTCTGGAGTGTGGCCGTTGGGAAGGGTCCCCTTTGGGTCCCGGGTCAGGAGCATGATGGGTATCGTGGAAGGAGCTATCGAATACCTCCTTCCGCCACATCATAACAACGGCACTGCTATAATGCCAAGTTACACCAGCATCTGTCACCAAGAGGATTTCAGTCACTGATAGCCTTACTTTCCATGAATTTATTGAATCCCATTTGTCCATAGGAGATCACGTGAGACAAATAGCCCAGCTTTCTTG
The DNA here is from genome assembly GCA_948472985.1 of Iguana delicatissima. Lineage (NCBI taxonomy): Eukaryota > Metazoa > Chordata > Lepidosauria > Squamata > Iguanidae > Iguana > Iguana delicatissima. The sequence continues at coordinate 376,373 of CAOKZL010000509.1, read as the reverse complement.
GATACATGTGCCAGTGCCGTCGTTCGTGTGGTGCTTCTTTATCTCATCTCATGGTGCTTTCATCACCCCATTATCCTATTGCAAGGTGTCCCATAGTGGGTGAGCTAATAATGGTCATGTGAAGGTTTCTTAGAAAGTAAGAGCCTGGACACTATACTTTCTATCTCTGCCACAGTCTTTTTGTAAACATTTCTGAGAGAGACAGTGAATGGGCTGGGGTCTGGGCAGTCCAGAGGAACATGTCTAGCTTGAATCCTGTTGGAGGATTCAACTAGCCAACCCACTGAACCAACTGTTGACTAGTGAGGCAACACTTTTGCAAATCCTGTTGATTCAGTGGGTCTCCTCTAGTTGGGATTCAGGCTAGAATCTCCTTATTTGCATGTTAACCCAGTGAATTAATGAAATTGGCATACGTGCTTACTCATTTTTCAGCAACTAATGCAATAGGTCTACTCTAGTTGGCACTGCCAAGAAAAGTCATGCAAAAACATCCTGGATTGTGGATCATTGCCTATTTCTATTTAGGTCAGTGGTTCTCAACCTGTGGGTCCCCAGATGTTTGTGGACTTCAGCTCCCAGAAGCCCCAGCCCCTATGGTCAATACTCAGGGCTTCTGGGAGCTGAAGTCCACAAACATCTGGGGACCCACAGGTTGAGAACCACTGATTTAGGTAGTAAACTTTTGCCCCCACCCACCGAAGAATTACTCGTTTCATTTTTTTTTCCTCTGCTGGACAAGATCTTAGCATGTCCTTCAAGGATTTTTTCACACTTTCAGAACTATAAACGACAGTTCTATTTCCTCAAAAGTCTTGGGTTTTGAACAAAAGAACATTTTCCTTCCAGTAAGTTGTGCACAAAATACAGTTTTCTGCATATAGTTTTGTGGGCTTACACCCCCTGGAGGGGGGACTTTTTTTCCCCTTAAAAAATTGTTATTCAGAAAAAGTCCTGCGGTGAAAGAAAAAATCAAACTCTGAGCAGTTGGCCATTTATGGTGTTTCTCAACGGGTTGAAGCACCCTTTCTTATCAAAAATGGTAAAAAAATCTGTGTGTACTCCTCACATCCCTAATGTTGTGTGCAGCATTGTGAGTGCTCTAAAGTAGGACTTTTTTGATATTTAGAAGATGCAGACATTATTGTCCTGCAGTTCCTCCTCTGTCTAAGGCCCCAGGCCGAATGTTCTAGCCTTCCCAAACAGAAAAACCTTGGACAATCTATACCTGGTTCAGGATATTGGAATAAATCTGGCCTGGCTCAATGGGATGGATCAGGGCAAACACTACATCTGGCTCCATAGAGCCCCAGCCCAGTACTGTCCAAATGACAGGATGTTTCAGTGGCTAATTCCGGGTCTCCATATCTTTCCCCATGATGGCTTCTCTGTGATTATTTAGCTTAGCTCTGCTTTTCCATCATATTCTCTCTTCGGCCGTTTCCACACTAGACTGTTACAGTGCTTTCATTCCATTTTCAACATCCTATGGAATCCTAGAGTTTGCAGTTTAGGGAGGGGCCTCAAAGGCCCCTCCCTAAACTGCAAACTCCAGGATTCCATAGGATGTTGAAAGTGGAACAATAGCTCCATAACAGTCTAGTGCGGAAGTGGCCTTCATCAGATGACACCCAGTTTGCAGAATGATCCACTTGTTTTCTCCTCAGTGGCTGGCCCGTTCCTTAGGACTGACCTCTTCATTTGTCTACAGTGGGCACGTATGCATTTTCCCTCCTGATCTGCCACTGAGGAGCATGAGAAATGACTGGCCATGTGGCTTCATAGACGTGGCAGGTTCATCTCACCATGGTCTCCTTTTAGCAAGTTCCTTCTGTGAGCCTTCCGGCTAAGGACTACCGTGTATCTTTTATAAGGAGCTAGACTATGACAATCAAACGCAGGGGGCTTCTCTCACTGTTGTCTCAGAGAGCACCCCTGGACCCTTCTCGATCCTCAGGAAGTTCACAGCCCGGACTGCCAAGAGGCAGCCTCTCAATCCCAGGTGCTGGGAGATCTGTAACAAAGGGTGCAGCGTTTTCTCCTGGCCTCTGTTACAGTTGTTCAGCTAAGCCAATGTCTGACGTTTTGCACTGCAAAGGGGAGAAAAAGATAAGAGATGGAAAGGTCGGCAATTTTTTTGGAAGAACATTTTTTGCTGGCAAGAGTTTTAGAACTTTGAAACAATGGAATGGCTGGATGGGAACCAGATGAAAAAGGAATTCCCACCTTTCTTGGAATGTCATTCCTCAATGGCCTCATTCAAAATGGCTTTGGGGACCACGCCCATTGGTGGACATTCACCTTCTGGCCAAACTCCATTCAAGGACCAGGGAACGCTAATATTTCTGCCCTGCCTCTGTCCATAGATGAGGCCCTCTGTCACCCAGTCATACCTTTAGTGTTGTTGTTACGTGCCTTCAAGTCAACTCCAACTTACGGCAACAATTTCCGAGTATTTCCTTGGCAAGATTTCTTCAAAGGAAGTTTGCCGTGGCTTTCCTCTGAGGCTGAGAGAGTGTGACTTGCCCAGTGGATTTTCCATGACTGAGTGGAGATTTGAACTCTGGTCTCCCTAAGCACCAGCTCAGCACCCAAACACCGACACCATTCTGGCTCCTCTTGCTCATCCTTTAAAAGACCGAATAGCTATGGGAAGATAACCGCCGTAGGCTGAAACCTTCTGTGGCTTTACATAGGTGCCAGTGATGTTTTGCAAGCAGTTGCACTTTCTTTGTGATTGAACAACAGTTGTATTGTGATTGAACCACAGTTGTATCCTAGTGAGGGTTGCACGAGCCCTGTGACAATGTAACTTGTTGTGCAAGGGGTTCCACTCCAGCTAGGACCCCAAGTGCAGCCCTTAATGGTGGGTGGACGTTGGACTGATCATTATGTAATGATAGCATGCATGCACAATGGCCTGATCCATGGATGATGGACTGGTCTAGTTATTCCAACATAGCTACGCTGGTGTAATTGTAAGTATGCAACCCACGAACAGGATCTTGGCCATGGGTTCCACTTTGCAGGGGAAGAGCGTGATTAGAGCAGAATGTCTGCAGATGATGGAAAGAGGAGGCTCTTTTGGTTCATGGAATCTTGCCGTGTATCCAGCCTGAGGGTACCACAGAGTTCTTAGTTACCTGTCCTTCAAGGTCAGCAAGAAAGAAAGCAACTTAGGCAGAGGCTTTTGAAACTATGTTTGCATTTCCTTTTTAGGAGTCAAGAGTGTCATACTGCCTAAGTCTGTCACAACAGATGTGTTGCAGTGGTTCTCAACCTGTGGGTCTCCAGATGTTTATGGACTTCAGCTCCCAGAAGCCCTGAGCATTGACCATACTGGCTGGGGCTTCTGGGAGCTGAAGTCCACAAACATCTGGGGACCCACAGGTTGAGAACCACTGTGTTAGAAGAGCTGAAAGTCTAAGGAGCTTCAGAAGTTTAAATCTGTGTCTCCCTCAGCCAGGTCTTTCCTGAGCTTGGTCCAGAAACTGGATGAGATGATGCCGTGGGTCAGCAACATCTTGGAGAGATGCCCAGTCTAACTGTTTCTGGCCCACTTCATTTTGAAATTGCCATAGACCAGTGGTTCTCAACCTGTGGGTCCCCAGATGTTTCTAGACTTCAGCTCCCAGAAGCCCTGAGCATTGACCATAGTGTCTGGGGCTTCTGGGAGCTGAAGTCCACAAACATCTGGGGACCCACAGGTTGAGAACCACTGCCATAGACTCTCCACCACCTACAGGTTCAAGGTGCAGTCTGTGGCTGGCATCCCATTAGTGGCATACACAAGCATAGGTCTAGCTTTTGTAATTTTCTGGTCCTTACAGATGTTGACATTGTTCTCCCTCAACTTCCAAAGCCCCCCTCCAACTCACTATTTCCCTGGGATAGCTCCACCCCACCCCTAGACATGGCTTGTGAGGAGTAGACGCTATCGGAGAAGCATCTTGCTGTGTTCCTGTAGCCTGGCGCAGATTAATGACATCATCCCCTGAGGCTTCCAAAGGATCCCATTGGATCTCGGTTGATGATGTCATCACTCTCCGTCTGGCAAAGGGGACGTAGCCAGATGTTGCCCTTCACCAGCAATGGAGTGGCCATTGAGGGGCAATCACTGCAAAACCATAAGTCCTGGGGGTGATGACAGGGGAGCTGTTGTGATGTACTGAATGCAGAACTCTTACGCTACACTCAACAATGTAGGATCCTGGCCACTGTCCTCCCAAGAAGCCACCAGGGTGGTCAGTTGCCGTTGAGCAAAGTTGTGTAGTCTGAAGCTTAAGAGCCACCCATCATCATCTGCAAGACCAGTCATAAGTGCAAGCCATTGAGAAGATGGCTGGAAGGCAGAGGATAGTTGGGTCAACTCCAGCTTCCTTGCTGACTTTATGGGCTGTGTAAGCAGTCCCATGGGAGGTGCTGTAGGTTGCCAAGTGAAATAAGGGACAGGGAATCAAGTCTTTCTCCAACTCACCCTGGTATTAGTAGACTCATGAGGTCTTGCGAACTCATGGGAGCCGTGGCTTCCTTGAGTCCATCCATCTGTACTATGGTCTCTCTCTTCTCCTGCTGCCTTCTACCTTACCAAGCATTGCTATCTTTTCTAGTAAGTCACATCTTCTCATGATAAGGCAAAGTACAACAGCCTCAGTTTCATCACCTTGGCTTCTAGGGAGAGTTCAGGCTTGATTTGCTCTAGGAGCCATTTATTTGTCTTTTTAGCAGTCCATGGTATCTGTAGTACTCTTTTCGAACACCACAGCTCTTTTCCTGTCATTTGAAGCAATTGTTCCATGTCCTAGTTTTTGCAGCAGCAGAAAACAAGCTTGCCCCATCTTCCCCATGACATCCCTTCAAATATTTCAACATGGCTATCATGTCACTCTAAATCTTTTCTCCTCCATCTTCATCCCATTTTTTTCAGCTGCTTTTTCAATGTCCCACTTTCCACTTTGTCATTGGCTTCTTTCCATTGCTGCAAACTGAGTTCAAAGTGCAAAAGTAGATTGCACTCAATTAACAGAATGGGGGCGGGGGAGAGATCTCGTCCTTCCCAGTTGACTCAGTTGGAAGCAAACTGCTGCTGCCTCTCTTAGCCTCTTGTGTTCTTTTTCATTACTAGCGTTTGCCATCTTGACCGTGCTCCAATCTTGCTTAGCCATGTGTCTCAGCTTTCATCTAAAAAATGTCAGAGGATATAGAAAACATCCTCCACATTTGCCAACCCTACTCCCAGGTTTTTGCCATTCGCTGTTAAGAAATTCACCTTGTTTCACTGTGCTTCTCCTAGCCAATTCTCTTCTTCCTGGTCATCTCTCTCATAGACGGTGGAAATTCACTTAATTCCATCCAGAGGAGGGCAACCCAAATGGTGAAGGGTCTGGAAGCCATGAAGAACGCCTTAGGGAGCTGGGTATGTTTAGCCTGCAGAAGAGAAGGTTAAGAGGGGACATGAGAGCCATGTTTAAATATTTGAAAGGATGTCATGTCGAGGAGGGAGCAGGCTTGTTCTCTGCCTCTCCAGAGACCAGGACAAGGAGCAACGGATTCAAGCTGCCGGAAAGGAGATTCCACTCAAACCTCAGGAAGACTTTCCTGACGGTCAGGGCTGTCCAGCAGTGGAATCTGCTGCTGCCTCCATGGAGTGTGGTGGAGTCTCCTCCTTCTTTGGAGGTTTTTAAGCAGAGCCTGGATGGCCATCTGTTGGGAATGCTTTGACGGGTGGTCCCGCATAGCAGGGGGTTGGACTGGATGGCCCCTGGGGTCTCTTCCAACTCTATGATTCTATGATTCTATGATCATGCTGCCTCTAATATGCATCTAAATCAGGGATAAGCAAAAGTCAATCCACAGGCTGCAAGGTGACCCCAGGCCTTTTTGCCCCCAAATGTCTCCAAATTCCCTTTAGGGGCATGAAGGACATTTTCACCATGTTTAGGACATGGAGCCATGGCTTCAGACTTGAGGAAAAGAGATTCTGTCTAAACATGAGGAAGAACTTAAGGGTAAGAGCTGTTCAACAGTGGAATCCACTGCTACCTGAGTGAAGTGTGGTGGAGTCTCCTTCTCTGGATGTTTTTAAGCATAGACTGAATGGCCATCTGATGAGAATGTTTTGATTGTATATTCTTGCATAGTGGGGGTTCGACTGGATGTCCCTTGGGGTCTCTTCCAATTCTATGGTTCTGTGATTCTACAGGGATGAAAAATCAGGTCCACAGCGCACTGCTTGTCATGGGGTGCCTTGGAAAAAGTAGTTTAGGTGAATCCCCAAGGAGTCTTTCTATCTCCCTGTTCTCAAGGCACTCCACAAGCCTTAGGTGGATGAGCTAAGTGCACCAGAGATGTCATTTCCCAGCATTCTAGTTTCTTGAGAAATGCTTTGGTCAGGGTGCTCCTAGTCTGTGAAGGTGGGTTTTAGGGGTTCCCTTCAATCTTTCTTGACCAGAAATGTGATTCTGCCACTATTAGTATACCATGAGTACAGCTGACGTTTTAACTGCTGAGCAGGGTGGCAGCCACTAGGTAACCAGCAAATGACAGGCCTAAAGTGTCCCAGGTGAAAACGGCCCCTCGGTGACATTTTGGTTCAAAACACCTTTTTGGTTATTTTTTCAGGGGGTGCAGTGGGGAATGTGACCCGCCAAGTTTCCCTGGGGGCTAACATGACCCTCCCTCCCCAGCCAGCTACTTATGCCCACCTGGGCCTAGACCCAGTTGCTGTTGCTAAGTAGAGTAGAGCCATTGAATTCCACTGCGTTTATCTGAGTGTTGACTAATTGATTCAGTGAGTTTACTCTCCTTGACACTCACCAGCCAGATCCGCATCTTGTGGTTGCAACAGATCTTTGCAACATGAATAGGCCAGAATCTTACTGCTGCACTATGGTGGCATAACCATGGTCACATACCTTGGGAATGTTCCATTTTTGGACTACAACTTTCAGAAGTGCTCAGCCAGCATGGCCACAGTCAGGATATTGTGTTCTTCATCGGGACTCCGCTCTTCTTATCACACTTGTTTCTGTTGGGAGTTAGACTTTTGCTCGGTGTTGGACCTTTGGGGAAATTCTGTGAAAGCTAAAGCTGTGAGGCATTCGCGTTCTTTTAGCAGAGTTGCAGAAAAAGCACATCCCAACCTCTGTGTGGCTTCCCTGAACTGGGGGCTGACTTGGAAAGCAAAACAAGGCAGGTAGTTGCAGGTTCCAAACTTAGAAGATTTCCTAATAAACTTTACAATTACGTATGCATTGGAGAAACTAGATCCTTACTAACTAACAAAAGGATTAGGTAAGACAGTAGCTTCATTCTTAACTCCATCAACTTTTTGGTGGAGAAGCTAGCATAGCAAAGAGAAGGTGCTAGAGGCAAGATTGCAAAGGAAGAAAAAAAAAGAGAAGTGTGGTCTTCTATGGGAGGCCAATGACTGGCTCCAGGGTGTATCCTGAGTCGCATGGTCTGGATACCATGGCCAATCCTTTTAAATAACACAAAGCAACAAATGAGGCTTTAGCTGAGAGGCCAGAGGGCTTTTACATACAAAGGAAAATTAATCCTATGCTAGCTAAGCCCCATTGGTCCTGGAACAAGGAGGGAGGGAAATGCCAGAATTTTCCAACAGTTTCTTGTTGGGTAGGCGGCTTAGGCTCAATTCCTGTTGGTGTAACTAGACCAGTGTAGACACTGGTGCAAAGTGAAAAGGGCCAAGGGTAAAACTAACAAAATGAATTTCAACAGAGAGAAATGTAAGGTCCTGCACTTAGACAGAAAAAATGGAAGGCACAAATATAGGATGGGGGACGCATGGCTGGATAGCAGTATGTGTGAAAGGGATCTAGGACTCTTGGCAGATCACAAGCTGAACATGAGTCAGCAGTGTGACGCAGCAGCCAAGAAAGCCAACACGATTCTTGGTTGCATCAGTAGGAGTATGGCGTCTAGATTGAGGGAGGTAATGGTACCACTCTATTCTGTGTTGGTTAGGCCTCATCTGGAATCCTGTGTCCACTTCTGGGCACCTCAATTCAAGAAGGATGTCAACAAGCTGGAACGTGTCCAGAGGAGGGTGGCCAAAAGGGTGAAGAGTCTGGAAGCCATGAAGCCCTGTGAGGAACGGCTCAAGGACCTGGGTATGTTTAGTCTGCAGAAGAGAAGGTTAAGAGGGGATGTGATAGCCATATTTAAATATTTGGAGGGATGTCATGTAGAGGAGGGAGCAGGCTTGTTCTCTACTGCTCCAGAGACTAGGACAAGGAGCAATGGATTCAAGCTGCAGGAAAGGAAATTCCACTTGAACCTCAGGAAGAACTTCCTGATGGTCAGAGCTGTCCTCAGTGGAATCTGCTGCTGCCTCCATGGAGTGTGGTGGAGTCTCCTCCTTCTTTGGAGGCTTTTAAGCAGAGGCTGGATGGCCATCTGTCGGGAACGCTTTGATGGGTGTTCCTGCATAGCAGGGGGTTGGACCGGATGGCCCCTGGGGTCTCTTCCAACTTTATGATTCTATGATTCTAAAGCATCTGTGAAAGAAATAGTCCTGGAGAAATAGGTTGCTTGGAGATGGAAGATTTTGTCAGCCCTCTCTTACCACCTCTAGGAAAAACATGCACCCACTGGCATCATCCTCCAGTAGAGTTTGGCCTGTATTCTTCTTCCAAACTGCTAAGAGCAGAAGGTGTAAAGCCAAGATCAGACAGGACACCTCAGCACTGTGGGCAGATACAGGGCCTTCTCACAAGACAGAATTATAGTGCTACAATTCCACTTCAACCACCACGGCAGCAGCCTGTGGAACCCTGGGACTTGCAGGGAAGGATAGTCAGAATTGTCAGTCTGGTAGCTCTTGTAGCACCAGCTACACAAAACTGCAAATCCCAAGATTATGGAATGTGAAGCCATGGCAGTTAAAAGTAGAATCATAATGCCTTAATGCTTTGCATAGTGTGAAAGGGTCCCAGATGAAGAGATCAAAGAGCAAGCAGGAATAGGGTGCAAGGGAGAGGCAGGAGCAGCGAGAATATGGATTATAAGAATGAAAATAAAAGAATAAAAGAATAATAATAACTTGCTTGTATCAACTGAGCTGTTTTTAAGATGAGTATGGAATTACTTAATAGGGGGTCGAGCCCTGATTTTGACAGGATGAAATAGTGGGAATCAGCTCCACCTTTGCAGAATTTTCCAGTTTAGTTTTGTCTGGACATTGTGAATGTAAAAGTTCTTTTTTAAAAAAACAAACAAACAGGTCTTTGAGCTCTCTTTGTTTCTGTCTCTTGATAAAAGCTGAGTTACGCTGAATATTGGCAGAGCAAAAAAAACGTTTGCTGGCATTCTTAGACCAAATCATCTGAATTCGGCGTTGTGCAAACAGTAACCCCCATTACCAAAACGCAGCATCCACTTGTGGCAAAAATTGGCAGATGCCTACATTCTCAAATAGCAAAACCATCCAACTGCTCACGCAAGGGCCCGTTACCTGGAATAATCTACTAATGTCTGATCTGGGTCCCTGCCTGTACATTTGTGGGAGAACCACAACTTTTTCCTTGGCTAGCTGGAAAATCCAGATTCGGCCTGTCCATTTTGATCTGAGTTTCGCATTTGCAACTTGAGGTGCAAGTTTGTATTTGCATTCAAATGTCTTTCCACAAGCACTCCCCTCCCCTTGCATTGTAAGTGACACCCACCACGTCAAAATCTCTTCCACACTACACAATTACAGGACTTTGATCCAACCCCAACAGCCGTGGCTTCATCCTATGGAATCCTAGGATTTGTAGTTTCATGAAGTCTTCAGGAATTCTCTGCTAGAGTTCTAGTGCCTCCCAGCAAATTACAGAGTCTCTAGGATGCAGCCAGGGCAGATAAAGTAGCATCAAAGTCAGGGGTGCAGCTATGGGAGGTGGGGGCGGAAAGAAGTATTGCCCCCAAATAAGAATTCTGCATCCTGTCTCTCGCTCTTTTTCTTTTAGTCCCCAAATTTCTACCGTTGCAGTGACTTAAAACTTTAGCCGAACATTTAGAAATACAGTTTAGGCATCCAAAGAAAAGGAGGCAGGCAAAGCGATCCTGGGAAGAAAAACGTAGTTTAAGAGTTCTGGGTGTGAATTATTTTCAAGGTCTCTCTCTCGATCTCTCTCTCTCCAATGCTAGGAATTTGTGAAGTGAAAGAAAATTTCATTTTGTGGGGGCAGAACTCTTATTTGGCGGCAAACCCCTCCTTAGTTATACCCCTGATGAAGAGCTATAATTGTGTAGCAAGAAAGAGGCCTGAGGTATCATTTCTCAGCTTTTCTAGGCTTTGGCATGGGCCGTTTCTCTTCAGCACTGCCAGTTCTTACATTTAGGAAAACGGGTCTTTTCCATATCAGCCCTCTCCCCGTCTGACAACAAAGCAAGGGCTCCCAAGAAACATAAAAGGATCACACATTTAGGGCAAAAACATGAATCAGTGAAAAGTCATTACCTCCATCCCACCACACAGATGGGAATATTTCTGCAAATAGGAAAAATACTGCTGCATAGGTACCCTATTAAGAAGTGTTGACTGGTTTGCAGTTATAGATTCATAACTGAGGCCATTTCCGCATGAAACTGTTATAGCGCCATGATTCCACTTTCAACCTCCTATGGAATCCTGGGGTTTGCAGTTTCGGGAGGGGCCGGCCGGCCCCTCCCGAAACTGCAAACCCCAGGATTCCATAGGAGGTTGAAAGTGGAATCATCGCGCTATAACTGTCTCGTGCGGAAATGGCCTTAGGGTTACAGATCCATAACTGGCCTGTATTCCAGAGGTGGATCTAGCATAAAGAGCGCCTGGGGCAAGCGTGGGAGTCGCACCCCTACCTCCCGGGCCACTTCCGCTTCCTCTGGCGCTGCTTCCAAAACTGCTCTTTTGTGCTCCACCCCTGGCGTTGGCACCTGGGGCATGTGCCCCGCTTGCCCCACCCTAGATACCCCTCCGCTGTTTTCAGAAAGATGATGTAGTCTTATTGGGAACTGAAATAAATGCCGCCCCAGTCCACCTGAAGAGCCAGCAGTGTAAGAGGCCTGTTTGGCTTCTGATTGGTGGGGAAGGAACATTTCCATCTCCCTCCGACCAGTGAGCAAGGATCCCGGTTGCCATTCCTCATCCCGTCCGCACTCGTGGGCTGGTGGACACGTGGTCCCCCTTGCACCGTAGTTGAAAGCTGAATGGATCTCGTCCACCGGATCTTCCTGCCGGCTCTTATGGTCACCTCTGGGGGTCAAGTCAGGGCAGGAGAGGTTATTTATTAATGTCTCCCTAAGTAAGTAGCCGATCTAGGATACTGGCAAACAAAATACCCATTCAAGGAGGAGCACTGAGTTGTCAGTGACACGGACATTCCCCACTCTGGCCATGTCTTTGCTGATTTTAATACGAGTGTGTCTGTTGTCGCCCTTTCTCTTCTGTATGTGTGTGTGTGAGCGTATGTGCGTGTATATATATACAGACATATATATCTCTCTCTATATAAATATCTGCCCACATGTAGATACTGTTTGAGAGTGTCTGGTCAGTAGGGAAATACTCTTTGTGTGGGTGTGGAGAAAAGAAACTTTTCAGACTTTCTCTTCTTTCTTTCTGATGATAGTTAACTCATTCTGCGTTGGGGGCTGGGGTGCCTCCTTTTTGCTCCCCCAAATAGCTGTGAAGGGGCAAAATGGGGATTTTCTTTTCCTAATAAATTTCGTATGCAGGACTTCAAAGTATCTGTTGTCATTTTAAAAAAAATTACATTGGTACAGGCACGGGTATGAGAGGGAGGGTGGACATCTTTACTTAAAATTTGACATAGGTCCAAATCCCGTGGGCCTATTATGCCTCTTTATGCAAGAACCCTGTGAAAGGGATCTAGGAGTCTTGGTGGACCACAAGCCGAACATGAGTCAGCAGTGTGATGCGGCAGCCAAGAACACCAACACAATTCTTGGTTGTATCAATAGGAGTTTGGGGTCTAGATCGAGGGAGGTAATGGTACCACTCTATTCTGCATTGGTTCGGCCTCATCTGGAATCCTGTGTCCAGTTCTGGGCACCTCAATTCAAGGAGGATGTTGACAAGCTGGAGCGCGTCGAGAGGAGGGCGACCGAAATGGTGAAGGATCTGGAAGCCATGAAGCCCTATGAGGAGCAGGTTAGGGAGCTGGGGATGTTTAGTCTGCAGAAGAGAAGGTTAAGAGGGGACATAAGAGCCATGTTTAAATATTTGAAGGGATGTCACATTGAGGAGGGAGCGGGCTTGTTTTGTGCTGCTCCAGAGACCAGGACAAGGAGCAATGGATTCAAGCTGCAGGAAAAGCAATTCCACTTAAACCTCAGGAAGAATTTCCTGACGGTCAGGGCTGTCCGGCAGTGGAAGATGCTTCCTCCATGGAGTGTGGTGGAATCTCCTCCTTCCTCAGAGGTTTTAAGCAGAGGCTGGATGTCCATCTGTCGGGAGCGCTTTGATGTGTGTTCCTGCCTAGCAGGGGGTTGGACTGGATGGCCCCTGGGGTCTCTTCCAACTTTATGATTCTATGAACCCCAAAACTGTATTTAGGAAGGGGAAGGGCTCAGTATCAGCAGGCAGGTTGTTATTGATGCTGACTGGCATTTCCTTGAGCAGTTACAAATGCATAAGCTAGATATATGCCTTTGTAAGTGTTCAGTATTTATGATTGTGGGACTATTGCTACAATTGCAAATGCCCCCCCCCCGAACAACTCACCTTAAGAGCCAGCGATTGCACCAAGGGAGAGTTCTGTTCCACTGGCAATTAGGGTGAAATAGGATGATGTTGTCAGCCCCCTCCCATCAGTGATCTGCAATCAGAAGCAAGTGTCATAACTCACCCTCTGGAATCAGAAGACTCAGACAGGGAGGAGTCAAGATTGCCAGGAAGTTACAGCTCCAGATAACAGTACGTAGGTTCTCTGAGTCAGAGGAACTGGGGGATATGGCAGTGGTAGTGGGGGGGACAACCTTCGAACAGGAGGTGGCGTATGCTGAGGACTAGCCTCCACCAGATCACCAGAGAGACTAAGGGTCTTTCCACACTACACTGTAATAGTTCTACTATTCCACTTTCAACAACTTCCTGTGGAATTCTGGGGTTTGTAGGTTGCTGAGGCCAAAGAGCTCTCTGGCTGAGAATCCTAAAGGCCCCTCTGCAAACCTCACGATTCCACAGGATGTTGAAAGTGGAATAATAGCCCTATAACAGGCCAGTGCGGAAATGGCCATAGAATCATAAAATCTTGGAGCTGGAAGAGACCTCAGTTCACCTAGTCCACCCCCTTGCCATGCACTAAAGCAATCCTAAATGCCGCCCATCCAACTTCTGCCTAAAACCTCTGAAAAAGGAGAATCGATCACCCTCCGAAGCAGCCCATTCCACTGCTGAGCAGCTCTTGCAGCCAAGAAGCCCTGTTTCTAATGCTTAGATGGAATCTTCTTCCTGGTTGTTTGAATCCATTTGGTTCATGTCCTGATTTGTGGAGCAGCAATCACTCCATCTTCTACCTGACGTCTCTTCATCTATTAGAAAGATGGCCATCATGTTGCCTCTCAGACTTCTCTCCTCCCTCCATCGTTCCTCCTAGAGAACTCTTGGTTGAAACTGTCTCTGGCGTCTCTATCAAACCTGATAAAGAGTCAGTGATGTAGACTCGAATCAATAGACTTGGAGTCAAGTCAGACTTAAGTCACTTCAGTGACTCGACTCGGACTCGACTCGGCCATAATTGATGCACTGGCTCAACTTGACTCGAGACTTGTACATTTTTAATGACTGACTTGCTGCCCTTGGTTCAGTAACATAACGCGTTCATCCAGAAACCTCACGATTTTGAAGAACACCTCCATCCCTTTTTGCCTTCTGGTCCCATGACAATCTCTCTCAAGCCCAAAGTGTGGGAGCATTTCTCCGAGGGGAACAGCAAACAGGTTAGGCCATGGGCTTGAGGGAGGCTTGAGGTCTGCTCAGCAGTCTGTCCCTGATCCATGCTGGAGGAGCCTTCTAAAATGGTTCCTAAGAGCAAAAGACAAGACTTGTCGCCAGAGCTCAGGGGGCATTTCTCAGAGGGGAGCAGCAAATGTGTTAGGAAACGGGCTTGAGGAGGAAAGATCTTTCCTTCTAAAGCTTTTGAATCTTCAGTAATGGGGAGTAAGACAGGATCCTATTCCCCACTTCCGAAGCTGCAGATGGCAAAACTGCAAATGTGGAGAGCTGACTCTGCTTAAATCATTAAAACTGAATTTATTTCTCTCTATCCAATAATTCTGGCATTTTGGTTGGGGTATAAAGTTGGCTTCCAGACGTGAGACTTGACTTGAAAGTATCTTCAAGGACTTGAGACTAGACTTGAGAGTTGAAGGTAGAGACTTGAGTCTTTGAGTAAAAGACTTAAATACATCACTGACAAAAGTCAGGTTACACTCACCACAAGGAACCTGCAAAACAACACAGCCTCCGGTCCACAACAAGGAGGTCACCTTGAGGCCTGCGTACCCAATCCAGGAGAAGGAAAGGGCAAGGTGAGTGACTGGAGCCCAGGTTTGGAACTTCAGGGCAAGCCTGGACAGGGGATCCCCCACAAACCCCCTCCACTGGCACGCAGCAGCCGCCGCCCTTCCCGGGGCTTGGCGGGTGCCAGGTGTGTGTATGGCAAGGATGCTGAAGTCTGGCATCCCCTTGCAGAATCTCAGAATAGACTGGAACCTCTTGAAAGATGGCTGATATTGCAAAGCAAAGAAAGACAGACTTTCACCCTGTCTCCGTTGGAGTGAGACCTACTAGGCAGAATCCTGGGGTGTCTCAGGCACATGGAAGCGCCCCTATGGAAGCAGGTGGGGATTTTGGTCTGATACGGCACATTCACATTCACTTCAAGGTTGTGCAAACACAGTTGCACATGAGGTGCTCTTACGTATGCAGGGAACTCATCACACACAGACACAGAACGCTACCTATCAGTTCCAACCAGAGGAGACACATCTAATAAACTGAGAGCTTGCCATGTGGGGTAGAATTTAACTACTTAGACACACAGATGAGCCAAGTGGTCCTGCAGTTTGAGTGCTGGGCAAGGCTCTTCCAGGAGAGCAGAGTTCAAATTCCCCCTCAGACACAAAAAATACATGTAGTGAATTTGGGCAGGTCATTTTCTCTCAACCTCTGGGGAAGGCAATGGCAAACTTCCTCTTGTGGAGGGATGGTGGATGATGGGAGCTACACAAAAACCGCAATAGCACTTCCCTCCTGCACTGAGCACTGGCAAAAACAGCTTACCAGAGTCAAGTGTTATAAAAACCACCATATGGCAGAGACTGTACACACAGCTTAGAAGAGAGCCCAGCAGAGTATAAACACTAGCAGCAAATGCTCTGAAGCCACAAAAATACTCCCACACCTTCTTATCTTCCAACAGGAGGCTTTTACTCTTCAGTTATGATACATACATATATACAGTACTCCAACGGAGTTTCAGAATTCCACAGCAAGTGACGATATGCATCCAACATAGCCTCCGGCCACTCCATCAGACAAGCGAGAGGGCACAGTTGGCTGGAACACACCTCCTTATATACTTACAGTTCTGATGCAACTCTAGCCAACTTTGCATGTTCCCATGTCTGATGCAACCCTCTGCCCAGGTCACATATTACAATGTCTCAGCAACAGTGTCTCAGCATTCACTGTCATTCCCAGGTGCAAACCTCAATGTGCATCATATAAATTTTATTTGGACTCCGGGTCACGTCCAACCTTTCGTCACACCTCTAAATACATACAGCTAAGTAAAGAACAGAGAGACAGTGAGATGCTATGTGGTGTCTTCCTGCATGGCAGAATGGGGGTGGACTGGATGACCCTGGGAGTCTCTTCCAGCTCGAGGATTCTATTATCACTGTGCCAGACCTAACTTTTCCAGGAAGGGATGCAGCGGACCAGAAATTGGTCGAGAAGAGAAGTCTTAGGGGGCAGATTTGCAAGGCACATGCTTCCCCCTGTGCACTGCAAGCTCCCTCTGCCCCCCAAAAATCCCAACCCTGCTTTTGTGATGCCACAGTCTGGCGCTTAGTCAACAAGCCTAACTTCCAACGGATGAAGCACTTGGGTTATCCTACCTTATGAGA
The DNA here is from genome assembly GCA_948472985.1 of Iguana delicatissima. Taxonomy (NCBI): domain Eukaryota; kingdom Metazoa; phylum Chordata; class Lepidosauria; order Squamata; family Iguanidae; genus Iguana; species Iguana delicatissima. Next base: position 360,233 of record CAOKZL010000509.1, on the reverse strand, counting down.
ATATCAGATGAAGACTCGAGCATCTCCCTTTGCCCGCAGAGCAGCAGTATCTCAGCTCGCCACGTGGTGGCACTGTAGACCTGGGAGTGAAGGCACCTCCAGGAAGGAAAGGTGAGCACAGGTAAGCAAGTCTACCTGGAAATTTGAGTCAGACGGTTGTCCCATCTTTCTGGCCCATCATTGCCTCCCCAAAGCCTACCAGTGGCTCCCGCAGTCCCAGAGGACTTCTGCCACTTAATTAATAATAATAATAATAATAACAACAACAACAACAACACTTATTTATATCCCGCCTCTCCTGACAGATCGAGGCGGTACTACAACAGTACATCAATAAATTAAAAACAATTAAAACATAACCCATCCTCCCCACCCACCAACCCATCTAACCCCCTAAAACACACTAACTATTAAAAACAAGAGGACAGTTGGTGGGAGGCGGTGGAAGTACTGGTCTGGGAAGGCCCGTTGGAAGAGAACAGTCTTGACCGCTCTTTTAAAGCGGTCAAGACTGGTAATGTGCCAGGTCTCCTCCGGCAGGCCATTCCACAGCTTGGGAGCCACAGAAGAGAAGGTCCTCTGGGTAACCGCAGCCATCCTCGTTCTGACCGGCTGCAGTAAATTCCTCCCAGAGGACCTTAGTGTGCGGGGTGGATTATATGGGAGGAGGCGATCCCGCAGGTCGGCTGGCCCCAAGCCATGAAGGGTTTTAAAGGCAATGACCAGCAGCTTGTACTGTGCCCGGAAACCAATAGGCAGCCAATGTAAGGACTTCAGAACTGGTGCTGTGTGGTCAGTTTTAGATCTTCCGGTGACCAACCTGGCTGCCATATTCTGAACTAGCTGAAGTTTCCGGACTAAGCACGTGGGTAGCCCTGTGTAGAGCGCATTGCAGAAGTCGAGCCGTGAAGTTACCAGCGCATGCACCACTGTTTTTAGGTGTTCCAGCTCCAGGAAGGGGCGCAGCTGGCGTATCAGCCGAAGCTGGTGACAGGCGCTCCTGACCGCCACATCTATTTGAGCTGCCATCTGAAGCGGCGAGTCCAGGAGCACCCCCAAGCTGCGGACACAGTCTTTCAGGGGAAGTGTGACCCCGTCTAGGACTGGTTGGCAGACCTCCATGCCTGGTCCAGGGCCCTTAACAGCGAGCGCCTCCGTCTTATCTGGATTCAGCTTCAGTCTGTTTTTCCTCATCCGGTCCATTACTGCCTCAAGGCATTCGTTCAGAGGCGAGGTGAAACCCTTAGTCGGTGCCATTATCCGAGGCATGGAGGGATACATCTGGGCGTCATCAGCGTACTGATAGCACCTTGCTCCATGCCTCCTGATGATCTCTCCCAGCGGTTTCATGTGGATGCTAAGTAGCATTGGGGACAGGATGGCGCCCTGGCTTCCAGGATTTTGGGACCGGGGATCCTGAAGGCTGAACCTGGCACATTTGGTGGCTTTTTAGAAAACTGGATAGTGGGCTCTCCTTGGGAATCTTTGGAGGTCTTTAAACAGAGGTTGGACGGGAATTTTCTGGGAATGCTTGAGTTGTGCATTCCTGCACATCCCTATCATTCTATGAGCACGGCGGAAATTCCTTCTTCTACACAACCGCTGGAGATATAGGTGCCCTCAAAGACTGGAAAAGTGTCGCTGACTTTTTGCAACGAGACAAAGAAAGAAAAGCAAGCAAGCAAGAAACCTAGTGACTTATGGTTTTGAAGATTAGAAAACGTAGGCTCTTGAAAGAAGGAAATGTGTTGTAAAATTAGAGAGAGAGGTAAGAATTCCTATATTCCTATGTAACCGTCAAAACGAAGATCAGGAATCTCTTTTTACTTCTTTTTTCTCTTTCCTGTTTTTCTCTTTTCTCTTTCCTTTGTTTTTTTTTATGTTTACTCTCCTGTCACTTGGTGATTCTATGCAACTTTTAGCATGTGTTAGAAAAATTCTTTTTTAATATATAAATGTTTTAAAAGGTACTGGAGTCCTGTCCCGTTTTCAGTCTGACAGGCCTCTCCTGTGGGCTGCATGCTTCCGAGCCTCGAACCCAATGAGACGGAAAGAGAGAATAATACAGCCTTGCAGAGGTTGGCCAACTGCAACTCCCAGGAGTCGCAGCCAGGGTTCCTATGGGGGAGGAATGATGGGAGCTGCACTCTGACAACCAGCAGAAATCCGCAGCGTTCACACCCACGCTGTAAGAGGAAATGGAGCCCTTTCATGCCACACTGTGATGGCGCTATTATTCCACTTTAAGCGCCACGGCAACGTCCTATGGAATCCTGGGATTTGCAGTTCAGGGAGGGACATTTAAAGTTCTTGGCTGGAGAGGACTTGTGCCTCACTAAACTACAAATCCCAGGATTCCGTAGGATGATGCCATGGCGATTAAAGTGGAACAACCGTGCTATAACCGTGTGACAGAGCTCCGAGGGCCCCGAGAGTCGCGAGGATTAAGCTTGAAGCCCAGAAGCATTGGGGGGGCAATGAGAGTGGGGGGGAATTGAGAGGGCTTCCCAACCTTTGCTCCTGCAGATGTTTTGGACTTCTTCCTCCAGAATTCCTTACAGTCGGCCAAGCTGGCAGGGGCTTCTGGGAGATGAGGTCCAGAGCACCAAGCGGACCTCACCCCTGGCCTATTGAGATGAAATAGGTGGGACGCGGAGGCTGATTGGCAGGCGGAACCCCAGAGTGGCAGTTGGAATTTTGAAGCGCTCCGTGGGGCGGGGCTTGAGGCTGAAGCGGCCACTCCTGCTGGGAGTTGGGCCTGAGTGGCAGGTTTGCTGGCGGAATCAGAATGGAGTGGCAGTTGGAGCTCTGAAGAGGGGCGGCCGGGCCCCTTCGTGGGAAGCGGGCTGCGAGGGAGTCGTTCGAGGGCCCCGTTTTATTCCCCTTCAGCACCGAGAACAGGGAATGTCGGGCGCGGGGGCGCTCCTGCTCCTCCTCCACCTGGGTGTGTGAAAAGGGGGGGTGAGGTTCCAAATGATGGGGGTCCTCTGAGAGACGGCTCTTCGTCTAGGTTAAGGAGCCGTCGACTTCCATGCCAAAGGGCGGTAAATTCCGCACTGGGTTTTAGTCAGAACTCTAAAGGAACTCTCCGAGGTCCTGAACCCCACCTCCAAAACAGGCTTAGCACCTAGAGTAGGCTGCCTTGGGTCTTGCACTCAAGGAGGGCCTGGACAGAAATGAAACAAGTGGCTTTAAGGAACAGCTTCCTCAGACCCCAGTCGGTGGGGCGGTGCGTCTCAGTGTGAACATTAAAGAGGCCACCAAAATGGGGGGACCTGGTTTGGGGAGAAGGCCAAGCAGCTTGGAGAGCTCCTTTAAAGTTCGCACTAGAGACAGAGCGGACGCTCTGTCGCCATTAACGGGAGAGGTACCGGTCAGCACCGCTCAGGGCCACATCCATCTGGGTGCTCAGTTTCAGGATCTGTTTTTCTTTCTTTTTCTTTTACCCCACTTTTGATGTCCCTTCATTAGTTACCCATTCCTTCTAAGATTCAATAGAAGCTTTTTGTTTTAGTATTCAAAGCCCCACAAGACCTACATCTCCCCTGCATCTTTCAGCCCTTATTTGGGATCTGCGTTCTAGGAATTCTTGGCTTCTCATCCAACAAAAGGGTCCCTTTTCTTTGGCTCAGCTTCAGCCTTTTCCATTTGCTGCTCCATATTCTTGGTAGTCCTTCTGTTGGACCAGCTAGTCCTCTTCCATTTCTACAATTCCATGATTCTACTTTTGATATGCAGAACTTCACATTTTTCTTACACTGTCTTACAGCTGGTGGAGGGGGTCGTGCAACCCTACAGACATTGCAGAACTGCAGCACCTAGCATCCGCCTCACATTGGCCATGCAGACTAGGCCTGTTGGGAGTTGCAGTCCAACAAAATCTAGAGGTCCTCATGATTCCCAATTCCTGTCTTACAGCAAAGTGGTAAAGTAGGTTATGTTCCCATTTTACAGATGAGCAACTGATCCCATTTCTCCATGGGGCTTGCCCTCACAGCTCCCAGGGACACTTAGCTTGGAGAGAGATCTACTGAGTATGCATGCAAAGTTCTTGGCTGAATTCCTACTTGGGAGCAAGCCTCATCAAACTCAGTAAAGCTTATTTCCAAGCATGCATGCCACGGAGCACATTTAACCAGGGACCAGGAGTAATGCCCTCTGAACATGGCGGGACTTACTCCCATATAACTATGTATTCCACTGGGCTTTTGAGACTAAAATTTAGGTGGCAGGTGTCTCCAGACAGAGGCCACCACTTAGAAGAAAATATCCAAGGCCTGCTTGGAGAGTTACTTGGATGACTTCTCTGTCATGTTTTATTCCACTATAAGAAAAACAGATAAAAGTAGTGGTGGGAAAACAAGAAGTTTAGGAGTGGAAGACGCCATAGCAGGCATCTCCAGAGCAAACACTTTTTTTACTCATCATCATCATCTGCTTTTCATTCTAGGCTTTGCGGGGGCTTGGAAATACCTGTACTCTGACGTCATCATACCAAAGATGCTCGGACCACAAACTGGCCTCCACTCCAGGGTAGCGCTTGCTCGCTTGCTCATCAATGTTGTGCCTAACCGAAGTCAGAGCTGCGTAAAATGAAAATTTGAAAACTGTAGTCTATGCCAGTCTTCTCCATCCTAGCTTGCAAACAAAAAAAATTTGGGTCCAGGGATGGTGAGGATACAAGGGTGATGTTACAAGAAGCCTCTTGTGATATGATACAAGCAGGACACATTGGGTATCAACCACAATATGCTATTTAATGTATTTAAAAAAAACAAATCTAGCAAGCAAGGAAGATATATACCTTTCAAGGCACTGTCCTTGCCCTAAACTTCCTCTCCCTTCCCCAAGAACTTGAGACTCGGGGCCAGGCCGTGAGATCGGGCAACCCAAAGGATGCTCTTGGCCATTGTTCTATTATTAATGGCTTTAGTGCCAGTTCTCACTTTTAACTGTTCCCCTTGCAGCCTTATGGCCGTTTTGTTCTTTTATTTCTGTTATTAATTCCACAACTTTGAGGATTTTTCCAAATGAAAAGTGGGATGAAAACTGCCTTTAAAGAATTGCAGATGGATAAAAGCCAAGATGGAGAAGGGGTGAGTGGGAAGGTGGATGGACGGACGGATGGATAGCAGTAATGCAGACTCAAGTTGACTGACTTGGACTCGAATCTGACTTAAATTACTTCAGTGACTTGACTCAGACTTGCCTTGGCAACAAAGATGCGCTGACTTGGCTTGACTCAAGACTTGTATATTTTTTAGTGATTGACCTGCTGGTTCAGGAACATGACACATTAATCCAGAAACCTTACGACTTTGAATAATGCTTCCATCTCTTTTTGCCTTCTGGTCATATATAATCTCTCTCAAGCCCAAAGCGTGGGCACATTTATCAGAGGGGAACAGCAAACGGGTTAGTCAAGGGGCTTGAGGCGGGCTTGAGGTCTGCTCAGCAGCCTGTCCCCGCTGCACATCGGAGGAGCCTTCTAAAATGTTTCCTACAAGCAAAAGGCAAGACTTGTCCCCAGAGCCCAGGGTGCATTTCTCAGAGGGGAGCAGCAAATGCGCTAGGCAACAGGCTTGAGGAGGAAGGATCCTTCCTTCTAAAGCATTTGAAGCCTCAGCAGTGGGGAGTAGGAAGGATCCTGTTCCCCACTTCGAAAGCTGCAGACTCTTTTACGCCCACTGGCACAAAAGCCTCCAGCTTTGGGAAGAGGTAGTAAGAAGGATCCTATTCCCCACTTCCAAAGCTGCAGACGGTAAAATTGCAAATGTGGAGGACTGGCTCTGCTTAAATTGCTGAAACTGATTCTATTTGACTCTGTCCAGAAATTCTGGAATATAGGATGGGGCATAAAGTTGGGTTCCAGACTTGAGACTTAACTTGAAAGTATCTTTCAGGACTGGAGGCTTGACTTGGGACTGGGAGTAAAATATGTCATTCATAGATAGATGGATAGATTGATAGACTAATAAATTCCTGCAATCCACAGTGAAACTGCTCGGGTAGAAGCCTATGGCCAGGCCCAACCAGTGTAGGTCCATTCCGATAATTGTTGAATGATGAGCCCACATATAGAGCAATCCATCGGATCCCAAGGCTCTGTTCTAGTTGGGACTAAAAATAAGATTCAGCCCTTATCTTTTCTTTTAAAAGCCAAGCATACACCATCTTTTAAAAAGAAAGAAAGAAAGAAAGAAAGAAAGAAAGAAAGAAAGAAAGAAAGAAAGAAAGAAAGAAAGAAAGAAAGAAAGAAAGAAAGAGGAAGGCAGGCAGGCAGGCAGGCAGGCAGGCAGGCAGGGGCTCTTGTCTTAAGTAACATCTCTTAAGTAACAATACCTTTCATTTGGATGTTTTAGAAAGAAGCGTCTTACATCATAAGAATTGAAGGAGTTAACAGGATTGTTCACCTTCGTCAAAAGTAAGTGGCTTCACTCTCTCCTCCGCCAACGCCTTCTGCTTTTGACTGGGCCAGGGGAGGGACTGGATTGTTTAAACCAGGGGTGTGGAAACTGTCCCCTCTCCCAATTTTGCTGCCTCCAAAGTCTATCAGCCCTGTTACCCTGCTTGCTGGGGGTCCCTTAGGGGGGTTCCCAATGCCTGTAAAAATTATCACTTGTGGGGAAAATTAGCTATGAACGCGCTTTAGCAATGCAAAGAGGGCAGGGTAATGAAGGATCTTTTACCCAATGTTTACGGGGTCAGGCTCAGTCAGAAATCACACAAAAAATGTCCAATGAATGACTTTATCGAATAGTAATACTTTGCACTAACACACACATGCATCCAAGGGCTAATAGAAATAAAGAGTGGAAATAAGATAGAGGGATTGTTGAGGGATTCGCAGCTTGGGTGATACTGCACCTCTTCCTGAAGTCCTTGGTCTGGGACGCATCAATCGAACCGCAGCTCAGAGAAGAGACGCAGAGGAGGGAGGGGGACGACCGGTCAGTCGGTATGACCGGGAGGCATCATACACCTTCTCCTTGCCTCGCCTTTCTCTCCTTGCCTAACTAGCCCAAAAACAGGGACTGTTTGTAGGAATAATTTACTTTGAAGGCAAATCCTTTCCCGGGAAAAACAAACAGGACAGGAAAAAACAACAACTCCACACCCGGCATTTCTTTGATATAGGAAGATAACAAGGTGTCATCCCAGTAACAGGATCTTCCTCTGCTTTGAGGCTGCGGTGTGAGTTTCTGGAGATGGACTTGATAAGGTTTTATGGCTTCCAGTGCCCAACTTTCCGGGAACACTTTTACTCCCTTTGAGTGGACTCCTTCAAGGTTAGGGACCTTTTGTCCACCATGGGTTATCACAATATGAGGTCTCCTGGGGCTACGTGACTGGGGATTTTACTGGCCTGACCTGGTCCGTTCGATCGTACGACTGTTGTTGCCTACGTGCACATTCGAGTGACCTCTCTGGTGGGTTAGATTAATTTTATATCAAAGTTGTAGACTCCGGAACAGAGTTTACCAAGGCGGCAACAGCCACTTGACCTCTGCCATCAGTTTTGGGGCAGGTGAAAAGAAAATCCAAAAGATGTCAAGAAGTGCCTCAAACACACAGAAACAGCTTCTCTATGCTTCCAAACCTACCCACCCCCTCAAAACACCTCTTTTGCTTTCAGCGGCATCTCAGCCAAAGTGGTAACCAGAAGTGGCATTGGATCATTACTGGCTGCCAATTTTTGCTGAGACACGGCTGAAAGAAGAGGAATTTTGAGAGGGTGGACCAATATCTCTCTGTGCGGCCAGGGGGGCCAGGGTTGAATTGGCCCATAGTTCTCATGCTGTTGCTCACGGATGAGACAAATGTGAAAATAATATGCGTACACACACAAGCATGTTCATGGGGGCATACACGCTCACTCAAAACACAAAACACACCCAAAATGAATTAAGAAACCTATCAATATTCTCTTGTGATTTTATATCCTGACAAGAGAAGGAGGAAGAACGAACAGATGTTTTGTGCCTGTGCTTGTTTGGCGGTGGTTTTGGAACTCTGACTGTGGTAGCAGAATTTAATATGTCACCATAATAGGAACTGCAGCTTCAGCTATGACTCTACGCACGATTATCTTGAAACTGTTAAACTACTGTCCCCTGTACCTATATCCAACCTTTTTCCAGAACTGGGACTTAAGGTGTAAAACCAAAAACAATATGGATAAAAGCATACAAAGGATTATCATTAAATTGTAATGCAACTATCGATAATTTTTAGAAAGCAGTTTGATGCCACATCGAAAAATGGAAACAATGAAAAATAGTACAACACCTTATTGAATACCTTTCAAAAATGTCTCTGCTTGCCAGTAGATAGACAAGGATCTCTAGAAAGAGAGGTCCAGAACTGGGGAGCAGCTACTAAGAAGGCCCCGCCTTGCACTCCCAGCACATGGGCTTGTGCATTTGGTAAGCGCAAGAAAAGGGCTTCTCCCAAAGATCTCAGAACCTATGCAGGCTTGCAGGGAAAATTAAAGTCCTTCAGGTAGCCTATGGATGAGTTTTATAGCACTTTCAAGCTATGAGTTTTCTTCTATTCAAGCTAATTATTTTAGAATTGGGACAGCAACACCATCCAAGAATGTGTCCAGCTGGAATCCTGTTGGTTAGCCTCACCTAGAATTTTGTTGTAATTTCCTGACTTATGGGCCATTTCCACACTAGCCTGTTATAGCACTCTTATTCCACTTTCGACATCCTATGGAATCCTGGGGTTTGCAGTTTAGGGAGGGGCCGGCTGGCTAATGAGGAAATAGGCTAGTGAGGAAATAGCCATGGTGATCTTAAGGCAAACCTATCATGGGTCTTTGTTCAGAGAAGATTTGCCTTTGCCTGTCTCTCAGGCTGAGAGAGTGTGACCTGCCCAAGGTCGCCAGTGGATTTCCATGACCAAGCAGGGATTCAAATTCTGGTCTCCCAGCGTCACAGTTTAAAGCTCGGACCACTACCCCACGCCGGCCGGCCCCTTCCGAAACTGCAAACCCCAGGATTCCATAGGATGTTGAAAGTGGAATCATAGCGCTATAACAGTCTAGTGCAGAAATGGCTTTAGAATGGATACATTAAATTAACTGCTGGGTAATAAGTCAACAAGTAAGTAAATTCCACCAATTAAATGGATGTACTGGAAGACCGCCAAGATGCTGTAAGCCAGTGGTTCTCAACCTGTGGGTCCCCAGATGTTCATGGACTTCAGCTCCCAGAAGCCCTGAGCATTGACCATAGTGGCTGGGGCTTCTGGGAGCTGAAGTCCACGAACATCTGGGGACCCACAGGTTGAGAACCACTGCTGTAAGCGCTCTTTCACAGGCAGGATCTGGCAAAACCACCTCTGAGGGTTCCTGGCTTGGGAAAAACCCTATGAAATTCATGGGGTCACCCTAAGTCAACAGGGACTTGTTACCCTGCTTGCTGGGGGTCCCTTAGGAGGATTCCCAACGCCTGTCAAAATTGTCACTTGTGGGGAAAATTGGCTCTGAACACTGCTGTAGCAATGCAAAGAGGGCACGGTAATTAAGGATCTTTAACCCAATGTTCACGAGGTCAGGCTCAGTCAGAAATCACACAAAAAGGTCCAATGAATGAATTTATTGAATAGTAGTAGTTCGCACTCATGCACACACACACATCCAAGGGCTAACAGAAATAAAGAGTGGAAATAAGATAGGGAAATTGTTAAGGGATTTGCAGCTTGGGTAATACTGCATGTCTTTCTGACGTCCTGGTCCGGGAAGCAGCGATCAAACAGCAGCTCAGCGAAGAGACGCTGAGGAGGGAGGGGGATGACCGGTCAGTTAGTATGACCGGGAGTGATCATAATCCTTGCCTCGCCTTTCTCTCCTTGTCTAACTAGCCCCAAAACAGGGACTGTTTGTAGGAAAAACTTACTTTGAAGGCGAATCCTTTCCTGGGGAAAACAAACAGGGACAGAATAAGAAAAACAACTCCACACCCGGCATTTCTCTGATATCGGAAGATAACAAGGTACCATCCCAGCAACAGGATCTTCCTCCGCTTTGAGGCTGCGGTGTGAGTTTCTGGAGATGGATTTGATAAGGTTTTATGGCTTCCAGTGCCCAGCTTTCCGGGAACACTTTTACTCCCTTGAAGTGGACTCCTTCAAGGTTAAGGACCTTTCGTCCACCATGGGTGATCACAACATGAGGTCTCCTGGGGCTACGTGACTGGGGATTCTACTGGCCTGATCTGGTTCTTTCGATCGTAGGACCGTTATTGCCTACGTGTGCATTCGGGTGATCTCTCTGGTGGGTTAGATTAATTTTATATCAAAGTTGTAGACCCCGGGACAGGGTTTACCAAGGGGGCAACGGACTTACATGCACACAGTACTCACAGCTAACAGCAGGATCTGGGCGATTAGCTCTATCAGTTTGTGACTTTTGTCTTTCTAGCAGCAGCAGAATGAATTCCTCAGCAGGTGGAAGAAAAATATCAGCACCAAACATTCTCATTCAAATTATAAACAGCAGTGGAGCGTTGCCAGCAATCAAATGTTGATTCAGTAGAACAGCACTCAGCTCGCCAATGAAACCTGCCTCTCTTAATACCACCTTTTTTCGCATGCAGATCTTTTATATTTCGGAATATGCCTGTTTACTCTTTCGATCTGAGAGGAAGCCGGCGAGAAGTTCATCCATATATAAAGGTACATTTTATTCACAGCCTCAGAAGGATTAAAAGATCATGAAAACTGACAGCTTTCATGGCCCAAGATATGCTTAAGGCTGCTTCTTACCCCGTTTTGTTTAATGGTGAAAAGATTTTCTGTAATATAGCAATAATACTCTTCCCCTTTAAAAAAAAAAAAATTAGTAGGTCTTGCTTTGGTGAATAATTGGAATGGAAGAATATTTGAAATTATTCGTTCCCAGGTTGAAAAAATGGATTCGTTCATGGCGGGGCAACAGTTGGGAAACACTTTTGGGAAGAATAATAGAGCAACGAGAATTTTACACATTTTTCTCCAACTGTTTGGCACATGGGGTATGTGTGTATCTATGTGCACACGCACACAAAAAACTTGCTGTTTTCTTCACTTAAGAGTGGATTTGAAAATGAAAACACTGGCTGAGGTCCTGTATCAGAAAACTTGCATGGATCACATAGCTGCTTCTCCATAACTATGGCCATTTCCACACTGGCCTGTTATAGCGCGATGATTCCACTTTCAACCTCCTCTGGAATCCTGGGGTTTGCAGTTTCGGGAGGGGCCGGCCGGCCCCTCCCGAAACTGCAAACCCCAGGATTCCATAGGAAGTTGAAAGTGGAATCATCATGCTGTAACAGGCCAGTGTAGAAATGGCCTACATCTCCTCCCAAAATTCATCTTGTAAACAGTAAAGCCCCCCTCCAAACACAGCCATATTATCAGAGAGTTGGGGGGTGAGTGGGAATGCCTCCAGCTACTTTCTGTAGCTGGATGTGCTGAGATGGGTCAGATGGGAGATCCCTGAAGATCACAGCCTTGTGACATGTTGAACTACAAGAAAATAGCTGACAGAGGTGTATCTAGTGTGAACAGCACATAGGGCAAGCATAGAAGTTGCACCCCTACCTCTGGAGGTGCTTATTCCTCCTCCTCTGCTGCTAAATCTTCTGGCATGCCAATTTTGCACCCTCCCTGGCACTGACGCTCAGGGCACGTACCCTATTTGCCCCACCCTCGATACACCTCCCCTATTAGCTGGACACATCCCACTTTATTCCCCCTCTCCCTGACAACATGGAAATGTGTTTGTGGGGAGGGACTGTGCAACTTACAATATGAAAACTGGGTGGGGATTTTTGGTTGTTCAAAGAATCTTACAATCATCGGATTGGAAGAAACCCCAAGGGGCCATCCAGTCCTACCTCATTCTGCGATGCAAGAAGACACCATAAAGCCCTGCTGTCAGGAACCGAATTCACACACACAAATGTAACAGCACTAATACACTATTTATTAGGAGTGTGATGCATAGCACAGGACTTCAGTGAGCGAACTGAAGGCAATTAGCAAAATCCAAACATTAGAAGCAAATAGTTCCCCAGTCGTTCAACAAGAGACCTTGAAGTGCCGGCTTCAGCTTGGCGTTGCTTATCACTACATTCCTAGCTTTGTTTACCTAACAGCCTCTGGTTCCCATACCTTGTTACAAGCAAGCAGTTAATTAACTCCTATCACATGCCCCATAACTGAAGTATGGAGGGCTACCCGACACCTGCCTTTGACAGATGGCCAACCAGCCTCTGTTCAAACACCTCCGAAGAACGAAGAGACTCCACCACACTCCAAGGAGGAGGCAGCAGATTCCACTCTCATACTACTCTTCCCAACGGGAAGTTTAAGTGGAATCTCTTTTCCCATAGTTTGTTGTCTGGTCAGAGCAGAATTTTGCCTTATGCAACATCCATAAAAGGGATGAAAGTACTATTTATTTTATTTTATTTTATCTTATCTTATCTTACTTTATTTTTCAAAAGATTCTCCTGAGCCTAGAGGGGTGGAAACAATGTGGTGAAAATTTTCCCCACACCCCGCAGTGGTTCTCAACCTGTGGGTCCCCAGATGTTTGTGCACTTCAGCTCCCAGAAGCCCCAGCCACTATGGTCAATGCTCAAGGCTTCTGGGAGCTGAAGTCCAAAAAACATCTGGGGACCCACAGGTTGAGAACCACTGCCTTAGAGGGTATTTGTTGGTATTTGTGCACAAAATTATGATTTTGGAGCTACTGATGCAGCCCTGCAAGTTTTCCTGGGGGACCGCTTCCTCCTCCTGCCCGCTGTCAGTCACCAGCCTTGACTGAATGGATCTATTCTAGCCAAGATTTTCAGGCCCTGGTGTTTCCTTCCATGGAAGTTCACACAACCCCTGCGCATCCCTTCTCTCCACGATCCACTTATAAGTTAATGACTCTGGTTTTTGTGTAACTTTAGCAACCATTGCTGACCTTGAGCTCTGCGTGGGTATTTCAGGTTTTTATTGCTTTCTCCAATGCAATGATATCCTGATCTGTTCTGAAGCATATTTTTTTTGTTCCTAAAAATAAATAATAATCTTGCAGGTGGACTGCTATTATAGCGGATATGTGGAAGATACCCCGAATTCTGACGCCGTCCTCTCCACCTGCGACGGGCTTTGGTAATGGCTGTGGACTTGGAACAACAGTTTGGAAAGATCTGTCAGTCTGGGCGTTAAGATAACAATTAAAAACCTGCCTTTCCTTCTCTTCTTAATATCAGGCATCTATAACTTATTTCTTAATTAATTAATTAATTCTGCTTTTCTCCTGGCGCAGGACGCAAGGGAGCTCAAATCAAATTTAAAACAAAGGAGAGCTAAAACGTACTTTATACAAAAGTTTCAAAAGAAAGAAGCAATTCTACTTTTTAATTTCCTTACTTTATTTATAAACTGCTTTTCTCCCAGTGTGAGGCCCAAGTCAGCTCAAATCAAATTAAAAACAATGTTCACCTAAAACCTATTTGAAACATAAGTTTTTAAAAAATTAAATAAATAGGCAATTCTATTAAAAACTCTGAATTACAGCAGTTTAAAACACAGTAAAACGTAGTAAAAAGATAACACGACAACAAAGCAGTCTTTGCCATCCCCAACCAAACCACAGCTTCCTACAAGCATACCCAAAACAACATACTCCTTAATTCTAGGGTGAATATTTCTGTGAAGATTGTTATAGTCATCTTTTTGGGGGAAAAATATATTGAAAAAATATACAACAATAACAACAAAAAAGCAAAGCGAATATCCATTTCATGAACAGCACACCTATTATGGTAAATTAAAAGAAAACCTTCCCTAACACCCCTCCCTTCAGTATCCATCCAACCTCAGGCCATTTCCGCACGACACTCTTATAGCACGATGATTCCACTTTCAACCTCCTATGGAATCCTGGGGTTTGCAGTTTCGGGAGGGGCCGGCCGGTGTCGTGCGGAAATGTTCTACATCCTCCTTGACAGCAAAGCTGTCTCCTTGCCCACATTGCTGCTTATCAGGGGAACGGGGAGATGTGTTCTGTTCCCCGTCCCGTATTTAATTCCTTGTGGACCTACAACTAAGTGTCCCTTTGCATTTTTTCCCCTAGGGGATATCTACAGATTGGAGGGTTGAAGTATGAAATCCAGCCCATCGAGAATTCCCCAGTGTTCCAGCACCTTATTTATCGGAAGGAGCCAGAGCCGCTGAAGCCCTGCTGGGGAACGGCTGAGGAGGAGCAGGAGGGGGATGAGGCCCACCTGAGAGGAGCCGCGGAGGCCAGGAGCCCAGCCCCAAGGCCTTTCGGGGAGACCCTGGTATGTTTGGGGGCCACAGGGCGACTGTCTCGGTTAGAGGTGGGCAAGACGTGGCCCCAGGTGGCCTTTGACAGGGGTCTCAAAATGGGGCCGCTGAAGCCACACCAAACTCCCACCCCCCCTCCTCGGTTTCCCCAAAAACAGCTCAAAATGGTCACAACTGCTGCAAAATAAGGAGGTTTTGCTCCCACAAGCCCTCCTCAAACCCCCAGACTTTGCAAAACAGCAGGGGGAAAAATGGCCAAATATCAGCTGTTTTTGAAAGTGGATAAGTGATATGGAGTTACTTCTGGTTGTGTCGTCTACACTGGCGTGATCGCTATGTGCTGTGGGTGTGAAGAAGGGCCCCCGTGTACAGTTGCCCACCACTGTTCTAGATAGATTCTTACACGTATGTACCTGAGTAGTTGATATCACAGTTATATCACGGGCCATTTCCGCACTAGACTGTTACAGCGCTATTATCCCACGCTCAACATCCAATGGAATCCTGGAGTTTGCAGTTTGAGGGGGGGCTTTGAGACTCCTGCCTTTGAGGCCCCTCCCGAAACTGCAAACCCCAGGATTCCACAGGATGTTGAAAGTGGAATCATAGCGCTATAACAGTCTAGTGCGGAAATGGCTCTGGTTTGGAGGCTGGGTGCCTCAGCCCCCTTGCTGCAGACTCACACCCCCATTTTGATATTTGAGGTTTTGCACTTTTGCGGGGCTACTTGTGTCCCTGACCCTAGCGAATGCGGAGCGATGACTGTATAACCGTGAGTATGACTGGTGGTATCTAATTTGTCGCTAATGACTGGGAGGGCTGTAAAGAAATTAATACTATTTGTTGAAGAAGTAATTTTCAATTGTTTTCACTGAATTTTAAATCTGTTGTACATGTATGTGGCTAATATTTAAACGTCCTTTAAAAACCCAAAACACACAACAAAACAAAACAAAAATGCAGTTTTCAAGCCTTTGGTTGATTGAAAAAGGAAAGGGGGGAAATCTAACCAACATTCGCTCAGTCAGATGTGCCCATTGCACCTTCCAGCTGAAGGCTGGCGGCAGAATCTGCCCCTCCTGCGTTCCGTTCTGTGCCTTTCTTCCCACTCCTGCCCTAAGTGTTGCCATTTCATTTCAGACAGAGTTTCCCGGAATTAACGCGCCCTCTAGATACTTGGAGTATTTTGCCGTTTGTGGCAATTCCATGGTAAGTTATGACAACCTGAGCTGTTTGTTGCAATAGCTGCACATCAACAGAGGTTCATCTGCTTCGCGGTTTGTTTTCACTACTGAAGTCCACCTGCTGTTGGAGGCTTAAGAAAGGAAAATTGATTTCCTGATTAGAGTACAGACAATTGTCTTCACTGAGTGATGGGTTCCAAAAGTTAATATATTTATGCAGTGAAAATCTTGTTACTTGTGTTGATAATCACATTTATGGAGCCACAGCTTCTCTCTGGAACATTTACGGTAGAATTGGCTTTGACAGTTCAGACGGTCAGCCGTCTCTTCCGTTTGGATTCTCTCTCTGCTGCTTCTTCTTTCCAGCTTCCAGAAGACGAGGAGTCAGTTAATTCAGCCTCTTGGGGTGCAGAGAGGACAAATAGGGGCCCTGCTCATAGACACAACTGAGGCCATTTCCGCACCAGACTGTTATAGTGCTATTATTCCACTTTCAACATCCTATGGAATCCTGGGGTTTGCAGTTTGGGGAGGGATCTTGAAGTCCCCTCCCCAAACTGCAAACCCCAGGATTCCATAGGATGTTGAAAGTGGAATAATAGCACTATAACAGTCTAGTGCGGAAATGGCCTGAGACAATGGGAAAGCATGTAAAAATTAAGCAGAGCAATACTTGTCCGAAGCCTGTAGGTCTTGCTGAAAGACCTATTCTCCAAGGCTGGAAAGAAAAATGTACACGATTGGAGCATGAAAGTCAGAACTTCTGAATGCTTTAGCTATGCGTGAAGGCATATTGTACAGAAATTAAAGGAAATGTGTCTTGGGAAATACGGTCATCTTATGTTAGTGTGTATTCCTAGGAATATACAGGAAATGTGTTTCAGGAAAGATGGTCATCTTGTGTGAATGGATATTCCTAGCCTATGCTCATACCCAGCTGGAATCCTGTTCACCAGTCCCAAAAAGAGCAGAGCCATTCAGTCAAATGTGTTGAATGGTGAGGCAACTTGTGAGTAAATCCAATGCATTCAATGGCTCTTGTCTAGCTGGAGAGCCAGGCCATTTCCGCACTAGACTGTTATAGCGCTATGATTCCACTTGCAACATCCTGTGGAATCCTGGGGTTGGAAGTTTTGGGAGGGGCCTTTAGAATTCTCAGCCTGAGAGCTCTTGGGCCTGGCTGGTTGCTATGGAGATGAGGCCCAGCAGCAAGGAGGAGGGCAGTATATTCCCTCAGGAAACCAACCTCTGTATTTTAATAAATCT
This sequence comes from Iguana delicatissima, assembly GCA_948472985.1. Lineage (NCBI taxonomy): Eukaryota > Metazoa > Chordata > Lepidosauria > Squamata > Iguanidae > Iguana > Iguana delicatissima. The sequence goes on along the minus strand of CAOKZL010000509.1, from coordinate 343,464 downwards.
GAATCCAGATTGGATTGGGGAAGATGGGGAAAACTTACAGGTACTGGATAAGACAGTCTGGGGTATTAGAGACATGGGATCTCAAATCTTTCTAACAAGTATTACCTATGAGAAAATAAAATTCCAGGCAATGCCGAGTATATGCACTAGTTATACTTTAAAAAACCACTTTTTTAAAAAAAAAAAAAAGTTTACTGTAACTTGCCAAAGGGAAAGCTGTTGGAGAGAAAGTGTAGCCTGTTTCATTTCAAATTCAGGCTGAAATTAGCCAGGTCCAGCCAAGCAAGCCAGGTCCAAGTCAATCAGGTAAGGCAGATCAAATGTGATAAGTCAGATGGAGATATGGCCATTCACAACTGCAGAGGGTCACAGGAGGTTCCCGTGGACCCCAGATGGGTCTCTGGAGGGCTCCTAGCCCAATGAGCCATAGGCACAGGCCAGAATCCTATTTATAGAATCATAAGGTTAGAGGGAACCCAGGGTCGTTTTGTCCAACCCCTACCAGACAGGAATCAGAAAGAATCCTAGAATCCTAGAGCTAGAAGGGGCCCCACAGGCCCTGGAGTCCAGCCACCTGCTCAGGGCAGGATCTCTAGCTAGGGCACCCCCAGGAACAGGTAGCTTTTCAGGCTCTTTTTGAAAACATTCAGAGAAGGAGACCCCATCACCACTTCTCTAGGCAATGGGTTCCATTGCTTGAACTACTCTCACTGTCAAGAAGTTCCTTCTAATGTTCGTCAAAATTTACCCTAGAATCATAGAGTTGGAAGAGACCCCTGAGGCCATCAAGTCCAACCCCCTGCTATGCAGGAACACCCATCAAAGCATTCACAACAAATGGCCATCCAGCCTCCTCTGAAAAACCTCCAAAGAAGGAGACTCAACCACACTTCGAGGCAGCATATTCCACCGCCAGACAGCCCTGACCATCAGGAAGTTCTTCCTGAGGTTCAAGTGGAATCTCCTTTCCTGCAGCTTGAATCCATTCCTCCTTGTCCTGGTCTCTGGAGCAGCGGAAAACAAGCCCATTCCCTCCTCTACATGGCATCTCTTCAAATATTTAAACATGGCTGTCATGCACCCTCTTAACCTTCCCTTCTGCAGACTAAACATCCCCAGCTCCCTCAGCTGCTCCTCATAGGGCTTCGTGGCTTCCAGACCCTTCACCATTTTGGTCACCCTCCTCTGGACACGTTCCGGCTTGTCCATATCCTTCCTGAACTGTGGGGTGCCCAGAACTGGATGCAGTTTCCCAAATGAGGTCTAACCAATGCAGAATAGAGTGGTACCATTACCTCCCTCAGTCTAGACACCATACTCCTATTGATGCTGCCAAGAATTGCATTGGCTTTCTTGACTGCTGCATCACAATACCGACACATGTTCACCTTATCATCTACCAAGACTCCTAGATCCCTTTCACATGTACTGTTATCCAGCCACGTGTTCCCCATCCTATGTTTGTGCATTCCATTATTTTCTGCCTAAGTGCATGGGCTTACATTTCTCTCTGTCGAAATTCATTTTGTTAGCTTTCGCCCAGCCCTCCAATCTGTCAAGGTCCTTTTGAAACTTGATCCTGTCCTCTAGGGTATTAGTAGCCCCTCCCAATTTGGTGTCGATCAGCATGCCCGCTATTCCTTTACCCAAGTCATGGATGAAGACGTTGAATGGAACTGGGCCCAGGACAGAACCCTGTGGCATCTCACTAGTCACTTCTCTCGTCTCACTTAATCCACAGTTAAAACACTCCCAAGAGGTGGCCATCCAACCTATCTTGAAAGACCTCTAAAGAACGTTATTGTTGTTTCCAAGTGGAAGAACAATTCAGTGTAACAGGATTCCACCCGATGGCTGGAGCCTATTCAAGAAACTGGCAACTACAGGGCGTGAATTCTGCAAGTTCCCCAGGGCATGTAGCAAGTGATGGCATGAGCTAATATTCTAAGAGCTTTATTCCTTTTTCTTTCTGTCTCTTTCAGTTTCAGAGAGAAAGGCGCAATGCAACCCGAGTGATACTGGCAATTCTTCAGATCTTTTCTGTCCTTCATAATGTGAGTCTCTTGATGGCAACTATCCCGACTCACAGCTTGGGTTGGAGACACCATCCTAGGTTACAGTATGCAGGGTCAAGGGCACATTACCTGAAAATGCATCTTAAAATATCAGGTGCTTGGGGATTATTTGCTTCTTCTTAAGGGAACTGAACCTGCAGTTCAAGGAGAAAGGTAAGGTGGGGAACTGGAAGCTTCACCCTTCCCTGAAGAATAAGGATAGCCTAAAACTTTCATTGCTCATGCCCCAGCCACCACAAATATCTCCCACTTCCTGAACATCTTTCTTCCTGGAAAAACCTTTCCCAGCTCACCTTTTCCTACACAAACCTACCACTGCTCCTCCTAGTGCAGTTCCAGTTGCTCGCGGGGTTCGTTGGCAGCCGTATCCTGTTTTCGCAGTAACGACACACTCAGACAAGTTGGCAGTTTGTTCCTTCTGCTCCTTCCACGTTCAGGAGGTTAATTGTCCCTGTGAGACTTTGTTATGCAGTTGACCATGCAACACCACACGTTGGCACCACAAGAAATGGTCTGAAGATGCACAATCATAACCCCGTGGTTGGAAAGAAAAAAAAAACCCTTTGCAATCCATCTTTCAATGCTCAGAAGATTTCACTGCTTCAGTTACATATCAACACATATTTTGTTAACATCCACTTCCAGAAAAAGTGTTTTGACAAATATGGTCAACTCATATTATCGTATCTATCTAGCTTTTGTTGACATGCTATATGCTTCCGTTTCTCTTTCTATTCTGGTCTTTTCTTTTTTAAGTAATCAAACTTTTGAAATCCAGTAATATTTCTAAAGGCTGTTAAAAAAAAAAAGAGCAACAAAATTTGGTTCCCCGTTTGAAAACTCAAAATGTGTGTAGAGCATGACAGACAGACAAATACTTCAGATTATAGTATAGGTTACAAATTCTGTTATGCTATATAAGCAGGTGCTTTTTTTGTTTTCTGTTTTCAGATATATGATGACATCGGTCTTCACATTGTTTTGACAGGAATAGAGATATGGACAGAGGAAGATTATCTGATAGTTAGCAATCAGCCCAATAAATCTCTGGATACATTTTACAACTATGCTTCTACTAAGCTTCGGTATCAAGCCCATTTCGACCATGCCGCTTTATTCACGTGAGACTCTTCTGTTTTTATATTTGCTGAAACTGCCCGGCTTCTCTGTTCTTCCTACCACTGCTAATAACTTTGTGCCAGAATGCCATGGCTCTCCTCTGTGTTCCACAATAGGAGCACGGAGGGTGTTGGTGAATGTTCGTTTCCAGGATGAGAAAGGTAGACTCACCCACACATGAAGATATCTCCATTGAGAAAACAGTCAACCTGCCCTGTGAGATTTTTTTTTTCTTTTTTCACTTCAGCACATCTTTGAGAAAATTTGTTTTGGACAAAAACTTGCTTTTGTGCAAAAAAAGAGACCTCCCCAACACCACAGAGCATTTGCGCAGAGTGTAACTTGCACAAAATAAATTGCAGTGCTGAATCTGCATCAGTTATTGGAAGGGTGCATTCAGTTATTGGAAGGGTGCATTCACTGAATGGGTTTGAGCCCCAATGATTTTTTGGAGCTCCCCTATCCCCAAGCTAGGACTGCTGGATTTTCCAAACAGGAATATGTGGCAGCCATGTTCTGTTGCACGGCCAACTCAAGACTGGCTGGTGCACATGAGGCACACCTGTGAAAAGCCCACTGTCTCAAGTCTTGTGAGAGGAGGACTTCTCACGAGAGTTCCAGGCTCCGACAAGATTAGAGTTCTCTCAGGTGCCTGGAACTCTTGTGAGAGCCCCTCCTCTCACCAGAATTGAGGTGGGCTTTATTTCAGCCTCCCTCACATGCACCAGCTTTATATGCGCCTCCTTCATGTGCTGCTTGCCTCAGTTGACTGGGCCTGTAGAGCTGAGAGCAGGAGGGGAGACCCTGGCCCTTTTTGCACGGCATTTTCCATGCGAAAGAGGGCCTGGAGCATTGCGTGATTGTGAGGAGCAATCTGCACGACACACTCACAATCGTGCGATGCTCCAGGGGCCGGCAGGCGCCGATCACGCACCTTTTCATTTTCAGCTAGAAGCGGAAAATGGTGCGCAATCGCGCATTGCTCCCGGGCCCCACGCACACTTACCTGGCATGCAGAGCCTCTGGAGCTGCGCCGGTTGCGCTTCCTGCCCCAGAGCAGCCTGGGAAACTCCAGGCGGGGCTCTTGCACGAGCAGGCAGCTCGTGCAGAACCGAAGGACCCCTGATGCAAGAGCCTATCCCCACGCCCCAGCGCCAGAAGACGGTAAGGTGTGGAAAGGGCCCCTGTGTTGATAAAAGGCAGAGCCCTACTGCCTTTGGTATGTTCTCTGAGGCCATTTTGCTGTGAACTGAATGCTCTGGGGTTCGTCTGTTGTAAGCAGAGCTGACGCATATCCTGGATTTTGCAGGGCAAAATCCTCTGCCATCCTGCATTTTTAGCTGCTTTTGAAATATCCTAGTTTCTCTCTCTCTCCACTCCCATTTTCCACCTTTGTCCTCAACTTCCTTCCATTGCTGCAAACTGAGTTCAAAGTGCCAAAGGGGTTTGTATTCAACTACTTCAAGGAGGGGAAGAAGAGAGGAGAGGGTGAAATCTTGCCCTTTCCAATACATCCAGGCAAAAGGAAACTGTTGCAGCCTCTTCTACCTTCTCTCTTCTTCCTCATGAATAACTCTGATGTTGCCTGGCCACACAAGTTTTCCTCTGCAATAGAGAGAGAGAGAGAGGGAGAGGGAGAGAGAGAGAGAGATAGGTTTGGGGCTGTCCTGTCCCAAAGACAAAATATAAGCAGTGTAGTCAAGCCCTAAGGCCCCTTCCAGGCTGCCACACCCTGGTAATATATACTAGATTCCCCTCTGCCTCATCATCCCTGACAATAATTCTGGTCATCATTTTATCTCTGCAAGCCCACCTAACAATTAAAGAGTCAAAGGAAATACAGCCAGCAGACATACCCGGGGTGGAGTTATATGGATGGCAAAGGTCTACTGAACTGGGCGGAATGGGTGAATGAGCGTGATTAAGCACTAACTCATCTACCTCTATGCCAAATGAACATTCATCCACTCCTGGGTTCTACCTGGTCCAGTTCCAGATCCGGAATTCCCCTCTGCTGTCTTGCCACAGGCATCCAGCTTTTGTGGATGAAACTGATAGGCTTCTGGCCTCACCCGCCACAGCCCAGCAGCCTATCCTTACCAACGCGAAGCAGCTGTTCCCATAGAGGCAGAAATATATTTATTAAATCTGCACCTGGTCTTTCTGCTAAGTTGCACTCAAGGCAATGGATCAGTGAGAGTGGACAGGCTTGATCTTTTCCTTATGATGGCTATTAGTGAGAACTCCTGGTCAGGGGCAGCTGATGCTTTTCAAGTCAGGGGGCAGTGAATCCACTCCATGTCCCAGGCAGACAAGGAGCTACTAAGGTGCTCAATTTATCTGGTGATGTAGTGTTCAGCATCTTGGATAGCTGCTTTAAGATTGGAATCAGACCATGGATACGGAGCAATGGCTTCAAACTACAAGGAAGGGATTCCACCTAAATATCAGGAAGAACTTCCTGACGGTGAGAGCAGTTTGAGAGTGGAATCTGCTGCTGCCTCTGTGGAGCGTGGTGGGGTCTCCTTCTTTGGAGGTTTTTAAGCAGAGGCTGGATGGCCATCTGTCAAAGGGGTGCTTTGATGGTGTCTTCCTGCGCAGCACAATCGGGTTGGATTGGATGGCCCTGGAGGTCTCTTCCAGCTCTAGGAGTCTATGGTTCTATGATTTGTGGAGTGTAATCATCACCTCCACTGAACTGCAATCTTCCAGCTGCCTCTGCTTCCAGGATCCAACACTAGTGTTCCATAACGAACAGGTTATTGGATACATGAAATACTTCTGGTTTTCCCATTGTGGTCTGAGGATGGAAATGTTTGCTTATTTCATTCTCAGATGCAAGAATGAATAATTTCTTATGTTTTCTCCAGGCTGTCTGAGATTTCAAGTGTTTGTGTGCATTTTTGATAGTTTTTTGCATTTGGCACTTTACTGGCAAAAATTAGAGTTTTTCTGCAATAGGATAATCCTTTTACTGTATTTTTGTGAATCCAACTGCCTAAGCATGCTTGAGCGTACCTCACTATGCACCTAATTCCAAGGAGGCAGCAGCTGGCAGTTTCTGTGTCAGTATCCTCTCTGGGTTTTAGTCTGAATATGAAAGGTGTTGAAAGAATTTTGGAGATGGAGTCTAATGGGTTGTCCAGCCCACATTTTTAGTGCTACTTTATCAGCAAAGAGTCATGAGAAACACTGATAAAAGCTGTGCTGTAATCAAGATCCAGTTGCAAGCCTGCTGGGAAATGTGGTGTCAAACATAAACATTTTTTTAAAGCTATCCAAGGTGCTGAACCTATTTGGGATATAGGATTCAGGACCTTGGAGAGTTCCTATATAAACTGGAGTGACTCCTGTGAAACTCAGCATGTATTCCCTTCCCTAGCAGAATGGAAACATCAGCCACTGCTGCAACCCACAACTTGTCTACGTTAGAGATGGAATTCAGCCATTTACATTAATTTTTTTTCTCTGTATTGTAGAATTATGGATAAAGACCGGTCCTTTGGAAAGCAGTGGCAGAAACATTCTTGCCTTCCTAACGGCATCTCAGTTTCTGCTGTCGAAGTAAGTGGTGTAGTCTATTCCAGTGCTTTTTTAAAAAAATGTGTTAAGCAAACCCTCCAAATAATCAATACAAGATAAAGTCCTATCTAAATAAGACATCTGTTTATAAAAGTCTGGAAGCAATGGGACAAGATGGGCTGCCTCCTGAGGGTGGGAACCATGTTGCAGATTCTGGTACCACCATCAAAAAGGCCATGCCATTAGGCAACAATGCAAGTTGGTATAGAAGGTAAAGCAAAGCCTCCCTGGCAGGTCTCAAACAGAACACAGGATCACGTGAGGGCTTTACAAGTGATAACCAACACCTTCAACAATGGAGTATGCTGCTGCCTGAATGGAGTGTGGTGAAATCTCCTTCTTTGGAGGTTTTTAAGCAGAGCCTGGGTGGCCATCTGTCAAAGAGAGTGTTTGGATTGTGCATGGATCTGCACTGGATCTGCATGGTAGAATGGGGCTGGGTGGTCCTTGGGGTCTCTTCCAGCCCTAGGGTTCTAGGATTTTGTGATTCAAGTTACAGGATAGGAGATTCCACCTAAACCTTAGGAAGAACTTCCTGCTGGTAAGAACAGTTTGACAGTGGAATACGCAGCTGCCCCAAGGGAGTGTGGTGGAGTCTCCTCCTTCTTTGGAGGTTTTTCAAGAGAGTCTGGATGGCTGTCTGCCAAAAGGAGAGCTTGGATGGTGTCTTCCTGCATGGCAGAAAGGGGTTGGACTGGATGGCCCTTGTGGTCTCTTCCACTTCTTGGATTCTATGATTCTAATATTATCTTCTGACCTTTAACTCATGAACACATCTCTTATCGGTATCATATAGTTGCTGGACCATTTTGGAAGATAAGATGGAACCACGGGAAATTCCATCAGCCAAATACTAATGAGAAAGTGTGGAATCCTGCAACACTTCCTCCAGAATTTGCCCTCCAGTACAAAATGGTGACCACCAAGCACCCAGTAACAGCCTAGTTGAGAAAAATGCAATAGTAGATAATGGCACCAAAGATGCTCAGAGGGCCAGCAGTATTAACAAGGATGCTATAGCTGAAATGCTACAATGAGGAGAAGAAAAGTTACTTTTAGCTCATGAAGTTATGTGGTGGGTGTGAAACCACTGTGCATGTGCAACCAACATGTGGAGTGCTCAGTTCACGTCTGCTTGCACAATATGCAGTGGAGGCCAGAGTCTGCAGCAGTTCGGCAAAATATCAGTATGCAATGTGCAATGCACAAGCAAATTATTTCTCCAACCTCAAACTGAATGAAGATGTTCCAGATCAGACTAAAATGCTCAACTGCTTCTATAGGGAAGCTCACTTGTGTGTAAGACACCAACAGCTTTCCAGTCTATCCCTCCCCACTCCAATTTCTTCTGCAGGTGCTCAAGGCAGCCTCACTATAATAATCTTGCTGTTTAATCAATTCAGTTCCGCTCCGTGCAATAGTGATTTTAGCTGTCAGCCTGAGCAAAATATTTTCCAGATGCCAGTTGCTGTTGCTGTTAGTTTGTCATAAACAATCATTGGATTTCTCCCCCATCCCCCCCACACCTGGTTCAGCAATCATTAACTTGCTATATTCTGAAAGTGTTTTTTGCTTCCTTTGAGCTGATCCCCCTTTCTTCCTCTTTCTCTTTTATTATCACTTTGAGCAGGTTTCCCCCTCGCTGATGCAAAGTGGTGCATCTGCTGCGCATCAGCTGGGCCACGCCATTGGCTTTGTCCATGACGACCTTCCAGGGCCTCGAAGCAGGATGTGTGGCTGCAACTGCAACTCCAAGCCTGGCCATTGCATCATGCATTCAGCTGTTGCGTGAGTAGCCCTAGGGTGTGTGTGTGTGTGTGTGTGTGTGTGTGTGTGTTCTAGGAACTATCCTTTTCCAGGACACTTGCCCCATGTGACAAAGCCCTGGACAAATAGGCCAGGTTTCCGCAGACTCAGCCCAAGAGGAGCCTTGCCCTGGCACAGCATAAAGCAGAGCTGTGCACAGTGCAGCCTGAGAACCACAAACGGCCCCAGACCAGATCTTGAGCCCTTACGGACCCCTGCCAGTCCCTCAAAACCCGCCCCCCATTTTCTAAAAAAAATCGATATAATTCCATGGTTTATTGAGGCTCACCAGCATCTAGGCAAGCTTGGAAATTGTGCCCCAGGTGTTGCCACCACCGCTCCCCCCAGACCAGGAAGGACCACAGCAGAGGTGGGGGGCAGTGGGTGGGATCACAGTGCGAGGAGAGGGTGTGGGGCCATGGCAGGCAGGGGTGGGGCTGTGGTGGGCGAGAGGGTTGCTGCTGGTGCTGCCTCCACTACCCCCCGAGCAGAAAGGACCCCAGCGAGGGCAGGGCAGGGAAAGTGGACGGGGAACGGGGCCGTGGTGGGCAGGGGCTGGGCAGCTGCTGCACCCCCCCCAACCAGGAGGGATGCTGGCCGGGGGGGTGAGGGAGGGAATTCCACTTTTTTGTGTCCCCTATCATTAGCGCCTGAGGCTCACACCCCAGTTGGCCCACCCTAGATACGCCTTCGATGTAATTTTTTCCAAAATATGAAAAATCATCCCCAGCCCTCTCCTGAACCTCCAATCTGAACCTGTTCTCATCTGATCCCTTCTCAAAGTGATGCAACACCACATCTGGTCACCATTTTGGGAAGGACTTCAACGAGCATATAGGCATTTAGAGGCACGGTCAAAGGGGCACAGGGAGGAAATTGGCACCTGCACAGTTACCCAAACCTTGCATAAAGCCAGGCATCACTCCATTCCCTCCCCCTCTCTCCACACACACTTCCTCCCTCCATGCCTTATGGGTCCCCCCCGCGCCATGACTATTTAGTGTGTGGGGAGAGACAGAGCATGGCCAGGCATTATCCAGCAGGATTTCTGCAGCCGGACATGCAAAAGACCAATGCCTCCTCCCATAGGAGCCTTCCAGGAATTTGCGATCCTCTGCGGAGGCCCTGTTGCACATCCCAACAGATTGGTATTTACAACAACAGAGTCTTCTCTGCAGCAGCATCCCAACTGTGGAATTCCCCGGCCAAGGAAGTTAGGCTGGCTCCATTTCTTTTGTGTTTCCGGAAAGGCAGCCAAAACAATGTTGTTGTGTGTGATTTTTAAGATTTGAGATTGCTCTGTTTTGAAAATTGTATTTTAGGATCGCTTTTAGATGGCTTCTAAAAGTTTTAAGAGAGTGTTTTATTGTCCTTTATCAGTTAGGAACTCCAGCACTGGTTGTTGTGGGTTTTCCGGGCTTTGAGGCCATGTTCTATTAGTATTTTCTCCTGACATTTCGCCTGCATCTGTGGCTGGCATCTTCAGAGGATCTGGTGGCATGGAAGTGAGACGGAGTATATATACTTGTGTAGTCCCGGGGTGGGAGGGAGCAATTGGCACGTGTTACAGTTGGTCTATTGTTAAATGGGATATCCCTCGGGTTGTATGTATACTCTGTCTCACTTCCATGCCACCAGATCCTCTGAAGGTGCCAGCCACAGATGTAGGTGAAACGTCAGGAGCAAATACTAATAGAACACGGCCTCAAAGCCCGGAAAACCCACAACAACCTATGGATTCCAGCCATGAAAGCCTTCGACTTTACAACTCCAGCACTGCTACTCTTGTGTAATTTCAAGCCACATAAGTGGCAAGCAAGATCTTGGCATCTCGTTTTGGAACGTGAGGGTCATGGAAGAAAGAGCAACAGAAGCCCGAAGGGCTGATGTTATTGGCTACTAATTTTCTCATAATATTTCTATTTCCCACTATTAAACAAAAGCCAGAAACACATGGGTTGTCTTTTACAAGTGATTGTCATTTTACCCCGTCAGGGAGTAGAGCAGATTAGCTTTCAAGGTACTGCTGCACACTTTCTGCAGTATGGTGCTGAAAACAACTTGGAAGCCATCAGACACAGATAGGAAAGGATTAACCGGCGATGTACTTAAGTCTTTTACTCCAAGTCTCAAGTACTCGCAAGATACTTTCAAGCCAGGTCTCAACTCTGGGAGCCAACTTTATTCCTATTGCCACAGAACTGCTTGTCCCCGAGCTATGTGCCAACTAAAACTCAGAGAATTTGAGTGAAGTGAGAAGACAGGATTTTAATTACGACAATTAAAGATTACAATCGCGCAATTGGACCAACTAGAGCTCTTAGCTCTGAAAATGAGTTGGTGCTGAACATGATTTTCATCTGAAATTTATATAGTATTTCTTCATATACATTTATAATTCCCATTGGATAAACCCCACACTGACGTCAACTACAAATTGATCTCTCAAAAACTGCATTGTTTGTTTTTCTCTGCCCTGAAACCTTGTTTTTCAACCAAGATTTCAAAGGTCACTTTGCCTTTCTCTTACTTCTAGCTGGTCTCTGTCAAGTAGAACCTGTCTGATTTGTTTTTCTTCCTGGAACATCTTCTTAATCTCTGACTTTCAGTCTTTTAACAAGCAGTATCCATTTGCTTAGCCAAGAACCCCTATTTTGCTAAAAGACATGTCTTCGCTTCACTTCTCCATCTGCTAAATATTTATCAACTACTTAAAACAATTTCTTAAAATAATTTCTTTTTCTATCTGATGAGCTATCATACCCCAACCTATATTCCAGAATTTCTGGACAGAGTCAGAAGCAGAATTAAGTAGAATCAGCCCTCCACATTTGCAGGTTTGCCATCTGCAGCTTTGGAAGTGGGGAGTAGGATCCTTCTCATTGCACTTCCCAAAGCTGGAGGCTTTTGTGTCAATGGGTGCAAAAGGGTCCACACCTTCTGAAGCGGGCAATAGGATCCTTCTCCCTCCCTACGGCTGAAGCTCCAAAAGCTTGGAAGGAAGGACTCCTCCTCCTCAAGCCTGTTGCCTTTTGCCTTTGCCGTTTCTCTCTGAGAAACGTACCCTGTGCTCCGGGGACAAGTCTTGTCTTCTGTTCTTAGGAAAAGTTTTAGAAGGCGCCTCCATTCCGCAGCAGAGACCGGCTGTGGAGCAGGCCTCCACCCGGCCTCAAGTCCACTGCCTTACACACTTGCTGTTCCCCTTTGAGAAATGTACCCCTGCTTTGGGCTTGGGATCATCACGTGACCAGTAGGGAGAAAGAGAAGGAAGCGTTGCTCAAAGTCGTAGGGCTTTCCGGATGAACGTGTTACGCGCTACTGAGCCACGGGCAGCAAGTCAGTCACTAAAAATATGCAAGTCACAAGCGGAGTCACGTCAGCGAGTCATTTATTGCCAAGTCGAGTCACTGAAACAACTTAAGTCCGATTTGAGTCCGAGTCCGTTGACTCGGGTCTACCTCTCTGGGATTAGCTCTCTACTTTAATGGCCTGTTGTGTTGATTCCGTTTCAGGGAGTGCTACAGATTGAGTAACTGCAGCAAAAATGCCTATCGTACCTTGTTAGCCCAGCAGGGGCAAAAATGTTTCCTGAACCTGCCGAAAGACGAGTCTTTTGTGAGGATTTGTGGAAACGGCGTGGTGGAAGGCGATGAAGAGTGTGACTGCGGTACGGATGAGGTTAGAGCTTGTGCGTTGAGGCAACCCACCCTAATGCAGGAGTCAGAGGACTAAGATGTGCATTCATTGCTGCTATGCGGATCACGAGGTTCCCTCACCTTTTCGTCTCCTGCTGTAGATTTCCAGTTTAATTCTCCTTCTAAACGTCTGCACCAGGGGTGTACAGCTAGTGAAGTGTCTTGGTTTGGGTTCTAATCCCTGCTTGGCCATGGAAATCTAAATGGATGGCCTTGAGCAGGTCCCACTCTCTCAGCCTCGGAGGAAGGCAATGGTGGGAATCCTCCTCTAAGGAAACATGACTAAGGAAACCCCATGATAGGGTCAACATAAGTCAAAATCAACTTGAAGGCGCATTTCTACTAACCAAGGGTGCAGCTACCATTGGACTGGAAAGGGCCTTGCCGTTTTAGCTGCCAACCAACGGGGGTATCTTCTAGCCCCCTGCCATACTTCCAGCCCTTGCTTTCCCTCCCGCACCATCAGCTCAGGGGAACCATCTTGCCCCTGGGCCCCTAGACACCAAGCTGTGCCCCTGGGCTCTTCTGAATCCAATCTCTTGTTGCTAACAGCATTGAAAAAGGAATCTGGTTGTGCTGGAACAAAGGTGGGACTTGTTCAGTCATGACTTTTTCCACTTAGAAGAAGATTTCAGGGACTAGTCAGAACCCTCCCCACAAAAGGCCCACAAAGAAGGCATGAGTTTAGCAACAGCTCTCCTTTTCTGGCTCTTGGTCAGTCAGAGGTCCACTGCCCCTAAGGAGGGAGACTTCATTTGGCTCTCAGAAGTTGGCAGGAAACCTGGCTGGTGCCAAGAGAGGCACTGCTGGGCAAACATGTGCCCACCGGCATCACACTGGGACTCTCTCCCCCATTATTTTCCAACTTAATAGGAACCAAGCTAAGGACCTGAGATGCCACACCTGAAGTTGGAGCCAGATGGCTATCCAAGCCAGGCTCTACGTCTTCCTCTTCAGAATCGTAATGGCATCAGGAGATAATGCAGAGGCAGTAGTCTATGACTGTCAGGGTTGTCACATCAGGACTGCCCCAAGGCTAGAACCCTGAAATTTCAGGGCCAAAATCTGAGCGATAGGGATCGGCCCTCCTGATATCTTAGGGGGCAGGCCCTGGCAGTGTTACAAGGGGGATCTGATAAGAGCCGGCCGCCAGCAATGTCATTAAACGTGACGCCTTCCACATCAACCACAGCTGCACAGAGTATGCCACTGAAACATAAAACACCAAATCTGACAAAGAACACGCGAAAGTATGGCACACCTTCCAGGATGATGTTTGTGCCTTGAGATTCACTTCTTTGCTCCTATGGACCAGAGAAGGGGGTCGACAGCCCAAAGAGTGTCAAGCCCTGCAATCTGGGAACCCCAATATAGAAGACATTGTGACAATATAAAGGACAATTCCAGAAGGAAGGGAGGGAGGGAGGGAGCAAAGGCGTGCTGTTTTCTTTTTAAGGTACATTTCTGTGCAAGCTCAAAGAGGTCTGTATGGCCAAAAGGGAGGGGGGTTAACTGGCCTGGTAGGGTTTAGAAAGAGGACTGGCTGGAGAGGGTATGAGAGGGGGGTCCTCAGTGTCAGGTACATATGCCCAAGTCCCCAGGGAGCATCTGTAATCTGCTGGTCATCTTTGCCAACAGGCCTGCTTAAATAACGGGTGTTGCCTAAAAGACTGTAGACAGAAGCCGAATACCAGCTGCTTTTATGGAGCCTGCTGTGAGAACTGCCAGGTAAGATCAAAGCCATTGTTCATTCTCTTGTCCCGTGTCTGAGCTTCAAAGAGTCTGAGAGGTTCACTTCTTCTTCCCAAACAAACTCCTTAGTGAGGTCCCAGGAAAAGCAAGAGCCCAGTGCTGTTGGCAGGAATTGCAGCCCCAAAATCTGTGTGAGTTAAAGGTCCAGCCATTATCCCGCTGCGTGTAACTAGAGATACCAAACAAGTAGCCAGAATTGCAAAGAGATTATGTAACTCTTTCTGAAGCTCCATGGGCAAAATTATACAAGCATCCCGTGCCTATTGGATAGGTTGGGGACCAAAGCATGATCAAAAACTTGAAATCATTCAAATAGGGAACCCAGTCTTTGTAAAGCATTTTTTGTAGGTATGAAGGGAGAGAAAAACCACTGCTTTGTTGCAGAAGCGTGTGGAAGGTCATGGAAAGATGAAGAAATAGGTCGAAAGAGCAGACTATGCTTCAAATGTATGGGTTCTGGTTATAATTGAAAAGGGTTGAAAGAGTGAGTTGTCAAAAAGTGAGGGACACTGATATGTGAATGCTGAAAATACAAGCACAATTGAAGCCCTGATAGATGGATGGATGGATGGATGGATGGATGGATGGATGGATGGATGGATGGATGGATGGATGGATGGCTGGATGGCTGGCTGGGTGGTTGGATGGATGGATGGATGGATGGATGGATGGATGGATGGATGGATGGATGGATGGATGGATTTTGTACAGTCAGCCCTCTACATCTGCGGGTTTCACTTTTGCGGATTTGATTATTCACGGCTTATTTGCTGTCCCCTCTGCTGCCTCCCTGTGCCACTTTTAATAGGGACTGCCAGCCTCGTGAGACTGAGAAACTGCAGACGAGGCTCGCAAATCCCTTTTGAAAATGGTATGGGGCAGCAGTGGCGGTGGCAGTAAGCCCCACCAGCCACCCACTTCTGGCTTGGGAAGGAACCCTGAGGCTTCAAAGGAATCCACCATGGGTTGAATATGGTGATCATACTTTTTTGCATGTTAAAAATATTTTGGAAGGGTCTAGAGTTATTCATGGTTTTTCCACTTTCACAGGGGTCCTGTGCCCCTAACCCTAGTGAATGTGGAGGGATGACTGTATTTCAGCATGCTTTTTTATACATAAAATAAGGTCTTGTTAGACAAACCTGACTATTTTGACAAGATTACATGTTTCGCAACGATAACCATTAATTTACAGAGACCCAAAGTGGTTGCTTAGTACCTTACGATGGCTTACGTTGCCACAGCATTAGCTAGAAAGCACTCATCAAATGGGTTATAAAATGAGGGTTTCCAGCATATTTAAGTTTTCCTAACACCTGGGCCTGCACAATCAATCTGCACAGCATGCAGTTTTTAAAATACAGTACATTTCAATCAAATAATGACATTATGCCCATTCTGATCTCTTTGAGCCAATACAACCACAGCACTCTGTCCAGCCTTCAGAGCAACCAAAGCTCCTCTTTAGAAAATTCCTACATTATAGGAGGACTCCAATACTGGAACATATAGTTCCTCCAGGACCAAACTCAACCCCAGTCCCAGAGACTGAAGTCCATTTTTTAAAAGAAAATAAAGTCAATTTTAAAAAGAAAACACTCCATTTAAAAGGCAATTTTTATAAAGAACAATACAACAAATTATATACTAAATTGACCTTCTATTCTGTGTGGAAAAGTTCCGTTTGCCCAATGAAGTGCCAGCCTAGGACTGGATTGTGGGAGTCTTCTGCTGCTCAAGAGAATTAAAACCTTGAAAACAAACCTTAAAGCCATAAATAGAGGACAGAAAATAGGTGCAGATGGGTAACAGAATCAAAAATCCTGCCACTTTATCCCAGGTGGAAAAGGGCCTCACCGGTATCCCAGGCAATTGCAGGTCCTATCCTCTCCACCTCAGTCTCTTTGCTGAACCAGGAAATGCAGCCACTTCTTTTAAGGTTTCCCCACCCACTTGGCCAGATGAAAAATTTGTAGGCATTACAGTTGAACGAAGAATAAAGGACACCAATTAATCACCAAGTTCTGCAAGAAAAGAGGTTTCTGGAAGAGCTTTCTGACAGTAACAGCTGTTTGACAGTGGAATACGCAGCTGCCTGGGAGTGTGGTAGAGTCCCCTTCTTTGGAAATCTTTAAGCAGAAGTTGGATGGCCACCCATCAGGGATGTTTTAGCTGCAGGTTTCATGCATTGTTGGAGGCTGGACTAGATGACCCCTGGATCCCTTCTATGATTCCCTATGATTCCATGGGCCTTCTTGTACTCTAGCTGTGGCAATGCCCACATCAGTCAAGTACAGCTGGCCCTTCGCATTTGTGGATTTGACTTTCACGGATTCAGTCGTTTGTGATTCTTTTCCAACCCCCGGTTCCCCACCCCACCCCACCCCACCCCAGACCTTGTGTCTGAACCCAAACTTTCCAATATCCTTTCTGTAGCAGGCTCATAGGTCTAACTGTAGGATACAAAAATGATTTACTAAACAGAAGTTGAACAGTTCTGGGCATCTCATTTCAAGAAAGATATTGAAAATCTAGAATATGTCCAGAGGAGGGCGGCCAAAATGGTGAGTGGCCTGGGAGCCATGAAGCCCTATGAGGATAGACTTAGGGAGCTGGGTATGTTTAGTCTGCAGAAGAGAAGGTTAAGAGGGGACATGATAGCCATGTTTAAATATTTGAAGGGGTGTCATGTCGAGGAGGGAGTGGGCTTGTTTTCTGCTGCTGCAGAGACTAGGACAAGGAGCAATGGATTCAAGCTGCAGGAAAGGAGATTCCACCTGAACCTCAGGAAGAACTTCCTGACGGTCAGAGCTGTCCGGCAGTGGAATCTGCTGCCTCCGTGGAGTGTGGTGGAGTCTCCTCCTTCTTTGGATGTTTTTAAACAGAGGCTGGATGGCCATCTGTCAAAGGGAGGGCTTTGATGTGGGTTCCTGCATGGCCCCTGGGTTGGACTGGATGGCCCCTGGGGTCTCTTCCAGCTCTACGATTCTATGATTCTATTAAACATCTCCTACTCCCAACAGATCACTCACCTTATTACATGTACTACTCCTTGCATGCATACTTATACTTTACCTTAATTCATGTAATAAACACTACATCAGTCCTTCTCCCAACAAAAAAAGGCCTAGAACATCAGGCAGCCCTGCGCTCTGTTTAGGACAATCTGCTTCTTCCCCACAGCTTGTGAGCGAAGGGACGCTCTGCAGGGAAGCCACCTCGGAATGCGACCTGCCAGAGTACTGCACCGGGAGTTCTGGCGAATGCCCAGCGGACGTGTACAAGCAGGATGGGATGCCGTGTGGGACCAATGACAGCTGCTACTCAGGGGAATGCTTTGACCTCCACCGTCACTGCAGAGCTCTCTTTGGCCAAGGCAAGATGATTCCTCCTCGCTTCCTTCGGGAGACGGGGTAGGGCCATTCAATTTCACCTCCTTTCTTTTAGCCAGAAGGTGTGGATGCAGAGCAGAGTGGAGGGGGAGTCCTGGCACTACAACAGCTGGGGCAGGAGGAAGAGGAGGATAGCTAAGTCAATGCAAACACACGCAACCCTGGAGTCTTAGCAACAAATCAACTAAGTCTTGCAAATTTATATCAAGCTCTTGATCTACCAAGTGAACTGGAGACTTGCACACAGCTGCTTCCTCTTCTCTGTATCCTCTCAAAGGAAGGCAATGGCAACCTTCTCTGAACAAATCTTGCCAAGAAAACCCAGTGCTAGGCTCCGCCTGGGGACACAAGAAGTCAGAAACGACTTGAAGACACAAAATAACCACTATAATAACCAACCCTGGAGTTTGCTGAAAGTCCACACGCACCGCAGCCACATCCCCGCGGCAGAGCTTGGAGTGCGTGGGGGGCGGGCATGGCTACGAGCTGGGACGCACCAAAAACATTGCTGCCGGGGGGCGAGCCGCCCCGTCACACCCCTGTCCCTATGTGACTGCATGGCAGCGTTTTGAGGAATCCTGTAGCTCAGTGGCTCTTAACCTTTTTTTCACTGGTGACCCCCTGTAGATATAATTTGTTGCCAGGGAACCTCCCAAGACTTAACTCAAGATTTAAATATTATTATATGCAAATATTTATTTAAATATGCAAATACTTATTTATTTATTTATTTATTTATTTATTTTAAGGCTTCTGGAGACAATGGCCCTTTCCACACGTGGGGCGGGTAAACGGGGGGCGCACGCAGGGACAGAGCTTACTGCTAAACGGGTTGCTCTGTCCCTGCGGGGAGCACGCGTTCACCGCTCCAAACGGCGGCAACTTTCGGCAGTGTTCGGCAGCGCCCAAAATGGCGGTCGCCGGCTTCCAGCGGCGCTCCGGCAGTCAGGGTAGCGCGCCAGCTGGAAGCCCGTCCCCAGGCAGCTCTGCAGAGATGCGCTAACGTGTCACTGCAGTTCTAAACGGGGCACGGCGACGGGGCAACGCGCGCAAGTCACATAAAAACCACTTGAGAAATGGTTTTTATAAGACTCGCAGCGCCACCCCCGCGGCCGCGCGAGGGCGGTTTGAGGTTTAGAACCTCCCATTTGCAAACTGCCCTCGCGCGCCTTGCGGTGCAGAAGACCTCCTGGGGAGGTCGCCCTAGCGCGGGCAATATGCCCGTGTGGAAAGGGCCAAGGATTCAAATCCCTGCTCAGGCCCACTGGGTGACCTTGGGCAGCTCCCTGTTGCTGCCGCAGCTGTGGAAATCCAGGAGCAGGGTTTTGCGGACCCCCTGTGAGGACTCCATTGACCTCCAGGGGTCCCCAGATCCTAACAACCACTGCTGCAGCTGGTGTAGCCGCACAAAGGGGAGTTCTGATTAGGGACCCTCTTGTTCTGCACAAATGTAGTGCCATGATTCTACTTTCATTGCCAGAAGAGCATCCTCTGAGATCCAGGAGTTTGGAGTCTGGTGAGGCGTTAGAAGCGCTCTCTGGCAGGGAGTTCTAACTATCCCTGGCTAAACTGCAGACCCCAGGATTCCACAGGACATTGTCACGGCAGGTAAAGTGGAAGCACGTTGCTCCAGCTGTGAAGTACAAAGGGGCCCCGTGCCACTTCCTAGCCATGCTGTGAAAGCAGTGAGGCCGACCTCTGAGCTTAGAAATTTGAGTAAGTGCTGTACAACACAGTTTGGAAATGTTATTTAAAAAAAGAAAAGTCAGACTACAGCTTCCAGGATTCCCCAGCCAGCACAAAAGTACATTCTTTTCCTTTCTGAGGGGTCTGTTGATGTCCATCCACTTTGGTTTTGACGGATGCTATCTTCCCTTCCTGCAACCACCCATTTCCCCCCTCCAATATCCAGGTGCGAAACCTGCTCCGCTGAGTTGCTACAAGAAAGTTAACATGAGAGGTGACCGGACCGGCAACTGTGGGAAGGCTAGCTTTGGATACAAGAAATGCAAAGAAGAGTAAGTTCCACATTAGGGGCAGGTGTCCAGTTTCCCTGGTCCTACATGAAGGAGTTGTCCACCAGAAGGAACTGGTGAACCACAAGACCTTAACTGTGAAAGGGCCTTCAGCATAAAGAGGGGCACATTGGCACCTTCACTTCCACTGCCTCCTGATCCCAACTCTGGCAGCTTCCAGAGTTCAACCACAGTGTTATTCAGGATGTGCGCGGTGCTGCTTTATAAAGCTATGTCGTCTTTATGGTCGTTACCTGTCATCCAGTTGGTTCCAACTCATCTTGCCCCTACGAAGGAGAAACAGCAACAAAGCCAGTCATCCATGGTTAAGACTTTTCATTCTTTTTCTTCCATCAGAGATGTCTTTTGTGGAAGGATCCAGTGCATCAATGTAAAAAAAATCCCAATCATTTCATCCAAACAAGGTGTAATCCAGACTCCTACGGACAATGTCTTGTGTTTGGGTACAGAGTTTCATGAAGAGGAAGATGTCTTTGATGCTGGAGCAATAAAAGATGGATCAACCTGCGGTCCTGACAAGGTAACATAAAACAGCTTTTTAGATCCGTGAACAGGCAGAAGGGATGTGTTACTTGTGGTCTGGGCAGTGAGAAATGTTAGAAATCACTGTGGTTAGAGCTTGGGCAGGTTGGAAGGCCCCTCATGGTGATCCTGAACTAGTTGTCCCAGGTAGGTGGAACATTGTGCCTGTTCTGGGCTGTCAAGAATCCAGATTCTTTTATGATGATTATTATTTGGGCCATCTAATATGAATGATCAGGTCAAGATGCTGCCATTAAGCCAAACCCAAGGCCTCATCGAATTAATATAATCTGATCTTCCCTACACAGATTTGCCATGACCTCTTTAAACAGATTATTTACCAAAGACCGGAACTGGCACAATTTACAGACTCAGGCCAGACCCCTCGCATTACGCACCCTTCAGAACAAGGGTGTGCATGGTTATTTATACCTTCGGATCGTGAATCATAATAAGCCTAAGGAAAAGGCGAGTTATTTTGAGCCCTATGGGAAGTTTCAGACTTCCATAAGCCATAAACTTGAAGCAAAAGGGAGAAAGCAGGGGCAGAGTTTTCAAAAATGGGGGAGATATGACACATGACAAATTTAGCACAAGAACTTCTAAAGTTCTAAAACTTGTACGCCTCTCCTGATCTAAGCAGGATCAATAACAGAAACAGACTCTTCCTAGTAAGTGTTTGAAACAGAGCTGTCTCGATTTTTAAAAAAGAGATAAATCTTAAAAAGAGAGAAAATTCCTGGATGGGTGAATTTTACAAGATCCTTTCAGCTGCTTCATAACTCCTCGGCTCCTGGTTATCTATAATGGCCCCAACCCCTTCCATACCATGGCTCCATGATGTCCGCTCAGCCCCCCCCGCTCTGGTTTCCTCCCACCTGCTTGTTGTACCACCTTCCCGAGGAAAAGATCGAAGGCTCATGAAATCTTGTACATTTTGATTGGCTCAGCAAAGCAAAGTAGGATGGATTTCTGCATTTTTCCTGCCGCTGCTTTTCCTTCTGGAAGTTCTTGTCTTTCCCAGAAGATGACAACTGAAATAATATTACAAAAAACACCATTGCCCAATCTTTCCCCATTTCCTCACCATGATGCTTTCCTGCGTCATCCCACTGCAATCCCGGCAGCACTTCTGCAGAGAAGGGAGTGCGACAGGAGCACTCCTCTCCACACCCAACTGGCTGCCCATGGAAGGAAGTGCAAGGGACGCGCTCCTTCTTTCTGCACTGCAGCCAGCTTTCTTCTCATGCTGCAGTGGGGAAGGAAGTGCATGGTCATGCTTCCTGCCCTTCTGCATGGCAGGCAAGTAAGGGAGTGTTGCGTGATTGCAAGCACTTAATGGATTTAATCTGTTAAGCGATGGCAATGCATGGGGCCAGGATGGCAGCAGGACCACAACCAGGTCATGCAAAAGCTGCCATCCCATCCCCATAGCGGGACTGCAATCCCATGCAGAATTGGCCTCTGCCTACCTTTAGATAGACTGTAGCAGCCATGGGCAAGAATATTCCACATGCCATCATCCAGGTCCCCATTACTTCCATTAAGGACAAACCCTTATAATTCAGATTTCTTTGCCATCTAGAGGAGCATCTGGGATAGTCTGTTAAGTCATTATGGAATGGTTTTGCTAAACGTGTGAATTGCTTATGTTGCCTTTTACTGCCATTTGATTTTACAGCAATGACTCAATGTTTGTAAACCAGATGAACATCTTTATGTAAGTTTGGGATTAGATAATAGAAACAGAATAACAGACAGGAATTCTATCAATTTTCTGATAGCCATCCAGCTTCCCAGCCTCCTGTGTGTTATTTAGTTAAAATATTTATGCATTCATTTTCTAGATATGCGTAAATAGATCATGTGTCAGTCTGACGATTCTGAATTATGATTGCGATTTCTCGAAGTGCAACAACCAAGGGGTACGTAGCAAACACGTTAACTTCCCACACCAGGAGGGTATAATGCAACGTTAAATTGCTTGTTTTTGTGGCATCCCAACTTAGGCCATTTCTGCACTGGACTGTTATAGTGCGATTATTCCACTTTCAACATCCTATGGAATCCTGGGGTTTGCAGTTTCGGGAGGGGATGGGCGGCCCCTCCCGAAACTGCAAACCCCAGGATTCCATAGGATGTTGTGGGTTTCTAGACATTTTACTATCTCGGTTGCTTTCATTGAGACATGTTTCATCTTGTTGATGCCCTTCTTGAACTGTGGCGCCCAGAACTGGACATAGTATTTCAGGTGGGGTCTGACCAAGGCAGAATAGAGTGGTACCATCACTTCTCTTCATCTGGTCACTAAACTCTTGTTGATGCAGTCTAGGATTGCATTGTCTTTTTTGGCTGCTGTACCACACTGTTGACTCATGTTTAGTTTGTAATCCACTAAGACCCCTCCCCCCAGACCAAAATAATCGGTCAATATGGGAAAAGGAGGACCAATGTGCTGCTCACACACTTGCTATATTTCAGGTGTGCAATAGCAAGAAGAATTGCCATTGTGCTTATGGATGGGCCCCTCCCTACTGTGACAGTCGGGGATTTGGAGGAAGCATTGACAGCGGGCCCCCTCCAGAACGCATCAGTGAGTATCGTGGCACCTTGGCCATTTCCACACTAGACTGTTCTAGTGCTATTATTCCACTTTCAACATCCTGTGGAATACTGGGGTTTGCAGTTGAGGGAGGGGCCTTTGAGGCCAGGATTCCATAGAACGTTGAAAGTGGCATAATAGCACTAGAACAGTTTAATGTGGAAATGGCCCTTGACTTGTCCCAAGTTCCTCACTCTTCCATCGGCTTCCCCGTGGTTAGCCCAAATGTGTGCCTTTTAAATTCATTTTTGTGTCTGTTGCAAAGGAGTTGCCTTCTCTCACTAGAAAGAGATGGAAAACCCAGGTAGTTGGCATTTCTTTGAACAGTTCAAGAAGACTCCTCAGGTTTGGATCTGAGTCTGTCGACAGACAAGGGAGTTGGGACAGCAACTGGGAAAGTGCTGCCTTATGCGCCCCACAGCAAAATTGGCCATGCTTGTGGCAGAGGTCATGAAAGACCCCCGGGGTACCCTTGCAGGGCTCCCAAAAAGGACAGGGGCCACATGCCACACAAGCTTGCACTAGGCTCTTAAGCTTCAGACCAGGCCAAAGATAAATTAGGAGCACCCTGTTGAATCCCGCAGGTCCCCTCCTGCATGCCACGTGGTAAGGGTCTTGGTTGCTACCACAACAAATGTTGCTCAGAATAGCACCGTTCCTCTGAGGTTTCCCCACTCTGTTTGAGTTACTTGCTGAGAGAAGGGCTGGAAGGTCACCTGGAACTCTCTGGAGGGCAGTGGAGATTCCTTCAGGGCCACACTGTACTGCTAGAAAGGTGACAGGACTTTGGGCTCCAGAGAATAGAAAGGGAACAGGACTTTGGGCTCCTTGGGGGAGAAGGCGTTTGGGAAGGTCGGAACTGGGGAACTGAGTAAAGCTCGTGAGGGGAACTGACTCTTTTTGGCACCCCCCTAAAATCTGACTGAAAAAGTTGCTTTGCATCCCACCTACATTGCCCCCCCCATTTTAATTATTAAACCATTTTGTGTAGGATCAGACCATCTTGCAGTGGGACAGAAGTCATGACTCCGCCCCACATTCTCCATGATCTTAACCTACATCTACATTTCAAACCTCTCAAAGGGGTCAAATGTTTGGGGTCTGCCCCCTGGCTATCAGCCAAGTTTATGGGAGCAAACGTGATCAAGTGCAGAGCAACTGATGGTCAGAGAGCTCCTGGGGCCAGAGGGTCACTGCACCCTTGAGTGTGGGGAGGTGGCAGAGCTGACCTCAGGGTCCCCCGCCTTGAACCTGGAGGCGAGAGGTGACTAAAACACCCCCAGAACCCCTCTTTCCAATCTGTGAACAGAGATGAGCTCTATGGGTTTTTTTTTTCTTTCTTCTTTTTTCCAGAGTCTAAAAAAACACTAATGCTTGGTTCTCTGCTTGGAGTGGCCTTGCTTTTGCTGATTGTTAGTATAATGCTTAAGAAGTATGTATATGCTTGGTAAGTAACATTTCCTGCATTCTGCCTCTGTACTGTAAAGTCCCTGCCCATCTCAGTAATCTCTTTCTGAAACAGATCTCTCAGAGAACAGATCATAAAGATTAAAGGGACCCAAAGTGTCATCTAGCCCAACCCCCAGGTTTGCTGTGCTTCCTGATAGTTTTGGCTTATTTGGTTCCAACCCCAAGTTTGCTGTGTTCACTTTCGAGCTCTGCCCTCCCACAGTACAATTTGCCAGAGGATTTCATTCCTTAGCATGTTTTCAGATGACATGATCAGTGGGTGAGAGGAAGCCTTTGAATATAATATAAGATCAGCAGAAGGTCCTGCAGTTTTCAATCTTTGGAAAGTGCAGACAGAAGGTACACTTACCTTTCCTTGTTTTGCAGCAATAGGTTTGGAATCAGGCAAAAATTGTCTTCAGAACCCATAGATGTTTCTCCAGATGTGGATTCTGGTCCTGAAGATACCGTAAGTGTCTTTGACTTCTTTTCCAGGAAGTTCTACATAAGTTCTGAAACTTTGTCCCTCCACATCTTTTGGACCACAGCCCCCCAAATCTTTTGGCAATATTTGTGCTGCATAGTATTTGGGGAATTTGGAATCCAAAACATCCAGAGAACCAAAGTTTGAGAATCAATATTGCAGAGACCTTTCAAACCCAGACTTCCCACTTCCTTAAAATAACAACCACCCATACAGAAGAAATGTCTAACAGTACACAATGCACTGGGAAGACTTCAGAAGAAGAGCTTCTAATACGGCAGCTCAAAGGACAGGGGGCTGTCATTCAGTCTTTTCCTCAATAGATTCTTTTTTGGCAGTGGCGGGGGTGGGGGAGAGAATAAAGGCAGAAAAAGCAGAGGAGATGTGTAGGAGGGTGACAAGTGGACAGAGGTGCCACAGGGACACTCCAACCCCTGTATAAATTCACTATGGATTTTTCCATTTGGGAGAAAGGCAGGATATAAATTCAACAAACAAACAAATCTACAAACAGCCATAATTAGCACAGTTAAATTCTTGGTAACCCCCAAGGGAGTAGTTAAGTGTCCAGCAAAGGTGAATTAGACCCCATCTGTTGGTGAGTGTATCCACACTCAACGACTATAGTAGCTTAATTCCACTTTAACTGCCCTGGCGGTGTGCCATGGAACCCTGCAGTTTGTAGTTTGGGGAGAGACTTGGAATTTTCTGCGGAGAGCCCTGGTGGATTCTCCTGAAATACAGCATCAAAGCATTCTGGTAGAGAAGTCTAAGTGTAAGTACATCACCGAATGACAAGCCTCAGGATTCCCTAGGATGGAGTCATGGCCATTCAAGCGCGATCAAAGTGCTGCGAATGCACAGTGCGGCTACCCTCACCAAAACTAGTGTGATGTCATGGTTTGAGTTTTGGATTGGGGCTCCAGGAGACCAAGATTCAAGCCCCTAGTTCAGCCACAGAAACCTCCCGGGGGGCTCTAAGCAAGTCCCACCCTCTGAGCCTTAGAAGGAAGTCCACTGTGTTTGTGGAGGCCGCATCAAACCTGCTGCGAATAACACATGCCAAGAAAGCCCTGCAATAAGTTTGCCTCGGGGTGGTTGTAAGTCAAAGGCCCTTTCCGCAGCTTGTCTTCTTGCGGCAGCGTCCGGTGGCAATCCCGGCAGCAGCTCTGCCAGGAAGGGAGCCCGGCAGGAGTGCTTCCCTCCTCGTGGGACCAGCTCCCTGTAGAAGGGAGTGTGATGGGCGTGCCACGTCCTTCCGCAGCACAGCCAGGTACTCTCCCAGGCTGCCTGGGCCAGGAAGCGCTGCCATCGCGTTTCCTGTCCTTCCGCAGCACAGGTAAGTGCGGGACGGTGGCGTGACTGCACGTCAGGGAAAACCCGCCAATAATTTAACCTGTGATCTCACTGCCTGGGGACAGGAGAGGAGCAGGACTGCGACGACATTATGCAGAAGCGTTGCCATGGCCCGGTCCTTCTCCCATCCCCATGGCAGGATGGGACGGTGCTGTGGAAAGGGCCAAAGTCAACCTGAAGGCATATAACAACAAAAAGTGGATGCACGCCCCTGGCAGATTTGTGCAGCAAGCCAAGAGGGCTAATTCTCCTTTGTTGTATGTAAAGTCAAAGGCTTTCACTGCTGGAATCCAGAGGTTGTTGTGGGTCTTCCGGGCTCTGAGGCCGTGTTGTATTAGTATTTCCTCCTGACGTTTCGCCTGCATCTGTGGCTGGCACCTTCAGAGGATCTGGTGGCATGGAAGTGAGGTAGAGTATGTATACCTGTGAAGTCCCCGGATGGGAGGAAGCAATTTGTGTGTGTTACAGTTGGCCTGTGTGATGCCTATTGTTAAATGGGATATCCCCCAGGGCATATTATTAGTCAAGGGGATATGCATAATAGTGCGTTAAGTACATTAGCAACCCTGTAGAGGGACCTCCAGGGTCTGGGTCTGTTCATTGGCATATTTTTGAGTCTTGATTTTAGTGTTTTTCAGTCCTGGTAGCCAAATGTTGTTTAACTTTCCGAGTTTCTTCTTTCCTGTTGAAATTGTCCATGCGTTTGTGGATTTCAATGGCCTCTCTGTGTAGTCTGACATAGTAGTTGTCAGAATGGTTCAGAATTTCCGTGCTTTCAAAAAGCATTCTGTGCCCAGGTTGGTTGATCTCCTTTGTTGTGTTTTAGGAATCGACTGACAGCTAACCATCGACAAAGCGGCATCCAGTTCTGCTCTGCGCAGGGCCATTTAGCAAGGGACCCTTGCCCATGCGAAGGTTGCAGAAGAGGAAGGAAGAAGCCCACTCTGTCTGCTGCCTTTGCACTCACCCCAGGAGATCTTTCTTGGTCTCTTCTCTTCTGCTTTCAAATTTCTGCTTGTTTCCTTCAGCTTGTCCATCTGACCAACGCATCCCTTTCTTTGACGCCTCGCATACAGTTCTCATTGGTGTTTCTCTCTCTTTGACAGGAGTTGGCTCTGCAGCCCCACCAAGAAAATATACCACATCTGTCAGCTGACCTTGAGAGTCTCACAAGCCTGTTTTCTTTCAAAACTTTCTTTTTCTTCCTTCATTGATATATGGAGGCATGGCGGTTAAAGTGATGTCAAGCTGATATTGCTGTCATGTGGCTACACTCCTGGAACAAATGATTTGGGGAAAGGCCTACACCAGTACCCTTTGCGTGTTTCCCATGCACACATTAATGGCCATTTCCACACTAGACTGTTATAGTCCTATGATTCCATTTTCAACATCCTATGGAATCCTGGGGTTTGCAGTTTGGGGAGGGGCCGGCTGGATTCCATAAGACGTTGAAAGTGGAATCATAGCTCTATAACAGGCTAGTGTGGAAATGGCCATTGTTCCTTTTCTTGAAACACCATACAGTTCTTGCCTGTGTGGGTGACACAACAGCCCCGTGCCAAAACAGGCGGTGGGGAACAGGGAAACACAACACACAAAGACTTAGCCATGTTAGTCTCTTTCCCCATAAAAAGGCATTAGGGTAGCACCTTTGAGACTTTCTAGCTAGAAATTTCTAGCGTAAGTCTTTGTGGACTCCCCCAATCCACTTCTGATGCATCTGATGGAGTGGGCTGGAGTCCATGAAATCTTTTTCAACATCTCAAAGCTGCTACTGGATTCCTTTGTGGCCCTTCATAGGGAAACACAGGTATGAGTGTCACGTACCTATCTACAGCTCTTTCCCTCCTCTGAGTTCACACAATGGTTTTCTTATCAAGAAAGGCTTCTTGGTCTTGAGAAACCCACTCCTCCTTTTTGGTAGATGAGTCACACTTAGAATAACAAAATCCTAGAGTTAGAAAAGACCCCCCCATGGCCATCAAGTCCAACCCTATCTTGCCATACAGGAAGTCACCATCAAAGCACTTCTGACAGATGGCCAGCCAGCCTCTCTTTAAAAAGCCTCCAAAGGAGGAGACTCCATCACACTCCATTGAGGCAGCTGTGTATTCCACCATCAAACTGCTCTTACCCTCAGGGAAATCTTCAAAACTTTTAGGTGGAACCTCTTTTTTTGACGCCATTGCTCTATGTCCTAATCTCTGGAGCAGTAGAAAACAGGCTTCCTCTATCCTCATATGATAACCCTTCAGACATTTAAATATGGCCATTGTGTCAACTCTTCTCTTCTCTTCTTCAAGCTAAACATATCCAGCTCCCTAAGTTGTTCTTCATAAGCTTGGTTTCCAGACTTTTTACCGTTTTGGTCACTGTCCTCTGAACATGCTCCAGCCTGCCTATATCCTGACAACAATTAGTGGTGAACAGAGAGACAGCCAAGTTGCAAGTCAACAACTTTCTGCTTTGATCAGACCTCACCCGGAATCCTGTATCCAGTTCTGGGCACCACCATTCAAGAAGGATATGGACAAGCTGGATTGTATCCAGAGGAGGGCAACCAAAAGTCTGAGAACCTTCTGAGGAGCAGCTTAGGGAGCAGGGTATGCTTAGCCTGGAGAAGAGAAGGTGAAGAGGGGACATGATAGCCATGTCTAAATATTTGAAGGGATGTCATGCTGAAGATGGAGCGAGATTGTTTTCTGCTGCTCCAGAGACTAGGACAAGGAGCAGTGGATTCATGCTGCAGGAAAAGAGATTCCACCTCAACATCAGGAAGAACTTCTGGATGGTAAGAGCCGTTCAACAATGGAATCTGCTGCCTCAATGGAGTGTGGTGGAGTCACCTTCTTTGGATGTTTTTGAACAGAAGCTGGATGGGCATTTGCTGGGAGTGCTTTGAGTCTGTGTTTCTGCATGGCAAAGGGGGGTTGGACTAGATGGCTGCGGTGGTCTCTGCCAACTCTACGATTCTGTAACACCAAACTATTTAGGATGGCGTAAACAAAAATTGGGAGAAGAGAGCTCAAAAAGATCCCTTCAAACTGAAGACATTAAACAGGCATACGTTGTTCAACGTAAGCAAGGGTAAAATGATACAGATTCGGGAAAACAGACCTGAATAAACAGGAACCATTGGGCCTGAGCTGGCAGGAAAGGGACCCTGGGGCAGCTGGCCTTGAGAGGAGTTGGGGGGGTTTTGAAGACAGCAGTTTGCTGAAAAAGCCAGATTCTGTGTTGGGGACCATTAGAGAAAGAATCGACAATAAATCTGCCCTTATGTAAATTGCTGTGAACTGTGCACAGGACTGGTCACTGCACTTTTAAAGGGATGTTGGCCATTTCCGCACCAGATGTTATAGCGCGATTAGTCCACTTGCAACATCCTATGGAATCCTGAGGTTTGCAGTTTTGGGAGGGGCCGCCTGGCCCCTCCCGAAACTGCAAACCCCAGGATTCCATAGGATGTTGCAAGTGGAATCATCGCGCTATAACAGTCTAGTGCAGAAATAGCCATTATCTCTCTAAAGTGTTTTAAATTACTATTATGGTGTTCTACTGATTAGCAAAACCACACACTGAAAAATTTAACTTGAATTTCTCTCTTACTATGAAGCAAAGAATATCTTAACAACTCAGTATGATGTCCTTCAGGGCCCCGCAAGAGTCTTTTGTCACTTTGCTTAGAATCAAAGGCAGCTCCGCTGGGTGCCAGCAACATTCCAGAATCCATTTTAGTGTAACATCAGTGGCGAGGGATGGAGAATCTGTTCCAAGTTTTAGTTTGCACTTCAAAAAAAAATGAGAAACCCAAGGTGCTAATCTTTCCTTCTCCCCACCAAAAACTGGTTTGGCACCTTGGATGAAAACTAAAGGAGAGACAGTGTTGCATAGTGGTTTGATCATTAGCCTATGACTCTGGGAGACCAAAGTTCAAATCCCTGTTCAGTTATGGAAACCTCTTAAGTGATCTTGGGCAAGTGACACTCTCTCAGCCCCGGAGGGTGGCAAAAGCAAGCCCCCTCTGAACAAATCCTGCCAAGAAAAAACTCTCAATAGGTTTTGCCATAGAGTAGTCATCAGCTGGAAACGACTTGAAGGCACGCAACAACAACAAAGACTAAAATCCAAGTTCAGAGTGAAATCAGGAATGGATTCACACACACACACACAAGACATGGGAGCCCCCAGCTGCCACTGGTAGCTAAGCAGAGGACTGCAGCCAAATCCCTAAAGTTTTGAGTTTTATTAGGCCAAGAAGCACAAAATTGTGTGCAAGCTTTCGGAACATCAAGGTCTCTTGTGATAAAAAAAGCTTCAGTTGAGGTGTGGAACTGATCAGGTGAGGGGGGAAGAAGTAAGCAAAAGGGAACAAGTGAGCTTTGCTAAATCAGTGTCTACTGTCAGCAGTGGACTAGATCATAGAATCCTAGCGTTGGAAGAGACCCCAGGGGCCATCTAGTCTAACTCCCTGCCATGGAGGAACCCACATCAAAGCACCCCCGACAGATGGCCATCCAGCCTCTGCTTAAAAACCTCCAAAGAAGGAGGAGACTCCACCACACTCCACGGAGGCGGCAGCAGATTCCACTGCTGGACAGCCCTGACTGTCAGGAAGTTCTTCCTGGGGTTCAGGTGGAATCTCCCTTCCTGCAGCTTGAATCCGTTGCTCCTTGTCCTAATCTCTAGAGCAGTGGAAAACAAGCCCTCTCCCTCCTCTACATGGCATCCCTTCAAATATTTAAACAGGGCTATCATGTCCCCTCTTATGTGGATGAACAGGTTGAAACTTGATGCAGACAAGACAGAGGTGCTCCTGCTCAGTTAAGGCGGATCGGAGAAGGGGGATTCAGCCAGTGTTAGATGGGGTGACACTCCCCCTGAAGACGAAGGTCTGGACTTGGGAGTACTCAACCTTGACCTGGACGCCCAAGTTTTGGCAATGGCCAGAATTGCATTTGCACAATTAAAACTAGTGCGCCAGCTGCACCCGTTCCTGGAGATGCCAGATCTGGCTACAGCGACATCTTATTTGCATTCTGCCTGGATTGCTGCAACATGCTGTAAATGGGGCGGCCCCTTGGAAGCAGTTCAGAAACCAACACAGGTGACAAAATGCCGCAGTCAGGCTGCTGACTTGGTCTGGATACAGGCAACATACAACTCTGCAGTTAAAACAGTTTCACAGGCTATTGATCCATCTCTTGGCAGAATTCAAAGCTTTGACGGTCTTTAAAACCCTCCATGCCTCGAATCCAGACTATATAAATTGAGATTACATCAGCTGGTCAGAGCTGGAGTATCTTTGGAGGAAGGCTTTCTTTCAGGGCCATCACCATCACAGCCATTCTTGGTGAGGAGACGCAAGGCCATTTCCGCACGATTACTCTTATAGCGCGATGATTCCACTTTCAACCTCCTATGGAATCCTGGGGTTTGCAGTTCCGGGAGGGGCCGGCCGGCCCCTCCCGGAACTGCAACCCCAGGATTCCATAGGAGGTTGAAAGTGGAATCATCGCGCTATAAGAGTGTCGTGCGGAAATGTTCACAAGAGAGGGCCTTCTTGGTGGCTGCTCCCATGTTGTGGAATTTGTGTGGCCCCAAAAGCACGGGCAAACCTCTTCTTGCCAAGAAAATCCCATCGCTGGTTCGTCTTCGGATCACTCGGAGTCCAAAACTGATTGAAGGCACACAACGATAACAGGTAGATGCAAGCTTCTCTTGTAATGCATATCTGTTTCTTTGCCTGTATTTATACCGCCTAGGTCCAAAAATTTCAAAGCAGTGTGGATCAAGACATATGCAACTCACAAATATGCAGTACAAGAAAGAGATGGTGCTGGGATGAAAATCAGGGCCATTTCCGTACTGGACCGTTATAGTGCTACTATTCCACTTTCAACATCCTATGGAATCCTGGGGTTTGCAGTTTTGGGAGGGGTCTCAAAGGCCATCCTCAAAGCTCCCTCCCGGAACTGCAAACCCCAGGATTCCATAGGACGTTGAAAGTGGAATCATAGTGCTATAACAACCCAGTGTGGAAATGGCCCATCACTCAAACCAATACAGCACACCGCCTCTCTTGATTCATTTCTGAATAAATGTTGCTGCTGTGTGCCTTTGGAGTCATTTAGGAGTCATGGTGACCCTAGGCCAGTGGTTCTCAACCTGTGGGCCCCCAGATGTTTGTGGACTTCAGCTCCCAGAAGCCCCAGCCACTATGGCCAGTGCTCAGGGCTTCTGGGAGCTGAAGTCCAAAAACATCTGGGGACCCACAGGTTGAGAACCACTGCCCTAGGCCAAAGCTGTCACGAGGATTTCTTGGCACGATTTGTCCAGAGGGGGTTTTGCCTTTGCCTTCCTCTGAGGCTGAAGAGTGTGTCTTTCCCCCAGGTCACACAGTTGATCTCCATAGCTGAGAAAGGATTCGAATTCTAGTCTGCCGGAGTTGGTAGTCCAGCATGGGTTCCATTCTAGGAGAAACGTGGCATACAAATAAAATAAAAGCAAATAAAATAGAATAGATTAAAATAAAATATAAAACGGAATAAAATACACTCCAACCACTGCACCCCGCTGTCTCTCTTTTGAAAAAACATTACTGTGCAATTGGGATATGCAGTTTTATGCAAAATTGGCGTCCTCTTTCGCTCTCTTTTGGGGTGGCGTGTAAGGGGCCACCTTAATCAGACACGCATCTTCCGAAGGGCCACCCCAGAAACGTGGCGAAGCATCGCCGGGGGAATCTGGAAAGGGTGCTTAACAGCTTTCCCAAAGCCGCAGCAAATGGAGAGGGACTCTCCACCGCACCCGGAAACCCGCAATTCTCTTTGCCCGGATAGAGGCCGCATTCTCACGAGCAGCGCGGCTCCCTCCCCTCGGACCACGACGCCCGAGCGGGGATTCCCCCCTCCCCCTGGAGGACGTCAGCCACGGAAGGTGCGTCACTCACTCCGGCCGACGCTCATTGGCCGGAAGGACGGAACGCTCAGGCTTAGTCACGTGAGGCGCCTCTCACGTGACCGCCCCCCCCGGCACACGTGTTTCTGCCTGCAGCTTTTGTTAGAAAGCGCAGGAGAAGCAAGATGGAGGGGCAGGACGAGGAAGAGGAGTGGCTCCTTGAGTCCCTGAGGCTGTGAGTGAGGGCGGGGGGCGCTTCTTATATCCTTTCTCTGCCTCCCCCATCCGCTCGCCCCGTCTTCCTTTCATGTCCTCCCTCGTGGCCTGGACACGTCCCCATTTTTTCCCCTGGACTACAACTCCCAGAATCCCCCAGCCATCCCTGGGAATTTTAGTCTAGCAGGAGGAGTTTGTCCAGGCTCTGCTCGGCCCCACCTCCTTGTTACGTTGGCTTCATCACCATTACTACTACTATTAATATTATTTATTATTTTCAAATAGATATATTCAGCAAACAGTTTTCTCAGCCTTTGTAACCTGGAAGAACCTTTGAAATAATTTTCAGGTCTCAAGGAACCCTTGTTTAAAAGTATTATATGTGTAGGTTATATATATGTGTGTGTGCACCCGCACACATATGTGTATAAATACTAGCATATATATGTGACGTTGGCCGGGATTTTATTCTCTCATAGATGATACTTGTTAGAAAGATTTGAGATCCTGTGTCGCTAATTCCCCAAACTGTCTCGTGCAGTACCTGTAACTTTTCCCCGTATTCCCTCATCCAATCTGTATTCAGAGTTA
Organism: Iguana delicatissima; assembly: GCA_948472985.1. Lineage (NCBI taxonomy): Eukaryota > Metazoa > Chordata > Lepidosauria > Squamata > Iguanidae > Iguana > Iguana delicatissima. The sequence continues at coordinate 309,884 of CAOKZL010000509.1, read as the reverse complement.
TTTACATCCCCATTTAGGTTCCTGAGGGAATTTGCTGTCCCTCTCCTTGCTGCTAGGCCTCATCTCCATAGCAATTGGCCTATTCCAGTAACTGTAACTTTTCCCCATATTCCCCAATCCAATCTGGATTCAGAGTTATTAACATACAGAGGTTGGGTTTCTGAAGGAATACACTGCCCTCCTCCTTGCTGCTAGGCCTCGTCTCCATAGCAACCGGCCAGGCCCAAGAGCTCTCTGGCTGAGAATTCCAAAGTCCCCTCCCTAAACTCCGAACCCCAGGATTCCATAGAATCTTCTCGGGCAGCCAATCATATGACGTCTTGGACACAGGCAAACAAACAAACTTTGACTTTTACCTATTAGATATATATCCTTTTTTTCGGTCAAGATCAGGTGTGGAACCCCTTAGCCACCCCTTACAGAAGCTTTGGGATTCCAAGGGACCCTTGCTGAGAAACTCCATAATAACAACGATACTGCTTCCCAGCAACACCTGCCCAAATAGTTTTTTGGAGACTGTTTGCTATTCCCTAGAACCAGAATATAACAATCTAGTTGGCTAGCGAGTACATTCAGATACCTGGAGCGTTTTCGGAACAGTCCAAAGTCTGTGCTTTGCTGTTGTACTGCTGAGCTTCCAAAGGCCTCATTGACACGAGATTTATCACGGAGAGGATGATTTGTTGTGGCTTTGTGGAACTGTTGTGACATTTTCTGTCTTGAGTTTGCATACTGGCTGTATTAAGCTGCCTCTGTGCCTGGCCTTGATTCTTGTTTTTGGGTGCCTTCAAGTCGTTTCCAGCTTATGGCAACCCGTTACGGGGATGCCTTGGCAAGGTTTGTTCACGGGGGGCTTGCCTTTGCCTTCCTCTGAGGCTGAGAGAATGTGACTTGCCCAGTGTCACCCTGGGGGTTTCCGTGTCTGAGCGGGGATTGGACCATGACCTCCAGAATCATAGTCCAACATTCAAACACCATGCTAGATTTCTGGTCTTGGTTACTGTGAGATTATTCAGTCAAATCCAAAATTAGAAGTGGAATCCATGGCATACTTACTGGAGCTCCACTGAGCTCAATAACAGCTGCTCCCATGGGAATACACATGCTGGTAGACTTAATTTGTTAATTGGGAGAGGATGATGCATTTTTTCCCCTTGCCAGCTAGACACACAAAGACACTGCGTACCCCTGTGTAGCTTGGGTGCTTTGCAACTGTGGCCTTCCCTGCTCTCTTTGCACAGATACAACGATCTTCATGTGTTTGAGCTCCAGGATCCCACCAGAGTCATCGAGTGGACAGGAGAAAAAAGTGAGTGGAGTTTCTTCGCTGGGTGCTGTAAAATCGTGCTGGAAAGTCAGAGTCATGGCATTTGAGTTGGAAGCAAATTTGGATAGAGACAGGGTTGATAGAAGGTTAGGGCTGATATAAATGTTCCAAATTTGATACCACCTTCAAAGTAAAAACCTATAATATTAAATGCTGCTGTTGTTGTGGTGTGCCTTCAAATCCTTTCCAACCCACAGCAACCCAGAGTTCAAACTATCACAAGGTTTTCCTGGCAGAATTTGTTCAGTGAAGGCTTGGCCTTGCCTTGCTTTGAGGCTGAGAGAGTGTGATTTGCCCAAGGTCACCCAATGGGCTTCCATAGCCAAGCAGGGATTTAAATGCTGGCTTTTCAGTGTCCTAATCCAACACTCTAACCACTACATTGTGCATTTACTTTAATGGGAAGTTAGGAAAGTTTTCTTGTTCAGAAATCTTAATTTCTCTCTCTCTCTCTCTCTATATATATATTCTTATACATCATAGAATCATAGGGTTGGGAGAGACCCCAAGGGCCACCAAGTCCAACCCCATTCTTCCATGCAGGAAGATGGCCATCAAAGCATTCTTGACAATGGTCTATCAGTCTATGTAGCTTGATATTTGCACTGCCTTGTGCGACCCTGCAACCATTTTACTCTAGTAAATTTATTATTACTAATTAATATACATTTTCCACTTGTGGAGGAGTCAGAGCCAGACAGTGCTGAATGCACAGCCTTGGGTGGAAGGCTTCCCAAGACTGATCTAGTCCAAATCCATTCTGGTGCAGAGACCTGGATTTGGACGTGGATGCTTCTGTATTTCTGAGCCCAGTTGAAGGTGTTGTTGATCTCTTCAATTGCATTGGCTGCCAACATATTTCCAGCCTGAATTCATGGTGTTGCTAATAATATTTGGAGACCTAAAAGGCTTGGGCTTTTGTTCCTTGAAGAAGCACCTCTCCCTGTATACAGCTGCCCAAAAAAATAAAGTTTATTGCTGGGGCCCTCCGCTGCATCCGGGCAGTTAGGGCAGTATCCAGTGGGAGGGCGCGTGGAAGTGTCTCATCTGCTGTGGCACCCCACTTATGTAAATTCCTCCCTTTGGAGAAGCCATTGGCAAAAATCCTGCTGCTGCTCTAGCATCAAGTAGAAACCCTAGAACTATAGAGCTGGAAGAGACCACAAGGGTTATCAAGTCCAGCTCTGTTCTGCCATGCAGAAATGTAACATCAAAGCACTCTCTTTGGCAGATGGCCATCTAGCCTCTGTTCAAAAACCTCCAAAGAAGGAGACTCCACCACACTCCCAGGCAGCAGCATATTATTCCGCTATCAAACTGCTCTTACCCTGAGGGCGTTCTTCCTAATGCCGAGATGGAATCTCTTTTTCTGTAGTTTGGAGCCATACCTCCGTGTTATAGTCAGGTGAGGGTGAAAGAGCAGATGTATTTGAGAAGGGCAGGACAAGATCTGTGTGCATTCAGGAACTTGTGTGCAGTAGAAGCTTGTTCCATAAAAATAGTAAGATTATGGACTGGCTGCACTGAAACAGTGAAAGGGGATACAGGTCAAGCCTCCCTTATCTGAAATGTTTGGTGGACCAGAAGTGTTTTGTTCTTCAGCTTTTGGAATAGCTGTATTTGCATATATGTACATAATGAGATATCTTGGATATGGGACCCAAGACTAAACGCTGTTCCTGCCCCTCAAAAAGATTCTCATTTTGTCTAAGTAAAGACAAAGAAAGAAAGCCAGAGGAGAGGGTGGGCAGTAAATAATCCTTCTAAGTGTCCTTATTCTCTTCCTCCTCTCTCTGCAGCCCCACATCTCTTTTGTTTGCTGCTTAAGTTGCGTGCAGGACATGAGGCTGGAGAGAGACTGAGGATCTGAGAAGTGGTAGAAATCACACCTCCTGCCATTTCACAGATCGTCACATCTCTCTGTCCAGGGAGCCCCCCAGGTCACCTGCTTCCCCCTCGACCAGGCGTGTCCCAGCCACTGACTTGAAGGTGAAATGCAAGTTTCATTTTTTGGAGAGTTTCTGGATAAGGGAGGCTCAGCCTCTACCAATTCTGGGATTGTGTGAATGGTGGGAAAACTGCCCTCCACCTGTGTTGTCTTGTGGATTTGACCTTTGCAGAATCTGAGACTCAAACTCCTGGGTTCTGTGATTCTCTCTTTAGGTGTCTGCGTAGCTGGATATGAAAACGGGAAAAAGAATGAGGTTCTCCAGCTCCTTTTACCTCAGAGGTTGTATGCAAAGGAGAACCAGGTAATGATGGCACCAACAACAGCAAAAATATTTGGTGCAGTTGGTAGAGACTTCACACAACACCCTGATCCCACCCATACTTCAAGCTCCTTGGAGCTTAAAATGTTGACTTAGGAGCTGATTGGGAAGGGCCATGGATAGCCGTCTTAGGGATGTCTTTGTGGCCCTCAGGGGGTCAAATATTTATGTATGTATGTATGTATGTATGTATGTATGTATGTATGTATTTGTTTCTTTGTTATATTTATATGCCAGCTTTCTTCTAGAGTAGGACCCAAGGCGGCTTCCAAAAACAAAGTTTAAAACATTAAAAACATGTAAAATTATACTACAAGTTTTTTTTAAAAAAAAACACCTTGACACATAAAAAGCTCCCTGCTTACACGTGTATTCAAAAGTTGACTTGAAAAGAAATGTTTGTGCCTGCCAACATCTTGCCAAATTTTTCACCTGGCAATGCCCCTAAATACCTTTGAAGGACATAGGGAGCATCTTTGCTGTGTTTTCTCACCCTTAGTCCATTTTAGATCCCAAAGAGGACTTTTTCTGAAATAGGAAGTAAACAGAATTTACTTCCTCCTATCCTGGGTATAAAATGGTATGAATCATAGAATCATAGAAATGTAGCGTTGGAAGAGACCCCAGGGGCCATCCAGTCCAACCCCCTGCCATGCAGGAACACCCTCAAAGCACTCTCGACAGATGGCCATCCAGCCTCTGCTTAAAAGCCTCCAAAGAAGGAGACTCCACCACACTCCATGGAGGCAGCAGCAGATTCCACTGCCGGACAGCACTGACCGTCAGGAAGTCCTTCCTGAGGTTCAGGTGGAATCTCCTTCCCTGCAGCTTGAATCCATTGCTCCTTGTCCTGGTCTCTGGAGCAGCAGAAAACAAGCCCTCTCCCTCCTCTACATGGCATCCCTTCAAATATTTATACATGGCTATCATGTCCCCTCTTCACCTTCTCTTCTGCAGACTAAACATCCCCAGCTCTCTAAGTCTGTCCTCATGGGGCTTCATGCCGCCCACCATTTTGGTCGCGCTCCTCTGGACTTGCTCCAGCTTGACCAGGTCCTTCTTGAATTGGGGTGCCCAGAACTGGACGCAGTATTCAAGATGAGGTCTAACCAAAGCAGAATAGAGTGGTACCAGTACCTCCCTCGATCTAGACACCATACTCCTATTGATTCAGCCAAAAACTGCATTGGCTTTCTTGGTTGCCGCATCACACTGCTGACTCATGTTCAGCTTGTGGTCTATGAAGACTCCTAGATCCCTTTTGTACTGCTGTCCAGCCACGTGTCCCGCACGTATGGGTTGGGGAGAACCTGGCAAAACTGCCACTGGGGACACCTAGAGGGTGTTTGGAGATGAAATTGACGAGGGCGAAGAGGTGAGGAAGTGTAGCCCTCCTAAGTTCTCCAGGGGGCCTGATGGACCCCCCAGCCTCCTCAAGTTGAATAGACACCCATGTCCATGTGCTTTTAGGGTCTCTTTTGGGTGCAGCTATAGGTGAGCTTACTTATCAGATGCTTTCAGGTGGCACTTTGAATTTTTGCAGGGCTTATGTCCAGAAAGAGATTTCAAGGTTGAGCGTGGTGGGTTTTCCGACCATCCGGTGTATAGATTGAAGCACGTGCCAGGAACCAGGTAGGTGATGTTGCAGTTTCTCAAGTGCTCCTTAAGTAGCTGATTGGATTAAGATGTATTTGCTTCACCCAAATGGAGCATGGAGTCTTTGGAACTGGAGGGTGTAAGATTTGAAGTTACTACTATGTGTCTTTATGCAAATATCCAAGAATCCTGCAGTCCTAGGGGTTAGTGCCAACTAAAGACCTGAAACAGGCTAAAGAACCCAATTAAAAGCAGACATTTCATGATGAATTGGTTGTGATAAGTCGTGTGTGTGTGTGCATGTACGTTTGTGCTGTATTTCTATCTTCACTGTTACGCTTTTAAAATTTCATACAGGCATCCCCTGCTTTTCATTGACCTGTTTCTTGATGTTTCACTGTTTGAACTCTTGCAAATTACAGACAAATTCCATTAATTAGGCGAGGGGGGTCCTCTCTATTGTCAGTTATTCTTGCCTACGGAGGCTCGCTTGGGATTGATGACATGAGCGCGCATGGTCAAAAGTCTTGCCTGCAGCCAGAGCAGATCCCTCGTTGAATTAATGGACCTTGCCTGTAATTTGCAAGCATTGAAATGGTGGACTTTTGTCAGTTCTTCTTGCCTGTGGAGGCTGGCTTGGGACTATCTGTGTATGCAGCTTGCAAAATGAGCTGACAGAGGGAAAAAAGGCACCAAAGCAACTGAGAGACTTTGCAAGCAGCATGTGCACATTCAGTCCCAAGCAAGCCTCTGAAATTCCCTCCTGTTCCCTACATGGGTTCCACTTTTTGATTATTTCTGCTTTCTGGCAGTGCCTCAGTCTCTAATCCGTCATCACAGAAGTGGAAGAAGTCTGTACTTTCAGATTTGATGATATCTTAATAGTTTGCTTACTTTTTAATTTTTAACTTTTTTGGGGGGGTAATAATTTTTATTAAGATTTAATCTCAGAAAAAAAACCCCACACTTCCAGGCTTAAATCTTCCAGTTGCAATTGCTCATTTCCATTACATACAAACATAATTTCCATTTTACAGAGAAGAGAACGATTACATTATTTCTTCTTTATTTCTTATACATTTATATCTTTGCCCAATCCAATTTTTAACTTTTTAAACTTTTTAAAATTTTTCATCATCAGGGCTTTAGCTCTAACTTATTTTCACCTTTCTGTGAGTCGCCTTAGATCCCATGTTTGGAGAAAGGCAGGATATAAGTGAAATAAATCAGGTGTGGACAACTGTTTGTTGTGGGCAGTGGGGCAAGTTCCCTTCCCCTACAGGGCACAGAATCCTCCATTCAGCAAGCTCAAATACCTCTGTTTTCCTTGAATCCCTCTCAAAATGGGGGCAGGAAGTGAAGTTGTGTCCCTTCCTGTTACCATTTTGAGAAAGTCTGGAAACTAAAATGGAGTAGTGTGGAGTGAGTTCTGGTGTATACGTAGTAATAGGGTTAAGGGCTGAAAGATAGTGGGGAGCTAGGTTGTTCAGGACTTTGAACGTTGAAACAAGAAGCTCATACTGGATCCTAGAAGGAATGGGTAATAAAGAAGAGGTATGAAAAGTAGGGTAACACGTGAAGCTTGCAGAGAGACCAAAAAGAGCATTTGTCCACTGCCAGGGCTTGGAAGGTGGGTGAGCATCAAAGATTCCTTCCATTTCTCAAGACCTTCTTTCCTCTTTGCTTCTCCTCCATAGCTTGCTAGTGACGAGTGGACCACCAAACAGTACGCTGCAGCTGTGGCGCATGGAGCCGGATGGGACAGGTCTGTGAGCAAAAGGCAGCTAAGCCATGGGGCTGCTGTGTCTTGTTTCACTCTGGTGCCACACTGTAAAGGTTTTGCTTGGGCCACAGTAACTAAAAGATGGTGGCCAGAATCCAGCATGGGACTTGTGTCCTTGTAAGCAGGCTTATGTTTCTGGGAAATAGAATTGATCAGTTTCGCAACATCTGTATTCTGCAAGGGGCAACCATGTCATGGCTACATAAGAGGGCGAACAAAGTGAAAGTTGCAGATTGGGACCTGAGGGACAACAGAACCAATGTGCAATGCTGGTGCCCTGATACAAATTTTTGCAATTCACTCGGAGGGCTTTTTGGTGCCTCTGCTACGTGGCTAAGCAAGCATGTTGTTATCGCAGTCATCCACAGCCCTGCTCACATCTTGCAAACTCAGGTCTTCCCAGAATTGCCAGAGTGAATTTTTCTTATGGTGTGGTCACCCTCTTTGGAAATTTTTAGACAGTGGCTGGCTGGCCATTTGCTGGTGGGGGGGTGTTCCCGCATGGAAAGGGGTTGGACTCGATCACCGTTGAGATCTCTTCCAGCAATATGATTCCGTATAGCACCATCCATGTACATCCTGCTGTAGAAGTAAAACTACCAAAAAACAATGGGTCTCTACTGAAGGTGTAAAATCTAAAATATAAGTACAAGGAAGAGGGAGGAAAGGAAGACTATGTCATGCAACTGTAAAACAAATCTACCAGATAAAAATACAACAACAACAATATAAATAAAAAATAGTAATGATAATAATATAAAGCAAACTGACAAATACATGTAGTCAAAATGTACAGAATTGTAAAACAAAATTCCAAAAGCTTTGGAAAAAAAATTAATTGATATTTAAAAATAATAAAGAGGCAGCAGTCCGGAAATGTTAGAGACTCATGGACTATACCACAGATCGTGTTTCTCATGCCATTTCCGCACTAGACTGTTATGGCGCTATCATTCCACTTTCAACATTCTATGGAATCCTAGGGTTTGCAGTTTGGGGAGGGGCCGGCCGAGTCTGAGTCTGAGACCCCTGTGTTGTCCAAAGCCTGGGCCCCTGCTAGCTTCCATTGTCGTGGAGCAGGGAATCTATTCTGGGTCCTAGTTTGAACTTTCAAGACAATTACCCAAGTTGGTGACCACTATCCTTCCACAATCAGTTCAGTATCATGGATTGCTCTTGTAAAGTTCAGACTAAAACTTGGAGCAGAATCACCACCCTGCTGACATGGATACTACCAGTCTCCCCTGACCTGAGTGGAGTTGAAGGGTGGAAGTCCATGTGAAGAGTAACTGCTGCTTTTTTCTTTTTCCTTCTCTTCTCCTCCTTAGACAATATTAAGCCCCTGGGCACCATCCCCACCACGCCAGGAGCCGAGGATGGCTGGGCGAGAATTGCCACAGCCTTCTCCAAACCCCCACGGGTCCTTCATGGGCTGGGAATCAGCAACATCCAGGTGACAGACATTGAATCCAAGCAAACCCTCTTTGTGGCAGGTAAGGGTTGGCTCTAGTGGGTTTCCACCTTATCCTTTGTTCTGCAGGACTCACCCATGTGAGCAGAAGGCTCTCGAAGGCCAAGATGCTGACACACTTCTGGTCTAAATTCAAGGCCCTTGTGATGATCTTTGAAGCCATAAATGGGTTAATAGCTAGGCATCGCTATTAACTGCTGAGTCACATTTGTTTACACCAAGGCAAGCCAGAGACTGCCAGATCTGCTTTAGGGGACCTCCCGAAACAAACACCCTCATCAAGGTACACAAAGAAACCTCTGCCCCAAGCGGGCACCCTGGCGAGTTGGGTGCTTAACTGCCAAGCTAGCTGCATCTGCATACCGGCTACACTATTGTCGATTCGGACCTTAACTCAATCATGTAAATTCTGACCTTTCGCAGACATTGTCTCCAGCCCAAAACTCATTGTTTTAACCCAAGACCAGACTAGCCCACGGTCATTTCTCCCCTAATAAAAACCCCAAGCTCTGAGAGCTTCCTCGGACCGCTCTGGAGTGCCATCCCGCCTTGCTGCTGCTTCTTCTGAGAGCTCCCCTCGGCCACCACGCCGGGTTTCCTTCTCTCCAGTTGGCTTCTCCAGCACTACGAGAAAGGTGGCATATCACCCACTTCCCCAAAACTCTTATTTCCTATTTCTTATTTAGTAGTGAGGTTGTGCTTTCTTATTAACTTGCCTGTTTAATAATAAATATTCTTGTTGCCATTTTACTGCCTGACTGCTCACTGACCTGACGCTGTATACATTGGGTAAAAGATCCCTGCTAAGTTACCCTGCCTCTCGTTAGCCAAGAGAGTGCTCCAGCTAATTTCCCCATCTTGTTGTATTTGTTTTGGTCATTTGGGTGTCCCTCATGGGACTCCCAAGTCACAGGGTAACACCATGCTAATGCTAAGTAGAATCATGGCCATTTATTAAAGCCATTGGACCTCCTTAATTTATTTCAAAATGGTAATGCATAAGGTTTCAAAACTGTTTTAATCCTTTAAACCTGTTAATATGTTTAAAGTATTTTTCATCTCTTAAAATTACTTTCTTTTTTTAAAGTTGTTGTAAACTGTTAGCACTGATTTAACCTTTGCAACACTCTGAGATCTTTTTACATAGAGTGGGATAGAAACATTTTAATGAATGGGACTGCTTTGGTTTGGAGGCCTCTGGGATTTCTTCCTCTACATCAGTTGGGGAACTTTTCTGTACCTCTCCGAAGTCCAGGGGCTCTCGACAAATTCATGCAATCAGTATGGTTGCAGAAAGTCTCAGTGGATGCATCCAGCATGGTTGGATGGGGACCTCAGCCATTTTGATGCGACTTTGTGTGTATAATGTACAAATGTATAATATTCTGTTGGTTGGGAGTGTTAAAGCATTGTGTGAGCCAAGTGTCATCACTGCTGCTGTTGTCCTCTTTCTCCCACCATGAACATACTTAATCTTGTCTGATTTTAGACTATAAGATTTTGGACTACAAACTGGTCTAGGCTTGGATAGTCCTTGGAAGAGAGGCCCCCAGGAGGATAGAGCAGGGAGCTCCAAGGAAGGAGACAGTAGAGTATGCTACTGCCTGGGAGTGCAGTGGAGTCTTCTTAGAATCACAGAATCATAGAAATGTAGAGTTGGAAGAGACCCCAGGGGCCATCCAGTCCAACCCCCTGCTATGCAGGAACACCCATCAAAGCATTCCCAACAGATGGCCATCCAGCCTCTGCTTAAAAACCTCCAAAGAAGGAGACTCCACCACACTCCAAGGCAGCAGATTCCACTGCCGGACAGCCCTGACCGTCAGGAAGTTCTTCCTGAGGTTCAGGTGGAATCTCCTTTCCTGCAGCTTGAATTCTTCTTTGGAGACTTTTAAAGAGAGTCTGGATGGCCCTCTGTCAGAAGGAGTGCTTTTGTTGTGTCTTCCTGCATGCCAGATTGGGGTTGGACTGGATGGCCCTGGGGCCCTCTTCCAACTCTAGCATTCTATGACTCCAGGTAGGGCTGGGAACAAGTCCCTTGGCTAAGAGAAGCAAGATGCCATACATGTTTGTTTCTGGCTGAGATCTTACTTGGTTGCAAATAATATTCAGAACTCCCTTGTCACCCACCCTTGATGTCAGGAACCGAAATCACACACACAAACGTAACAGTGCAATTACACGATTTATTAGGAGTGTGATGTGTTGTACAGGACTTCAGTGAGCAATCTGGGGGCAATTAGCTGCATTCCTGGCATTGTTTATCTAACGGTCTCTGGTTTGTCTCCTTGGTTACAAGCAAGCAGCTAATTAACTACTTCTACTACACCTCCCGTACTGAAATATGGAGGGCTACCCAACACTTGGACCCACTGTCTCTCTACGCCAGCTGACCCAACAGCCATTGCAAGGCTTATGGAGAGCAGGGAAGAGGGATTGGAAGAGCATCTGGCTACATCCCCATAGCCAGACACAGAGTGAGGACATCTCCCACCATGATCTGCCAGTGTCCTCTGGAGGTCTCAGCAGATGAAGTCATTAGCCTGCGCCTGGCAGTGAAGACATGGCCAGATGCTTTCCCAGTTGTGACAGGATAAGTCTGGTCAGAGGTCTTTGATTATTGAGAATGAGGGGAAGAGAATACCATCTGCCACGTTGCAAGTTTAAGATAGAGTTATGCTTCCATATGTCACCAATACAGGTTGGGTATCCCTTATCTGAAAATCCAAAATCCAAAACTTTTGAAAAGCAGAACCCAGTCTTCTTCCTGTGGGGAACATGCAGTCCCAAGCAAGCCTCTGTAATTTCCTCATGTAATTTCCTGTAGGGAAGGCAAAAGGAGAAGACCTGAGAAAAGAATGGGCCCTGCATCAAATGAATGATATATAATTTCATGTTGTATATTCAGGTATTCCAAAATCCAAAAAAAGAATCCAAAATCCAAAACACTCCTGGTCCAAAAGCATTTGGATAAGGGATATTCCACATGTAGGAGGCAGCCAAGAAAGCCAATGCAATTCTCGGCTGCATCAGTAGGAGTCTGGTGTCTAGATGGAGGGAGGTACTGGTACCACTCTACTCTGCTTTGGTTAGACCTCATCTTGAATCCTGTGTCCAGTTCTGGGCACCCCAATTCAAGAAAGACATGGTCAAGCTGGAGCAAGTCCAGAGGAGGGCGACCAAAATGGTGAGAGGCCTGGAAGACATGCCCTATGAGGATAGACTTAGAGAGCTGGGTATGCTTAGTCTGCAGAAGAGAAGGTTAAGAGGGGACATGATAGCCATGTTTAAATATTTGAAGGGATGCCATGTAGAGGAAGGAGAGGGCTTGTTTTCTGCCGCTCCAGAGACCGGGACAAGGAGCAATGGATTCAAGCTGCAGGAAAGGAGATTCCACCTGAACCCCAGGAAGAACAGGGCTGTCCGGCAGTGGAATCTGCTGCCTCGGAGTGTAGTGGAGTCTCCTTCTTTGGAGGTTTTAAGTAGAAGCTGGATGGCCATCTGTTGGGAATGCTTTGATGGGTGTTCCTGCATAGCAGGGGGTTGGACTGGATGGCCCCTGGGGTCTCTTCCAACTCTACATTTCTATGATTCTGTGAGGCCAGCCAATGTGTGTACATGCATATAATTTTATATTTCTCCATGGTTGGTGAGACAGCAGGTGCTAAGCCCTCACCTCCTCCAGCCCTTCTTATATGTGTCCTCATGTTCCTCTTCAGCCTCCCCAAGCAACGAGGAGATCTCAACTTTGGATTTCCTGGACGAAGCCACAGCCTTGGCCTGCAGTGCAAATGGGCAGCTGTTCCTTGCAGACATCAGAGACCCTCAGAGTCTCCTGGGAGCAGTTGGGCATATTCCAAAATCGTTGGCAACGGGAGATGAAAGGTGGTGTGCAGGGGTGAGGCAAAGCCCTCTGGACTGTTCTGCTGCGGATGAGCCACTAATAGCCCAGCTCTCATCCAGAGGCCACGTGGTGTTGACAGACCTCAGGAACACAACCAGCCCCTTGGCTGTGGCTCGATGCTGTGTACTCAAGCCTGGTTCCCATGGGGCACACTTCCTGGCTGTCTCCTTTGCTCCTCTCCTCAGAGCTTGCCTCTCTGTGTCAGGTGAGTCTTCAGAGATATTCACCATGTGCTGGGCTGTTTTCATTTTATTGCAAGAAGCCTGAGGAATTGATAACACTGACTTCCCCAGGTATAAGACCTTGGCAGTTCAGCAGAGTCCAAAAATGGTCAAAGACCTGGAAACCATGAAGCCCTCTGAGGAACAGCTTAGGAAGCTGGGTGTGTTTGGCCTGGAGAAGTTTAAGAGGGGAATGATAGCCATGTTTAAATATGTGATGGGATATCAAATGGAGGATGGACCAAGTCTTTTTTATCTTCTGCTGCTCCAACTACTAGGACTACTACTAGGAGCAATGGCTTTGACCTACAGGAAAAGAGATACCACCTAAACATTAGGAAGAACTTCCTGACAGTAAGGGCAGTTTGGCAGTGGAATCTGCTGCTGCCTGAATGCAGTGTGATGGAGTCTCCTTCTTTGGAGGTTTTTAAGCAGAAGCTGGGTGGCCCTCTGTCAGAGGGAGTGTTTGGCTTGTGTCTTCCTGCATGGCAGAATGAAGTTGGACTAGATGGTCCTTGGGCTCTCTACCAGCTCCAGGGATTCTGTAATTTTATTGCAAGCAACCTGGGGGATTGATAACACTGATGTCCTCAGGTGTAAGACCTTATGGGTTTAGCAGAGTCCAAAATAGCTCCCAGGGTCACCCTAGCGGTGAATTAGCCTGTTCTATTTCAACACATCTAAGACTGGCAAAATGGGTAATTTATGGTAGCCTGGATGACATACATTTTGAGTTATATTCTAAATAATACTCTGTATACCTTCCCTCATCACATTTGTTTGTTTGATTAGTTTATACCCAGTGTTTCTCCTGGGGCAGGACTCAAGACAACTTATAATGACTTAAATCAAGATTCAGTGAAAATCTTATGCTGAAGAGGACATAATGCCATAAATTAGACTCTTTGGGGGCCGAATAAGGAGAAAGTTCCCTGGTCCCTGTGTTAATAGCAGGAGCTTTTAATGGAGGAACTGGTACATTTCACATTAAGGTGAAATGAGAACAGTGGGAAAAGCACATTCATGCTACAGAATTATAGCACTATGATTCCACTTTAACTGCCTTGGCTGGATCATCCTATGACATCTTGGGGTTTGTACATAGTTTATTGAGGGACTGGGGCTCTCTGGGAGAGAATTCTAAATGCCCCTCCCTTAAATGGCCAGTCCCAAGATTCCTTAGGACTGGAATAATAGTGCTAGAATTGCGTAGTGTGAACAGGCTCCAGGAATCCAAGAGAAATCAGATTTTAAAAAGCTGTGGCATTTTATGTCGGAATTTGAGACTGTGTTGAGAGGGCAAGCAAAGAGGTGAAAAGGTCTGGAAACAAAATTCCTGCAGGGAACAGCAGAGAGTCTGTTTAACCTGGGGAAGAGAAGAATTTAAGAGGCGAGAGATGTCAGGTGGAAGATGGAGCAAGTTTGTTTTCTGCTGCTCTAGAGACTAGGACATGATCTGCTGGATTCAAATGACAAGAGAAGTGATTCCCCCTAAACATTAGGAAGAAAGTCTTGATTGTAAGAACCATAGAACAGATTGTTTCCTGAGTGTGGTGGACTCCACTGAAGACAAGTATTGTGGATTCCCATCCAAACTCTGCAGTTCCACCTCTCGTTCTGCAGTAGCGTCTTTTACTCTGCCCTGTTACTGAATGACTAAGTTCTCAAGCAGCCTACATACACCATGGTGGCATTCTTGCAACCCTTCAGATGTTGGTGAATTGCAGGTCTCGGCATTCCTTTCCATGGACTGTTCTGACTGGGGCTGTTGGAAGTTTCAGTTCAACAACGCGTGGAAAGCCATTTGGTTCTCACCCTTGTCCACTTGGTAGATAAGTTTGATTTCGAATTTAATCATTACTGATTTCTAGGCAAAGACGCAACTGTGTTTCCTAGGTAGGGAGTCGCATCAGAATATTTACATTGTGGTTGTGGTCACTTCTTAGCTCCCGAAAGAACGGCAGGCCGGAGCTGTTACGGGGTCTGTATTGCTAAAAAGCCTTGGGTTTCTCTGAGCAAGTTAAATGCTGCAGCAAATCTGGGTTAATTTCCCCAACCCATCCCCTATATTTAGAGGGGTGGGTTATGACCCATAAAGCCCCAGGCAGCTTAGACCCAGCCTGGCTGAAAGGCTGTGTCTTCTGTGAATGAGCGTGCCCATGTTTTTGGATCTTGCGGGGAGGGCTTTTCTCTTTGTCCCACCACTAGCAGAGGAACGTTTGTTGAGGACACAAGATAAGGCCTTGGGGTGGCTGCCCCAGATTACGGAATTCCCTCCCGCCAGAGGCTGGGTTGGCCCCCTCTGCTCTCTTTCCACCAGCAGGCAAAGAACTGGTGGCATTGACTGTTCAGCTGGCCATGCAGAAGGGCTTTTAGTGGGGGTGTCCGTTATTTTAGAGCCAGCATGGTGTAATGGTTTGAGAACTGTCAGAGCATCCAGACAGTCAGAGCGGTTCGACAGTGGAATATGCTGCCCTGGAGTGTGGTGGAGTCACCTTTGTTGGAGGTTTTTAAGCAGATGCCGGATGGCCATCTGTCAGAAATGCGTTGCTGGAGGTGCTTTGAGTGTTTGTTCCTGTATGGCAGAAGGGGGCTGGACTCGATGGCCCCGGTGGTTTCTTCCAACTCGGTGTTCCTATGATTCTGTGACTCTGGAGACCAGAGCTCAAAACCCCACTCAGCCATGGAGACCCTCTGGGTGACTTTGGGCAGGTCACATGCTCTCAGCCTCCGAGGAAGGAAAAGCAAAGCTGGACAAATCTTGCCAAGAAAACCCCATGATAGATGCACCTTAGGATCTCTGTAAATTGGAAACAACTTGAAGGCACACAACAAAAACAGTGCTGTATTTTTATCATTATCTTTCAGCTGCTTTTAATATGGTTGTTTAATCGCTTTGCATCTTTTGTATTTCCCCTCGTTATCCAAGTGTAGTTGGTTTTAACATAATATTGTGAGTTGCTTTGGGTTCTGTACTGGGAGAAAGACAGGATGTTAGTGCGCCTCTGACCTCTCTTTCTGTCTCGCCAAAGGCTTTGATGGGACCGTCCACATCTACGATACGCGCAACTGGGATCCTTCAGCACAGGAGGCCAAGCCACTGTTCCTTCACAAAGGCCACATCTTTAGCTCCACAAGCAGCGCCAGCCACCCGCCTCTGGTGACCGCCCACACCTGGCACCCCTCCAAGCCCCGGACGTTGTTATCAGCAGCAAATGATGGGTCGCTGCACGTCTGGGACTGGTCTGACCCTCGTGGGGTGAGCTAGCAACCTTGGCTGTCCCCCTGCAGAGATCCAGTTGCAAGTTTCTCCTTGTTGCAAACCTACCCAAAGAAGATGGCTGTGCAGAGAATATGGGGCACAGTTGCTATCCCCTCTCGGACCCATCTCCACTCCAAATCAGTTGCAAATTATTAGTTCTTTTGCAAGAGCACTGAGCAGGAAATGAGTGTGTACAGCTGTTAGTTTTTTGGGTGTGGTTTGTAGTTACGGACCATGATCCTAGATTAGCTGCTTAATTAAGTCTAAGTAGCATCTCTTGGCCTGACCTGCCCCTCCTTGCCAATCTTTCTTTAGCAGGCAGCAGCTGCTGCAAGCAATGGAGGTCTGTGTTCATATCGATCAGGATACAGACTGACATTTCCACTCTCTCCCACAGCAATCTCCAGTGCAACAATCAGAAGCAGGTTCCTTGTTGCAATTCCTCTTTGTAACTGGGAATCCCTGGCTGAGAGGGGTGTGCATCAATTTTCTGCACTCCCATTGACAGGAAAACAGACGTCTGTTGCTTGCAGCAAATGCACCATAAAGCAGAACTGGGCGACTTAGTATTGTGGCAATAGTGCCATGATTATGAATACACAGGCTCTGTGGATGTGATGGTGAATTCCAGCCATTGTTTTAGGGCCACATAGGCCTGTTCCTGACTGGGGTGGAGGAAATTACCTGTAAGGCCTACAATCCCCAGAATCCCCCAAGGCAACATGGCCACTGCGATTTGAGTGGGTTGCACAGTCCTTCCTCATCGGCTGAGCATGGAGAAGTTACTTTTTTTTTTGAAATTCCTATGCCTGGAATCCCCCCGCCTTTGCTGATTGTGGGAATTCTGGGAGTGTCTGCCCCGCTGTTGCTGCAAGACCGCTGCACTTTCCCAAAGAATCAGAAGTCCCTGGTGGATAGGAAAAGGAGAGGAGCACTTTTCACTCTCGATGGGAAAAAGTAAAGATTTGGCCTCTTGTATTTCCGCTGTTGAACATTCCCACCCTTTTCCTGCTGCAGAAGAGGATGAGTGGGGAGTACTGAGCAGACAAATATCCCTGCTGGGGTCCAGCTTTGAGTGGCAAGTTTAAAATCTTTTATGGCTGGAAAATGACTCAATTAATTACTGAATTCCATGATATAAGAGTGTGACAGAGAAGGAATGCATGCCTGTAGTCATAGGACAGACGCACACCCCCAAACACACAGACATGTGGCAGTAGCTCTTAAGAGGTGTCTCCGCCACAGCACAGAAGATAACGTGTATTGGCTTCACATTTTAATGTTATAGCATGGCCTCAGTCCAACATAGCTCACCACAGTGTACAGTTTGGTGTGCAGAGCTGGTGCGTTTGCACTGTGAAACGCTGTTGCTGGATTTGCCTTGTGGGTGTGTGTGTTTGGCAGTGTTTCATTTTTCCAAACCACGAGGGACCACTGCCTCATTCCAGGGACTAAGATACAGTTGGTCCTCCACATTTGCGGGTTTCACCTTCGTGGATTTGATTTCTTGTGAGTTTATCCAGCCCCTCCCCCCCACATCTCAGTTGCTTCTTTTTCTGGGGGAAGTTTCCCTCTTGGCGGCTCCGATTGGGCTGTGCAGCCCTTTAAAAACCCACCTCTGGTGTCTCTCCTCCTCTTTTCATCAGCTGCTGTCCGGCCTGCTAAGGATGGCTCACAGCCTGATTTCTCAGCACCACAAACCCTCTCTCAATGCCACATGCCCAAGGAAGGCGATGGGTGAGAGAGAGACCCCCTTTCCCTCTTCCCCGACTTGGTTTGGATCCTGGGTGCCTGCTCAGCCCCCTTCCCAATGACATACACAAACATTTTGATATTTGTGCATTTTCCACTTTTGCAAGCGTCCTGCACCCAAAACCTAGCGGATGTGGAGGGCCAACTGTACTTAGGAATGCGCCTCTCTGAAACCAGGTCTGTGGCTGAGTATGACCGTTTCCGCACTAGACTGTTACAACGCTATGATTCCACTTGCAACATCCTATGGAATCCTGGGGTTTGCAGTTTCAGGAGGGGCCAGCCAGCAAGTGGAATCATAGCGTTGTAACAGTCTAGTGCAGAAATGGCCTATGTTTTGTTTGCTGTATACGTCAATAAAACAATATTCACGAGTGTGCTCTGATCGCGTGCATTTCTAGAGAGCAAGAGAGACTCCCACGAGGGAATGACACAAGGACTTGTACTCGCAATAAAGTCATACACTCTTTGAGGTGCCTTTTTTTTCCCCCTTGGATTAATAAACTAGAATAATTTATTTGACAAAAACACAGAAAACATCACAGAGTGGAGGAAGCCAAGGTTTCTCAAGGAACAGTACAAAGGAACCACGTTACAAAATAGACCACGGTGCCTGGCTTGGTTAGCTCGACAGGAAAGGGCTGCCCCCCCCTCTCTCCCTGCTCCTACCTAGGAAGGGGGCTTTGAGGGTGTGCTCTGCTCTCCCAGCAATCCCCCAGACACTTAACTCGGAGGACAAAGGTTGTGGTGGAGACAGAAGTGGCAAGGCACACAAAATGACAGAGAGATTAGCTATGCTGATGTGATCTCCCAAACTCTACTTTTTAAGCCATGTAGCCCCCTTAAAAGAGGAATTTGCAAGTCTCAGGAGAGCAGGACAGTGAGCAATGACCTGGCCAGCCCTCTCCTACTAGTGGGATGCTTGGTGATGGGCAATGGCAGGGACGCCTGTGTGGTCCCGTTGCAGATGCCTGATGCCAAGTGCCCAACTACTGGGAGAGGGCTGGACACCACTGCTGACAGCCCTAATCTCCAGTGCCCTCGAAATCCCTTGGAGGCAGGAATGCATGGCCTAAAAGCAGAGGAGGTTGCAAAAGGGAAGTCTGAAAGGTGGCATGATGTTTGAAGCATTGGATGGGATGACATATGGAAAATGGGGGTGAGTGTGTTTTCTGTTGCTCCAGAGACGAGGACACAAACCAGTGGATTCAGGTAAGAGAAGATTCCACCTAAACATTAAGAAGAACCTCTTGACTGTTAAGAGTGGTTTCTCAGTGGAATAGACAGTCCCAGAGGGTGATGGACTCGCCTATCTACTGATCTATTTATCTATCAAATTTATATCCCACTTTTTGCCCAAGATGGGATTCAAGGCAATTCAAATGTGATGAAGCAGCCAAGAAAGCCAACGTCATTCTTTGTTGCATCAATAGGAGTCTGGTGTCTAGATCAAAGGAGGTAATAGTACCACTCTACTCTGTATTGGTTAGGCTTCATTTGGAATACTGTGTCCTGTTCTGGGCACCTCAATTCAAGAAGGATGTCGACAAGCTGGGGGGTGTCCAGAGGAGGGCAACCAAAATGTGAAGGGTCTGGAAGCCATGAAGCCCTATGAAGAATGCCTTAGGGAGCTGGATATGTTTAGTCTGCAGAAGAGAAGGTTGAGAGGGGACATGATAGCCATGTTTAAATATTTGAAGGGATGTCATGTCAAAGGAGCAAGCTTGTTTTCTGCTGCTCCAGAGACCAGGACAAGGAGCAATGGACTCGAGCTGCAGGAAAGGAGATTCCACTTGAACCTCAGGAAGAACTTCCTGACAGTCAGAGCTGTCCGGCAGTGGAATCTGCTGCTGCCTCCATGGAGTGTGGTGGAATCTCCTCCTTCTTTGGAGGTTTTTAAGCAGAGGCTGGATGGCCATCTGTTGGGAATGCTTTGATGTGGATTCCTCCATGGCAGGGGGTTGGACTCAATGGCTCCGGGGGTCTCTTCCAACTCTTTGATTCTATGAAAACAGGTTGGACAAGCATCTTAAGAAGTGCTTTATTCTGTATTCCTGCATGGCAGAGGGTTGGACTAGATGGGCCCTTGTAGTCCCTTTCAACTCTTGAGATTCTGTTAATGGGGGAGGGGGGTTTCCACTATGGCACAGCACTTGCAGCAACCCTCCTGCTAAGGGCTGGAGAACAGATGGAACCATCTACACAGGAATGCCACCTGTGTTGAGGTTAAATGGAATGCAGGAAATGGCTTGACACCAAATTAGAGCATTGGTCTATCACACTTCAGGCTGCAACCTAGCGTCCCTTCAATGTGGCGTAAATCTCTCCAGGCAGAATAGGAATACCTATCATTGACTCGGTGCCACTGTGACAGGCATGATGTACAATGTCCAACTGCAAGGTGCAATGCACAATGAAGCTGTATGCACACCTCTGCTTCTGGTGCAGTTGCGCTATGGTGAGTGATTTGCCCCCCATGTGCAGCTTGACTTACATACATATACCACTAACACAAATGCCAGCCTTAAAATTGTTAACTGACTGGTAGCCACAGCTTCCTAGTCAGATTTTAGGGAAGAGTTGTCCCTACGCAGATCCCTGATATTATTTCCAAATGCAATTTCCTCCAAGTACTAACCAGGCTTGAGGCTGCTTAGCTGCTGAAACGAGACAGAATTTGATATATTCAAGGTATACTAAAGAACATACCAATCTCCCCTCTTAGTGATGCAAACTGAAGATCCGTATAGCCCAATACTGTCTTCTGTACTAGCTGTGACAATTCTAAACAGAGGTCTTTCCTAACTTTATCTGGAGATCCCTGGACGGTGGTCTCCCATCCAAGTACTAATGGATCCTACTCGGCTTCAGAAATCAGGACGAGAATGGGTGGCCAGACCTACATCTTCACAAGTGGACTTAGCCTATAGGAAACAGAACTGAGCGGTGCTGAACTGTCCATATCCAGCAAGGGCCTGCTGTTCTTTTACTACATAAGACTTTTCAGGAGATGTGAGTAGGAAACTATGCAAGGGAACCAATAAAATGACCATTGTACATTGGGATCAATGCACAATGGGCTTGATGGCAATGGGAACCAATGCACAACCCTCTTGCCAATGTCCCATTGCATATCTTCCAAATTCACTAACAGGGCTCCTTAGCTTCTTTGCTACACAGCTAAGTAGGTGTAAAGTTACACAAAGTAGACTGCCATAAAGAATTCTGGCCCAAACATTCAGGGTGTTCATGGCTTGGCATAATGCCACACCATAAAGAACATGGACATAAATTAACCAGAGAGCAGAAATGGCAGAAGACCCCAGGAGTGGAAGGTGGAGGGAGGCTTGCTTTCTGGGGAGAAGTGGGATTCCTCTGGCCACAGGAAACTGCCCACCACAAAGAAACCTCTCAGTGCTGAATATGGAGCAAAATGTTGGAAAGGTGAAGACCCAGAGGGAGAGTTGTGGATCTTGGAACTAATCATAGAATCATAGAAATGTAGAGTTGGAAGAGACCACAGGGGCCATCCAGTCCAACCCCCTTCTGCCATGCAGGAAAACCCTCAAAGCCCTCCCGACAAGTGGCCATCCAGCCTCCGCTTAAAAACCTCCAAGGAAGGAGACTCCACCACACTCTGTGGCAGCACATTCCACTGCCGGACAGCCCTGACTGTCAGGAAGTTCTTCCTGAGGTTCAGGCGGAATCTCCCCTCCTGCAGCTTGCATCCATTGCTCCTTGTCCTGGTCTCAAGAGCAGGAGAAAACAAGCCCACTCCCTCCTCGACATGACATCCCTTCAAATAAAGCTGTTCCCACCACAACCCCTTTAGGTTTCACAACATGGGGAAGGATTAAGGTTTCCAAAACCCTGAGCAATTGGAAATGGATGGCACCATCTTAGTGATGGATCCTCTGGGTTTCTAACATTGATGCAGTACGAAAAATGCTCTCCATCTCTGCAAATGGTGGGCAGTGAAGGAACAGTGAACCAGGGGCAGCGAAAAGGTACTGAAGGGTAGCCCACAATGGCCAAGAAAGCCACATCCTTGTGACCCAAAACTGACATGAACCCTAGGATTACTCCAAACTACAGAAGACTCATTGACTTATTAGGACCCAATATGTGGTAAATGTTCAACAGCTGATTCAATAGCCTGAATTCTATTGCTAGAGCAGAGCCACTGGATCAGTTGGATTCACCTGTGGTTGACTCACCATCCAACAGCTGAGTTAATGGGTCTACTCTTGTTGGGACCACCAATAGGATGCACTCTGCATTTACTCCCACTGAGGCTAAGCAAGAAGATGCAGAGTGATATGTGATACAACAACACTGCATGGTTATTCCATCATGGCAGGGGGTGAACTAGATGGCCTTTGTGGTCCATTCCAGCTCTAAGGTCCTATGACTCTAATGCGGGGGGGGAGTAGTCTTTGATGGACTCCTCTTCTTCCTCTCTCCCTGGATCGTGCATGAAAGCCATGCCAGCTTCTGGCTACCCTCCCATCCTGTGGCGGTGAGTTCTGTAAAATAGTTAAGCCCTGCATGAAGAAGCAATGACCTCTGCTTGCTCAAATTCAAATTTCATTGTGGAGTCTCCTTCTTTGGAGGTTTTTAAGCAGAGGCTGGATGGCCACCTGTTGGGAATGCTTTGATGTGGGTTCCTGCATAGCAGGGGGTTGGACTGGATGGCCCTTGGGGTCTCTTCCAACTCTAGGATTCTATGATCCCTTAGGTTTTGGGGTTCAGAGAGAAGAAAGGGGCACTTTCCTTTCTAACCCCTTGCCTTCTCTTGCCACACCAAAGCAGAAAGCAGGGCACAGTCCTCATCACGCAATGTCCCCCACGTCCCAACAACAACACATAAAAAAACCACACAACTCACGTGTGGGCCCTAGACAGAGCTGACAAATGGATGCTCACTCTTACAGCCCACCTACAACATCGGGGCCTGCAACACACCTGAAAGAAGGTAGCCCAGCTTTCCCACACGGGGCATTTTGCCAGTGGGTCTGGATCACTGTTAAAAACAAACAAACAAAGCCATCCCCTCCCATGAAAACTCATACAAAAGGGAAGGAGCCCAGTGGTCGGGTGTTTTGAGACTCCAGAACAGAGGGAGAGGGGGAGAGATTGAGAGAGAGAGAGGGAGGCCGGCGGGGCTGCTGAGAAGCCACCCGGCTTATCTGTCGTTCAGCTGCGGGGAGTTCGTCCCGTCTTCCTCCTCTTCCTTCTCGTCCTTCATTCCTTTCAGCCGCTGCCGTGCAAAGTCTTCGAAGACGATGTCGTCGTCACTAAGCAGAAAGGGAAAAACATCATGGGAATAAAGGTGGCACCTGGGGGAAGGTGTCGACTCGCAGCCAGTGGGGCACAGGTCTTTCTGGACTGGGGATGGACTGAACCCTTGGGACCCAGGCAGGCAACTGTGAAAAGCTGGGGTGCCGTATTAATCCCCCAGGAGACCTTGGCATACAGCCCCAAATAATTTCAA
The DNA here is from genome assembly GCA_948472985.1 of Iguana delicatissima. Lineage (NCBI taxonomy): Eukaryota > Metazoa > Chordata > Lepidosauria > Squamata > Iguanidae > Iguana > Iguana delicatissima. The sequence goes on along the minus strand of CAOKZL010000509.1, from coordinate 286,804 downwards.
AACTGGGCCCCAAATGCCTCCTTACAACCTCTATGATGCACTGGGGGCATTTGCATCATTTTTTTGTCTCCTCTGAGCCACAAAAACCTTTTTTAACAAGAGGAGGTGACCAAAATTCATCTCCTCTCCCTCTCTCTGTGTGTGTGTGTAAGTGTATACACACACACACACACACACTAGTATATTTACACAGCATTGCCTGGGATTTTATCTTCTCATATGTAACATTTGTTAGGGAAATTTGAGATCCTAGTTCCCCAAACTGCCTTGTCCAGTATCTGTAACTTTTTGCCATAGTCCCCAGTCCAATCTGTATTCCAAGTTGTTAACATACAGAGGTTTGGTTTCTGAGGGAATACACTGGCCTTCTCCTTGCTGCTAGGCCTCGTCTCCACAGCAACTGGCCAGGCCCAAGGCTCAGAATCCCAAAGGCCCCTCCCTAAACTGCAAACCCCAGGATTCCACAGAATCTTCATAGCCAGCCAATCATATGAGGTCTGCTCGCCTGACAGCCAATCATAGGAGGTCTTCACCTGCCTGATGCAGACAAACTCACAAACTCACAAACTTTGACTTTTATATAGAACATACAGCCTTCCTGAGACTAAAATGGCCCAAGGGAGACCAAAAATGTAACAAAAATGCATCCATGCTTCCAAGTGGTATTTGGGGGCAATTTTTTGACCTTGGGGAGCCCAGGGGCCACACAAATGGCCTGGAGGCCATGTGCAGACTTTGGGCCACACTCTGCCCACACCTGCCTCCTTTGGAGCTACTCAGATCTCAGAAAACTGGAGGTGGAGGGAGAAGAAAAAGACAACAGCTGACTAGGGCCGTGAAGAAGAGTCAACGAGAAAGGGTGACTCAGCTAGGAATGGAAGCGACGACCAGGATCCTGCATTGCAGTTATGGATTCATAACCCAGACTGCTCCTCTCAACCCGTGGTACACAGTCACCACGGTCGTAAATATGCCCCAGAGCCCACCTTAAGCTTAAGGGATCAGCCTGTGAAACAGAGGGCTGCGGCGCAGGAGAGCCGGGTGCTCCCGAACGACTCGGCTAACTCACTCCCACTCATGAACCACAGGATAACCAAGAGAAACTTCCACTTGCTGCAGTGTGGCTGGGGAGCAGCAGGGAAGCTGGGAGAAATGCACCGTCTACAACCCTTCCTCCACATTCATGGGCTTGAGCTTTGTGAATTTGATTATTCGCAAAATGCCCACTTGCTTCCTCCTCTTCCTCCACCTCCCATTCCCCTGCCTTTGCCTGGGCATATGGGCTTTTCCTCTCCCCTGGGCAAAAGGCATGCCAATGGGCAGGGGCAGCCCTATGTGCACAGAAAGCACACATGTGCCTTCTCCGGGTGCGTGGCTGCCACCTCCCAATCGCTTGCCTTTTGCCCAGGCTTCTGGAAGGACGGCGGCATGTCAGGACAAAAAGGCAAACAAATGATGTGGGAAGACCCACTCACACTTTCTCTGGGCATGGGGCTGCCCCCTCCCATTTGCTCATCTTCTCCCTGGGTGCCTGGAAGGAAGGCAGAATGCCTGGACAAAATGCAAGTGAATGGTGGTGGGAGCCCTGGAAGGGACTGGGAGGAGGAGTGGTCAGGCAGGCAGGGGGAGTAATTCACGTTTTTTTGACTTTCATGAGGGTTAAGTCAGGGGCCACTGTATTCCAAAGGGCTGAAACTTCTGTCAGAGTATTTGCAGCTATTTCAAAATCACCCACATGAAGTAATAACAGCTAGTCTCCTGTGTCCATTGCACGAGCAATCAGCTCTGGATTCTAGGCTGAACTTTAAAGGAGCGAGGCATAGTGCTGAAATCTATCCTTCCAAATAGGGATAGGCGAAGCAAGTTGGGTAGATTCTATAAAGTTCAGACAAAAACCCAGAGCAGATCGACATGGAAGATCCAGGCTCAAGTCCCCACTGAGTGACACAACTCACCAGGAGATCTTGAGCCAGTCCCTTTCTTGGCCTGTCCTACCTTACAGGGCTGTTAGGAGCATAAAATAGGAAAGGTGGAACCCAGGTATGCCCCCTTCAGGTCAACAGAAGAAAGACAGGATATAAATGCAACTTATACACACATACATACATAAACACATTCACAGGACAACTACACCAGAACAAACAAACAAGAGATTAGAGACATAAAGAAGGACTCTTACTGTCTTTTTCCTGCTTCGTGGTGCACATGCATAACAAGGCGATGGGTGGTGTGATCATGCAACAGAGGAGAAGGGAGAGAAGAAACATGCGGATCAGGTGTTAAAGAGTTAGACGCTAGAGTGTTAAAACCCACAAACCTCTTGATGGAGAATGGAGCAGCTGACGCAAGTGATGGATGAATTTGTTAGTCAGTTAGTGAGTTATGTGCAGAGGAATGGAAGAGTGGCTGGCAGAGCTACATGCAAATGATTTGGAGTCCCCATGCAAATCTTTCTCTTCCCCCCCCAACTCCCAAAAGACAGGCACAACTCCTCTTCCTCCCATTCCCCCCAACACCGAATCAAATTGGGCTTACTTTGTGTCAAGCTCTATGAGATTTGTGTCAATGGGAGCTTCGTTCTCTGGAACTGAACACATGGAATCAAGGCAAAACGGGTTAGTTTTCCTATGAAGCCAGCAGGGAACACCCCCTATTCCCCCAGTCTCCTTTCTTTTCTTAAAAAAAAGTCATAAAGCATCTCAAGTCTGCAGTTCTCATGGAGATTCATCAGGGACATAGCTCAGAAGGAAAGCAGGAAAATGAGAGCATTTTCTCCCCTCCAAAAAATTCTCCCCTATGGAATTTTTCCTTAGTTCCAAATTTCTAGCACTGCAGTAATGTAAAACTTGGAAAACTTTGATAGGATGATGGAATTCATCACTGTAACTGTGTCTGACAATGTGCTACCCTTCCTTTTTGGTCCAGCAGTACCCCAACCAAAGGGTTTCTGAGGCAGCACAGGTTGGGGCACAGGGAAATTACCACTGCAGTATTCTCCCCTTCACAGGCTGCATTGAGAACAAGTAGCTGTGAGAACTTATTCATTCCTCTATATAAATATTCTGAGATTCATAGAATCATAGAATCATAGAAATGTAGAGTTGGAAGAGACCCCAGGGGCCATCCAGTCCAACCCCCTGCCATGCAGGAACACCCTCAAAGCACTCCCGACAGATGGCCATCTAGTCTCTGCTTAAAAACCTCCAAAGAAGGAGACTCCACCACACTCCGAGGCAGCAGATTCCACTGTTCTTCCTGAGGTTCAGGTGGAATCTCCTTTCCTGCAGCTTGAATCCATTGCTCCTTGTCCTGGTCTCTGCAGCAGCAGAAAACAAGCCCTCCCCCTCCTCTACATGGCATCCCTTCAAATATTTAAACATGGCTATCATGTCCCCTCTTAACCTTCTCTTCTGCAGACTAAACATCCCCAGCTCTCTAAGTCTATCCTCATAGGGCTTCATGGCTTCCAGGCTCCTCACCATTTTGGTCGCCCTCCTCTGGACTTGCTCCACCTTGACCATGTCCCTCTTGAATTGGGGTGCCCAGAACTGGACACAGGATTCAAGATGAGGTCTAACCAAAGCAGAGTAGAGTGGTACCAGTACCTCCCTCGATCTAGACACCATACTCCTATTGATACAGCCGAGAATTGCATTGGCTTTCTTGGCTGCCGCATCACACTGCTGACTCATGTTCAGCTTGTGGTCTATGAAGACTCCTAGATCCCTTTCACACGTACTGCTATCCAGCCACGTGTCCCCCATCCTATGTTTCTGCATACCATTTTTTCTGCCTAAGTGTAGGACCTTACATTTCTCTCTGTTGAAATTCATTTTGTTAGCCTTGGCCCAGCTCTCCAATCTATCCAGGTCATTTTGAATTTTGATCCTGTACTCTGGCATATTAGCAACCCCCTCCCAATTTGGTGTCATCTGCAAATTTGATGAGCATGCCCTCTATTCCTTCATCCAAGTCGTTGATAAAAATATTGAACAGCACTGGGCCCAGGACAGAACCCTTACAAATCCACCTAACAGTAGCCCTGTCCAGCCCACATTTTACCAGCTTCATTGCAAGAATGTCATGGGGAACTTTGTCAAAGGCCTTACTGAAATCGAGATATGCTACATCCAAGACTTAAGAGTGCTTAGGTGGACTGTTAATGCTAGCGCTGCCTATTCGGAGTTTACAGGCAGCTGGAGAGAGTGTGCTCATTCTTCAATATGAATATCCTGAGATTCCAAGACTCAAGAGCGCTTAAGAGTGCTAATGCTATCTGTTTGGAGTTTGCACACAGCTGGAAATTGCCTGCTCACTTCCTCATATAAGTATCCTGAGATTGCAAGACTTAAGAGTGCTTGAGAGGATCAATAATACTAACATGGTCTGTTTGGAGTTTACTACGATTCATGAGCTGGAAGCCCAGGTGGCCAGAAGATGATCAAAAGGAACTGCCAGACGGGTACAGATTAGCAGACAAACATTAAAGAAGCCTCAGTCCCTCATTCTAAAGAGAGAAGTGTGGGGAATCATGGCTATTGACTCTTCAAGATTCTACTGCAACTTCTTCTCTAAATGTGCCCCACAAGTGCCAGAGGGTGCAGACCTCATTTCCCAGCACTCTGATGTTTAGCACTCCGGACACCCTGAGGTAGCGGCACTGCCATGCCAAAAAGGTAGGTTTTTGGGGTCATGGTTCAGTCATTAACAAGCATAAACATGGATCACAAAAGTTCCAAGATTTTAAGTCCAGCTTTTTGCTTTTGTAACTACAGAACATCAGGATGCCAGGCAGAGTTTAGGCACCCAAAGAAAAGGAGCAGGCCAAGTGAGTAAAGGTATGCAAATGCAGCCAATAGAGGAGTTGTAATACAGGAGTTGTAAATAAGAACAATATTCAGTATCTCATTCTCTGCAGTGCTAGAAATTTGGGGGATGAAGGAAAATTTCACCTGTGGGAGGGCAATTCTTATCTGGGTCGTAATGCCCTTATCATCTGTCATGCTCCTCTTTCGACACCAGGCCCACAGTAAGTGGAGGAGAAATAGAATTCTTTCCCCCAGCAGCAATGTATTCTGAATTATTTGAAGGGTGGCTTGCTCTCAAGTGGGCAAGATCCACTTGAGAGCAAGCCATTCAATTTGCAAAAGCTCCAATCCCGGAGGAGATGAAAGCAGCTGGGAATTGTTTTTGATCACCACTGCTGCCTTCTTTTTTGGACTCTCCTTGAAGGTTCTGCAAATCAGCAGGGAGAGGCCAACCATCAGGAACCCCTGGGAACCGTGGAAGGCCACCCCTCTCCTCCCTTGCACATTTTTAAAGAAAGGTTTTGCTCCAAAAATGCCCCAGAGGTCATGGGGGCCACTTTGCCATGCTTGTTGGGCCTCTCTGGGCCATTTTAGGTCCACAAGAAGCCTTTTTTTTAAAAGAGGAAATGACCCAGTAGTTTCTTTTTCTTTGTAAAGATGGGAGGTCCGGGGGCCCATAAAACACCATAGAGACAAATGTGGCCCATAGGGCACATTTTCTCCACTCTTGCCTACAACTCCCAACATTCTTCAACTCAAACTGGCTTCAGGGCCACCTCGAATCCTGCTCTGGGAGAAAGGGTAGCGTATAAATACAAAAAAATAAAATAAAATAATAGAGCTGATGGGAGACGCAATTCATCAATGTTGGAATGGCTGTACTTTGTTCACCCTAATCCTAAAAGTTCTTCAAAGTAAACAACTGCAGAATTTCAGAAGGACAGATGTGAAGATTATGAACTTGAGACAAATGAAAAAAGTATGTGGCATTCTTTTGCTATTAAACAGACCTTGACTGATAAGGTGCTCTTATTCCACCCTTCCCAAAGGCAACATGAATGGAAGATTAATTTTTTTTTAAAGAAGTAGCACCCAGGTAAAATTATCCTCTGTTCAGAAGCTACAACTATCGCTCACAAAATTCCTCCCTTTTCCTCTCTTCCAAAGATTCTGGTTTCATGGAAAGCTCAGCAGCGGAAAAGGTAACCATTTATAACAGCCTGAGCTTGTCTGATTCTTTTGGTATCCTCTCATTTTCTGAAATGGAACAGCAGCTTTTGGATCAACATGATCTGATTCAAGCTGCTTCAAAGAAGCCCTTCTTGCCACCATGGACAAACTCTGTAGTGCTTTGAAGCAATTCTCTCTGGTCTGGGATTCGATCATCAGCTAAAGCAGATATGCAGCCCTAGAGACATGCTAAACTGAAATACTCCTCCAGATCCCATCCTATTTTGGAAGCTAAGCAGGGTCAGTCCTGGTTAGTCCTTGGATGGGAGATTGCCAAGGAATACCAGGTGCTGGAGGGTATATTTCAAAGGAAGGAACTGGCAAAAACCACGCCTCTGAGGATGCTTTGCCTAAAGAAAAAAAAAAAGTGAATTGGCTGATCGTAAGACCACAGGCCACTTGAAGGAACATAGAAACACTATGGCCCTTTCTGCACAGCATTTTCCATGCAAAAGGGCACCTGGAGTGTCGTGCAATTGTAAGGGCTGATCTGCACGACAAACTCACAACTGCGTGATGCTCCAGGGGCTGGCAGGTGCCGATTGCGCACCTTTTCATTTTCATCTAGAAGCTGAAAATGGTGCGCAATTGCACATTGCTGCCAGGCCCCACGCGCACTTACCTGGCATGCGGAGCCTCCAGAGCCGCACCGGTCGCGCTTCCTGCCCCGGCGCAGCCTGGGAAACTCTCAGGCTGTGCTGCGGAAGGAAGAGGCAGGGCTTTGGCGCGAGCAGGCAGCTCGTGTGGAGCTGAAGCAGCAGGGATGTGAGAACGTCTCACCAGGGGCTGCTCACGCGATCCCCGCACCCCAGCGCCGGAAGAAGGTAAGGTGCGGAAAAGGCCAATGTTACACCTTCATACAAGAAGCAATGGATTCAAGCTACAGGAAAAGAGATCCCACCTGCACCTCAGGAAGACAGTACGAGCCGTTCAACAATGGAATATGCTGCCTCCATGGAGAGTGGTGGAGTCTCCTCCTTCTTTGGAGGTTTTTAAACAGAGGCTGGATGGCCGTCTGTTGGGAATGCTTTGATGGGTGTTCCTGCATGGCAGGGGGTTGGACTGGATGGCCCCTGGGGTGTCTCCTAACTCTATGATTTTATGACTCCTGCTCAGTCCCCTCAACATGCATGTCCATTGGACAGAATCCAACCATCCCTTCTCATAAATATGGGGCTGCTTATGGGCTGGTTAAAGGGATCATACAACTCCCTTGCTTTAGCAGCTCCACTGACTGCCAGTCTGTTTACCAGCACAATTCAAACTGCTAGTGATGACCTATAAAAACCTACGTGGATTGGGTACAGGCTCTCTGAGAGACTGCATCTCCTTGTATGAACCTGTCCAGACCCTGAAATCCACAAAAGAGGCCCTTCTCTCTGTTCCACTATGGTCCCAAGCACGGCTGTTGGAGGCACAAGGCAGGGCCTTCTCGGGGGCAGCCCCAGACCCTGGAACTCCCTTCCCGGGGAAGCCAGACAAGCCCCTCCTAGCTGTCCTTCCATCAGCAGGCAAAGATCTTTTTGACATCAGTCAGGCTGTTAGAACTGAAAAAGGAAAAAACTTTAAGGGAGTGCTGTATGGTTTCAAGCTGCACTGTTTTAACTGCCTGTTATCATTTTTAAGAGCAGGTTTTAGGGTTTTAAGTGTATGTTGTAGAGTTTGGGCCAGTATATGAGCCAGGGATAGGAATCCTCCTCAAAAATCTATCCTATGACTGTTTCACCAGGTATCATACCAAAATCCAGAGTTTGGAAGCGTTACTGTTTTGGACTCCAACTCCCAGAATCCCTCAGCCAGCCTGGTCCCTGGAAGTAGAAGTTCTCTCACCAGCGGCAAAATGATTCTGCTCCAGTTTTAGGCTGGAATTGTTTTAGTCCCAACTGAGACCTAGTGCATGAATGAGATTTCCTCATGTGTTGATTCATAAATCATCAATTCAGTCGATAAATCTAATCTAGCTGAGACCAGTCAATAGGATTCTGGCCCTAGTCTGAACTTTAAAGGAACTTTCAAAAATGCATTCATCCTTCCTTCCTTCTTCCCTTCCTTCCTCTTTAACAGAAAATAACATAAACACAAACTGACATTTTCAACATGAACATGAACTAAAATTAAAACACCACTAAACCAGTGAACTAAAAATACTAACTGCTAACTCGCTAAAACACTATCTTGCTAATTAAACTTAACTAAAACACAAAAGGGCTCTGACCCCACCCAAACCAAACTGCAATGAAAGAGACGAGAAAAGAAAACAAAAAACTACCATTACAGATCCAACTGAGCAATCTTACCAGTGATCTTATCCAGAAATCATTGTTATTGGTAGATTTCTGGAGCTCTCCAAAGTTCTGAACCATATCCTCAAACAAGATTTAGCATCTTGGAGATCTCCATGGAAACTATCCAGAACCTGGAACAGATTCACTGCCCCACTGACATGGGGTTGCCACTGGACATGCTGTCTGTGGGTTTCTGGGAGTTGTAGGCCACTTGAATTCTGCCAAACTCTACTAAAGTCTCCACAAGGGCTCCCAGAACACTCCCAACATAGTTGAATATGCCAAAAGTATTCACCGCATCAGAAATCAATGTGGGTAACACACAAGTTTGGTTTCCCCATCTCCAAAGTTGGAGTCTTCTCCAAGACCTTCCCTCCAAGACTCCCACCAAGCAGAGCACCCCGGGGTGGAAGGGAGGATTCAACTCACCATCCCGGTGCAGTGGCTCCTCCTTCGGCTTGGGGTGCATTAGTGTGAAGGGCAACTCCACAGCCACGTCGCTAGAAAAACACATAGGAAGTGTGAATCTCTGGTAGAGAATGAACCTTTGTTGTTATTTCACAATATTTTAACCTTAACTATGTAAGTTATATTGTATTCTCTGCCTTTGCATAAGCTGCCCTGAATCCCTGGAGAAAGGCAGGATATGAAATGGATCGATGGATGGACGGAGCACCATCAGTGGTCAAAATCTGCTTGCTCAGGCACCTGACCACAGCCAGTTTTCTCTCCCTTCCTAGAGCATCAGTTCCTCTAATTCAGAACCACCCATTGCTTCTCTTCCCCCTGCAAATTTTCAGCATTCTGACTCATCCCTGTTGTATGTTTCTTTTTACCTGAGCTGAGCCAAGTTTAACATCCTGCCCTCCCACCAGTGAGCAAGGCTTCGACAATCAGAAGCAGGACCCCTGCTGCAAGTTCTTGTTTCAGCCTTGCTTGTGGCTAATGAGAGGGGTTGGAAGCATCATCTTAATTCCTCCCCAAATGGCAACCAGACAGACCTCCTTTTGTCTGCTGCAGCTGCTGTCCCTTAAGGTGGGTGAGTCAGGCCAGGAGACATTACTTATTCACACACAGTAGCCCATGGAGAATATCAGTGATTAATAATAATAAAAATACCCACTCCAGTGGGGAGGAGAAAGGCAAGCTAGATTAGAAAAGATGGAGTTCAGCTTGTGTATAAGAGGCTTTGTCTTAAGGGTGATGAATCCTGCAGGTGTCCAGCAGTTTTGGGACGGTGACTCCTGGCATTCCCCATCCACTGCCTATGCTGGCTAGTGGCTGCTGGGATTTGCAGTCAAGAAACCCTCTGAGAGCCACAAGCTTCCGAACCATGGCTTATCTCCAGAATTCAAAATAAGGGAGCCAGCTTGAGGATTTAAGGTGCAAAACTAAAATTTTTGAAAATGATCGAGATGAATTTTTTAAAAAAGGAAAAAATGCAAGTGAGGATGAGTGGGAGACGAAGGTAGGAGTGGAATGGGGGGTCTTCAGCGTCAGGATTGAACATGCAAGAGGAAGGGGTGGAGGTGATGTGTTATATGTGTGGCCACGGCAGGCAGGAGTCTGGGGGCATTACCTGGATGCAAGGTCTCCCAGGAGGCTGGTGTTGTCGAAGGAGAGGAGAGAATTAGTTACAGGTCCCAACCATCCAAATGTGCAGTCAGTGGGACAGAGAGCCCGAATTACAGTCGGCACTCGAGCCCTACCTCTTCTACAGTAAGAGGGGCCCATGGGGCATATGGGGCCCCAGTGCAGCCCCACTCCCCCACATTCCCCTTTTTTGGGAAAGGCAACTTGTGCCATCTAAGGTCCATGGGCGTGAAGCTCCTCAGCATCACCCCCCGGCTGCTTTAGGCCAGATGGGGGCTTTGTTCTAAAACTGAACATGACGTATGGTTAGGGTTACTTTCAGTTTGGAAAAGAAAAGTCCATTCACTCCAGTAGAGCTACCAGGTGGCCCTTCCATGGAATAAGTTAGGTGCCTTATTTGAAGGCCAGAAAGCTTTCCCTTTGAGAACTGGCAGATGTCTCTTATTATAAAGGACATCTCGACTGAATAAGATGCCATATTTGGGAGCTGTGGGCTCTTCATAAAGGCAGAAACGTGGGCATCATGTAGTTAACATGGACAATACATTAATATTACAAAGAAACCCATGGCTGAGTGAACCAGAAACTAGTACTTTCCTTTGGTGTTGTATTTAGAACACAGACTTGCTCATAGCTACTTTCTGATTTTGCATATCACAAATTTCAACTGCCTCTTATTGCTGTTTTGAAAACCTAGCAACACTTCCATGTCAGGGGTGCAGTGAGTCCACTCCAGGTTTCAATGTTTTAAAACCCTGGGTTTTATTTCAGATACCCAGCGAGCTCTCCAAAGTGCTGAACCTATTTTGTTTCAGAGGAGAATGGAGAGAGTGGCGTTCTCTCCTTTACTGGAGGACTTTAAACAAAGGTTGGATGAGTATCTCTTTGGATGAGTATTTCTTTAGTTGCATATTCTTGCCTGGGAGGGGGTGGGACTAGATGAGATCCCCTATAACCCCATGACCCCATGAAAACCTGGATTCAGAGCACCCCTGACATGGAAGTAAACCCCATTTCCCTAGGTCTATGGGAGGGTTGTAGACCCCAGAGTTTCAGCAGCTGCCCAGTCCTGTCCCAGAGAGACCGCTTTGAGACCACCAATCCAAACACAGTCCAACAGCAATATGTGGAGGCATGCTGCGGCCTGAACCAACTCTTTGGAGCCACCCTAAAAAAAAAGAAGCTCTGCTTAAAATGCAATGTTGTGATTGGCTAGGCCAGGCTAGGCTAGGCTAGGCTAGGCTTGACTTCGATTGGATTGGACTGGATGCAAAGTTGTGATTGGTCTGTTGTGGAGGAGAATACAGGCATCAATGACTTATCTGGAAGATTTAGGGACCAGAGCACTGTCAGAAAGTGGAATTGGTTGGAAAGCAGAACCCAGTCTTTCATCAGTTCTTCTCTTTAGTGAAGCTCCTTAGCAAGCCTCCATAATTCCCTCCTCTTCCCTATAGGAAGAAGGCAAGAGGAGAAGAACTGATGAAAGAGTGGGCCCCACATCAAAAGAACGGTACGTTCCTAAAATTTAATACGGCTGCAAAAGCAGAACATCAAAAAACAAGGAGTCAAAAAGCAGGATACGTCCGTATATGGCATACAGAGGAGTTGGATCAGACTGTAGGTCCATGATGGAGATGAATATTAGGTGTCCTTTTTGCATGATACCTTCTGCTAAGTTCAGTGGGACATTCCAGGCCTGGAACTGGAACTGACCACAGCCATGCCCCCTCCAGGCTCAAAGGGTTAAGGCTCAGACCAGGCTAAAATGGCATCTCTAGAACAATTTATATTTCTCCTTTCTCAGGAACGGATAGGCATCTGTCTGTCTGTCTGTCTGTCTGTCTGTCTGTCTGTCTGTCTATCTATCTATCTACAGCAGAGTCTCAGTTATCCGACCTGCAGTTATCCGACCCTCCGGATAAACCGATGTCGCGACGGCCTGGGGGCGTGGCTGTGGGCATTTCCGCGCCCCCAGACACACCCTGACATGCCCCCAGGCCCACCCCGACACGCCCCCAAAATGGCAGCCGCTGCGGGCGTCCGGGTAATCTGACCCTTTTAGTTATCCGACCCTGCGGCCGCCCGTTTGGGTCGGATAACTGAGACTCTGCTGTATCTACCTACCTACCTACCTATTTTGGCAGGGTGGGAGGAGGCTGGCTGGCCAACAGGCAAGGAACAATACGCAGAACGGGAACTCACCCTCCCCGAGAAACCACCAGCTTCACTTTCACTTTGTAGGAGACGATGATGCCCAAGACTTCCTTGTTGGCTCCATCTCTCAACCTAGAAATTTGGAGAAGAGCGGTGAGCGTGCAAAGAGAAAGACCGACACCAAAGGACTGCAACTCCTCACATTCGTTGTTCAAATCTTTTTATTCAATCAGTACAGTAACTGTATAGATTAACTGCAAAGAGCGACAAAAACAAAAAAGAATCCTCCCGAAAGAGAGCTGAACCTAGAAAGACCGTAAAAGAAAGCATATAAATACATGTAACTATATATAATCTTAGAAGATCATTATTTCTAATACTTTCTTATATAGTTTCTAATTTTCTCATATTATCACTTAATTTCTCATATCCTATCTTAGTTGTTTACACGGTTGTTCAATTTCAGAACCATTTCCTCCTAAAAGCCCTTCGCTTGTTCTCTTTTCCCATTGGTTATTCCTTAGATAATATTTACCAACAATAACTTATCCAAAACAATTATTCCGATAGAACTCTACCTACTTATGGTTTTCTTAAATCTAATATAGTAAGATTTACTTCCCAACTCAAGGTCATCTGCCTTCTCCCTATTATTTTTGCCTTCATTGAGTGGTCTCTCCCTTTAAGATCTTATCTATTTTACTATTCCAAATTGTATTCCATTTATTATTATCCTTTACTCAGAGATTTTAATTCTGGTAGGGCTCCTATGTTATTTTCTCTATATCTTTCTGCCGATCTTTATAACTTAGTCTCCCTACTCATCCTCACCTTTTATCGCGTTATTCTGTCGCCCTATCTCCTTAGATTTCTGCTGGTGGTACCGCTTATTCTTTTATCCGTATTGTAGCTAAACTCCTCCATTCAGCTTCAAGTGTTGGTAGAATTTGTTCCCAGTCTTCTTTAAATTGCTTTATTGAATTTTCTGTTAGTGTAGTTGTCAATTTATCCATTTCTATTAAATCGTATAGTTTTAATAACTCTTCACATTTGTTGACACCTATCTTTGTAGTTCCTTTTCCTAAGTGGCAGCAGCTTGTTTCCGTTGTTGTTGTTTTTTGGGGGGTGCGGAGAGGGGGACATGAGTTTGCTCCGTGTTTTAGTCTAAACTCAAATCCCAGAACGGATTCCTGCTGCTGCTGCTGGCTGCCACCTCCCTTGCTCCATTGCTGATTTGAGACTCTAAACGCCTTATGACCAGAGGGCCATTTATGGGACTTTTTGAAGAATAACAACAACACGATTCAAACTACTTCTGAAAAACAAAAATACTGAACTTTATCTTAGATTTTGATTGTACTGAGATGGCTGGCGAGAGCTTCATTTATTTGCTCATAAGGGACTGTTTATCCCAGGTGTCTCAGAAGAAGTTCGTTTTTCATACGATTCTATGTCATTTCTGTTTCACTTGTAATTATTGTTCCATTAATTTGCAATTATTTTTTTTTAGATTACATTGCGTATTTCTCATAGCTTTGTGTATTTTGCCCTCCAATTGGTTAGCATTACTGTTACAGAGGGCTTCTGCGTTGGAGTTCTTTTCCTATTTTTTCAAGTGACGCATATGCAGTTCCGCAAGCCAATGCATGTACACCGATATAGCTATGTCGATTGATTGACTGATTGATTGATTGTCAAATAAATAAATAAATAAATAAATACATACATACATACATACATACATACATACCATTTGAGCACCCCTGATCCAGAAATCTGAAAACCTCCAAAAACTAAAACTTTTTGCTGCCAACAACTCGCTTCTGCCTTCGAGGAGGCAGCTGTGACACTCCTGCTTGTTTGTTCGAGGACGGCTCGGAGATCTCCTTTACAGCACAGTATTTTTTGAATATGCAAATGCGGATATTCCAAAATCCAAATAAATCTGAAATACGAAACACTTCTGGTCCCGAGCATTTAGCATAAGGGATACTCAACCTTCAGTGTACATTGGAGTATCATTTGGAGAGGGAGAAAGCCAATTCTACAATTACCTTCCTCCCCAAATTTGACTTCCTCCCTCCAAACACACTGAAAAAGAACATTGCCTCCACTCCATTCCCACTCCAGGATATACCTTCATTTTCTGCTTTTAGCAAACAGTACATTTTAGCAAAGTGTGTCACAGTTAACTGATCTATAAGACATGCATGGGTTGTCTTACTAATGAGGCAAACTCTGCGTGTTGAAGCAGAAGTGATGCCCACAACTATCTGACTGTTATTTTGACATCGTGAAACGCTGTTTGCAGGAGCGGCGGCAGGGAGGGGAGGAGATAATTATTCTAGTAAACCATTATTAAAAAGATTTAAAAAAAAGAAAACTTGTGCAGTGAAGCACCAAAATGCAAACAAAAGTTGACAAATTAATATATCTCATTATTTCACTCAGCAGACAGAACATTTTTGAAATATTCTTGCATGAAATAAGTGGAGATTTATCTAGTCAACATTAACATATTAAGATTTCATGATCTATTTATTATTCTATACTTGTGTATTTATCTATTTATGCAGATTAATCTATGAAATAATCTGAAAGACTAAATGATAGCTAACAATGCCCCCAGAGCTATCACAATTATGTTATGACGGATATTAATATAGAAGTGTATTGACAAAGGGTACAAGAACAAATTATTCAGGTATCCAAGATGGGTACTAAGGAAGGATTGAGGAATCTTTTTTCAAAAATGACATGACATACAAAGCTTGATTTTTTTTTTTTAATGGAAAGATTACTGTCATAGTTAAAAACCAAAGGGATTACGATGATATTTGTATAATGTGGAGTGCTATTACACAATTGTAAATACGTAGATATCATTACTTGGTTTGGAAAGCATGTTTACTCTTTTTTTATATTTCTTTTTTATGTTTTATTTGCTATTTTTTCTTTTTGATCATATATATATATATATATATAAAATAATGTTTAAATAATATCTATATATATAAAATAATGAAATAAGTGAAAATTTACACCCCATCTGAGTGAGCGTGTGTGTGTGTTGTGTAAGTGTGCCTGCCTGCCTTTCTCCCTTGTTGTCCCAACCACTGGAAAGACTGTTTGTTTCCATGTCACCAGGCTATAAATCCTCCGCAAGGTGAAGTCTGAACTTCTATAGGAGTGATCCAAGATACTGGATGGGTGTAGGACTCAGCACCTTGGACAACTCCTCTAAATTTGGACTAAAGCCTAGATTAAGTTCACCGCCCAGCAACCTCAAGAATATTGACTCCTGACTGGAAAAAGATGCTCACAGCGTGCTCGAAGCCAGGTTGGTGTCTTCGTGTTTAAGCTTCCCATCTAGTGCCAGCCCTCGTTTCTCTCGGTTGTTGGCCAGGAAAGGAGTCAAGGTGTAGACTTTGCAGAATGTCGAACTCGGAGCCACCACATCACTAAAAAAATAAAAAAATAAAAGCAAGACCGGTGCGATCAAAGACAGCAGGGTGTGCCATGCCAAAATCTAAAACGACACATTATGCCAACTGAATTATTTGTTTGTTTGGAAAAAGATTCGAAACCAATTATGGGCTTTTTAAATGATGCTTGCTTGTATGTGCATATATCTTTATATATGTTTATTTATGTAAGTGTATGTGCATTTATATATGCTGAATATATACGGACATATAGGAGGAACAATATCAATTGGTACAGAGATAATACAGAAAAAGGTTTGTAAGGAGAAGAAGTTTAAGTGATATGTAAGTGAATCTTCATTATTTTTCAAGAAGAGATTGAGTTCTAACTAATGGAAGTAATGTTATACGCATGTTTTTATTTTTTGTTTTTCAATAATGTAATCAACGGTAATATCAGAAAGCACATTCTCTTTTTTTTACATTTAATAATTTTAACTGGAAGACATTAGTTGATCGAAAACAACTCTAAGTTTAATTTGTTAATAATTCTGTTTAATGTTTAATCTGTTCATGTTTGTATCAATTTATCTTAGTCTCTTAATAAAAAAATAATGGGGGAAAAAAGAAACTATTTATGGACTTTTTGAGCAACAAGAAATCTAACGACGCAATAAATTTGTGGCTATGGACACCAGCAATTCTAGTAGGATTATATAGTTGGATCTGCAATGGTACAATATTTTTGTTGTTGTTGTTCATTACAGTTTGGCTTGGGGAGGGTTAGAGCCCTTTTGTGTTTCAGCAAGTTAACGTTTTAGGCCATTTCCACACTAGACTGTTATAGCGTGATGATTCCACTTTCAGCATCCTATGGAATCCTGGGGTTTGCAGTTTCGGGGAGGGGCCGCGTGGCCCCTCCCCAAAACTGCAAACCCCAGGATTCCATAGGATGCTGAAAGTGGAATCATCACACTATAGTGCAGAAATGGCTTTAGTTAGAATTCAGTGTTTCAGTATTGTGTTTTAGTTTCATTTTAGGATTTTTCTTTTCTTTTCTTCTTTCGTATTTTTCCGCATGTATCTTAGTGTGTTAGTACTGTATTCGAGTTTTAGTTTGATTTTAGGATTTTTTCTTTTCTTCTTTCCTCTTTTTCTGAATGTATCTTACTTTATCGTGAATTAGATTCTTTGTGTTCAAATTAATAAATACCTACATCTAAAATGACACACGATGGCATCTGTTTGTCACAGCAAGGGTTAAAAATCAAGTTGAAGGTGCATCTCTCAACCTTGCTCACGACATAAAAAATCAGAATCCCTACGGGGGACTTCAGCTACACAACTCTGTCCCACAGGGAACAGATGCCTCTAGTTCAAGGCAGTCGAAATAGGGTTGCGTGCGTGCGCAACTCTGCGCACGTGCATCCATGGAGCTGGGTATGTTTAGTCTGCAGAAGAGAAGGTTAAGAGGAGACATGATAGCCATGTTTAGATATTTGAAGGGATGTCATGTTGAGGACGGAGAGGGCTTGTTTTCTGTTGCTCCAGAGACGAGGACAAGGAGCAACGGATTCACGCTGCAGGAAAGGAGATTCCACTTGAACCTCAGGAAGCACTTCCTGATGGTCAGAGCTGCCCAGCAGCAGAATATGCTGCTGTCCTCAATGGTGGAGTCTCCTTCTTTGGACGTTTTTAAGCAGAGGCTGGATGGCCATCTGTTGGGAATGCTTGGGTGGGTGTTCCTGCATAGCAGGGGGTTGGAGTCGATGGCCCCTGGGGTCTCTTCCAACTCTATGATTCCATGATTCATTCAGTTCCTCATTTGCTTGTGAATTTGCTTGCATTTCCAGGTGACTTTTAAATCATTTAAAGCATGCATTGACTGTTTTTAATACATAGTAGTTTTATATCCTCCTCTAACTGAAATCGTGTGTTTTTTAAACTGGTGCCATGTGCCCATTCTATTGCCATTTTTCAGTCTCTGTTCTTTCCCACCCCAGGGAAGTCTTTCATTTCCAACTTAAGACAAACCTAAGGAGAAACTATCATGGGTTTGCTCGGCAAGATTTCTTCGCAGGAGGTCTGGCGCCATGGGCTTCCTCTGAGACTTACCCGAGGTCACCCGGTAGGTTTCCATGCCTGAGCGGGAATTTGAATCCTGCTCTCCCAGGGTTTTAATCCAACATTCAAACTGCTACACCGCACTGGCCTTTGGCAGAACTACCGTTAGCTTTAAAACATCCACTACGGACACATTCAATTTACTCGTTTATTTTCTGACTCCGTTTGCAACAGAGTTCGAGTCTAACACTCAAATCACTACACTATCCTGCTTCTCATAATGTTTTCCTGGCCAGATTTGTTTGCCACCACTGACTTTCCCTGAGGCTGAGAGAGTGGGACTCGCTCAGGGTCACCCAGTAGATTTCCAGGGCCAAGCGGGGATTTTGAACTCGACTCTCCCAGAATGCTAACCCAGCACTGAAACCACTACGCCAAACTAGGGCCTCATACAGATTTGGCTTTGCTATGTGCTCTTAAGTTGACCCTCGGTTTATAGTGCCTCTATCTTAGTATTTTCTTGGCAAGGTTAATTCAGGAGGAGGTTTGACTTTGTCTCTCTGAGGCTGAGAGAGTGTGACACGCCCAAGTTCACCCAATGGGATTCTGTGGCCAAGTGGGGATTCAAACCGTGGTCTGCCAGTATCCTAATCCAGCTCTCCAAACACTATAGCATGTTGTCTCTCTATGGTTATGATTTCTAGTTGTGCATCTGCTTGTGTATTCAGCCATGTGTTTACATCAGGGGTCGGTAAAGTGAGGCTCAAGGGCCACAGGTGGTCCCTGAATCCCCCTTGGAGACCTCAAAATTTCCGTATCCATTTAAAAAAATGAATAGGCTGAATTGCAGGCAATTTTTTCTCTCCCAATTGCACAAAAGTTCCCAAAACTGCAGATTTTTCCTTCCCCTGACTTTCCAAAGCCCTCCAAATGTGCCCAAAACACAAAAAGGAGCGGGGGGGGGGAGTCAAAAATGGCATCCTGAAGTGATGTCTTGTTACTTTGGGTGCACTGAAACCTCACAAAACCAAAGAGTTGGATGAAACCCCAAGGGCCATCCAGTCCAATCCCATTCTGCCATGTAGGAAGACAACCACCAAAGCATTCCCAATAAACAACCACCAAGTCTCTATTTAAAAACCTCCAAAGCAGAAGTCTCCACCACATTCCATTCAGGCAGCAGCAGATTCCAATGGCAAACTGCTCTTATCTTGCTAATGTTTAGGTGGAATCTCTTTTCTTATAGTTTGAAGCCATTGCTCCATGTCCTAGTTTCTGGAGTGGCAGAAAACAGGTTTGCTCCATCCTCCACATGACATACCTTCAAATATTTGAACATGGCTATCAGGTCACCCTTTTAACCTTTTGCAACGCAGGGCTCACAGGCGGTGATAATACTTGCCCGAGCTTGGAGGAAGAAATATCTCAGGATTGTGGTGCAAGAAAGGCTAGCCTCCTCTCCCACCCGTCACCTGCTGTTTGCTTCCATGTTGGTGGAGCAGTGAATCTGCTCCAAGTTTCATCTTGAACTATCCAAGGTAGTGGACCGGTTTCGGAGATACTGTTCTGAACCTTAGTTAGCAACTTTAAACACCAAACTAAAACCCAACACAGATTCACTGTCCCACTAATACTGGAACCAAGAAAGCTCCCAAGAAATGGCCAAGTCTATTCATTATAAAGCCAAAAGAAGAGCCATTCTGCTTGCTGAGATCTGGGTACGTTGTAATATTTCCTTTTCCCTCCAATTCTCTCTTCCTCCAGACAGTAGGACTGGATCCCCGTGGGGCGGAAGGGGTGATTAGATGGCCCTTGAAGTCCCTTCAAGGTCTATGACATTGTGCCGCAAAGGAGTGTCATGGAGTAGTTTGAGCATTGGACTATGATTCTGAAGACCAGGTTTCGAATCCCTGATTCAACTCACTGGCATTCCCAGACTGACTCCTTCCCTCTATCTCTTTCTCTGCCCTGGACCCTGCTTTGGACGCCTGAGGCCACTGCCTCGTCCTGCCGAATGGTAGAGCCGACCCTCGGGGTGCTACTGCTTGGCAGAATGAGGCAGTGGCCTCAGATGGGAGAGGCCAAGAGACAGCAGCAAGGTCCAGGAGAAGAGCGCCATGCCGTAATGGGTTTAGCTCTATAGATTCCTTTTTAAAAATAATGTATATACGAGAGCCAGCATGCTGTATTTGTTAGAGCAGAGCTTTCCAAACTTTGCATGTTGGTGATGCACTTTTCAGACATGCATCATTTCGCGACGCAGTAATTCAGTAAGTGGAGGCAGCCCCTCCACCCGGACCTGGCCCGCCGCCCTTGCCAGGGTCTTCCTCCACTCTCGCCAGGGTCTCCCTAAGCCTGGGATGGCTGCAGCCGGAGAGGCAACCCCTCCACCCGGGCCTGGCCCAGCGCAGTGGCAGGACAGGCAGCCCCTCCGCCGACTGTGATCATGCAACACACCTTCACACCGCAGCTAGCGCACTAACGTGTCATGACACACAGTTGGAAAGCGTCAAGGATTTTTGCTGAGTTCGGCAGGGTTTCCTCTAAGCGGACGGCAGAGAAAGAGATGATGTGGCCCGACGAGCAGGTGCAACAGGTCTGTTATGACCATACCTTGTGTACCGGGGAAGGCCACATGCCAGAACGCTGATTGGGTCACCCCACATGTTCAGGGTGACAGTGAGCCTCAAAAAGGCAGAGATTTGCCTTCACAAGTCGTCAGTTAGTTTCCCCTAGTTGGTCATGTCTTGCTGCTGACAAAATTTATGCTTTGTAAGGGGAGACGCTGCCCGTTTGTCTCCTGATGTTTTTCTTACTTAATTGCTTTCTGGAACTTCTGCGGAAAGCCTTCTCTTAGCGTGCAGCAATATATCTGCCTCTAGGCTTAACATAATGAGACTCTGGAACTTTCTTCCTGCTTCACTGAATACTTCGCCATGGCAAAGCCTTGCTTCACTGTCTGAACTCTGCATATGCTCAGAGGGGCCAGTTCCTGCTAACCCTGGCAGAAAGTTCTGTGTTAGAGTGTTAGAGCAGGAATTCATGAGACCAGGGTTCGAATCTGCACCCAGCCATGGAAACCGACTGGTTGACCTTGAAAGTCACACCCTCTCAGCCTCAGAGGAAGGCAAAAGCAAAGCCGCTCTGAGCAAATCTCGCTGAGGAAACCTTGTGATAGGTTTGCCTTGAAGGCACACAACAACAACTTAAACGCACAAGTTTCTACAAGGCAAAGACTGGTCTCTTTTGCTTGTTACATAACGGCCCACACTAATAAAAACAACAAGAATATACAGATATGGCACTATCCATGCACATGGTACTTTACAAAACAACCAAAAACAATGGGTCCTGCCAAAGGCGTACAATCTAAAAGACATGTTATATACACACAAACACAAAAGGAAGGAAGGAAGGAAGGAAGGAAGGAAGGAAGGAAGGAAGGAAGGAAGGAAGGAAGGAGGGAAGGAAGGAAGCAAGGAAGGAAGCAAGCAAGCAAGCAAGCAAGGAAGGGTCAGAAGGAAGAAAGGGAAAGAGAGAAGCAAGCAAGCAAGCAAGGAAGCAAGGAAGGGACAGAAGGAAAAAAAGGGAAAAAAGGGAAAGGGAAAGGGAAAGGGAAAGGGAAAGGGAAAGGGAAAGGGAAAGGGAAAGGGAAAGGGAAAGGGAAAGAAGAAAGAAAGCAAGAAGAAGAAAAAGAAGGAAGGGACAGAAGGAAGAAAGGGAAAGGGGGAAAGGGAAAGGGAAAGGGAAAGGGAAAGGGAAAGGGAAAGGGAAAGGGAAAGGGAAAAGGGAAGCAAGCAAGCAAGCAAGCAAGCAAGCAAGCAAGCAAGAAAGGGAAAGGGAAGGAAGGGACAGAAGGAAGAAAGGGAAAGGGGGAAAGGGAAAGGGAAAGGGAAAGGGAAAGGGAAAGGGAAAGGGAAAGGGAAAGGGAAAGGGAAAGGGAAAGGGAAAGGGAAAAGGAAAAGCAAGAAAAGAAGAAGAAGCAAGCAAGGGAAAGGGACAGAAGGAAAAAAGGGGAAAGGGGGAAAGGGAAAGGGAAAGGGAAAGGGAAAGGGAAAGGGAAAGGGAAAGGGAAAGGGAAAGGGAAAGGGAAAGGGAAAGGGGAAAAGAGGGAAGGAAGGAAGGAAGGAAGGAAGGAAGGAAGGAAGGAAGGAAAAAGAAGGGACAGAAGGAAGGAAGGGAAAGAGGGGGGGAAAGGGAAAGGGAAAACAAGCAAGCAAGCAAGCAAGAAAGGGGGACAGAAGGAAGAAAGGGAAAGGGGGAAAGGGAAGGGAAAGGGAAAGGGAAAGGGAAAGGGAAAGGGAAAGAAAGCAACAAGCAAGAAAAAAAGAAGAAAGCAAGAAGCAAGCAAGCAAGGAAGGGAAGAAGGAAAAAAGGGAAAGGGGGAAAGGGAAAAAAAAGGGAAGGAACAAGAAAACAAGCAAGCAAGCAAGAAAGGAAGGGTCAAAGGAAAAAAGGGGAAAGAGGGAGGGAAGGAAGGAAGGAAGGAAGGAAGGAAGGAAGGAAGGAAGGAAGGGACAGAAGGAAGAAAGGGAAAGAGGGAGGGAAGGAAGGAAGCAAGGAAGGAAGCAAGGAAGGAAGGAAGGAAGGGACAGAAGGAAGGAAGGGAAAGAGGGAAGGAAGGAAGGAAGGAAGGATGGAAGGAAGGAAGGAAGGAAGGAAGGAAGGAAGCAAGGAAGGAAGGAAGGGAAGAGGGAAGGAAGGAAGGAAGGAAGGAAGGAAGGAAGGAAGGAAGGAAGGAAGAAAGGGAAAGAGGGAGGGAAGGAAGGAAGGAAGGAGGGAAGGGACAGAAGGAAGGAAGGGAAAGAGGGAGGGAAGGAAGGAAGGAAGGAAGGAAGGAAGGAAGGAAGGAAGGAAGGGACAGAAGGAAGGAAGGGAAAGAGGAAGGAAGGAAGGAAGGAAGGAAGGAAGGAAGGAAGGAAGGAAGGAAGGAAGGGACAGAAGGAAGGAAGGGAAAGAGGGAAGGAAGGAAGGAAGCAAGCAAGCAAGCAAGCAAGCAAGCAAGCAAGGGACAGAAGGAAGAAAGGGAAAGAGGGAAGGAAGCAAGGAAGGAAGCAAGCAAGCAAGCAAGCAAGCAAGCAAGCAAGGAAGGGTCAGAAGGAAGAAAGGGAAAGAGGGAGGGAAGGAAGGAAGGAAGGAGGGAAGGGACAGAAGGAAGGAAGGGAAAGAGGGAAGGAAGGAAGGAAGGAAGGAAGGAAGCAAGCAAGCAAGCAAGCAAGCAAGCAAGCAAGGAAGGAAGGGACAGAAGGAAGAAAGGGAAAGAGGGAAGGAAGGAAGGAAGGAAGGAAGGAAGGAAGGAAGGAAGGAAGGAAGGAAGGAAGGAAGGACAGAAGGAAAGAAAGGGAAGAGGGAGGGAAGGAAGGAAGGAAGGAAGGAAGGAAGGAAGGAAGGAAGGAAGGGACAGAAGGAAGGAAGGGAAAGAGGGAAGGAAGGAAGGAAGGAAGGAAGGAAGGAAGGAAGGAAGGAAGGAAGGAAGGAAGGACAGAAGGAAGGAAGGGAAAGAGGGAAGGAAGGACGGAAGGAAGGACGGAAGGAAGGAAGGACGGACAGAGGGAGGGAAGGACGGACGGAGGGAGGGAGGGAGGGAGGAAGAGACAGAAGGAAGGAAGGAAGGAAGGAAGGAAGGAAGGAAGGAAGGAAGGAAGGAAGGAAGGAAGGAAGGAAAGAAGCAAGGAAGGAAGGAAGGGACAGAAGGAAGGAAGGAAGCAAGGAAGGAAGGATAAAACTGTATCTTACAAGCGTAAAACAAACTATCCAGGTAAAATACAATACAATATAAAGCAAGCAGACCAATACATATAAGCAAAATAGACAAGATTATCAAACAGTGGTCAGTTGAAATTCCCAAAACTTTGGAAAACAAAAAGGCTTTTAACTGAGATTTAAAAGTAATTAGGGGGGTCTGTGACGGATACTCACTCTGCTTCCTCCACGGCCACCGGGCACTTGTACTGGGCGGTGTTAAAGAGGCAAATGTCTGCATACTGCCGTACTAGAAGGAAACAGAGAGAAGAAGCAAGCGATGAAACAGGGGCCATTTCTGCACTACAGTGCTGCAGGGCCATTGTTCCACTTTCAACAACCTGTGGAATTCTGGGGTTTGTAGTTTCCACTGAGGCCAAAGAGCTCTCTGGCTGAGAATTCTAAAGACCCTCCTCCCCTAAACTGCAAACCCCAGGATTTCCTAGGAGGTTGAAAGTGGAATAATAGCACTATAACAGTGGAGGGCAGAAATGGCCAGAGATAGCACCGGTAGAACAAAGGCCTGGGATACACATACCCAGTTGTGATGTCCATGTCAGTGGGCTGGCAAATCCAGTCCAGGTTTTAGTCTGGACTTTAAAGAGACATAAAAGGCGATGAGTCCTATCTACAAAATTGGTTGGAGAGCTCTTTCAAAATTCAGACTAAAACCCGGGCCATTTCCACACAAACCTGTTATAGCGCGATGATTCCACTTTCAACATCCCTGGAATCCTGGGGTTTGCAGTTTCGGGAGGGGCCAGCTGGCCCCTCCTGAAACTGAAAACCCCAGGATTCCAGAGGATGTTGAAAGTGGAATCATCGCGCTATAACAAGCTAGTACGGAAATGGCCCCAGAGTGGATTGAATATCACCTTCTCTCACTGACATGGAAATACAAGTTGCCATAGCAGGTTTTGCTACAGCCCCAGCTTCCTTTGCAGAAGCAAGGGCTTTACAAGGGTGCTTTTACCGATGAATTAAAAAAAAAAAGTAATAAGGACAATAAAGCAGAACAACCCCGGGTTAAAGAACGCAAAACAAAGTCTGCGATCAACACAAGCTCTCAGCAGCTTAAAAAGAACTCAAAACTTTGAAGTCAGCAGCATTTGAGACAGCGTGGGAAAACAGAAGTAAGTTTTTGCTTGCCAGCCTCCACAAAGAGAGACAAACTGACAGGCGGGGCGTGGGAAGGAGCCCCAGTCTAATAGGGAAAAGTAGAAGAACAACCATGCAAGGCACTGGCTGCTGAAAATAACGACACTTGGCTCCTATGGGGCCTTGCCTTTAACACTTCACTAAGCAATTCCTCTTTTTGCAATTCCTTAAGGACTAGGAACTTGGTATTTTTTTAAAAAAATAATAAATGAGAAAGCCAGAATTCCAGCGATGGGGAATTTTTATGAGTACCAAATCAGGCAGAACGTGTACAGAACAGGGACAGCTGTCAGATTTTATCAATCTCTTTGGAACCCCAGAATACGGAGACAGGGCAGAACATCGGCACACAAGTTGTTATTACTTTTGTCCATTTGCAAATACTTGCAGGGGGAAGGAAAATGACTTTTCCTGTCCATTGTCACCAAAACATCCTTACAAACACAGTGTGAATATAGAACTGCCCTTTAGGTGTTCAGTGGGGCTTACTCCCATGTCGGTAAGGACAGGATAGATTTCAGGCAGATTTATTATTCCAAGGGCGAGGATCGGTCAGGGACAATTGCTATCTTAATACAGTCATCCCATCTGCATTTGTCTGGGTTAAGGGAGACAAGACTCGCCACGAAAGCAGAACAACCTCAAATGCCTCTAGGCCCCCCTCAAACCGTACTTAACACAAAAAAAGGTAGGATCCACAGATTCAATTCATCACAGACTCAAATGTACAATACACAATACATTTGAATCCGTGGCGAGGAACACAGCAGCCGCCCAGGGTTCCTTCACAAGGTCTTTCACAAGTCTCTCAGTCTCCCAAGGCTTGCACAGAATCATAGAATCATAGAAATGTAGAGTTGGAAGAGACCCCAGGGGCCATCCAATCCAACCCCCTGCCATGCAGGAACACCTTCAAAGCACTCCCGACAGATGGCCATCCAGCCTCTGCTTAAAAACCTCCAAGGAAGGAGACTCTGCTACACTCCGAGGCAGCAGATTCCACTGCCGGACAGCCCTGACCGTCAGGAAGTTCTTCCTGAAGTTCAGGTGGAATCTCCTTTCCTGCAGCTTGAATCCGTTGCTCCTTGTCCTGGTCTCTGGAGCAGCAGAAAACAAGCCCTCTCCTTCCTCTACATGGCATCCCTTCAGATATTTAAACATGGCTATCATGTCCCCTCTTAACCTTCTCTTCTGCTGACTAAACATCCCCAGCTCTCTAAGTCTGTCCTCATAGGGCATGGCCTCCAGGCCCCTCACCATTTTGGTCGCCCTCCTCTGGACTTGCTCCAGCTTGACCAGGTCCTTCTTGAACTGGGGTGCCCAGAACTGGACACAATATTCAAGATGAGGTCTAACCAAAGCAGAGTAGAGTGGTACCAGTACCTTCCTCGATCTAGAAACCATACTCCTATTGATTCAGTCAAGAACTGCATTGGCTTTCTTGGCTGCCGCATCACACTGCTGACTCATGTTCAGCTTGTGGTCTATGAAGACTCCTAGATCCCTTTCACACGTACTGCTATCCAGAGACTGCAAACACAAGGCAAGACTTCTAAGTCCCTCTTAAAAATGTTGTAGGGCAGACATGGAGGCCGCGACAAATAATCTGCAAATAATGCAATCCACAAGAGTTAAACACACAAATGTGGAGGGATGATTGTATTTGCTTAACACTTGATTGTTGCATACAGTTCTTATGGATAATTTCCAAAGAGGCTCAACTACATTGGAATTTGGGCAGTCTAATTTGGATAAATCATTTTTTTTGGGGGGCTCAGCTTCCCCAGCTTAATCTTAAAGCGGGGTGCTCAAGTCCCTCTCCACCTCTTCCATTCCAGGGTCCCTGAACCCCTGCCATTCAGAGACACGCACATGCAGACTCACACATTCTCCTCTTTCTATTCTGGGACAGGGGAGCTGACTTTAATGTCAAGTCCCCATCCCATAAACACATGACTCAGTGGCGTAGGAGGGGTTGCCACTGTTATATAAGCACCCACCCACTCAAACAAATGGAGGACCTCCATGAGGACTGGCGGGGAGGCTAGCATCTTCATCAGGGTGTGGAGACCATTTCCAATGAGTGGCATCTGATTGCTCCCATGACACTGGAGGCAGTGAATCTTCTCCAGGTTTTAGTCTGAACTTCAAGGGAGCTATCCATGGATACTGAACCCAAGTCCTCCAAATAGGTTCAACACAGAATCCTAGAGGTGGAAGAGAACCCAAAGGCATCTAGTCCAACCCCATTCTGCCATGTAGGAAGACCACCATCCAAGTCCTCCCTTTGACAGATGGCCATCCAGCTTATCTTGAAAAACCTCCAAAAAGGAAGGAGACTCCACCACACTCCATTCAGGCAATCTGTTCTACTGTCAAACAGCTCTTACTACCTTGAAGGTCTTCCTAATGTTTAGGTGGAATCTCTTTTCATCTAGTTTGAAGCCACTGTTCCATGTCTTAGTCTCTGGAGGACACTACTGGACATTTTCTAAAGTTCAGACTAAAAACTGGGAAGGATTAACCAAAACCCCTTCCCCCTGACATAGGAGGCACTAGGAACCCCAGGCCTAACTCAGCTTGCTCCTCCTAAATGTCATCCCTCCCCACCCATAACCCGGCAAGCAGCAAAAGAGGCGTCCATTTTATTTCTACCTGAGATTTTAATCTTCTTCACCGTCTTGTTGGTGTTGTTGGTCACGTGGACATTGACGTTGATGGGTTCCCCGTGGTAGTAGATCTACGGAGAGAACAATCCAGGTGATCCTCCATGAAAGTTCTCTAGGACAGGGGTGTAGGATTGCCAGATTGAAAACAAGCTACATTTGCTGAAGTTCCCTTTTCTGCACAGCAAAGAAGGAGGAGGTCAAGCTCCACGTGCTTATAGATGGACCATATTTTATTCTTTAAAAAAGCCCAACGCGTTTCGTCCGAAACACGTTGGGCTTTTTTAAAGAATAAAATCTGGTCCATCTATAAGCATGTGGAGCTTAGCCTCTTCCTTCTTTGCTGATCCGTTATACTTGCTTTCCAGTATTTGTTCCTGTTCCTTCTTCTACACAACCAAGAATGGTAGAGGAGCCCTCTCCAGTTTTCACTCTGGCAACCCTTGGAAACCACCATGGGGCATAGACTCCCCCCGGGATGCCGAAGGCCTCCCACCAAGAAGCTCAAACTTCTTAGGGATCTTTGGAAGCAGAAAGTCATTTATACTTCCCCCTATAGCCAGTAAGGTCCAATTTTCTCACGTTTTGGGACCTCTTTGTGTCATTTTAGCCTAGGGCTTTCCAAACGGCGCGCCGCAACACGTGCGTCACCTGAAGTGTGTAGGTGTGTCATTTACAATCTTGGAAATGTATGTTATTATTTATAAATCATGTATTTTTAAATATAAACGAAAGGTTTTCATGAGATACGTTGTGTCCCCATACATTTCAGTATCACAATTACAGTACAATTTATTTATATCTCTTACAGGGGAATTAGTTTAACGTCCCATTTGCCAGCAAAACTGAATTACTGTGTCACAAATGATGCACGACTAAAAAGTGTGTCACCGACATGAAAAGTTTGGAAAGCTCTGTTTTAGACCCTTTTTCAACCAGGAATTAAACAGAAAGCTGATGTCCAGTTTACTTCCCAGCTGGAAAAGAAAAGGTCCCATTTTGGAAAAAAGGTGGCATACAAATATAATAAATAAATAAAAAGTCTCTCCAGGGCTTAAAAGGTTCTCTTTAGGGGTTCCCCAAACTATGGCAAAATTGCCCCCAAGCCAGCTATGCCAAGGAGCCTCACGCACACCCAAAATTCACTGTGGGGATAGTAAATATGGAATACTTCTTCGTTATATGACAACAGCGGCAAGAAAATTGTTTGCTCAAATTTGCAAACAGACTAAAGCACCTACAAGGAACAAATGGATTGTTAATGGATTGCTGAGCTGGACCAAACGGCCAAATTAATGTGATTTTTAAAGATAAGACAATTGCACATTTCTTGAAAGACTGGAAACCATTTATGGACTTTTTTTTCCAGCAATGATAAGTCTAAGGAGTCTGTGGATATGATTGCCACTAATTGTAATAAGATTGTTCAGTTGGCTCTGTCATGGTAGAACAACATTGTTTTTTCTCTTCTTTTCTTATCTTTTCTCTTACATTACTGTTTGGTTTGCAGGGCGAAGGGGGTCAGAGCCCTTTTGCCCGCAACCCCCAATGAGTTAATGGAGTGCAAACTGAACTCTGTTTGCAGAGACTGAAATCAGCTAAAGGCGAACGGGGAAAGCCTACTTCTGCACTAGACTGTTATAGCGCTATTATTCCACTTTCAACATCCTATGGAATCCTGAGGTTTGCAGTTTCGGGAGGGGCCAGCCGGCCCCTCCCGAAACTGCAAACCTCAGGATTCCATAGGATGTTGAAAGTGGAATAATAGTGCTATAACAGTCTGGTGCAGTAATGGCCAAAGTAGAGGGGGGAAGAGTAAACTAGGACTTTTTAAAAAGCAGCTGAAACCAGAAGATGAATTGGGACTGTCCTTGTCGAATCAGGAAGCCTGGAAGGCATAGGCTGCAGGGGTGTGAGACGATAAGCAAATAGTATGAATGAGCAGGCATACAGGAAGAACCGGAAAAGCCAGGCCTGGTTCTAAGGACCGATGGCTCTACAAAACAGTGTCCGCTCATCTGCCCACTGTGAGCTGGGAGGGATGGAGCCAGCCTGACCTTCCACAGAAATGGGTTGCAAAGCTGGGGTGCCATTAAGAAGAAGACCCTGCCTTGTGTACCTACCACCCTGCTCTCCTGGGCCTCAGCCAAAGACCACAAGTTCTCCTTATTTTTCTGTTGTTCTGTTGCAAATTTGTTTGTATTAAAATTTATACATATGATTATTATATTTTTTTTTAAAAAAAGGAAGCCACTGCAGTTGGTCACATGTGATCTCTAAAGCAAAGACTTGATAACTGTCTGGCTGTAACTTCTACACAGACTTCAAGGGCAGCCCCATGTAGAGCACATTACCGTAGTCTAAGCAGGAACATCAGCAAGAGACGCTGTGACCTGCAGCAGAGGGGTATATATAAAGGGCCTGCACAGTACCTCTTTATCCAGAGAGGCCTCCAAGTGCAGGGGTTTGTCAGACATGAGGAATTGCCTAGTGGTCTCAGCCATAGGCTGTGGTCCCGGTCGCTCCGGCGCATACTGCACTTTGCGGATCACCAAGCGCACAGAGTTCCTGTGGAAGTTGTCAACAGATTAGGTCGTGTGTACATGGAAGGCCAGAAATAATTGCAAGAAATGGCTCACACACCCATCCCAGCAAGTAAAGGACCTTGGGAACTGTGGCCTTAATAAAGTGCTGAGCGTTACTTGGTGACAAACAAGAGGACCTTGGGAAAGGGACTGGACTGGGAATCCTATGGCTCTCGAGATGTCGTTGGATTCCAACTCCAAGTGTTCCTTACCATTAGCTTTGCTAAGGCTGATGGGATTTGCAGTCCCACAACATCTGGGGAGGCTGCATTATTGCCTTCTTATTTCAGTTCAACATTCTGAGTACTGGCACTACATAGTTTGATGCCACTTTGATCTGCCCATGGGTCCATCTAGCACAGTGGTTCTCAATCTGTGGGTCCCCAGATGTTTTTGGGCTTCAGCTCCCAGAAGCCTCAGCCACTATGGTCAATGCTCCGGGCTTCTGGGAGCTGAAGTCCAAAAAACATTTGGGGACCCACAGGTTGAGAACCACTGATAGCAGAATCTTGCCAGTTGTAGTTTTGGGGACTTGAAAGCCCCGACTAAAGGGCTCTCCCCTGAAATATACTGAGAATTCTATAACCTTCTGAAACTACAAACCCCAGGTCTCCATAAGATGGAGCCATGATATTTGAAGTACAGTAGTTTTCCTTTATCTACAGTATTGCTTTCCATGATTTCAGTTAACCGTGGTCAGTCTCCTCCCTCATAGACTCGCCTTCCTCTCTTCCACCTTCTGCTCTGTCCAAGTATTTAAAGATGGCTATCACGGCAGCTCACAGTCTTTGCTCCCCAGGTTGACACACCCAGCTGCCCAAGCCAGAGGATAGTTCAGGACATGAGCAACACAGTTAACAGCCGGTTCTTGGGTCTCTCTCATTCCGAGAGTGCCAGCACTGATATACTCATAGCACTGTAGAGTTGGAAGAGACCACAAAAGCGATCATAGAAACGTAGAGTTGGAAGAGATCCCAGAGGACATCCAGTCCAACCCCCTGCCATGCAGGAACACCCATCAAAGCACTCCCTTTGGTAGATGGCCCTCCAGCCTCTGCTTAAAAACCTCCAAAGAAGGAGACTCCACCACCCTCCGAGGCAGCAGATTCCACTGCCGGACAGCCCTGACCGTCAGGAAGTTCTTCCTGAGATTCAGGTGGAATCTCCTTTCCTGCAGCTTGAATCCGCTGCTCCTTGTCCTTTCGGTCACCCTCTTCTGGACATGTTCCAGCTTTTCAATATTTTTCCTGAACTGTGGTGCCCAGAACTGGACACTGGATTCCAGGTGGGGGTCTGACCAAAGCAAACTTGATGCCAAATAATACCACCCACAAAATGCAGTTTTGCAAGAGCGTTGGTGAATGCTTTGCTCACCTCTTGTGGATCTTCTCATCTAGATTTTCTGCACAGAAGGCCTTGACTTCATAGTCAACACCGCAAGCCTAGGAAACAGAAACAAATACGGTAGTGTTAAGGCAGGCAATGCCTTGTGCTGCCCTGGGTACCAACATTCAGCACCAGATTCACCTAAGACTAATCTTGTTATTACTGTAATAGCTCCAAAGTATTCTCCTAAGAATACAAGAAGAGCTCTGCCCAGATGCCTCTCTAGTACAGATGTAACCTTTACATTCTTTACATGCAAGAGTGATAGAAAATTTGTCGCTATTCAAGCCCAGGCCAAAAAATGGGGTTTCCTGGCAGTTGCAAAATCCCATCAAAGAGAGTATTAGGCCAGTGAGAATCTTCTGCAATGTTTGCCTAATTTTTGAATATCCCAAGTGTTGCGGAGGAAACACTCAGCATAGAAAAACCATATTTTTGCACACAAAAAAACCATTTTCCATAGAGAAAACAGATTCCCCCCCAATGTTTTTGGTGCAGAACACACTAGTTCCTGCAAAGGAGTTTTTCTGTTTTTTGTTTTGGTGCAGAAAACACAATACTAACAACAACAATAACAGCAATAATACTATCTACACCCCACAGTTTTCTACACAGAACAACACTTCAGGATGTGTTTAACCGGCAGAATATAGGAGAGGAATATTAGTTTACCTCTGCAGTAGAGAGACAACTACACTATTGGCCCCTGGATGTGAAGATGAAAAAAAAAATCAAGGATTTATATCCCTAAAGAATGAATATTCTTCACAGTATTGCTTCTGCTGGGAGAGAAAACAAAAGTCTCTGCACCCTTCTCAAGAGACACTTGCACCTTCCAGAGCATTTTGGGGAATTAGCTTATGCAGAAAAAATGATGACAAGCTCTATTTTTCCCCATTTTCTGCACAATACCCACTGTTTCCTGTCCCCAACATTTTCTCTACAAAAACCATCAGTTGGATGAAGAGAGAGCTTGATGCATGGACTGGGGGAGAGAAATAAAGGGGAAAAGAGGTGGTGGATAGCTGGCTTGAGGGATGGATGGTCAGGCAGAAAGACGGACAGACAGGTGATCTGACGAACGTTCCCTTCTCCTTCCTCTCTTCTCTGTATTGGGGGGCCCCATCCCTCCACCCAATATGCCTTGTTACCTTTCCTGTGTCCTCAGGTCCAGGCTGCAACGTCACCGAACAGGGAAGGTTTGGAGGGATCTGAAAGGGGGAAAGGACCTCATCAATAACCAAGCAAGTGGCTGGATAGCAGTACGTGTGAAAGGGATCTAGGAGTCTTGGTAGACCACAAGCTGAACATGAGTCAGCAGTGTGACGCAGCAGCCAAGAAAGCCAGCGTGATTCTTGGTTGCATCAATAGGAGTGTGGTGTCTAGATCAAGGGAGGCGATGGTACCACTCTGTTCTGCATTGGTTAGGCCTCATTTGGAATACTGTGTCCAGTTCTGGGCACCTCAATTCAAGAAGAACAAGCTGGAACATGTCCAGAGGAGGGTGACCAAAATGGTGGAGGGTCTGGAAGCCATGAAGCCCTCTGAGGAGCGGCTCAGGGAGCTGGGTATGTTTAGTGTGCAGAAGAGAAGGTTAAGAGGGGACATGACAGCCATGTTTAAATATTTGAAGGGATGTCATGTCAAGGAGGGCGTGGGCTTGTTTCCCGCTGCTCCAGAGACTAGGACAAGGAGCAATGGATTCAAGCTGCTGGAAAGGAGATTCCACCTGAACCTCAGGAAGAACTTCCTGACGGTCAGAGCTGTCCGGCAGTGGAATATGCTGCCTCAATGGAGTGTGGTGGAGTCTCTTTCCTTGGAGGTTTCTAAGCAGAGGCTGGATGGCCACCTGTCAAAGGGAGGGCTTTGAGGTGGGTTCCTGCATGGCCGGAGGGGGTTGGACTGGATGGCCCTGGTGGTCTCTTCCACAGTATTCCAGATGAGGTCTAACCAAAGCAGAATAGAGTGGCACCATTACCTCCTCGATCTAGACACCGTATTCCTATTGATGGAACCAAGAATCGCATCGGCTTTCTTGATTGCTGCATCACACTGCTGACCTAGATGCTATGCTCCTATTGTTGCAGCCAGAACCACATTGGCTTTCTTAGCTGCTGCATTGCACTGCTATCTTGACTATGTATCCGAAAGCTGGCATGAGCAAAGTGTTATATGGTGAGAAACTACAGAGTGTCCTTGGTAGCAAAGACATCTGGTGGTAGCAACCTGAGCCTCATTAGCAGCATCCATCTAACAAAGAGAACAATGGAAGCACTTGGCACATTTTTGAGGAGTGGGAAGGACACATGTGGCTTCCTAAATGCAAAATGGCATAGCTTAGGCTAAGCAGAAAGTAGAACTTAAGGATACAGACTTAAGACTTCTACCAAGAGGCAAAGCAGGAGCAGCGAGAGACGGACAAGAGGAGAAGACTGAAAGAGGGGGAAGGAAAGATTCCTACCTCAAAGGTGAAAGGGTAGGCCTGCTCCCCAAGCTTCTTGATCAGTCGCTCCTGGAGCCGCGTCAGGGGTTTCTTCTCCTCCGGGACTGGGGGGAAGGCCTGGACATTGGCAACGAAAAGATCCTTGCGGAAGGTGAGGCCCAGGACATCCAGGTCCTCACGGCCGTAGCGGAAGGCGCACGTCAGCGTGACGAAAACTGCCGGGAGAAGACAGAAAGCTTTGCACAAGAAAGAGATTCCACGGGAGCAGGAAGCTGGGTTCCCAAGTCTTAGGGTCTGGGTCTTCGTCTCTAATCCACAGGGGGGAATGGGAGGAATCCCAGGGCCAGAGCAATGCCTTTAAAAAGGCGCAGGTATATATACGCACACCCTTACTCGGGGGAGAAGATGCTCCGTCGTGCATGTGTGGTGTAAATCTACACTCATGATTGTCCTTCTGTTGAACACGGGCACCGTGCAGCCAATGCACTGTGTCTCTGCCCACGTGCCCTTGCACCATGCGGAGCAATGCCCGGGGACTCTTTCTGCCATCCCAGGGAATCAAGGAGACACTGAAAGCATTGACAATTAGTTACACAACATGCAAGAATGTGCAACTGCACAGCTCGAATTCCAACCAGAGGAGAGTGAGTGAATAAACTGCTGAATGGTGAGTTGCATAAATGTTGATAAGAACCAGAGTTATATTGATAGACTCTTGACCTCTCATAGATGAATATGTGAGTGGGATGAAATCTCATACCCAGGTTGGACATGGAGCTGGAATGAGCCCTGAAAGTGGGTAGGAAGTGAGGCAGCAACACAAAATGCAAGTATACAATACACTAAAACACACCAAAGACTTTTCTTTGGTCACTGATAACCAGAACTGTGTTCAGTCTAACCTACTAGTAGCATTTTATTCTTCAAGCTTCACATCTTTATACTATTTTTTTGACTAGGAAAGCTAAATAAAACATACACCAGCAAGGTTAGTATTCTGCTCAAAACTGACTGCTTGTTATTTCGTATCTAACCCTTTCGGCAGCTGCCTGGATGACCCGTGTGGTGCATACCTATCAAAATGTACACCCAAGGGCCATCATGGTGCACCAAGCGTACTTCCAATTTCAGAAAAAATAGTTTCATTCAGAAGTTAACAAACCAGAGGTTAGTCATATAATGTGCAACAGAAGCAGTTAATCAATATTCTTGTTAATCATACTAGCGAAAGGGCAACTGAGAATCTTCTAACATCCGTCATGTATATTTTAAGCCAACAAATATATAGATCATGGATATCAATGAGAGCATAATTATTAACAGACTATTATATGGAATTGTTATAATGTTTTGTTGTATTCGCATTGCTGTAACGGAACTGTTGCGCTTACATCGTAAAAGTGTCCACAACATTTTGTTATATTTATTTGTTGTGCCATTTTTGTACTCACCATGTTACAAAGGTCGTAACATTTTATTATTTAAAAGTTATTTAGTGCTGCAACTGACGGTACCCATTTGCTATTAATACCTTAGTGAGCCGGTTCAGGGGATTCTTGTGTTAATTTGTGCATAGCAGAATTTACACCACAGAAGATCAAGCAGTGCCTTGAAGGCCCAGATGTATGGTTATGCACCATCCATGAACTCACAGCTGTATGGCTAGGATCGATTTGCTTACTCCTGATTACGATAAACCCATTCAGTCAGTTGCTGAATGCTGAGTCAACACAGACCATTTCCGCACTAGACTGTTATAGTGCTGTTATTCCACTTTCACCATCCTATGGAATCCTGGGGTTTGCAGTTTCGGGAGGGGCCGGCTGGTCCCTCCCGAAACTGCAAACCCCAGGATTCCATAGCATGTCGAAAGTGGAATCATCACGCTGTAAGAGTGTAGTGCGGAAATGGCCTTCATGTCAGTTTTCTCCCCGATGAGGGAGAAAATGGATATTCATTTGGACATCCCAAAGGGTTGCAGAGGAAAACACACATGCCAATATTCTACACCTTCCACTTTATCACAGATGTGTAACGAAGCAACCTCTCTTGGCTTCCCCAGCATAACAGCCAGTAGCCGGACGAGGTGAAGGAGGTCCCCTCGGCTGCCAGTTTGGGGGAAAAGGAGGACAATGTTTCTGCCCCTCTCAGCGAGCAAGGCTATCACAAAGAATTCACAGAATCACAGACCTGGAAGAGTCTACCACACTCCACGGAGAAAGCAGATGATTCCACTGCCAGACCGCTCTTACCGTCAAGAATTTCTTCCTTATGTTCAGGTGGAACCTCTTTACCTGGAGTTTGAAGCCACTGCTCCATGTTCTAGACTCTGGTGCAGCAGAAAACAAGCTTGCCCCATCTCCTACATGACATCTCTTCAAATATTTAGACATAGCTATCCTGTCCCCTCTTAACCTTCTCTTCTCCAGGCAAAACACACCCAGCTTCCTAAGCCGCTCCTCAGAGGGCTCCGTGGTTTCCAGGCCTTTGATCATTTCCGTCAGGAACCGAAATCACACACAAATGTAACAGTGCAAATACACTATTTATTAGGAGTGTGATGCCTTGTACAGGACTTCAGTGAGCGAACTGAAAGCAATTAGCAGAAACCAAACATTAGAGGCAAAAGATTCTCTTCCCACAGCAAGAGACCTTGAAGGGCCAGCTTCGGCTGGTAGCTCTTATCAGTGCTGCATTCCTAGCTTTGTTTATCTAACGGTCTCTGGTTCCCATCCTTGGTTACAAGCAAGCAGCTAACTAACTACTACTACTACATGTCGCATACTGAAATAGGGAGGGCTACCTGACAATTTCAGTCACCCTTCACCGGATACGTTCCAGACTGCCAATGTCCTTCTTGAATTGTGGTGCACAGAATGGACACTGGTCTCATCAAAGCAGGCGGAGAGGTACTATTACTTGCCTTGATCTAGACTCTGTACCCTTATTGATTTCCTATCAAACTGTGACAGGGGTCCTGCTTCTGATTGTTGCAGCCTCACTCGCTGGTGGGAAGGGCCCGGAAACTTCATCTTCCTTGTGCCCCAATCAGCAGCTGAACAGATCTCCTTCAACCAGTCCAGCTGCTGGCTGTTAAGGTGAGCTGGGGGGGGGTGTTTCCAAAATTTCACAGTAAGTAAGTATTAGTCTTACTAAATACAGAGCAGTTACAAATTTGTAATTGCAAACCAGAATGACAGCCACGGTTTCTTTTGTGCAAAAATCCTGCTTCTGGCGCAGGAAAAAAAAGTTTCCCAATTAGAAAACAATTATTTTGCACAGGAAAGCCATCTTCTACAAGAAAACAAGAGAGGTTATATAAAACCGCACATATTTTTCTATGCCGAATGATTCCTTCACAACACTTCAGGGCGTTCAAATACTGGGAGAATATTCTTGCCCATCTATTATTCTTCCCAAGTGGGTTTCCTAATGCTTGGAAAGCTCATTTTTCACTCCAGAAACAATGATGAATATTCATTACATCTCTACTTGGAGCGACTGTTTGATGTCTCATATACTAATGATGCCACCACGCTTAATGACATCAACAGCATCCATCCTCAGCCTCAAGTTTTGGCCTTGAAATCTCCAGCCTTGAGATTGTCCTGACCAGGTTCACCGTTGTACTGTAGGGGCTGTTGCGTCCAACCTGACTATTCATGTATGGTCTATTTTCAACCTCTATTATTGAATCGTAGCACTGGAAGGGACCACAAGGGCCATCCAGTTCAACCCCTGCAATGCAAGAATGCACAATTAAGGCGCTCCCAAAAGAAGGCCATCAAAGTCTTTTGAAAGATCTCTGAAGACAGAGAATCCACCACTTTCTGAAACAGTGTCAAACAGCTCTTACAAGAAAATCCTCCTAATGTTTTGGCAACCAAACCACAAGTTACCTTTCCGTTCTTTCAGATATTCTGGATCCACCAACACAACGCCGTCTGCAAAAAGAAAGGCAGAGATTAGGCCTGTGAATCATTCATCCTATATAGCTAGGATAACCTCTCAATTTGCTAGCATGATAATCAGAGAGTAGAGAAGTAACTTTTCCAAGCGCTGTTGATAACCATGATAAATGCAATGGACCAAGACCAATCTGTACATGTGCTGGTTACCTCTGCAAAAGTAGTGGCTCAGAGATCAAAGAAAAGTAGTTCAACTGACATTACATGCAACCTAAGAAATGAGGAGAAATATTAAGAAAAACTATTTTGCTTTAAACACCCAGAACCAAGAAGATTGCAGCTTGTAAGAAGAGGGTTGAAAGACATCAAAGACCAGGTGGGTCAAAAGCATGAGAGACAGGTTTCCGGAGATGTAGCAGAAAAAGGACATAATGCTGTCCTTTTGGGGGGAAAACTTGAGAGAGCCAAGGCAGAAAGAGATCCCTTGGGGGTCATGAAACCAACATTGCAAGCTGCAAAAAAAGTGGGACATTGCAATGCAGTAATGAAAACAGCCAGCACATAAAATTTTCAGGAGGTCAGCTGGTTGTGTTCCAGCACTAAAACCCAGAGCCCTCGGAAGCACAGCCGAGCTGAGGACCGGCCTGATAAAATGAATTTGTTTCTTCAGACAAGAGAGAACGAGAGCCAGGGGGATGTTAAAATTGGAGCGCTTGGCTCAGCTCGAGTGAAAAGAAACATGGAACAAGGATGAGTCAGAATCTTGAAAAATTTCCAGGGAAAAGAAATGGGCAATTGGGAAAGGATATGTCGCCTGCTTAATGTACAATCAAAGGCTGAGCTGTAATTAAATATTGAAAAATGAAAGAAGACTGAACACCCCGCATCAACAACCTACGGTACTCTCAGGATTGGAGATAGTGGAGAGGCAGGGCATTCCGTTGCTCTCAGTAATTAAGCCAAGAAAGCGGGAAGCATCATAAAAACTCACACAGTGCATCTCGGAAGGGGGATGATGGGCACGGTTGTACCACGGCAGGACCACATCTCCATTTGCCAAGGTAGCAAATGGGTTTTCCGACGAAGTACAGGTGGCCAGTAACTTCAGCACCAGTTGGAGCAAGGTAAATATCCTCTCCGGGTTTCAATCTGAACTTTACGGGAGCTTTTGGCGGGGGGGGGGGTACGATTCAGGATCTTAGGGCCTTTCCACATTACACTGTTATAGTGCTATTATTCCACTTTCAACCTCCTATGGAATCCCGGGGTTTGCAGTTTAGGGAGGGACACTTAGAATCTTCAACCAGAGAGCCCTTTGGCCTCAGGAAACTACAAACCCCAGAATCCCACAGGACGTTGAAAGGGGAACAATAGCACTATAACAGTGCAGTGTGGAAAGGCCCAAGGTGTCCGTGGTGGCAGCAATGAACAGAGAGGAGTAATGGCTGGCAGTGATGTAAGTTGCATAGCACCTCACACAGGTACCGTGAGGGCATCTAGGAGTTCCCCAAAGTTGGAGGCCACAGTAATAAGACAGGAGGAGGCCCCTCCGTTGGTGGCTGAGGTGGGGAATAGGGAAAGCCCTCACTCTTGGCGATAAGGGTGAGATTTGTGGAAGTCTTCGTATTTGGTAACAGCGGAGGTTTAGGCATAGCCCCACTCCTGGTGGAAAAGCGATGGGTTAAGTGGTAAGCTCCCACAACGGGGCTCCTTCCACCATCAAGCTGTGTGTCTTCCCTGGCCCGGTGTAGACTTACCAACTGGATCGACGACATCTATGTGGTCGACAAAGTCCCTCTTTCCGAGGTAGACGGTGAGCTGTTAAGGAGAGACAAAAACACCAAGAAGACATCAGCAGCCAACATAGTACAGCCACGAGTTCAAGAGGGCAGTTTATCCACTTCTGAACTGCAACAGAAATTTGCTTTTAAGCCTGGAACACGTAGCTCCAGTATGAACACTTAACTTCTGGGTTGATTTTCATTGCTAGCATGTTGAATTCAAAGCGGAAACATATGGAGGGGCCCATACCCTCCCAGAGACAGACCCACTTAATCCTCTGTCATCCCACTTTTTCAGCTGCTTTTAAAGTGTCCCAGTTTCTTCCTCCTCCTCGTCCATTTGCTCTCCATCTTCAGCCAGAAGATATCAGTCACACATTTGTAACTAGGTAGCTGATGTATGATATCAGTGAAAAACAACATTGCCAGTGAGTAAAGCTGGGATGTCTAGTATGAAGACCATGTGCTCTACTGTCTAATGTACATTCGAAATGTGAACAACATGAAGGGACTTGTGACAAGGCTAAAAACCATGTGAAAAGACTGAAAAAAAAATGGATTTAAATACACACATTGATGCAGACGATTTTAAAGATTAATATTCAACTGAAACCAGAGTTTTTTCTTTTGGGATTGATGGATGTACGGCTGGAAAAGAATCACGGGAGATTTCTGTATGAATATGAGAGAATTCAACTGGAATGGAAGATGGAAGAATTCAACACTACCCATTAGGAGGGAACGGTTGTTGAAACTGAGAGATGTACCAGAAACAGACAAATTGTTTGATTTCACTAGAGAAAGATCAGTGACATTTCTAAAGAGCTGGAAACCCCTTATAGACTTTCTGCAAACAAAGGGAGGGAGGGAGGGAGGGAAGGAAGGAAGGAAGGAAGGCAGGCAGGCAGGCAGGCAGGCAGGCAGGCAGGCAGACATGATGACCTGGTAATTTTTGGCTTTGAGGATTAGAAAGAATAGGCTGTTGAAAGAAAAGAATATCTAGTACTTTTAGAGGAAGAGGCATGCATAACTATATGCTTATATATCTACTGTCAGGAAAATCGGAAGTCATTTTTTTCTCTTCTTCTTTTGTTCTCTTTTTCTGTATTTATTTTTGTTCTGAACTTTTTAATTTTAATTTTATTCTATTTTCATCTCTTGTCTTTTCTTCCCCCCTCCATCTAATTCTTAATAATTTTTTTTTAAATAACCCCACATACTCTACCACGGAGACTGTCAAACGATCACCCCAAGGTCATCCAGGCAACACCGAAGGAGCAAAAACATGCTCAACTCCAACCCCAGTTCCCTGGCCATCACCAAAGTTGACTCTGAAGAAGGCAGGTTGCCCAGCAAAGCTCTGGGCAGAATTCTGCTAAGCCCTTCTTTGGATAAACTTCCAGCTGACAGATGGCCTGCAGCAGCTTAGGAGAGAATTTAGATGATCCTGCATCCTGCTGTGCTGTACCATCCCTGGTTTTTAGGAGCTCATCCATCTTACACAGTATTTAGAGAAGATTTACATGGTTTGCGTGTAGGAAAGCCAAGAGGGTTTTGTTCTGTTCCAATTTTACAGCAGCCCCATCCTAGTTTCCTGGAGACCATCAACAAAAAGGAGGCCTAAGATGGGTTCCCCGTGCCAGACTGACCCTGAAGTTCCAACCCTGGGTTCTTGACACTCACCTGGCCTCTCCCCCGCTCTTAATTCCTTCCCGGATTGGGGACCTGGGACTCCAGGTGACCCCCTACGGTGGACCGGTGGCTGTGTTGTTTTGGTGGGTTTGCTAAGGTAAGTGTGAGCAGACCCTCCACCAAACTCAATAGGAACAGACAGAAACAGTGGTAAAAACACACAAGTGGAAGTTTAAGATGCATGAAAATAATACACTATCCCGTAAACTACTAAATCATTTACAGCTCCCCAAAGACCATAGTCAGTCATTTCCTCTGTCTGAGGCCATTTCCTCACTATACTCTTATAGCGCGATTATTCCACTTTCACCATCCTATGGCCCCTCCCTAAACTGCAAACCCCAGGATTCCATAGGATGGTGAAAGTGGAATAATCACACTACAAGAGTGTAGTGCGGAAATGGCCTGATTCTCCTGCCTCTTTTGCATCTGTCCCCCCGGCCCCCAAAATCTGTTCCTGGTCTCTGTGCCAGCTTTTCCTTCTCTGCCTTCTGACAGAGACAAGCCTCAGTTTTGTCACATTTCCTCCCTGCAGGCCCCTCCTTTAGAGACATCCCTGGGCTGTGATTGGCTGCCTCCAGCCAGGCTTGCCCACTTCCTCCCTTCCTTCCTGTGTGTTGTGGATGCTCTCGTGGCAATTAGGGATGGGAACAGTTCACAGTTACAGTGGGACCGCTTTACATGCAGGAGTTTCATTCCAGAAACTTCTGTGAATAACAAAATTCATGAATGGTTTAACATCCCACTATACTCAGTGGTGGTGATGCGCGTATGCATGCATCTGCACACACATCACCACCATTTTAAGTATAGGGACACAACACTTTGCACAAACATGTATTCATAGAATCATAAAATCAGAGTTGGAAGAGTCCACAGGGGCCATCCAGTCCAACCCCCTGCTATGCAGGAACACCCATCAAAGCATTCCCAATGGATGGCCATCCAGCCTCTGCTTAAAAACCTCCAAAGAAGGAGGGGACTCAACCACTCTCCATGGAGTCAGCAGATTCCACTGCTGGACAGCTCTGACCGTCAGGAAGTTCTTCCTGAGGTTCAGGTGGAATCTCCATTCCTGCAGCTTGAATCCATTGCTCCTTGTCCTGGTCTCTGGAACAGCAGAAAACAAGCCTCCTCTCTCCTCAACATGACATCCCTTCAAATATTTAAACATGGCTATCACGTCCCCTCTTAACTTTCTCTTCTTCAGACTAAACATACCCAGCCCCCTCAGCCGTTCTTCATAGAGCTTCATGGCTTCCAGACACTCCAGCTTGTCGATATCCTCCTTGAATTGAGGTGCCCAGAACTGGACACAGTATTCCAAATGAGGCCTAACCAATGCAGAATAGAGTGGTACCATTACCTCCCTTGATCTAGACACCATACTGCTATCGATGCAACCAAGAATTGCGTTGGCTTTCTTGGCTGCCACATCACACTGCTGACTCATGTTCAGCTTGTGATCCACCAAGACTCCTAGATCCCTTTCACACATACTGTTGTTCAGCCAGGTGTTTCCCATCCTGTATTTGTACATTCCACTTTTTCTACCCAAGTGTAGGATCTTACATTTCTCTCTGTTGAAATTCATTTTGTTAGCTTTGGCCCAGCTCACACGTAGGGAGGTTACAGATGTGGAGGGCCCACTCTACTCCTTTAAAAATAAGTAAATAAGTAAGTAAGTAAGTAAAAGACAAGGGGGTGAACCTGTCTGAAGAATAGGGTTTAGCAAATTCAACTAATCCCCACCTTCAAAGTTACAAAATCCCCTCTTTTCCCATCTGAACACAGAGGTCCTGAAATGTCTACCCCTAAAAAGCAAGAGGGTCACATAGGCTAGATCATGTGCCTCGGCTCCATCCTGTGTTTTAAGATGTGGGTGAGAAAGGGAGCTTCCTCCTTGATTCGAAACTGTTAATGGCATTCCTTGTTTAAGGTAACAGACCCTCGAAGTAAGCAGACACCTAAGTTCCTGTTAGTTGAATTTCACACACTCTCTGAAAATGAGAAACGGACTGGGACAGTTTGGAAATGTTGATAGAAGCCAGAGAGGAGGATGGGCCTGGAACTAAGAGTTAATTGTTTTCTCGGTGTTTACATGAGGAAACCCACCCTGTTTAGTGTATATAAGGTGGGCGCTGGGAAATGTGTTTTGTCTCACTTTGGACCTCCGCAAAGGGTATACCTATTTCTGCTGCAGAAATAAATTTTGCCTTAACTCCTTGCTCATGTTGCTCTGCTAATTTGGACTGTGCTGCTGGGTGATGACTCTCCCTCTTGTGACAAGATTGCTTCTCTAACTTCAGACTAAAACCCAAAGCAGATTCATCACCCCTCCTCTCAGATGGAAGCCACCACTGCCTGACCCAAGGATGAGAGTCTGAAAAAGTTGAACTTTTTTTGGATTGCAACTTCCAGAATCCAAAAGCCAAGATGGCTCTCTTCATGTTGGCTGGAGGATTCTGTGAGCTGGAGTCCTCAAAAGTAACTTTCTGAAGCTCAGCACATGGGAGCTAGAAGGACCACAACTGCTGGCATGACTCAATGGCTCTATTCAGTTTCAAGTTAGGAAGCGGCGCCTCTCCTTCCCTTTCGGTGAGCTAAAGATAAGCAGTTCATTGGAGTCAACAGAGCTTTCTTCAAATCTTTATGGGATGCCTGAACAGAACTCCATTAAACTGATTTAATTACAGGGCTGCTGTATTATGTTCGCATTAATCACAAGCTCTCCTCTCAAGTGGGAAGAGAGAAAAGTAGAGATGTCACGAAGTAATAAAGTGAGACTGTGGCCAGCCTAAACCAGAGCCTGGAAAATTACTGTTTGGGACTACAGCTTCCAGAATCCTCAGTCACACTCTCAACACTGTACAGTCATCCCTCTTTCATTTTCTTGGAGCCAGGGAAAATCACTGAGGGATGGACCTGAAACCAGTTCAAAAACTAGAACTCCTCCTAGTCATTGGGGGTATATCCTCACTGCATACTTGCAGCAGTTTGATTCTACTTTAATTGCCACAGCTCCACTGTACAGAATTCTGGGATTTGTAGTTTTTGTGAGGCCCTTAGAATCTTCTGCTAGAGCAGTGGTTCTCAACCTGTGGGTCCCCAGATGTTTGTGGACTTCAGCTCCCAGAAGCCCCAGCCACTATGGTCAATGCTCAGGGCTTCTGGGAGCTGAAGTCCACAAACATCTGGGGACCCACAGGTTGAGAACCACTGTGCTAGAGGCATCTCCTCCATTACCCTGAACTACAGCAGCAGAGGTCTCTGACACAGAATTCTACAGACCTCACTCACTAAACTACAAATCCCAGTCCGAGACCGCAGGGTCCAGAAATTGACTAGTAGTTTTAACCAGCAACTAAAGCAGTGGTTCTCAACCTGTGGGTCCCCAGATGTTTGTGGACTTCAGCTCCCAGAAGCCCTGAACATTGACCATAGTGGCTGGGGCTTCTGGGAGCTGAAGTCCACAAACATCTGGGGACCCACAGGTTGAGAACCACTGAACTAAAGGCTTAAAAGAAGGGCAACAATGAAAAGCTTGGAAGATAGCAAAAAGCTTTAAACAACAAGACTAAGTGAAACCAGCTAAAATGGGAAAGCAAGTGTAAGCAGAAACCGGAGTGCGGTTACCTCTGTGGTTTGCACTGTCTGGAGCCACCCAGACTGGGACAATCGGAGGGGGAGCGACCACAAGAGCTGAACTAAAGTTATCTCTAGCTTCATTAAGCCTTGTTATAATATTGACTTTCACACCCCCA
Source organism: Iguana delicatissima (assembly GCA_948472985.1). Lineage (NCBI taxonomy): Eukaryota > Metazoa > Chordata > Lepidosauria > Squamata > Iguanidae > Iguana > Iguana delicatissima. The sequence goes on along the minus strand of CAOKZL010000509.1, from coordinate 242,120 downwards.
AGGTGGGATGAAGTATTATAATTTGGGACTATATGCACACGTGCAGTGCTTGAATTCTGACATAATAATGTATTCATGACATAGTTTTCTCCATGTATGGAGTTATTGCCTTCCCGGGGAAGACCACGTAATCCTTGTCAACTATATGAGATGTAATTTGGGCCATTTCCGCTCTGCACTGTTATAGTGCTATTATTCCACTTTCAACATCCTAAGGGAATCCTGGAGTTTGCAGTTTAGGGAGGGGCCTTCGAGGATGGCCTCTGAGGATGGCCTTTGAGGCCCCTCCCTAAACTGCAAACCCTAGGATTCACTTAGGATGCTGAAAGTGGAATAATAGCGCTGTAACAGTCTAGTGCAGAAATGGCCTTGGCTTATGTTTGGGGAACACTTCATTTGCTTGAGTGCTTTGTGTTTCGTTCTGCAAAACTTTCAATAAAAGAGCTTTGATCTCTCTCTCTCTCTCTCTGGGTGGCTTATTGGCAAGCGCACTGGGCACGAACGCTGCCCAGTGTCCCTTCGCCGGGAAAAATCCAAGGGACACCAGGTTTCAAAGGGGCAGAACCGCGGCACAAGATGGAGCCGTGGAGATCCTAAGGCAATCCTATCATGGGAGTTTCTGGGGCTGAGAGTATGTGATGTGCCCAAGGTCACCCAGTGAGCTTCCACAGCCAAGCAGGGAATCAAACTCTGATCTCCAGGGCTGTAGTCCAAGGCTCAAAGCACCAGACCATGCTGGCTCTCTGTGAATATTTAGAGGGATTTAAAACAATCTAACTATCTAAACGGTTCTGAACTAAAGCAAGAGGAAGAAGAAGGCAGGAAGCCTGGATGAGCAGATGGGCCATCTTGATAGTCAAGAACCTAGGGACACCATGGAAGTTCAAGAGATGGATATTACATGCTTTTGCTGTCACCCCGATTAGGGGGTTCAGGGACAAACGGTCAACCAGCAGGACTCTGAGGATCCCGGAAAACAAAACGGGAACCACTGTGCAACCCCGGAAACACAATGGAGGGTGTGAAAGAGAGGCGACTAGGATGGTCATGTTGAAACATCAAGGTCTCGATTTTTTCTATATGCAGCTTAAGATGGTGTATAATCCCCCACAAACACTCAAGAAGCAGTCCCTCACAGACTTGAAAGTCACAAGTATAGGATGGGGGACGTATGGCTGGATAGCAGTACGTATGAAAGGGATCTAGGAGTCTTGATGGACCACAAGCTGAACATGAGTCAGCAATGTGATGCAGCAGCCAAGAAAGCCAATGTGATTCTTGGTTGCAGCAACAGGAGTATGGTGTCTAGATCGAGGGAGGTAATGGTACCACTCTATTCTGCATTGGTTAGGGTTAGGCCTCATTTGGAATCCTGTGTCCAGTTCTGGGCACCTCAGTTCAAGAAGGATGTCAACAAGCTGGAGTGTATCCAGAGGAGAGCGACCAAAATGGTGAAGGGTCTGGAAGCCATGAAGCCCTATGAGGAGCGGCTTGAGGAGCTGGGAATGTTAAATCTGCAGAAGAGAAGGTGAAGAGGGGACATGATAGCCATGTTTAAATATCTGAAGGGATGTCATGTTGAGGAGGGAGCAGGCTTGTTCTCTACCGCTTCAGAGTCCAGGACAAGGAGCAACGGATTCAAGCTGCAGGAAAGGAGATTCCACCTGAACCTCCAGAAGAACTTCCTGACGATCAGAGCTGTCCAGGGGTGGAATCTGCTGCCTCCATGAAGTGTGGTGGAGTCTCCTCCTTTTTTGGAGGTTTTTAAGCAGAGGCTGGATGGCCATCTGTTGGGAGTGCTTTGACGGGTGTTCCTGCATAGCAGGGGGTTGGACTGGATGGCCCCCGGGGTCTCTTCCAACTCTAGGATTCTATGATTCTATGACTTCCAAACAAAGGCATCAATTCATTTACCGCTCTGGAGAGTCTATGTGTCATCTGCATAAATGTGATATGGAAAAACTCAAATTTGACATAAAAAAAATCCACAGGGAATTTTCATTTGATGAAAAGAGAGGAGGACCCAAAACTGATCCTTGTGGCACCCCTATAGCCATAGGAAACGCTTTTGATCCAGATCTCTGAAATGAAACAGAGGAGGAACAATCAAACACACAAGATTTAAACCAGGAGAAAGTGTTCCCTGTTACTCCCAATGATATCAAGTGTAATAGTAAAATCTGATGATCCAAAGTATCAAAGGCTGCAGAAAGATCCAACAGGGTCATCACAGATGTTTGATGCTGAGCTGGAGCCATGAGAACACCCTTGAAATGGTCCAAGACAGTTTCACTGGAGCAAGCCGTACAAAACCGTGATAGAAATGGGTTGCGAAAATCAGGTGTAGTCAAATAAGGCATCAATTGGGAAAGAGCAGCTCTCTCCGAAATTTTGGAAAGAATGTGAGAAAAGAGACACATGACGATAATTAACACAAAGGGAAGGATCCAGAGAAGGTTTCTTTAATAGAGGACACAAGACAGAATTCTTAGCATCAACCCCAAGGGCCATCCAGTCCAAGTTCTTTCTGCCATGCAGAAAGACACCCTCAAAGCATTCCCTTTGACATCTGGCCACCCAGCCTCTGTTTAAAAACCTGCAAATATGGTATCACCTCTCAGTCTTCTCTTTTCCAGACTAAACATCCCCAGCTTCCTCAACCGTTTAGATAGAATCTCTTTTCCTCTAGTCTGAAGCCACTGCTCCATGTCCTAGTCTCTGGAGCAGCAAAAAACATGCCTGCCCCATCCTCCCTATGACATCCCTTCAAATATTTAAACATGGCTACCATGTCACCTCTTAACCTTCTCTTCTCCAGGCTAAAAAGACCCAGCTCCCCAAGACAGTCCTCATAGGGTTTCATGGATTCCAGGCCTTCTGCCATTTTGGTCACCTTCCTCTGGACACATTCTAGCTTGTAAATATCCTTCCTGAACTGTGGTGCCCAGAACTGGACACAGTTTTCCAGGTGAGGTCTGACCAAAGCAGAACAGAGCGATAACCCCAATTCCCTCAATCTAGACACTATACTCCTATTCGATGCAGGTCTTCTAATTGTGTGTATCAGGATTTGCAACTGCATTTGTATCATTATATTCGGGCATCAAAACATTAAGTTCCCCCATATCAGCAAAAGTTAAGTTCCCAGACTTAATGTGGATGGTGAAAACATGAATAATACGAAATGCTGTATTTTGACCCCCAGGCCAGGCAAGGCTTGCAGTGCCCAGACCTGGACACAGTATTCCAGGCAAGGTCTGACCAAAGCAGAATAGAGGGGTACTGTTACTTCCCTTGATCTAGACACCATACTCCTACTGATGCAACCAAGAATCGCATTAGCTTTTTTAGCTGCTGCATCACACTGCTGACTCAAGTTCAGCTTGTGGTCTACTAAGACTCCTAGATCCTTTTCAGATGTACCATGGTCAAGCCAGATGTCACCCATCTTGTATCTGTGCATTTCATTTTTTCTGCTGAAGTGTAGTCCCTTACACCTCTCCCTGCTGAAATTCATTTTGTTAGTTTTGTCCCAGCTTTCTAATCTGTTAAGATCATTTTGAATTCTGATCCTTTTCTCTGGGGTGTTATCTACCCCTCCTAATTTGATAAGCCTGCTCTCTGTTCCATATCTGGATACACACTGGGCTCTTCTGATGTGCGTTGGGCACTTCTGACGTGCATTGAGTGCTCTGGCACTTCCTAGTCGGATGTGCATTGGTGAGAGCTCTGGTGCACATTCATGCCCCTTGAGCATTGGGCTGCGGCACATCAGTCCCTCCACCATTGTGAAATAGATCCCTGTACTTAGTAACATCACAACAGCTCCTATGTGAATACAGATGTTGAGAAATGACTCACTTCTATTTCCCACACGTGTCAGTCCACTTGCAAAGAAGTAACACGCACACTGAATTCCAGCCACCATTCCGCGGAGACCTCTTAATAACAGAGATGCTGTAAGTCAAAGCCAACTCAACTGTGCATAACAACAATAACAAGAAACCTTGCAAGTTTTATTTCTCTCTAATGAGACGCACATTGGCTGTTTATGACTATTTCCCAGCCCAGCACAAAAAAAAAAAAAAAAATGAACACAGAAGATCTTGACTCTCCAAAAGGAGTCAAGCAGGGTGAGAGGAAGGACATTGGCGGAGACTGTAAATAATGCCCTCCCCGTCACACACACAGACACATCGACACATGCACTTTCCACGTGACATACTATCTCCCTTTGCAACACAACACACGATACCCACACGCTTTGTGGAATAGCTTCCTGTTGTGGCTTTATCAGCTGCAGACTTCTGCTCAGGGCCATTTTACCATCTCGAGTGCAGCTCTGTTTTTTGTTTTTTTTTTATCCTTAGCCACGTTCCTCTGCTTTGAATTTGAATTTGTATCCTCTGCTTTGAATTCTACGGACGGCTGACTTTCCTTCTTGGTCATTTATCCACATTTCTTCCCTCTTCCCACTCTGAAGGGTTTTGACCTCTTCTCCTGCCTTGGCTTGAGTCTGTACAGCTCAGGTCTAGGCCACTTGAAGGACCAAATTCACCCTTGCTTTGAGATCTGCCAGAGGGGCCTTCTTTCTGTCCCCGTTCTCAAAGGTTCCTCTTGGAGAAACACAGGAGAAGGCTTTCTTGGTGCCTGCTCCCAGGCTTTGGAACTCCTTTCTTAGGCCACTTCCGCACTACACTCTTATAGCGCGATGATTCCACTTTCAACATCCTCTGGAATCCTGGGGTTTGCAGTTTCGGGAGGGGCCAGCCGGCCCCTCCCGAAACTGCAAACCCCAGGATTCCAGAGGATGTTGAAAGTGGAATCATCGCGCTATAAGAGTGTAGTGCGGAAACAGACTGGCACCCTCTGTGCTATTTTTCCACAGACGGGTAAAGACAACCATCTGCTCAAGGGCACCAAAGCCTTGCAGAACCGTACTGTACTGTCTCTCTCTGTTTTGTTTATCTGTCAGCTTTAACAGCTGTGTTTTTAACTGGTATTAATTTTATGGATAGTTTAATGACATTTTTAAATTTTGGATTTGGTTAACTACAACCTTGGAGACCAGGGTTGGACTCTGCGCTTGGCCATGCAAATCCACTTGGTGGCCTTGAGCGCATAACACGCTCTCAGCCCCAGAAATCCTTGAAACAACAGGTTTGCCTTAGGATCACTATGAGTTGGAAAGGACTTGAAGGCACGGAACAACAACAGAAACAAAAACAAAACTGCCTTGAGCCAAACTGGAAAAAGGCAGGATAATCCAGTTGGCCCTCCACATTTGTTAGGGTTCGGGGCACAGTGTGTTTTTCATTGCAGCTTACTCAAGCCAGCCCCTTAAGACCAACGAATGACTCCAAGATCCACGACACCTCCATGATCAAACCTAACTCACCTTTCTCCCCTACATATTACTAATATTGACAATGTCGTTTTCTTGTTTACTGTTTCCTCTTCATTCTGATCAATACTAACCTCCTTCTCAACAGAGAGAAGTGTAAGGTCCTACACTTAGGTAGAAAAAATGGACTACAGAAATATAGGATAGGGGACACGTGGCTGGATAGCAGTACATGTGAAAGGGATCTAGGAGTCTTGGTAGACCACAAGCTGAACATGAGTCAGCAGTGTGATGCGGCAGCCAAGAAAGCCAATGTGATTCTTGGCTGCATCAATAGGAGTATGGTGTCTAGATCGAGGGAGGTACTGGTACCACTCTATTCTGAATTGGTTAGGCCTCATCTTGAATACTGTGTCCAGTTCTGGGCACCCCAATTCAAGAAGGACCTGGTCAAGCTGGAGCAAGTCCAGAGGAGGGCGACCAAAATGGTGAGGGGCCTGGAAGACATGAAGCCCTATGAGGACAGACTTAGAGAGCTGGGGATGTTTAGTCTGCAGAAGAGAAGGTTAAGAGGGGACAGGATAGCCATGTTTAAATATTGAAGTGATGCCATGTAGAGGAAGGAGAGGGCTTGTTGTCTGCCGCTCCAGAGACCAGGACAAGGAGCAATGGATTCAAGCTGCAGGAAAGGAGATTCCACCTGAACCTCAGGAAGGACTTCCTGACGGTCAGGGCTGTCCGGCAGCGGAAGATGCTGCCTCCGTGGAGTGTGGTGGAGTCTCCTCCTTCTTTGGAGGTTTTTAAGCAGAGGCTGGATGGCCATCTGTCAAAGGGAATGCTCTGAGGGTGTTCCTGCATGGCAGGGGGTTGGACTGGATGGCCCCTGGGGTCTCTTCCAACTCTACATTTCTATGATTCTATGATTCTCCTTACTACACTGCATTTTCGACTTTAGTGCTTGTTTTTTTGCGGGATGGGCACGAAGCCCTCCATATTATAGTAATGGGATATGTAGCAGGTTTTAAGTTAGTTGCTTGCTTGGAACAACGGTATGGGAACCACAGACCGTTAGATAAACAGAAGTTAGGAATGCCCTGCTAAGCCTGCCAGGCTCTCACCGCTTCAAGGTCTCTTGCTGGAGGGAGGGGAACGTCTTAGAATTTTATGCTTTTGAATTTGCTAGCTGCTTTTAGTCCTCTCACCGAAGTCCTGTACGATGTATCGGAACCACCAACTAATGCAGATTAAATAGTGCCTCTACACTGTACTATTTGTCTGTGTGAATTCAGTTCCTGACAAACAAAAGGGTCCCCACAAAAGTGGGGAAAAAAATTAAAATGTGTGTGTGTGTGTCTGTGGGAAAGGGCCTGAGCCGTGGTGGGGAAAGCAGGCACCCAGCGTCCAAACCAGGTCAGGAAAAGAGAGGGAAGGGGGTGGGCCGACACGGTGGCCCTAGACTTCCTCTCTCTCGCCCATCTCCTTCCTTGGGTCTTTAGGGGGCATCGGGAGAGGGTTTGTGGTGCTGAGAAATGAGGCTGCAAGCCACCTTTAGCTGGCCTGGCAGTGGCTGGTGGAGGAGGAAGAGAAGCAGAGGTGGGTTTTTAAGGGATTGCATGGCTTGATCGGAGCCCCCCAGAGGGAAGGGTCTCCCAGAAAAGAAGCACCTGAGTGGGAGAGAGGCACGGATCAGAGAAAGTCGCAAACAACCAAATCTGTGAAAGATAAACCCACAAATGCGGGGGACTGACTGTGACAATAAAATGAACGACACAATCAACAACACATCTGGAACTTCCTGCCACCTGAGAGAAGAACATCTCCTTCGGTTTTCTTTCCACGGCATTCATCCCTCTGTGAACTTGCCACAATCTTCCTTTGCTGGCTTTTCTCTCCCCTCTGATATTACTAGTCCAAACCAGCCTGCCAGTTCTCGATATATTGGACAGTCTTTGTTTTCAAAGCCCTTTTAAAATTAGTAACAACAAGATTCTCAGGCGTACAGCCTTTAATGCATGCTATTTCCCATCTACAAGATTTGTTCTGGCCTTTCAGCAATTACCTCTCTCCCATAAGACACACAGCATTATTTCTTCCTGCCCCAGCTATGCGCGCTTAAGTGATGCCTTTCTCCCTTGCCACATGAGCCTTTATTTTTCACATTAACGACCGACTTTAACGTTTTTCTGTTCCATTTAGACTACCTTGTTCATGTGGACTTAGTGGCCGATTCTGTCCTCACTCTCTCTCTCTTTCTTCTTTGCACAAACTTTTCACCGTCCAACAAAATAAACACGCCCAAGAGCAAATCAAGCCTGAACTCTCACTAGGAGCCAATATGACTCAACGGAGGCTATTGTACTTTGGATACATCATGAGAAAATGTAACTCGTTGGAAAAAACCAATGAGTTTTGGGAAACAAGGAAGGCAACAGGAGAAGAGGAGGCTGCACTGGAGTGGGGGAAATCAATAAATCTTGGTTCAGTGTTTCATAGGAGCTCTCCAGCCACGGAACCTCTGCAAATAGGGTCCAGCACCTGGATAGCTCCTATAAACCCTGGAGCGATTGCTATAAAAGCAAAATTGGTCCCACCGCCCAACACAATGTGACCACTGGCTTCGGCTGATTTCCAATACTACTTGCTGGCAGTGATGTAGACTCGAATCGACAGACTCAGATTCAAGTCAGACTTAAGTCGTTTCAGTGACTCAACTTGGACTTGACCTGGCCATAAACAATGCACCGACTCAACTCAAGACTTGTATATTTTTAATGGCTGACCTGATGCCCTTGGTTCAGTAATATAACACATTCATCCAGAAACCTTACAACTTTGGACAACGTCTCCATCTCTTTTTGCCTACTGGTCACATGGCAATCTCTCTGAAGCCCAAAATGTGGGCCCCTTTTCTCAGAGGGGCACAGCAAATGGGTTAGGCAAGGGCTTGAGGCAGGCCTGAGGTCTGCTCAGCAGCCTCTCCCCGCTGCATATTGGAGGAGCCTCCTAAAACGTTTCCTAAGAGCAAAAGACAAGACTTGCCCCGAGAGTGCAGGGTGCATTTCTCAGAGGGGAGCAGCAAATGTGTCCGGCAATGGGCCTGAGGAAGAAGGGTCCTTCCTTCTAAAGCTTTTGAATCTTCAGTAGTGGAGAGTAAAACAGGATCCTATTCCCCAATTCCAAAGCTGCAGATGGCAAAATTGCAAATGTGGAGAGCCGACTTTGCTTAAATTGTTAAAACTGAATTTATTTCTCTCTATCCAATAATTCTGGCATTTTGGTTGAGGTATAAAGTCAGCTTCCAGACTTGACTTGAGAATTGACTCGAAAATATCTTCGAGGACTTGAGACTGGACTTGAGACTTGGAGTAAAAGATTTAAATGCATCACTGCTTGCTGGTGACTTTGAGACTCTGGCCAAGATGTTACTGGATGCCAGTGCATCATAAAATTCTGTCAGGGGTGCCTATGTCGAAGGTCAGAAATGACAAGTTTCCAGCCACACAACATTATCAAGAGGCAGTCCTGACACAATCTCCCATCTGCCACCACCACCAAACATTGGCTATCTGGGAGGGAGGAGGAGAGTTGCACTTGCACACCATCTGGCAGTTGCTGCACAGCCTACGAAAAACCGCTGCACAAGAAGGCATATTATATTTATTTGTCTTGTTAGCAACCCAGGATATCCACAGCACCACGTTTCAAATGAGCTGATTTTCTTCCTAGTATCTTTCTCCGCTATCTAGCTTTCACAACCATACATAGACATCAGATGGCATGGACCATTCTAACTTTAGTATTCAATGATATAACGTTACACTTCAGGATCTTATCTAGGTCTTGCACAGCTGCCTATGGCACCTAGTATTTGTTGGCCGTCTCCCACCCAAACACCAACCAGAGATGGCCTTGCTTAGCTTCTAAGATTAGGTGGGATCTGCTGGCTTTAGTGTATTCTGGCCTCCTCAAAGGACAGTCATAAAGTTGTCCACAATAAACACCTTTTTTATACATCTGGTCATCCCAGAAATCATAGAATCATAGAGTTGGAAGAGACCCCAAGGGCCATCTAGTCCAGCCCTCTTCGGCCCTGCAAGAGGACACCATCTAAGCCCCACCCCCTTTCACAGACGGCCACCCAGCCCCTCTTTAAAAAAACCCAAAGAAGGAGACTTCACCACACTCCACTGAGGGAGCAGCAGATTCCACTCTCAAACTGCTCTTACTGTCAGGAAGTTCTTCCTAACGTTTAGGTGGAATTTCATTTCTGGTAATCTGAATCCATTGGTTCATGTCCTAGTCCCTGGAGCAGCAGCAAATAAGCTTGCCCTATCTTCCATAGGACATCTTTTCAAATATTTAAACATGGCTATCATATCACCTCTTAACCTTCTCTTCTCAGGCTAAACATCCCCAGCTCTCTAGCCACTCCTCAGAGGGCTTCATGGTTTCCAGGCCTTCTACCATTTTGGTTGCCCTCCTCTGGGCATGTTCCTGCTTGTCCATATCCTTCCTGAACTGTGGTGCCCAGAACCAGACACAGCATCCCAGGTGGGGTCTGAGAATAGCAGAATGGAGTGGTACTATTACTTTCCTCAATCTAGACGCTATATTCCTATTGATGCAGCCCAGAATCACACTGGCTCTTTTTAGCTGCTGCATCATGCTGCTGGCTCAAGTTCAGCTTGCGGTCTTGTTACTGCAGTTTGTGGGCCACGCTTGGGGTGACATTAGGTATCATTTTGATATCAATAATTTGGCCTACTATACCCCTCTGTTCTCCACGTGCTTGCGAGGCCCCCGGACAAGCACACAAACAGGCTCGGTCGCTAATTGCTGGAATATTCAAAACAAATACAGGCTGGCCAGAAATAGCCAAACTGCCGCTTCAGGAGACCTCAAGGCAAGTACCCTCATTACGTATGCACGCCACGTACAAAGACCTCCCTGCCCCGAGCAGGCAGCTTGATTAGAAGAATCCTCGCCTGTCAAGCACTCCGCGTCCGCACACTGTCTACTCTATTGTAAATTCGGACACAACTCAATCATGCTAAATTCTGACCTTTCGGAGGCTTTGTCTCCAGCCCGAAACTCATTGTTTTCCCCAAGTACAGACTAGGCTGTGGCTACATTTTCCTCTTTAAAAACCCCTGATTCCGAGACCTTCCTCGGATCGCTTGGACCGCTCCCGATTTCCATCTAGCCTCGCTGCCGCTGTGCTTGGCGAGCCTTCCCCTCAGTCCCACGTACTGAGACTACGCACCTTCGAACTTTCGCAGTGATCTAACCGGGCTTCAGGACAGGTGTAGTATCACCCGAATCAACAATCCCTCTGTCTCACTCCAATCTCTATTTTCTATAGTTATCTGTGTGAGTGTGCTGCATACACCGTTTGATCGTATTTTAATAAAAATCACAATTATTATTTCAATTCTGTGTGCTCCTTGACTTGGCCTGACCCCGTAGATATTGGGTGAAAGATCTCGCTCCGTTGCCCTGCCTCTCGTATTGCTGGTTTGTGCTCTTGGCTAATTTCCCCCAACTTGTATAATTGAGAGCGCATTTAGGTGTCCCTCCCGGGACCCCAGAAAACAGGGTAACAGTCTATTAAGACTCCTTAAACCACTTTCACATATACTGTGGTCAAGCCAGGTGTCACCCATCTTCTGTCCGTGCATTTTATTTTCTCCTGTTCCCTAGTGCCTTGCTCTGGCTTCTGCTCCCACAATGATGGATTGGCCAGAAGAAGCAGGGAAGCTACACTCATGCTCCCACAAAGCTGCTAGAAACGCAACCCCTTCTTGTTAGCTCCCTGACCTTGCCGTTCATCCTATTGGGTTATTGAGTAAGCCTCCATCTCTATCACATTTCAAGCACCCGTGCTCAGGAGCCAACAGTGTGACTCATTCAGAATAATAACAACAACACCACACACAGCAACAACACTGGATAAGTGGACCCACCCGGTGTGACAGATCTGCAAGCCTTGGGCAGTGGATGAGTCTGCTTCAGGCACCAGAGGCAATAAGAGGCTTGTTGGTGGTTATGAGAAACAAGGAGATTTTTCATATCACTCGGACGGCTCCAAAAATCAGGACACAAAGGTCTTATCACCCCCGACCAAACGCAGGGCAGGGATGGGCAGGGGAAATGTGTGGCAGGGGGAATTTTCTGTGCCAAAACAATAGCCCCAAAACTGCACCCCAAATGCAGCGCAGCTCGGTGGCTCAATGTCAGTGGAGCAGTGAATCCACTCCAAGTTTTAATTCAGACTGTAAAGGAATTACCCAAGGTGCTGAACCTCATCTCAAAATGGGTTCAGCATTTTTGACAACTCCTCTCAAGTCTGAACCAAAATCTGGCACGGATTCATGGCCCCGCTGAAATAGGAACCCCCAACTACTGCAGATTACAAATGCCATTTTGAGTCCAATTTTGGCAGAAAGTTGAAAGGTGCCTGAGGTGGGGCAAACTGCAGCTCTGCTCTTGACACAGTAGTCCATCCCTGAACTAAAACTAGGTAAGGGGATGATGGGACATGAGACTTTAATTGTGTGTCTGAGTGGGCTCAGTTTTAAAGAGGTCTGAAAAAAGCTTCAGACTAAAAAGTTCAGACTAAAACACAAAGCTGATTCATTTTCCCACTGGCACTCACTCAGCTCCCACTGAGAAATACATCGTTCAGGGGCATCCGGGGGGGGGGGAATCTACTATACTTTGGGCATAAGAGCAAACTGAGCATGAGGCTCCCTGATAGGTTTACTATACACAAATATGCATCGGTCACATAGTCATTCTAAGACAGGGCTTGGCCAAATGCAGCATGCAGGTCGCATGTGGCCCTTGGGACCCCCAGTGGGGCCCCTGAAGCCTGCAAAGACCCTTTAGAAAAATCACACAGATTTTTCAAGCAGTTTTTCACTCCTAGGTCTACACACAAACACACATCTTGTTGTCGTTGTGGGCCTTCAAGTTGTTTCTGACTTATGGCAACCCTACAGTAAACCTGTCGTGATTTTTCTGGGGCTGAGAGTGTGTGATGTGCCCAAGGGCACCCAGTGGGTTTTCATCCCCGAGTGGGGAATCCAACCCCGGTCTCCAGAATCACAGCCCAGTGCTCAAAGCCATCCTGGCTTGAATACACATCTACCGAATATTTATGCTAAGAGAGAGGTGGACAAAATGTGGGATAGAGGCTACATGTGGCCCTTGGGGTATGAGACTGTGGACTTCCAAAGCCCCCAGACCAAATTTTTAATTTTTTTTCCCTGTGGATTTTTGGGTGATTCTCACCTCTCCTTGCTCCAAAACTGGCCAAATACACCCCAAACCAGCTGCAAAGGGGGTGGTTTACTTTGCTTACTGTTTTGTGATCCTCCAGTCCCCCAAATCCCACCTACAACGCAAAAGGACATTTTTGCCAAAAAGGTGGCTAAAACACAAGAGGGCAGCCAGTTGGAAGGATGGGGGACAAACGTCCACCCTCCTGCTAAGAGCTACTGTCTGACCAAAGGTTTCCCCCAAAACTCTCCCCTTTTCCTTTCACATGGTGTCCGTCCTTCTTCCTTCCTTTCTAATATATGGCTTTTGTTTGGATACAGCTTTTGTTTAACTCAGACTACGGGAGAATCAACAACAAATAGTTGGGTTTTTTAAAAAAATATTTTTATCGAAACACTTTTAAAATATAAAACAACATCTCGGGAAAAACAAACCCCATAACGACAAACTAAACTAAATTAAACTAATCAAATTAATTAACTCAATTAAACTAATTAACTAAATTAAACTCATTAAACTAAAAGTAAACTAACCTACTATGCAAAAACAAACTACAGACGAGCTAGCTGAACTAGAAAGAAGGGAATACACATTTGACCTCCCACTCCCCAAGGATAATCAGTTATTGTTACACTGTCATTATACTTCTACATTTCTTATCTATATTTATAAAAATAGAAAAATATAAGCTAAACAAACAAATATTAAATGTAATCAAATATTATTACTCTATCTTGGTATCTTAATTCTAATCATGTTCTACAACATAGGCAATAGACTGTACAAATTAATCAAAACCTCTTACTGCTTGGTTCCACTCAACCAATTTTAAATATGTTATTAACTTTCTCCCACTGCTTCTTACAGTCATTCAGGAAAGCATCTCTCAATAATGTTCAATAGTTGAATATTATTATTAAACCTTAGTAATAATCTTTAATGAACTTATAGAAATTTTAGATACTCTTACTGTACGGATCACATATAGGGTTATTTGAATCTTGAGTTTGATTACTAATAATTATGTCTTACAGAAAGGAGGTTGATGATTTACAGTATTAGAGAAAATTATTGGGGGAAGGGTCGGATGTGTTCTGTGTTTTACTTAAAAATCATTTCAAACTATTTTATCCAGTTTTAATCTGTCTTCCTTTAACTTGTCCATAGAAAGCTAGAGTTAGTAAAGACCCCAAGGGCCACCGACTCCAACTCCATTCTGCCACGCAAGAAGACACCATCAAAGCACTTTCTTTGACAGATGGTCATCCAGCCTCTGCTCAAAAAAACTCCAAAGAAGGAAACTCCACCATACTCCATTAAAGAAGCAGCAGATTCCACCACCGAACACGTCTGACCATGAGGAAGTTCTCCCTAATGTTTAGGTGCCGTCTCTTTCCCAGTAGTCTGCTCCATGTCCTAGGCCATTTCCGCACTAGACTGTTATAGTGCTATTATTCCACTTTCAACCTCTATGGAATCCTGGGGTTTGCAGTTTACGGAGGGGCCTTTGAGTTCATCTAAAAGCCTTCGAGGCCCCTCCCTAAATGGCAAACGCCAGGGTTCCATAGGAGGTCGAAAGTGGAATAATAGCACTGTAACAGTCTAGTGTGGAAATGGCCCTAGTCCCTGGAGCAGCAGAAGACAAGCTTGCCCCATCTTCCATAGGACATCCTTTCAAATATCTAAACGTGGCTCTTGTGCCCTGTCTCAACCTTCTCTTCTCCAAGCTAAACAGACCCAGCTCCCTAAGCCGCTTCTCAGAGAACTTCATGGTTTCCAGGCCTTCTACCATTTTGGTCACCCTCCTCTGGACTCTTTCCAACCTGCATCCCCTGTTGATGCAGCCAAGACCCCCAAGCCTGGAGAGCCACGGCTGTCTGCTCGAGTGGTCAATACAGGGCTAGATGGACCCTGGGCCTAACTCCATGTGAGACGGGACAGCTGGCAGTATTCCATGTCAGTGAGGCGGTGAATCCAGTCCAGGTTTTAATATTGACTTTACAAGAACAATCCAAGGTGCCACGCTCTACCAAACAAACTGGGTTCAGAACCATGGACAACTCCTTTAAAGTTCAGAGTTAACCCGAAAGTGGATTCACTGCCCTCTCACAAAAAAAGAGACCCACCAACAGCCACTGGCATAAAGCAGCTACCTACTTTCTTATCTCCCCCACACAGCTTCCCTTGCAATAAACAAAACAGAATGGCTCACACCCCAATTGCAAAGTTAATTCCATTTTTTTAAAAAAATCTTTTTCCATTTTGGACCCAAGATTTCCAGAGTTCAAGGAAACCCACAGCAGCAGCTGTGTCAGGGAAGAGCTGGCAAACAAGCCAAGTCTTTTGTTCCCATTGTAAAACCTGAATAATTAAAACCGTTAAAAGCAATCTCTCCCAGCCTTGCTGAGTTCCTAACGCAGCTGCTGCAAAGCCTTGACCGGCGCTTCCCGGCCCGCCGACCCCTCTCCCGGGAAGAGCTCTGCGTGATGCTTGTCAGCCTGGGCCGAGACGAAGGCAGCCTCACTTAGCAACAGCTCCACGGGCCGGTACATTTGCCGTCCCTACCAATGTCCTGGTGTCTCCAACGAGAAAGAGAGCCCGCACAAAGGCACTCAGCCAGCTGGCAGGGTGAAGGACGGAGCTAAAGTAATGGTTGCCGGGGAGGAGGAGAAACACGGGCGGGGGTGTGTGCGGAGGATAAAACTACTTGGATGCATGGAGAAAAATACTTCTTTGAAACAGGCCTTGGCTTCAAACCAAGGCTGCTGCTGCTGTTGTTGTCGTCAAGTAGACTTTGACCTATGGTAACCCTATGAATGAGACATGCCCAAGAGCCCCCGTCACCAACTGCCCTGCCATCACGTACTGGATAACCCACACTCCACAGACTTCTCTCTGAGGTAGGCAATAGTTTTATCTGTAGAAAAGCAAGCAACACTTTTCAAGTGTTTCAAACTTTTGGCCCTGGCATTTAAAGCTTTGCATTCTAACCTCCCCCAGGACATTGCAGCTCGGCTTGTGTGGTACGTTCCACCCAGGAATTTGAGATCTGCAGGCAAAGGATTACTGTCTGTTGCACAGCCCTGTGAAGGCTGCAAGCCTTTCAAGACCTGACTCTGCATTCAGGGAACTCTTTGGAACTCCAGCTGAAGGACGATCTCACCCATTTTTGTAAACAGCCAGACAGCTCTGACCATCAGGAAGTTCTTCCTGAACCTCCGGAAGAACTTCCTGACGGTCAGAGCTGTCCGGCAATGGAATGTGCTGCCACCATGGAGTGTGGTGCAGTCTCCTCCTCCTTTGGAGGTTTTTAAACAGAGGCTGGAGGGCCATCTGTCAAAGGGAGGACTTTGATGTGGGTTCCTGCGTGGCAGAAGGGGGTTGGCCTGGGTGGCCTCTGGGTCTCTTCCAACGCTATGATTCTATGAAGACCGTCCTCTTGGCTCACCATCTTAAACCACCGAGTTGTGCTTAAGGCGCTGAGATGGGCAGTGACTGGTGGGGTGTTGGGGATTTCTTTCCATGTGTTGTTGTGGTGTTCTGTTAAATTGTCTTTTTCCCTGATTATGTATGTCAGTGTTCCACCCTTTGGTGTAAAGGGCATTATAAATAAACGTTATGATTATTACTACTATTAACACAGCACACTTCTTCCGAAGTTGCTGAGACTAAAGCATACATGGAGTTTATACTTTTTACAGTTACAACTCCAGATTTTAGGCATGCAAAGCTGTTACTGGAAAGGACCATAAATTTTAAGCATCACACCACTTTTCAAACAGTTCCCAGCCCTGTGCTTGGTTCCCACTTTTCATCATCCTTGACCAACCTGACATGAGCACGTATTTCCTGCCTCTTATCTTAGAGACACCAAGTTCCCAAAACACAAGCCTCTTCTGACCACACTTTCATTTTTGCCCACTCTTATCTCCCCCGCCCCCACACTGGATACATTGTAGCAACAGGCAATAAAGCAATTAGCCATTGATACTTTGTAACAAACCAGGCAGGCTCAGAACAGAAACACTTATTGCAATCATCAGCTAACACTGAACACTTTGTAACAGCTACAGCTAGGCATGATGGAGTTTTACCGCAGCTGTTTCTACCTTGGTTACGATACACTATTTCACTACCTACCCGGCCGACCAACACATCATTTCACTACACATCCAGCAGACCAATATTGTGGTGACAAGGCCTGCCTTCTCTTCTCCCAGACCGGAATGCCAAAGCGCCTTGCCACCTTATGCACAGCTCTGGCCTTCCCTAACATCACCACCTTTGTGTAAACAGGGCAAGCCTTTCAGTTGTTAATCAAAACCCCTTTAATGATTTATAGTAGCACGCTTCTGCTTGGCTACAACCCCTCGGAATTATTCAATTGAGTTCAAATGTATAAAAATGTACTATAATCTTTATTAAAACAACAAACAGAATAAAGTATTGGGATTGTAAATGTGTCCGAGTTCAAACAGATCTTCAGAATGCGTTTAAACAGTTTCTAATCTCTTTACAACAGCATAAAAGCACAGGCCTCTCACATACACAGCCCTTCGGCTACCCTTTTGCCAGAGACTCAGTTCCCAAATCTAGGTCACACTCTCTGACAAGATTCAAAAGTGGTTGATTTCTCTTCTGCCCTTCTCTCTAGGCTTTTCCTGAGAAAACACCCCTCTCATTCACCCCCCCCCCTTGTCTGAATGAGAACTTCTCCGGCTGAAAGATTCACCCTTTGCCCTTTATCCCTGAAAGTCTGAATCTTCAACCAAACCAGTGTGCCTGCTTACAATACATTTTCACTCAGGCCTCCAACCCCTCCTTCCTACTGAAGGGACTGGGTTTTCTTCTGGAGTGGTCATTCTTGTTGCCCGGCAACCCACTGCTGGGCAGCTTTTCTACCACTCAGGATACCACCTCCCCTATACTCCACCACAAATACATTTTCATGGCAGGGGTTTCACATCCTGACACCTGCCCAGGTCTTGCAAATTCAGGGCACCATCCATTAATCCCTTGACAGAATCAATCCACCTGTAATACGGTCTCCCTCTTTTCCTATTTCCTTCTGCTTGCCAAGCATTTCAGATGCGTTATGTCATCTCCTGATACGTCCAAAGTGCGACAGCTCAATCATCTTCACTCAGTTCAGGCTTGATTTGCTCTGAGACCCATTCATTTGTCCTGTTAGCAGTCTGTCTCTTCTGGCAGTCCTTTCCAACAAGTCACATTTTCTCACAATGTGTCCAAAGTACAATAGCCTCAGTTGAGTCATCTTTGCTTCCTGGGCAAGTTCAAGCCTGATTTGCCTGATCTGCTCTCTCATTGTTGCTAATTGCCATCAGGTTTTCTCTGATTTGTGGTGACCCTATGAATGAGAGACTTCAAATATGCCTAGTCATCAACTGAGTCAGCAGTGTGACGCGGCAGCTAAAAAAGCCAATGCAATTCTGGGCTTCATCAATAGGAATATCCTGTCTAGTTTGAGGGAAGTAATAGTCCTGCCCTATTCTGCCTTGGCCAGACCTCACTTGGAATCCTGTCTTCAGTTCTGGGCACCAAAATCAAACTAGGCTGCAAGGCCCGAGCGCTAAAGGTCCCTAAATCCAAATACATCAAGTGTTCCTTCTTGCTCAAGTGCTGTTCTCGTTTAAGTTCTGTGAATTTTCACACAGCCTGTATATTTCATTTACAGTGGCCCCTCCACTTTTGCAATGGCACAGAACCCCCACAGAAGTCAAAACACTGCAAATAACACCTCCGGCCCAAGTGAGCAAGGGACCGCAGGCAGGTGCCTTCCCTCCCCACATTCCCCCTCCCATTCCCTTGCCTTTCGCCTGGCACGCAGGCCTTCCTTCTCCATGCAAGCAAATCGGAGGGGGAGAATGGGGGAAGGCACGGGTGCACCTCACAAATTATCAAATTTGTGGAGGTCAAACCCACAATGTGGACGCAGCACTGTATTTCAAGCCTTGTGACTCTTCATATAGCTTGTACGGTCTATTTCTTATTGGGTTTCTATTATCTAAACCTTGTCACTTGTTTGCAATTTAATTATTTACCCTTTTTTGCTCACGTGCTCCTTCTTGTTCAAGGGGTGTCCTTATTTAAGTTCTGTGGATCTTCATATAGCCTGTACACTTCATCTATTTCAAGCCTTGTGAATTTTTATATAATATACCCGGCTTTGCCTGGGCTTTTATTTTCTAATAGGCAATACTTGTCAGAAAGATTTGAGATCCTGTGTCTCTAATTCCCCAAACTGTCTTGTCCAGTACCTGTAACTTTTCCCCATATTCCTCAATCCTCAACTAAGATGCAGAGATTGAGTTCCTGAAGGAATACGCTGCCCTCCTCCTTGCTGCTAGGCCTTGTCTCCATAGCCTATTCAGAGCTCTCTGGCTGAGAATTCTAAAGGCCCCTCTCTAAACTGCAAACCCCAGAATTCCACAGAATCTTCTCAGGCAGCCAATCATATGAAGTCTTTGCCAGACACAGACAGACAAACTTTGACTTTTATATATTAGATATGGTGTATTTATCATTGAGTCTCTTTTCTCCAAGCCTTGTGATTTCTTTGTAATTCAATTCTTGTTCTTCTTGATGTGCTGCTTCTCTGCAAGTACTATTTTTATTCAAGTTCTGTGTATCCTCATATGGTTGGTATGCCTCATTTATTTCAAGTCTGTATTGGTGATGTTATTATTTTACTGGTAACTTAAATTGCATCAATTAAAGATTCCAAAAAATTTTAACCAAATTGTTATCCATAAACGATTGCATTTAGTAAATTACAACACCACATTGATCATGGTCATATATTAACGTATTAGAGGGACAACTGACATTTCTGGGTAGCACAATTCAAGAAGAGAATTGACAAACGGAGACCAAAATGGTAGAAGTCTTGGAAACTATGCCCCATTTTTCTGCCCCCAAGGGGGTCAAAAAAAGATTGCCCCCAAAGAATCTCTAAGAGGTGTAGAGGTCATTTCACTATATGTGGAGCACTCTTGACCCCCTGGGGTTAAAGTGAAATTTTGCAAATTTCAATTTTTTTCCAATCTTTTCAAAAATTCAATTTTTTAAAATTTAAATTTTTCATTTAAAAAAAATTCAAAAGATTTTTCAAAAAAGATTGCCTCAACCTTTCCTAAAAAGCCTTGTAGGGGCCCAGAAAAGTCCGCAAACACAGACCCATGTTCCATAGTGTGTGTTTGGGGGTGGGCAAAAAAAAAATGGATGTGTTTTTTTGGTAGAAGAATATGCAGTCCCCCAGCCTCTCACAAATGCAGCCCCCTAGTCTTTCACAGTTGTCCACTCAGGACTTGGAGCAAGAGAGTTTGAAATGAGTTCCACCAATTTAAACCAATTAAAAACTGTCGGTTCTTGTGAGTTTTTCGGGCTTTGAGACCGTGTTCTGGTTGTATTTTCTCCTGACGTTTCGCCTGCATCTGTGGCTGGCATCTTCAGAGGAATGGTGAATTGGAAATGGAGTGGAGAATATAATTAAAAACTACTCATGTGTGTGCAAATTCTTAACACCCTTAACCATTTTACACAATTCACTCTTTCACCATTTCTGCACTAGATTGTTATAGCGCTATTATTCCACTTGCAACATCCTATGGAATCCTGGGGTTTGGCTCCTCCCGAAACTGCAAACCCCAGGATTCCACAGGATGTTGCAAGTGGAATAATAGCGCTATAACAATCTAGTGCAGAAATGGCCTTTGTCTCTGTCTTTCTGTTCTTTCTCATTACATGAATTGTTAAGCATTGGGAAGGAGCATGCGGGAAGGGGTTCCTGTTCTGTTTGCTCAATGTAATGTTTCAAAATCTGATTAAATAAAGCCATTTTACAAAGCCTAAAAGTCTTAAAAAGATTGAACCTGCTCATTAGACCATTTCACAGGTAAAGCAAGACAGTTTAAAACCCGTTAACCTACACTAAAACAATTTAAAATAACTCACATGTGCCAGTTTGGGTGAAATCCGTCATTTAGCAACAGCTAAGCGCCGGAAGCACCGCGAAGGCTGACTGATTTATCCGAGCATGGACTTCTGTGGATTCTACTGTCATTTCTACTTTTCCAGATAAATTACTCTTAATGGTGCCATTAGAGTCCTCCTGCCTTTCCCTTGCTATACTGAAGATTAACCTCACTGCCTCTTTGAACGCTGTAAAGAGAGCCAATGTTGACTGCAAGCTATAAGCAGAGTCTGCAATGGTTAATATTTTGGGTTACAACTCCCAGAATCCACCAGCCAGGAGGGATATTTGCTCTGATGGCTTGGAGCATTCTGAAAGTTGCAATCCAAGAAAGCCACATTTCCCAGCTTGAGCGATCTTTCCTCCCTCTTCCATCCACTGCAGAAAGCCAAATAATCAGTAGAGAAGTTCAGCTTACCTTGCTGTTGGGACTGGCCTTCTTGAAGACCCTGAAAAACAAGAAGGGATGGAGACAGGTGAGTAACCAAGCAGCGCAAGAGGTACTTCTTGGGTCCTGATTCAGCAGAATAGGTGAGCAGGTCTACAAATCCCAACATGCATACAGAATTCCCAGAATTCACTGAGGAATTCAGGAGCTAAGGAAGTTACTTTATAGAGAATCACAGAATCCAAGAGCTGGAAGAGACCCCATTTGCTGAGATGCAGGGAAGGAAGGCAGCGCGCCTGGTCAAAATGCCAGGGAATCGGAGGGGGGGAATGGAGGGGGAGGCCAGCAGGCGCCTTGCAAATACTCAAATTCACAAATGTCAAACCCATGAATATGGAGGGAGACTGTATTTTATGCATAAGCATAGAGTGTCCAGTTTCATTCAAGCTCTTTGCATCAGATCCTTCTGCCAGATTAGTAAATTTGCTTCTAAAAAGACAAGATATTCTGAGTAAGACAATTCTGCAGATTTACCCTGGCTGGGACAACAGGTTAAGAGTCTGTAATTTTCCCTTCACCTGCCTCAGAGCTGGAATGAGAAATTCAGACAGCGACTTCCATTTTCTTGCCTCTCCAGCCACACAGTGACACGGACAAGCTCCCTCGAGCAGGAGAAAAACACTGGTGGCAATTCAATTAGACCTCATTATCTCTGCATAAAAATGACAAATGGGGACCTCTCTCTCCCTCTCTCTCTCTGGAGTTTTTACTCTTCGTTTATCACCAGCGAACCTCAGCCTCCTGCACACATTAGGCCAATGTACAAGAGGAGAGTTTCTATCTATGGCTGAGAATGTTCAACTGTGGAGAAAGCGGATAGGAAAAGAATCTGCTCATTTGAAATGTGGGGCTGGAGTTCTACGGACGCCATAGACCATTAAAAAGACGGACAAATGGACTCAAGAACAAACCGCACATGAATTCTTCCTAGAATTAGAAAATGACTAATCTGAGGCTCTTGTATGTTGGACACATCATGAGACTATGTGACTCACTGGAAAAGACAATAATGGTGAGAAAAGTAGAAGACAACTGTGATGGAGTATAGGGAGAGTGGTATCCTGAGTGGTAGAAAATCCCCCCCCAGCAACAAGTTGCTAGGCAACCAGAATGGCCACTCCAGAGAGAAGCCCAGCCCCTTCACTGTAAAGGAGGGGTTCGGGGCCTCAAAAAATATTCATAAATAGTAGGCACTGAATTAAGAGGAGTCAGACTTCCAGAAGAAGGGCTGAGAGCCAGCTGGCTCACTCAACCAAGGGGAGGGTGGATAAGAGGAGGTGTTTTCTCAAAGAAGCCCAGGAAGGAGGGCAGAAGAGAAATCAACCCACTTTTGAATCTGGTCAGAGAGAGTGACCTAGATTTGGGAACAGAGCTTCTTGTGAAAAGGACTGTGTGTGTGAGACAGACCTGTGCTTTTATGCTGCTTTAAGGTATCAGAAACTGTTTAAACATATTCTGAAGATATGTTTGAGTTTGGACATACATACAAAATCAATACTTTATTCTGTTTGTTGTTTTAATAAAGATTATAGAATATTTCTTATAAGATTGGACTAAGCTGCATGATTCTCAGCAGTGATAACCAACCAGAACCACACTCTCATAAATCATTAGAGGGGTTCTAAATAACAATTGAAAAGCTATATACCTTTTTTACATAAAGGTGGTGTTTTAGGAAAAGCCACAGCTGTGAATAAAGTGGCAAGGTGCTTTAGCGGAGACAGAAAGCTGCCATTCCAGTCTGTGAGAAGCAGCCCTGTCACCACAACCAACAAACAGGCCTGAAAGCAAATTGTACCTGGACTCTGCCTAGAAGCTGACATGACCAAACTGAGGCTATTATACTTTGGACATTTCATGCAATAACATAATTTGTTAGAAAAGACAATGAACAAAGTCAAAGGCAGAAGGGAAAGAGGCAGTTCACCTTAGCAAGTGCCTTGAATCCATCCACGAAGCCCCAGCTGCCCAGAGTTTGCAAGATCTGAGCAAGACTGTGGATTATTGGGGTTCCCGAAAGCCTCCCCTTTGGAAGGCTGCCATGAGTCTCAGGTGGCTTCACAGCACACAACAACAACAACAACAAAAGTGCTCCATTAAAAGCCCTTTCTTTAAAACTGCTCAGTTTTCAAAACTCTTCTAGAAATTAAAAAAAAAAAAAACTTTGTCTGCTGAAGGAAGGACAGCAAAGAGACGGCCATTTGTGACATACAGGATAAGTCTGAGCTCAACAAATTGAGCTTAGAGGTTTCAAAAGCCTTATTCAGAAAAACTGAAGAAACAACAGCACACCTTGGCCATTGCCAAAACTAACAGAACATTAGATTTGCAGTACCATACAAGCCATTGCATTTCAAAATTAGCACACGGTGCCATCCCAGCTTATTAACATATCAAAACAACCCTTTTCTTGGGCTTTACCCTCCCATTTTCTCCCCCAAACAGTCAGTAGTGTGACCTTCCAGTCATGTCTATTCTCTCTTATCACAAACGGGTACCATCCATCACTTCCTTCCATCCTTTGCCCCTACGCAGCAAAGCACCTAAGCCCCAAAGCATAAAGTATTGCCTAAAATGTGCCAAGGAGAGGGCAGTGGACCTGACACCACTCTGGCCTTTTGGAAAGAGAGTTCCAGAGGCTGGAGCAGCCCCTGTCCTGGCTAACTTGCTCTCAAGAACTTCACTCAGAGTCTCAAACAGAAGCGTTTATTTCACCGAGCAAGCAACACAGCAACTTTCCCAAAATGTTGCTGGGACTAGAGCATCAGAGTTGGTTACAAGTTTTATACCTTTCCACACAAGTTTCGGAGCACATATTGGTTAAAGTCTTACATGTCAAGTCACTCCACTGGCTCCAGCACTTTCCCAATTATTATTTACATACCTTTCATCACGGGAACGAGACCGCATTACAGTCCCTTTATTTCAAGCCTTCTCATAACACCTTTTCATTATTCCGTTGTTTCCCCACCCCCTTGCTCTTCCTTTCCTAATATCTGCTGCAAGGTGTCATTGAATGCACAGCAACTGCCCATTTGGAGCCTATCGATACTTTAAATGTTCCAACTGGATACATCATTATGGATAGCAATTAGAGGAGGATGCATATTACCGCCAGCTAACTTTGTCCTATGACTCTAAAGCAGCTATACTATCACATACACTGGTGCCACGAATAACAAGAGCAATGCATCCGGACACTGCAAAGGCCCTATTTTAACTTAACGAACAGTTAGTTCAGCTGATATGGTGAAGTGGCCCATGGTCTTGGTGTTTTGACCAGAATTATTACAGTGGCATCATTCTGTTTTCACTAGCAGGTATTGCCAAGTGGCTTTCAATGGCAGCTCCATGCAGGACACACTGCATCAGTCCAGTTTGGAAACGTAACTAACACATGGAGGGCAATGGGCACTAAATCTGATTGTGTCAGGGATGGACTCAGCTGGGAGAACAGCTGAAGATGTGCAAAGGCACTCCAGGCCATGTCTAATACCCGGGCATCTAAAAATCAGGCCAGGTCCAGAGTGTCAGCCAAATTACGAATCTGATTTTTTTAAAGGGAAATGCATCTCCATCGAGAACAAGCAAGTAGGCTTTCTAACACATGCCTGGATTTAATTTTTAGTTTGTTCACTTTTCTTCCAAAAATCAAATCAATTGTGGGCACTCAAGAGAGGGGATGGAAACATCCTTCAGCTAAATTTTTTTTTAAATGGAAAGGCCATGCTCTTAAAGCCTCCCTCATCCTTTGTTTTTAAAGAAAAAGACCTCTCCCCCACAGCTGTCCTCTCTTCAAATGGGATAAATGATTGCCTTCAAACAAAAAGATCTGTCTACCCATTAACACACTGAACCTTTCAAAAATGCCCCCTGGCAGTGTGATGGAGAAGGAGACATGAACAGGGTCGCTTGCCATCCCTGATGTCGCTGGCACTGTCCAATAGACTCCTGCAATGCCAGAGCAGGCCAGCGCTGCCTCAATCCCTTCAGCTCCACTAGTTCCACTTCTTAAGCTTAAGGAGAAAAATTCATTTGGCTACTCCAAAGGTTTTACCAAGCCCTGGGGGCGGGGGGGGGGAGAAGAAGAAGAAGAAATAATAATGATACAGAAATATATTTCTTTCCCTAAACCAAATTGGATCCTTGGCTCGCCAGGCCTGCTCTTTTAATTTCTCCAAGAGATACAGGGCAGAGATCTTTGCTTTCAATGCTTCATCAAGAATGGTTGTGCAACAGGAAAGATTAAACGAGGGGCATTATCACACCAGGCAAGTAAATCGCAATTACAGCAAGATAAGAGCATCTTTGGCTGGGACTTATCACATTACCTCCTTTCTCTTCTGTTGTTCTTCCGGTGGGAGACCATTTGGAAAGCGTTTCATTTACAAAGGAGTCCATTAACAGGTTTGTGTGTGTGTGTGTGCTAATAAAAGAACATGTGATTAGCCCCAGCCAAAGATGCTATTATCCCACTGCAACTGTGATTTACCTGCCTTGTGTGACAAAGCCCCAAGTCTTCCTCTGCACAGCTCAAGGAATTAAAAAAGAAAACCCACACTGCTGTAAAATGTTACTATCTGGACCCCAGCAAGTGGTTCCCTACAGAGGAGAATGTTTTCAAAATCGGACTCAGGGACCGGTTTTGGCAACTGCACCTCCCAGCCTTGTCCCCGCGCAATGCCTTACCGCTTCATTACATCTTCCGTAATCCTGCTTCTGGAGAATCCATTGATGCCCCTCAAAGGGCCGGGGGACCTGACAGCAGAGTCTCCCTGGGCCCCCTTCATCTCGGCCGGGGCTGGCGGACTGAGCGGCAGGCGTGGGAGCCGGGCTCGGCCGGGCAAAGCCAGAGAGCGCTTCCCCTTCCCTCGCTCTCAGAAGTGCTCGGCTCGAGCCACAGAAACCCTGTGACTGGCACGCCGAGGACTATTGTTTCTTTCCGACATCGCATCGTCCCCCCGCCCTCCCGCTGCCTCTCTCGCACTGAAAGCGACGGCAGCCCCGGAATGGAACAGGCGAGCAAACAACCTTCATGCTTTCCCAAGGCATGGGTGTTCAGATCGTTTCCTGAGCTTCAAAGAAGGCACAAAGGAAATCCAGCTGTTATACACGGCCCAGATGCTTCCCGTAAAACACACACACACACACACACACACACACACAACCAGCAACAACCAAGCGGTGGCCAAAGATGTGTCAGATTGCTTCAAGTGGAAAGGCAGTTCTCTGTTCTTGCATTTTGTTGTCACGTACAGATTTCAGTCCCAGTCCACTGTCTCTCTCTCTCTCTCTCCCACAAGCTTTTCCATCTTCCCTTCTCCTTCCCACTCCATTTCTCTCAGGTCCCAGACCTAAATTACTGCATCTACACACACACACAGAGTTGCCTCTTTGCACCTCCTTCACCAGCTCTGTTGTTTTTCTGCTCCTCTTCTTCCCTGCCCATCCCACTCCCCGCTTCTCTCTGAGGTCACAGCAGCTCAGCCAACGGCAGCAAGAGAAATGAGGGCAGCTCAGCCAATCACAGCCAGAGCTTGATTCCCAAAATTCTTCCTGCCTTAGGCGTCTCACTATCTCAATTTCTAACTGCTTCTGTTCCCAATGAATGAATCCCTGGCACCTTCATTTCGGGCAGGTGTGGGAACTGTGTGGCTAGAATCATAGAAATGTAGAGTTGGAAGAGACCCCAGGGGCCATCCAGTCCAACCCCCTGCTATGCAGGAACACCCTCAAAGCGCTCCCGACAGACAGTCATCCAGTCTCTGCTTAAAAACCTCCAAGGAAGGAGACTCCACCACACTCCGAGGCAGCAGATTCCACTGCCGGACAGCCCTGACTGTCAGGAAGTTCTTCCTGAGGTTCAGGTGTAATCTCCTTTCCTCCAGCTTGAATCCATTGCTCCTTGTCCTGGTCTCTGGAGCAGCAGAAAACAAGACCTCTCCTTCCTCTACATGGCATCCCTTCAAATATTTAAACATGGCTATCATGTCCCCTCTTAACCTTCTCTTCTGCAGACTAAACATCCCCAGCTCCCTAAGTCTATCCTCATAGGGTTTCACGGCTTCCAGGCCCCTCACCATTTTGGTCGCCCTCCTCTGGACTTGCTCCAGCTTGACCAGGTCCTTCTTGAATTGGGGTGCCCAGAGCTGGACACAGGATTCAAGATGAGGTCTAACCAAAGCAGATTAGAGTGGTACCAGTACCTCCCTCGATCTAGACACCATACTCCTATTGATGCAGCCAAGAATTGCGTTGGCCTTCTTGGCTGCCGCATCACACTGCTGACTCATGTTCAGCTTGTGGTCTATGAAGACTCCTAGATCCCTTTCAGACGTTCTGCTATCCAGCCACGTGTCCCCCATCCTATATTTCTGTATTCCATTTTTTCTCCCTAAAGCTCTGTGTGGTCCACCAGGGCCCTCAACGTAACTCCTGGGGTCTATCAATTGGGGAAAAGAAACCTTGGCCCGAAAATGGAGAATCATCTCCTCTGAAGGCCCTAGGGCATGAGTCTCCATTTTAAGACTGTAACTGTCCCTCCACATTTGTGGGTTTCACTCTCACGGATTTGATTATTTGTGAGTTTCTCCGACCCCTGCTCTCCCATCTCAGGCGCTTCTTTCCTGGGGCAACCTTCTCTCTTGGTGCTGCCAATCAGTCCATGTAGCCCTTTAAAAACCCACCTCTGGTTATCTTCCACCACCACTTCCCCAGCTGCTGCCTAGTCAGCTTAGGAGGGACTGCAGCCTGATTTCTCAGTGTCACAAATGCTCTCCCGATGCCCCCACAACCACGCAAGGAAAAAGATGAGTGAGCGAGAGGATCCATAGGCCCACTGTGCCAACCCACCCTTTTTCCCTGACCTGGTTTGGACCCTGGGTACCCCTCTTTCCCCCATACTTTGGACCTCTTCCAGCAGACACACACGCACAGGCATTTTGATATTTGCAATTTTCCCACTTTTGTGGGGGTCCTGAACCCCTAACCCTAGCAAATGTGGAGGGCCAACTATATATGTAGAGGAACTCTATGGGACTGAAGTAGCATTTTTGCAAGAGAAAAAAGGAAGTGCCCATTAGGGCTTGAAAATGGGGCAAGGAGTAATAAATATCTCGAAGCTTTCCTACTCTCACAGACTGCTTGTCCCTGTTGGGCGACTGTCTCTTGTGATCTCAGCTGATTCCCCCATGAGGTTGCCTCAGTAATAAATGTAACCCAATGCACCACATCTCTAAGCCTCCATTCAGCTGGAAGTGAGCCCATCCTCTCATATGCACTACCCAAAAAATGATATCAGAGTTCATTATCACAGGAGTCATGGGAGCAGACCCTCCAACTGTTCCCGATTGGCAGGGACAGTCCTGGTGAGCCTCTTAGGACTGTTCCACTCACCGTGTTGTGATTTTTCCTGAGAAAAGAAAGATGGGCAAACTTTGACACTTTTTCCAACCCTTGTGGTCATCCAGACTGACCCACACCTTGCAGCGAAGCATTTCACAAACCTTGAGGTCATCCAGACTGACCCACACTTACTGACACCCAGTTAAATGGGGGTGTGATGGAGCCCAGGGGTGTGCCTAGCAGGGAAGCCCTAGTGACAGGCGGCCATAGAATCAGAGTGGCTCTGACAGAACAAAAGCCAGCCCTAGTAAAAGGGAGGGGCTGGGGGTGAGACACCAGAAAGCATATGAACAGGGCAGACTGAATTGGATTCTAGCTTCCTTCGGTGACACTCCTAGAGACAGCTTTAACTCAAAGCCTTCAGTCAGCCAAGAGGGTTTGTCTGAATAAGAGGATTGTCTTCTCAGTGGCCTAGTGAGAGGCTAAGAAGAAACCAAACCTCTTCTGAGTGGGGCAGAAAGTGGGACCCTGAGCTGGGGAACTACACCTTTGCACTAAGGGGAGCCAAAGGTCTGTGTGTGTGTGAGAGAGAGAGAGGGAGAGAGAAAGTCACAGAGTCATAGAATCATAGAGTTAGAAGAGACCACAGGGGCCATCCAGTCCAACCCCCTTCTGCCATGCAGCAGGACACCCATCAAAGCACTCCCTTTGACAGATGGCCATCCAGTCTCCGTCTGAAAACCTCCAAAGAAAGAGACTGTATCACACTTCATTAGGCAGCATATTCCACTGCTGGACAGCTCTGACCATCAAGAATTTCCTCCTAATGTTTAGACAAAATCTCCTTTCTTGCAGCTTGAATCCATTGCTCCTTCTCCTGGTCTCTGGAGCAGCGGAAAACAAGCCGGCTCCCTCCTCGGCATGACATCCCTTCAAATATTTAAACACGGCTATCCTGTCCCCTCTTAACTTTCTCTTCTGCAGACTAAACATCCCCAGCTCCCTCAGCTGCTTCCTAAGCCGCTCCTCCTTCCAACTCTGATTCTATGACTCCATGTGCACTGCACATCAAGGAGCACAGGGTACCTTCCAACTGTCCCAATTTGGCAAGAACAATTCCAGTTAATTCTCTGCCATCCCACTTTTCCAGCTGCTTTTAAAATGCCCCAGTTTCAATCCCCTCCTCCCACTTTCCCCCTTTTGGCCTCTGCTTACTTCAACTGCTGCAAACATGAGCTCAAAGTGCAAAAGCAGATTGCGCTCCCTTAACTCAGCAACAAGAGGGGAGGAAAGAAAGGACAGAATCTTGCCCTTCCCAGTCAGCTCAGGCAAAAGCAAACTGCTGCAGCCTCTCCAAGCTTGCCCGTTCTTCCTCATGAATAACACTGGCCATTTTGACCACACTGTAATGTTGCTGGCCCCTCCCAAAACTGTAAACCCCAGGATTCCAGAGGATGTTGAAAGTGGAATCGTAGTGCTACAACAGGCTAGTGCAGAAATGGCCTGGGAACAGGGTTCGAATCCTCGCTCAGTCATGTAAATGCACTGGGTAATCTTGGGCAAGTCACACACTCTCAACCCTCTGTCAGCCTCAGTCACACTCTCCCAACCTCAAAGGAAGACAAAGGCAAACCCCCTCTGAATAAACCTTGCCAAAAGAACCCCACGATAGGCTGGGGAAGTATTGTCATCTGTGAGGAGCCCTGCATTGTGTAAGGTTAAGAAGTGACACGATATCTGTGTTTAAATATTTGAAAGGATGTCATATGGAAGATGGAGCAAGAGAGTAGGGCACAGAGCAATGGCTTCAAAGTCCAGGAAAAGAGATTCACCTAAACATGAGGAAGAACTTCTTGAGGATGAGAGCAGTTTGACAGCAGAATCTCAGACTAAGTTTTTGGGGATAAAAGTGGATATTATTTAGGGGTGCAAGTTCAGCTATCTGAAAAAACGGTACTGTTAGTTGGAATATACTCCCCGTTAGAAAATAAAAGTAAATTCTATGAAAAAGTGGAAAACGAGATACAAAAATACATCACTGAAAATAATCAGGCGAATATTTTGCTGATGGGAGATATGGCCCTCTTTCAAAGGGAGTGCTTGGATTGTGTCTTCCTGCATGGAAGAAGGGGGTTGGACTGGATGGCCCCTGGGGATCCCTTCCAACTCCAGGATTCTATGATCTTTGTTCTGTACAGAGCATTTTTCCCATCAGCGGTTAGCTGGCAATGTTTAGGTTTGAACCTGTGACCTTCTATGCACAAAGCAACTGTTCAGCCACTGAACTGTGGCTATTCTGCCCTGGAGGCCCAAACCCATCTCACTACTGTCATACCACTGCGGAGCTGTGGATTATCCTCACATCCTCCTGACACGGAGGTCAGCACCCAGCTCTGCAGCTCATATCTACTGCCTGCACGAAACCTTCCCAAGGCAGTGCCAGCAATGTCAATGTGCATTACCCCTGCCCTGTCACCGTCACTTCCTCCTCTCCTCCGAAGCCCAGGACACGTGCCTCGAGGGCCCCGGGACCTGGAGAGAGCAGAAGAGGGGAACTGGATGCTGGAAATGGTGGCACTGTGCACGGAAACGTCATTAAAAGGTCAGGAAGATTGGATGTGCGGAAAGATAACGTGTCAGTAAGGATGGTAAACCCACTCTGGGTTTTAGATCAAAAATTAGAGCTGCTCTGCATGGTGATGAGTCCAAAAGAGGTTCACGAAATCATAGAACCACAGAGTTGGAAAGGGCCTCATGGGCGATGGAGTTCAGCCTCTTGGTCAACACAGGCCATTTCTGCACTAGACTATTATAGTGTGATTATTCCACTTTCAACATCCTATGGAATCCTGGGGTTTGCAGTTTGGGGGGGCCGGCCGGCCCCTCCCCAAACTGCAAACCTCAGGATTCCATAGGATGTTGAAAGTGGAATAATCGCACTATTAACAGTCTAGTGCAGAAATGGCCAAAGATTCTCCAGCTACAGCATCCCCAGCAGATAGCTGCCCAGTCTCTTTTTGGAGACCACCAGAGAAGGAGACCCCCTCTACCTCTTGAGGCAATTGGCTGCATTGCCAAACTGCTCTCCCTGTCAAGAAGTCCCTTCTAATGTTCAACTGAAATCTACTCGCCTCTAACTTCCAAGATCTGCCCACCCCACTTCTGCCCTCAGAGTCACAGAATCCTAGACTTGGAAGGGGCTTCATGGGTCGTGGAATCCAACCTGCCCCCCCCCAAGTGCAGGATCTCCAACTAAGGCATTCCCAGCAGGTAGCCCACCAGCCTTCCTTTGAAGAAGTCCAGAGAAGGAGACCCCACCACCTCTCTAGGCTATTGATTTCACGGCTGAACTGTTCTTACTGTCAAGAAGTTCTTCTGATGATCAGATGAAATCCACCCTTCTGTGACTTCAGATGCTTAGACCTGGTCCTACCTTCTCAGGAAGCAGAGAACAGGCCTGCCCCCTCCTCTCCGGGACAGTTCTTGAGAGACCGAAAGAGTGCCATCACGTCGCTCTTCATTCTTCTCTTCACCGAGCTGGTTCCTTCAACCTCGCCACCTTATATATTGTCCTCTGTACCTCTTCTCCTCCTCACCCTTCTCTGACCCCACTCCAACCTGTATATATCGTTCTTAAAACGAGGGGCCCAGAATTGAATGCAGCACTCCAGACGCAGCATGACTACAACAGACAATTGTTTTCTGGATACAATCCAAAAGTGTTGGTCATGACCTATAAAACCCCGTGCGGGTCCAGCTTATTTGAAAGACTGAATCTTCCCCTAAGAGTCTAGTCCTGCTCTCTCATCCTCAAAGGAAGTTAATGGTAAAACTCCCTGGATTTCGTCTGGCCAAGAAAATCCAATTTTTGTTTTAGGACCAGTGTGATAGAATGGTTTGAGTGTCGGAAAAGGAGCCCAGGAGACCCAGGTTCGAATTCCTGCTCAGCTGTGGAAATCTAGTGGGTGACTGTGGGTAAGTGCCGCTCTCTCGGCCTAAGAAGAAGGTAATGGCAAACTTCCTCTGAGTAAATCTTGAGAGCCAGTGTAGGATCACAGTTCGAGTGTTGGATTAGGACCCTGGGAAATGGGGGTTCAAATCCCTGCTCAGCCATGGAAATCCGCTAGATGGTCTTGGGCAGGTTGCACTCTCTCAGCCTCAGAGGAGAACAATGACAGTAAACTCCTTTGGGATAAATCTTGCTAAGAAAACTCTGCAATGGGTTTACATTAGGATTGCCATGACTCGAAGGCACATAACAAGAAAATACTAAATGCAAGCAACACCAGTAGAACCTGAGTCAGCTGGTGGACCTAAGTAGGTCCTTGGCCTTAAAAGTCCCTCTGCAGATCCCAGGATTCCCTAGAACAGAGCCCCAACAGCTAAAGTGGTATGGAACTGCTATGACTCTGCCTGTCAATGAACTCCTAGAGACACAAGGATATAAATCTGGGACTACATGATACCTGTGGAATTGCCTTCTCCTGTATAAACCACCCCTGTGCACTCAGGTCCTCTCGGGGGGGGGGCATTCACTTCCATCAGCCAGGATGAAGCTGTTACCCAGAGGACATTCTCTTCAGCTGCCCTCATGTTTTAGTTATGGTCCCATGAATTTTTCATTGCCATGCTCCTTCCCAGGTCCCCCAACTTTCAAATAAATATTACAGAAGCTTCAGCAAATCATTAGTGTGAACTCTTGGGAGGGGGAATCATATAACTGACAATGCCCATCCCTCATCACACATCAGTGCTGTGTCCACCCCACACATAGCAGGTCAAGGGGACTGGAGAAGAGGGACAGAAAGCTTAAGAGGGAGAGCCAACAGTGTGATGTGGCAGATTAAAAGGCCAATGTGATTCTAGGCTGTATCAATAGAAATACAGTGTCTAGTTCAAAGGAAGAGATGGCACCGCTCTGTTCTGCTTTGGCCAGACCCCACCTGGAAGAATCCTGTGTTCAGTTCTGGGCACCACACTTTAGGAAGGATATGGACAAGCTGGAAGGTGTCCAGAGGAAGGCGACTAAAACGGTCAAAGGCCTGGAAACCATGAAAAGTCCTGTGAGGAATGGCTTAGAAAGAGCTGGGTATGTTTTGCCTGGAGAAGAGGTAACATGGCAGCCTTGTTTAAATATTTGAAGGGATGTCATATGGAGGATGGAGCAAGCTTGTTTTCTGCTGCTTCAGAGACTAGGACATGGAGCAATGCCTTCAAAGTACAGGAAAAGAGATTCTACCTCAACATTAGGAAGAACTTCCTGACAAGTAGAAAACAGAACTGGCTGCTACCTCAATGGAGTGTTGTGAAGCCTCCTTCTTTGGAGGTGTTTAAAGAGATGCTGGCCATCTGTTGGATGTGCTTTGATCGTGTCTTCCTCCATGGCAGAAGCGGGTTGGACTAGATGCCCCTTGGAGTCTCTTCCAACTCTACAATTCTATGAGATCTCGCCAATGACAATGTCTGGCCCACTTTTCTTGGGGAGGGTGCCTATTACAGCCGGCAGTTGCCATGACAACAAAAGCTGGGTTTATTTGGTTCCCCAGTTTATGAGCTAATTAAGGGATGTGTCTTCAATATGCTAATCAGAAGGGAGGCAAACGCTTCCTCTAGCATTGATGGCGGGGGGACAGAGACACCTTTGGGATCCAAGGAACTGTGCCAGCAAGAGTCCCTTTCCTTGGTTGCAGGAGGTGGGGAATTTCAGGAAGGGACACCAATTCCCCAGAACAGAGGATGGGTCAGGGTCTTTCGTGTCAAGGAACAACCCAACACATCTGCATTTGCATTTAAGAACCTAAATTTTACTGACATCTGCAGCACTTGGACCTTAGCTATTCTTAGCACGAGGGTACAGCATGCGTATGAGCTTGATATGATCTTTAATAGGTGCTGAGACAGAAAGCACGGGATTCTTGTTCTGTATTTCTTGCCCCATTTGTTCATCTACCTAAATAAAAAGGCCTTTATCTGCTGGTATAAAGAGAGCAGAGAAGGGGCTAACCAAATTCCACAACTGGGAGCAGATACCAAGCAGACACGGTCACCATGTCCTCACCAAACATGCCTGTGATGGGGAGGGAATCGAGAGAAAACCACCCTCTGAAGATTTTAAAACTTGGGCAGGTTCATATCGGGAGACAGTGGCCTTACCTTTCCAAAACTTCCCAAAGGCAGCCCCGTGTTCAGCCCCGCATTACAGCAACCCAAACAGGACACAAGGCATGTATTGACACAGCCAGACCAGATATCAAACACACAGCATCCACTTCCAGCAGCCAGCCTTTCGTTTTTGCACAGTCTGCACAGCCGCAGGGGCCTCTCGCTTTATCTCGGTGCTTTAATTCATTTTGCCACCTTCGCTCCAGCCTCATGAATATTCATTCGATGATGAGTAGGTGCTAGCTCGTTATGACCTAGAAATCTTGAAACTCCTCACAGAAGAAGAGCCAGGTCTTCACTCATTGCCAGTGGGCCAAGGATTCCAGGACAGGAGAAGACTTGTAGGAAAAATGGTACCCATGAACCGGAGGCCTTGTGTTTTGCTTGGGCATCACACAGCCACCAACGCTTTCCCGGGAAAAAGCAGGACACGTGCGGCCAAGCAACCTCACGGTGTGGTCAAGAGGGCGAAAAAGGGCATTAAAGAGCACACAAGTTAAGTTAGACTGCAGGAGTTTGCTTTTGCTTGAGCTTCCAGGAAGGGCGAGACTCTGCCTTTCCTCTCCCCAGGACTAAGCTAATGGAGTGCAAACTACTTCTGCATTTTGAACTCACTTTGCAGCAAGGGATGTCAGCTGAGGACCGTGGGGGAAAGTGGGGGGAGAGAGAAACCGGGTCATTTTAAAAGCAGTGGAAAAAGTGGGACAACACAGGAGTCATAGAATCACAGAAATGTGAAGAAATATCAAGAATCGTGCTTCTGAAAAGTGTAAAAACTGATTGCAATACGGTCAAAGTACATGATGTTGTGAAAGAAATATCAATGTCTTCTTTTTCTCCGTATTTGTAGTAAAAATAAAATGTAAAAAAAAAAAGAAGCAAAGAATTGTAGAGTTGGAAGCGACCCCAACAACCACTGAGTCCAACCCCTTGCCATGCAAGGATACACCATCCAGGTATTCCCGACAGATTGCTCCGTGTCTTAGTCTCTGGAGCAGCAGAAAACAAGCTTTCTCCACCTTCAATATGACACTCTTTCAAATATTTAAACAAGGCTATCATGTCCCCTCTTAACCTTCTCTCCCCTAGGCTAAACCTACCCACCTCACTAAGCCACTCCACACAGCGCATGACTTCCTTCTAATGTTGTAATTGTTTATCAGTTTGAATCTTAAAATTCTATTATTCTTATTACTGCTGTTGTTCTTGTTACAGCTTTTATTTATTTCCCACCTTTCCCCAAGTCTATAAATTAAAACAAGCACAATGTAATGAAAACACAGCTGTAAAAAGCATTTGCAAATCTTTTTTGCAAGAAAGCAGGCAGGGGGCAACCCTATCAACCCTGCATTAAATTCAGAAGAAACAGAAACTGGGGAGCATCCAATGTTTTCCTGAGAAAAAGCTAGAGACATACTGTATTTGCCAGCATATAAAATGCACCCGTGTATAAGATGCACCCCATTTAAACATGCAGGCGTATAAAACACACTGGCATACCAGACACACCCCACTTTCAAACAGTATTTTTTGGGGGGAAAAGTGAGTCTTATACACCAGCAAATACAGTATTTCAAGATGCTTTTACTAATTAAACAACCATGTTTTGAGCCCCTTGACACAGGCCGCCAGTTTCCTCAACTGAACTCCACACTGCAGGAATATAATTTAACACAACACTTATTTCTGCAAATGCCAAAGCTGTTTCTCATATGAAGTTAAGACGCCGCAGCACATCCAGGAGCAGCAAAAGGAGCAACCACCGAACATAAGCCACACCAGTGCAGTATCTATTTTACCACGGAAAACATGCAAACAGTCCAGAAGGCTGTACTGATCCAGGGCAGGTGGTGTTTAGCTGTTCCAAGCCTGCAACTGAGGCCATTTCCGCACCAGCCTGTTATAGTGCTATTATCCCACTTTCAACATCCTATGGAATCCTGGGGTTTGCAGTTCGGGGGGGGGCCTCTGAGGATGGCCTTTGAGGCCCCTCCGTAAACTGCAAACCCCAGGATTCCATAGGATGTTGAAAGTGGAATCATGGCACTGCAACAGGCTAGTGCGGAAATGGCCTGAGAGCTTCTCAATCCCCATTTGTTTGCTTGGAGAACCAGGGAAAATTGCCCGATGTTGCTCTTTAGATGTGGAGGGAGTTAAACGAGCCTTAATTAGTTAGATAAATAGTTGTGTCAAGGGAGGGCAGGCGGGGAAGATTCAACACACCTCCTACCGCCACAAGCGGCCACAAACTGCAGCTCTTTCCTCTGCCACAAATTCGGCCTGAGTCGTTTGTATGCACTACAGATCACAACTGCTCCAATATTTTTATTTTCCTTGTATACATATGCAAACAATGAATATCAATCATGCGTTTAAAAAAGCACACAGCCAGAGCCTGCCTGTGAGATCCTAACTGATTTACTAGTGTTGCTCTCAGCTTTCTTTCTTTTAGTTGTGTTGGTAGCTGCCTTGAGTTTAGCTTCCGCCGCTGCAAAGAATGACAGAACCACAGAATCCTAGAATTGGAAGAGACCCCCAAGGGCCATCCAGTCCAACCCCTTTCTGCTATGCAGAAAGATACCATTAAAGTGCTCCCTTTGGGAGATGGCCATCCAGCCTCTCTTTAAAAACCTCCAAAGAAGGAGACTCCGCCACTCTTCCCATCAGGAAGTTCTTCTGAACATTTAGGTGGAATCTCTTTTCCCGCAGTTTGAAGCCATTGCTCCTTGTCCTTTTTCTGGAGCAGCAGAAAAACAGGCTCGGTCCATCCTCCATATGACATCCTTTCAAACATAGCTATCATGTCCTCTCTTAAACTCTCCTCTGGGCTGAACCTACCCAACCTGGAAACCATAAGACTTGGTTTCCAGGCCTTCTATCATTTTGGTCGCCCTCCTCTGAACACCTTCTAGCTCAGTGGTTCTCAACCTGTGGGTCCCCAGATGTTTTTGGACTTCAGCTCCCAGAAGCCCTGAGCATTGACCATAGTGGCTGGGGCTTCTGGGAGCTGAAGTCCACAAACATCTGGGGACCCACAGGTTGAGAAGCACTGTTCTAGCTTGTCAATATCCTTCCTGAACTGTGGTGTCCAGAACTGGACACTGTTATTCCAGCTGAGGTCTGGCCAAAGCAAAACAGAGGTGTATTCCTACTTGATCTCGACATTATACTCCTATTGATGCAGTCCAGAATTGCACTGGCTTTTTTAGCCGCTGCATCACACTGCTGATCCTATGATTAAGTTAGTCTTAAAGGTGCTGCTGCATTCCTTTTCTCCCTTCTCCTTTTTTTATGCTGCAAGAGATTAATACAGCTACTTCTTTGAAAACAGCCAACCACTTAGCCCATTTCCATACTACACTCTTATAGCGCGATTGTTCCACTTTCAACATCCTATGGAATCCTGGGATTACTGCAGCCTAGGCCTACCCGGAGATAGCACCTGATATTGTTTTCGATATCAAACCATTCAGCTTTCCCCTGCCACCCCGCTCCACAAGCACTGGACAAGCACGCAAACAGGCCAATAATTGCCGAGACATTCCTTTCTCCACCCAGGCAGGCCGGACACAGCCGGTTCATCGCTTCAGGGACCTCTCCGGCAAACATCTCCTTACATATGCGCGATACTAACAAAAGCTTCCTGCCCCGAGCAGGCTGCTGGACAAGGGTTGTGCCGTCCACTGGTAAGCGCCGCACATTTGCATACTGGTCACACTATTGTTAATTCGCCTTTGACTCAATCATGCAAAGTTGTGACCTTTCTGAGACATTGTCTCGCACTCAAAACACATTGTTGTCCGCGAGTGAGGCATGGCCTGCAGTCCCAATTCACCCTATAAAAACCCTCAATTCCGAGACATTCCTCGGATCGCTCGGCCCGATCCAGAGTTCTACCCTGCCTTGCTACCGCATCATTTGGTGAGCTCCCCTCAGCTAATCAAGCTGAGCTTCTCCTCCGCACCCCCGGATTCTTCGCCAGGTCCGGGACGATGAGACAGGTGTCGTATCAGCCATTTCCCCCAAACATCCCTTTCCTAAGCTCAATCTCCAATCTCTTAGTTAGCTGTGTGACTGTGGTGTCTGTAATATTTGTTTGTCTGCAATAAAACGTCATTTTTATTACTGTACATCGGTGTGGCTGCTTGGCTGACCTGACCCCGTAGACATTGGGTTGCAAGATCCTGCTAAGTTACTCTGCCTCTCGCTAGCTTAAGCGAGTGCTCCAGCTAATTTTCCCCAAATGTTGCTTGTCGTTGTTTGGTTGCTTAGGGTCCTTCTCGGGACCCTCAGAGAACCTGGCCCCTCCCGAAACTGCAAACCCCAGGATTCCATAGGATGTTGCAAGTGGAATAATCGCACTATAAGAGTGTAGTACGGAAATGGCCTTAAGTCTCGTTGAGAGTAACCAGTGGGATCCTAGCCATGCAGCTGAGCATTCTTGGATGGTGCACGATTCTTCAAGACCTTCAATGCATCAACCGATCTGCCTTTCTTCATTATTCCCCATTATGCAAGGGAACCAAAATCAGGCGCATCGATTCAATGGGGCTGCTCTAGTGGGGACTAACCAACGGGACCCCAACTATGCAGCAGTGCCTTCTTGGATGGTAACTCATCTTTGCCAGTGCCTTCAATGTACACCCTGATTCCTTGGGATGGCAGAAATAGGCCCTGGATATCATGCCCCATTGCACTACTAGGGGACACAAAACATTGGGCACATGAGCAGAGACACCACTGGTCACATAATATTAGAAAGATGGTGATAATGGTGGTAGTGATGAAAATGAAACTATTTTTAAGTCACCCCTTTTCTTCCAAAATAGGAACTCAAGGCAGCTTACATATTAAAATGAGGACTGCATAGTTTACAAAATACCAAAGATCAACATGGACATAGCATTAAAACTACCTTAAACATTTGAAATGCATATATTTCAAACGGAGGATATCGACAAGCGGGAATTGTCCAGAAAAGGGTGACGAAAAGGACCAAATGTCTGGAAACCAAGCCTTATGGGGAACAACTAAGGGAAATGAGTATTTTTAGCTTGAGAAAAAGAAGACTGAGAGAATTTACGATACAGCCCCCTTTAAATATCTGAAGGGAGGTCATGCAGAAGATGGAGCCAGCTTGTTTTGTCCTGATCCAGATAATGGAAAGAGAACCAAGGGAGAGATTCCACCTAAACATTAGGAAGCACTTCTTGACAGCAAGAGCTGTTTGATAGCAGAATGGACGGCCTCAGAGAGTGGTGGATTCTCTTATGTTTGCAGATCTTTACACATAGATTTGACAGGCATCTTTCAGGAATGCTGCAATTGAGTAATCCCGCATGGCAGGGGGTTGGACTAGATGGCCTTTGGGGTCCCAAGTCTAAGATTCTATGATGTTGTACACTTAAAAATGATAGAAAGCAATTTGGAAAGGAGAATTAAAGCAATACCACAATCTCCCAGAAACCTCTTCCTTAAAAACCTTTCTCAGACGAGTGCACTGCAACCAGTGGGTAACGCCATGAGTGCAGACGCATGCTACAAGGACGAAGAGGCAGCGTGGTGTAGTGGTCTGAGTGACTCTGGAGACCAGAGTTCGAAATCTCGGTGAGCCATGGAAACCCACTGGGTGCCCTTGGTCAAGTCACACTCTCTCAGCCTCAGAAGGCAGCAAAGGCAAATGGCCTCTGAACAAATCTTCTCCCCAAAAAATTCATGATAGGGTTACCACAAGTGAGCAAAAACTTGAAGGCACACAACAGCGCAAAGAGGATATAAGCTCTTAGTCTAAACCCATACACACAAATACACATACACACTTACAGTCAGCCATCCACATTTGCAGGTTTGACGTTCATGGATTTGTCTATTTGTGAGTTTCTCAACCCCTGCACCCCCACCCCAGGTCCTTTTTTTCCAGGGCAAACTTCCCTCTTGGTGGCTCCAATCAGGCTGCAAAGCCCTATAGAAGCTCACCTCTGGCCCTCTTTCTCTTCCTCCTCCACTAGCCACTGCTTGGCCAGCTAAGGATGATTCGCAGCCCAATTTCTCAGCCCCACAAACTCTTTCCCAAGGCCCTCCATCCCCAAGAAAACAAATGGGCAAGAGAATGGATTGTAGGGCCAACACACCAACCCACCCCCTTCTCCTCTCCTTTCCCCGAACTCATTTGAACTCTGGGTGCCCACCAAGCCTCAGCCCCCTTCCCACAGACACACACACACACACACACACACACACACACACACACGCATTTTGATATTTGCAGGCTTTCCATTTCTGTGGGGGTCCTGTGCCCCTGACCCTAGCAAATGAGGAGGGCCAACTGTATCCTTAGCCACACATAAATGTCCACATACACAAGCAAGGATATTTCCATACACCTAACAAAGTATTGGGGCGGGCATTCAAATCTCGCCTGGAAAAAATCTAGGCTCTTTCATGTTCCCTCTCCCTCACCGCCACCATTCCAAGCCCTCACTTTCTGCACTCAGGTCCTCCCACCCATTTTGCTAATTGCAAAAATCTGATGTCTGAAACCTCTCATCAGACTGAATAGGCTCCAAGAAATTTGCCAGCCAGATATTCCGTTCTCTGTTTGATGTGCCTCATTTGCATAACACTTCGGGGGGTGGAGGCGAGCAGCAGCGAGTGGTGAGCCTCTGACGAAATCAGCAGAACCGATCCGTAAAGGAAGGCTGCCGATTGCCACCCGAGGAAGGATTATATCACAGCTCCCAGCGAAGAAGAAGAAGAAACTGTGTAGGAGCAAGAAAGATCATTACGGTAGGCTGCCAAGCAAGGAGCCCGACAGCAGGAGAGGATGTAAAAGGAGCACAGGGGATGATCCCAAGGGGAAAAGGAGGCCTCCACGTGTGTGGGTTGCACTTTCACAGACTTGATTATTGGCGAGTTTCTTCAACCCTTGCTCCTCTCCTGCCTCAAGAGCTCCTTTTCTGAGAAAGCCGTGGCTCCGATCAGGCAGTGCAGCTCTTTGAAAAGATACCTCTGGTCCTCTTCCTCCTCCCCCAGCCGCTGCCTGGATGGATTGCAGCCCAACTTCTCAGCACCACAAACCCTCTCCCGATGGCCTCCCACACCCTAGGAAGGAGATGGGTGACACAGAAGGCCTACAGGACCAAACTTGCCAACCCACCCCCCTTTCCCTCTCCTTTCCCTGACCTGGTTTGGACCCTGGGTGCCTGCTCTCACCACCATGCCTCAGCCCCCTTTCCACGCGCACACCCACGCCTTTTGCTGTTTGCAGTTTTTCCACTTCTTGGATGATCCTGTGCCCCTGATCCAAGCAAATGCAGAGCAACACCCGTCATTTGAATCCATCGGTTCTCCTTGTAGTCTCTGGAATCATAGAATCATTGAGTTGGAAGAGACCCCAGGGGCCATCCAGTCCAACCCCCCGCTATGCAGGACACCCATCAAAGCATTCCCGACATATGGCCGCCCCGCCTCTGCTTAAAAACTTCCAAAGAAGGAGACTCAACCACACTCCAAGGCATCGTATTCCACTGCCGAACAGCTCTGACCGTCAGGAAGTTCCTCCTGAGGTTCTGGTGGAATCTCCTTTCCTGCAGCTTGAATCCACTGCTCCTTGTCC
This sequence comes from Iguana delicatissima, assembly GCA_948472985.1. NCBI lineage: Eukaryota > Metazoa > Chordata > Lepidosauria > Squamata > Iguanidae > Iguana > Iguana delicatissima. The sequence continues at coordinate 199,933 of CAOKZL010000509.1, read as the reverse complement.
TAGTCTCTGGAGCAGCAGAAAACAAGCCCACTCCCTCCTCGACATGACATCTGTGATAATGGGGCTTCCCATTATCTAGACTTAGTAAAAGGGGGATACTTCCCTCTTCAGGTAAACCAAGGGTTAATGAGGTGTTGGGATTAGATTACATTTTAGTGTGGGTCAACATCACAGGTCACAGAGTGAGAACTGACCAACCACAAGGGAAGAGATGGGCATCTTGGAGATGCTTGGAGATGCTTCTTGGGAGAAGTGATAAAACTTCAGGAAGGCCATGTGGCAGAGAGAAGAACAAAGAGAAGAACAAAGGAATCTCCGAGATGAGATCTGGCCAGTCGCAGGCTGCAGGCAGGCATGCCGCTCCTCCTGGCCCTCCCGTCTCTCTTAGAAGATCTAAGCCTATGAACATCTGTGAGTACTAGAATAAAGTAGTTAGCCGCGTTAGGCTTTTAATTATTTTGGAGTTGGCTGATCTAAAGAATGTGCCTGTGCTTTTATATCTGTTTTTGTAGCTACTTGTAACTTAAGCGTGCCTGGGAGGGGGGAGCCTCTCATGTGTATTATTGCCTTGTTCATTTGCATGCCTTGAATAAACGCTTTTCTGTAAAAGCTCTGTTTCCTCTCCATTCCCACGCCCTCCTTCGGCACACGCTAGATAGGACTTCTCTCACCCAGAAGGGGGGAGGTGAGAGGGAAGGAAAGGTCCTTAAACACAGGGATTGGTAATCCACCGAGCAGGGTCCCACTGTACTGCTCAGATATTCAGAATTCAGTGGGTGGTGGCAGCAAGAATTAGTAAACGCTGGGGGAATTTCCAGCCTTTTTCAAGGATGAGAGTCAACCTTGGGAGGCTGGCATGAACTCTAGTATGACAACATCCCTTCAGATATTTAAACATGGCTTTCATGTCTCCTCTTCACCTTCTCTTCTGCAGACTAAACATACCCAGCTCCCTAAGGCGTTCTTCATAGGGCTTCATGATTTCCAGACCCTTCACCATTTTGGTCCCCCTCCTCTGGACACATTCCAGCTTGTCAACATCCTACTTGGACGGAGGTGCCCAGAACTGGAGACAGGATTCCAAATGAGGCCTAACCAATGCAGAATAGAGTGGTACCATTACCTCCCTCGATCAGCAGGAAAGAAGCTCACTCCATCCTCCATATGACATCCCTTCATTTTTCCAAAGGTGGTCATCGTGTTACCTCTTGGCCTCCTCTTCTCTGGGCTAAACCTACCCAGCTCTCTAAGCTGTTCCTCACAAGGCTTGGTTTCTAGACCTTGGATCATTCTGGTCACCCTTATCTGTGAGCAATACGGCTCACCCATCTCAAACTGTCTCCCAGAGGTTGCTGGTGGTTTCCATTTGTCTGGGATGGTGATTCTGGATTACAATCTGAATGTTAAAAGACCTACAGAATCACAGAGCTGGGAAGGATCCAAAGGGCAATCCAGTTAAGTTCCATGCCATGCAGGAGTTCACAACTAAAGCACTTCCGAAAGACGACCACCTAGCCTCTCTGCCCAAGGTACTGGCCTCTAACAAAACAGCTAGCTAAGTAGCTTCATCTTCAATGTGACCCATCTTCACCCCACAAATCTATGAGACCTACATGAGCATTTTAGCAACAGAGCAACACTCCTCCTCCAGTCCATTCCAGCCTTTTTCCAACCACAAACTGCCAAGCAAAGGCCAAAATGTCCACACCTGTGAAGAGACCCATGACCTAAATCCTGGAAGCCAGATTGAGAGCATCTGGGTAAAAATTAAGGGGAAGAGAAACATCAGCAAAGTTATCGTAGGGGGTCTAAAACAGACCCCAAAGCCAGACTGAGGACCTGGATGAAGCCTTCCTGGAACAACTGACCAAACATCAGAAAGGAAAGACGTAGCAGTAAGAAGAGATTTCAACTATCCTGGTATTTGTTGGAAGTCAAATTCTGCCACGAATTTAAGGGTCAACAAATTCTTTACTTGTCTTCCAGGCAGTTTCATTGTGCGGGAGGTGGAAGAGGCAAAAAGGGGATTAGATATTTTAGATGTGATCCTAATCAACGGTGCTAACCTGGTTAATGGGGCAGAAGTGGAGAGGTCCTTAGGTAAGATCCTGGAGTTTGTCACACAGCAGAAAGAGGACGCGTGATGCTAACAAGTACTCCAAAACCCATCACTCCCCGCTCTGAAAGGGAAATACGGTCCCCTGGTCTTTGCTCAGTTGCCCACCACTGCCTTAGACGGTCTGAACAGCCTGACTACGCTCGGCTACCACGGTTTTTGGTTGCACGTTGAGGCCAGCCGCGCATCAGACCCCCTCCAGGGCAGCTGGCCGCTTCCGCAGACAGCGATAACCGGAGAAAGGAAACAGCTCGTCTGCAACCCATTTATCGATCAGCCTTCCCCACCCCAGCCTTTTTATTTTATTGATCTAATAAGCCGAGAAGCCTTAGCATCACAGCCTTCGGCTTCTAGGTGCAGCCACAAATGTCGTCCCTGGAAGTCAGGGCTGGAAGGAGGCCAAACCCTTCTTTCTATTTAGACACTGGAGCCGGTGACATTAATTAGCACCCGAGAGACAGATCGAGACTGGAATGGACTGAATCAGTGAGAAATCTGGGGACCAGCGCTCTCCCTCCCGTGGATGCAACGCTGTCAGGCCAAGCTCAGACCTCAATAGCAGAGGAAGATTCACAGAATCATACATTGAGAAGGGGCCTCAAGGGCTAGTACTCAACCCCTTGCTAGTACTAGAAATCCACTGCTAAAGTACCCAATGTAGTGACCCTCCATCCCTCAAAATCTGCAATGAAGGGCAATGTAGGAGGTTCATGAAGCTTCTAGACTAGTCACAGAAAAGAGAGTGACACCAAAGACCATCAAGGCTGACCCACTGCTGGTGCAGGAACAAACTGCGAAATTCCTCTAGACTAGAGAGAGCCAAAGCTCCAGTACCTCCCAAGACTACAAATCCCAGCATTCCATAGGTGGCAGCCATGGTAGTTAAAGTGGAATTATGATGCAATAATTGTGTAGAGTGAAAAGACCCAGACTCCTTCCACACTAGACTTGTTATGGCGCTCCTATTCCACTCTCAACATCCAATGGAATCCTGGAGTTTGCAGTTTGGGGAAGGGCCTTTGCAGGCTGCTCCCTTTGAAGCCCCTCTCTAAACTGCAAACCCCAGGATTCCATAGGATGTTGAAAGTGGAATAATAGCACTATAACAAGTCTAGTGCAGAAATGGCCTAAGAAGTAGACATTCTGTCTTATAAACTCTGCTTTAGCCTGGAGAAGAAAAGGTTACAAAGTGATGAAAGCCATGTTTAAATGTTTGAAGGGATGCCCTATGCAGGATGGAGCAAGCTTGCTTTCTGCTACTCCAGAGACTAGGACATGGTGAAGCAATGGCTTCAAACTACAGGAAAAGAGATTCCACCTAAACATCAGAAACAGCATCCTGAAGAGGAGAGCAGTTTGATAGTGAAATCTGCTGCTGCCTGAATGGAATGTGCTGGAGTCTTCTCCTTTCTTGGAGTTTTTTTATAGAGAGGCTGGATGACCATCTGTCAAAGGGAGGGCTTTGACTGTGTATTTCTGCATGTCAGAATGGGGTTGGATTGGATGGCCCTTGGGGGTCTTTTCCAACTCTAAGATCCTATGATTCCACAACTGATTATGGGATTTTTTTGTCAAGATTTGTCCAGACAAGGTTTGCCTTTGTCTTCCTCTGAGGCTGAGAGAGTGTGACCTGTCCAAGTTTATCCAAGGGTTTCTCTGGCTGAGAGACCAGGGTTTGAATCTCCACTCAGCCATGAAAACTCACTATGTGGTCTCGGGCGAGTCACACTCTCTCAGCCTCAGAGCACGCGTGGACAACAAAACAGAGAGAAAAGGGGAGAGCAGATAAGCCTGCCTCACCGCCTTCCTCTTGTAGGTTAAAAAAGCACAGATCTGTAAGTTTGACCAACAAAATGGACCTCCCTGCCCTTGGATCTAATCAAGATCAATTAAGATTTAACTTTCTCCCTCCTCTGTTCTTAGTCAGCCAGTGTGTAAACTTCAGGGTAGGCTAGGGTCATTTCCCAGTCTTCTTTCTTCATGTTTCCTAACACAAAATTCCTCCACAGCTGCTGGCTTGTGCAAACCTTGTCATAAGCTATTTTTCATCGTCCGTCACCTCTAATACAAAATTCCTCCACGGTGGCTTGTTTGTGCAAACCTCAAGAGTGGCACAGGGCTATTATTCACCCTTCTTACTCCCTTCTTTCTAATGTAAAAATTAAAAACATCCTCCAGGGACAAAAACAGGATGAAAAGCAGGTAGTATGACATAAGGAAGAACGAAAATTGTGATTAATCCCTAACAGAAAAGGGATGTGCAGAAATACTTAGCACACCGCTTTCTTGGGGGTACAGTAATTCCTGGTAGAACGGCGGCTTCTTCTCCAAAGATAATGAGATCATTGTAGAAACTGCATCACCGCCGAGGGGTGCCTTGGGACAGACACTTCAGTCGCTCCACCAAGGCGCCAAATTGTCTCACAGCTGCTCTGCTTTGCAAACTGCACAGATTTTGCTGATGCAGGAGACTGCGGAGGGAAGGGACAAGAGTGAGAGAAGCAAGGAATTAAGGGATGAAGGGAAATACTACCATAAGGGTGTTGAAGGCATGTGAGCACCATTGGAAGGAAAGGAACGGGCAGGGAAGGAAGACCAAAAGGTGTGTGCTTAAAATTACCGTATTTGCCGGCATATAAGACATATTCCATTTATACTCCGACAAATACTATTCACCAGTGTGTAAGACACACTGGCATATAAGACACATCCCATTTTCAAACAGTATTTTTCAAGTAAAAAAGTGAGTCTTATACACCAGCAAATAGGGTATCAGTATCAATCATACAGGCTGGGATCCTCTACTGGGGTTGTCTGGTCTAAACCTTTACATGCCGAATTACACATCAATTGTACTACTCAGCCCTTAGTGTCGAATGGAAATGTGGTGCAACTGAACCAAAGCTATTTCTGCACTACACTGTTATAGTGCTATTATTCCACTTTCAATCTCCTGTGGAATTTTGGGGTTTGTAGTTTCCTGAGCCAAAGAGCTCTCTGGCTGAGAATTCCAAAGGCCTCTCCTTAAACTGCAAACCCCAGGATTCCATAGGAGGTTGAAAGTGGAATGATAGCGCTATAACAGTCTAGTGTGGAAATGGCCCAGGGCAGCCAAATGGGCAACTGAACATGCATTCATGTGTCCATGTGTATCCATGCACGAAGGCATGTCCACACACAAAGCACATCTATGTTCAATGCACATCCAGATGCAATGCTTAATGTGCATTTGTGTCCCATGGTCAATGCCCATCTATGGCCCATGCACACTTAACATCCTGGTGTAATACTCAATGTGTCATGCTCAATGTACATCTATGTGCTATGCACACTGCACATCAAGGAGCAGAGTGTACCTTCCAACCGTCCTGATTTGGCAAGGAAACTTTCAGTGCATCCTCTGCCTTCCTACTTTTCATCTGCTTCTAAGAAGCCCCAAGGCCTTTCCGCCCTACACTGTTATAGTGCTATTACTCCACTTTCACTAACCTGTGGAATTCTGGGGTTTGTAGTTTACTGAGGCAAAAGAGCTCTCTGGCTGAGAATCCTAAAGATCCCTCCCTAAACTTAAACCCCAGGATTCCATAGGAGGTTGAAAGTGGAATAATAGCACTATGGCATGTCCGGTGGAAAGGTCCCAGTTTCTTCTCTGCTCCTCCCACTTTCCTCCTTGTCCATGGCTTATTTCTGTCCTGTTTAGAAATCCAGCCATGGTGGTTCACAGTCCTTAAACAGAATTTACAGTAGCAGTTTACAGAAGGTTATCAGTCAATTACCCTTCTTGTTCCAGCAGTCTGCATCAGCAATAAATTCAGAGTGTCAGTTCAAGGAGTATCCAGCAGTGTAGTCAGTACTCAAAGCAAGGGTCAAGGTTTTTCAGGAACAAGAGCCAAGGATCGAAAGAAGAGCATGTTGCTTCCAACAGAAAGGGCAGTTGTCCTCAAGGGACTTCTCCCCACCCCATCTCTGATATTTATTGGCCAGCAGCCTCCCTCAACTCTTTGTCTGAGGAAGGAGAATTCCCTATGTAAGTGCCCTGAGTCTCCTGGGCTCTCCCTTTGTCATCTATACTAGGCTGCAGCTGGCATTGTCCTGCTCATGTCGCTGTGTTCTGGGTACTGATGACAATCCTGTCTGTGTTTGCGCCAGGGGCACGGCAACTTCCCTGGTGAAGACTGAATTCAAAATGCAAAACCAATTTGCATTCAATTCACTCAGTGGCAGGAGAGGTTCTAATCTGCATTGGTTTGGCCTCATTTGGAAACCTGTGTCCAATTCTGGGCACCTTAGTTCAAGAAGGATATCGACAAGCTGGAATGTGTCCAAAGGAGGGTGACCAAAATGGTGGAGGGTCTGGAAGCCATGAAGCCCTATGAGGAGCGGCTTAGGGAGCTGGGGATGTTTAGTCTGCAGAAGAGAAGGTTAAGAGGGGACATGAGAGCCATGTTTAAATATTTGAAGGGATGTCATGTCAAGGAGGGAGTGGGCTTGTTTTCTGCTGCTCCAGAGACCAGGACAAGGAGCAATGGATTCAAGCTGCAGGAAAGGAGATCCCACCTGAACCTCAGGAAGAACTTTTTGACGGTCAGGGATGTCTGGCAGTGGAATCTGCTGCCTGAATGGAGTGTGGTGGAGTCTCTTTAAGCAGAGGCTGGATGGCCATTTCTCGGGAGTGCTTTGATGGGGGTATGGCAGGGAGCTGGACTGGATGGCCCCTGAGGTCTCTTCCAACTCTATGATTCTAGGAGAGGAGAGGAGAGGAGAGGAGAGGAGAGGAGAGGAGAGGAGAGGAGAGGAGAGGAGAGGAGGAAAATCTTGCCTTTCCCAGTAGGCTCAGGCAAAAGCAAAACAGCTCTAGCTTCTTCAAGCTTGTGTGATCTTGCTCACTAATAATGTTTGCCATCTTGACCATATTCTGATCCTGCCTGGCCTCATATGTCCCAGTTCCCTTCTATAAAATGTTGAAGGGAATGTGCCACTATTTCACAGTTTAAGAAGATTTGGCAAGTTGGCAAATTCCTACCTCATTTACAGATTTTATTTTCCTGCTTCTCCATTGGAAAGTACAGTTTAATGAGGGTATGTAGTTGCACATTTAATACTATGGTTAGTTCAGCCAGAGGTGTAGCAGGGCGGGCAGATTCCTTCAGCAACCCCCGCCCCAATTTCTAGCATTTCAGTCACTTAAAATTTCAGTTGAGCATTTAAAAATAGAGTTTAGGGCTCCAAAGAAAAGGGGTGGGCAAAGTGAGCAACAGAAGGCAAACACAACAAATCAAAGATTTCTCGATGTGGATGATGCTCAGTTTCTCACTTTACACCTAGCCAGAAATTTGGGGACTTCAGGAAAATTTTATTTGGCAGACAGAATTCTTATTTCGGGGCAATGCTGTCATCCAGCTGCTACAGCCCTAAGTTCACCACCAAGCCAAGCTCTAAAACAAGGGCTTCTACAGAGTTTGGGTCACTTTGCTGTAGTCACTCAGGCCATTTCTGCACAAGGCCATTTCCGCACTAGCCTGTTATAGCACGATGATTCCACTTTCAACATCCTCTGGAATCCTGGGGTTTGCAGTTTCGGGAGGGGCCAGCTGGCCCCTCCCAAAACTGCAAACCCCAGGATTCCAAGGATGTTGAAAGTGGAATCATCGCGCTATAACAGGCCAGTGCGGAAATGGCCCTAGAATGTTATAGTGCTATTATTCCACTTTCAACATCCCATAGAATCCTGGGATTTGCAGTTCAGAGAGGACCCTCAAGATAACAGCACTATAACAGTCTACTGCAGAAATGGCCTCAGTCAGCCAGCAATTCTTGAGTGACTACAAGCCAGATGCAAGCAAAAGTTCGGCTCTCCAAATGTTGTTGGACTGCAACGTCCATTTACCCTAGCCATCACAGCCAATAGTGAGGAATGCTGTGAGCTGCAGTCCAACAAATACCCAGAGGGCTATACTTTGTTCATCGCTTGGTGCAGAGCATGCAAGTCCAACCACCTTTCTGTTTTCTGCTCCTGAGCCTTTCACAGATGCTCGGATTACTAACATAAAGTAGATGAAACTTTGCTGGGAGGGTAGGAGCTGGGCAAGCCTGGCTGAAGAGAGCCAATCACAGCTCAGATAAAGCTGTGAAGAGGGACCTACAGGAAGGAAATGTGACAAAACTGAGGCTTGTCTCTGTCAGAAGGCAGAGAGGGAAAAGTTGGCACAGAGACCAGGAACAGATTTCAGAGAGGCAGGAAGCGATGGAATAGAGACAGGAGGGTCAGGCAAAGGGAAGGAAGGACTGACTACAGTTTTGGGGAGCTATAAATGATTTAATAGTTCAAGAGTTAGTGTATTATCTAGGGATACCTATGAGGAGAGGCTTAGGGAGCTGGGTATGTTTAGTCTGGAGGAGAGAAGGTTAAGAGGTGACTATAGCTATATTTAAATACTTAATATTTAGTATAAATATTAAATAAATATTTAATATTTAAAATAGCTATATTTAAATATTTGAAGGGATGTCATTAGGAGCAAGCCTATTTTCTGCTGTGTTAGAGACTAGGACATGGAGCAATGGCTTCAACCCAGAGGAAACAAGATTCCATCTAAACACTGGGAAGAACTTCCTGACAGTAAGAGCAGTTTGAGAGTGGAATCTGCTGCTGCCTCCATAGAGTGTGGTGGGGTCTCTTCCTTCTTTGGAGATTTTTAAGGCTGGATGGCCATCTGTCAAAGGGAGGGCTTTGATGGTGTCTTCTTGTACGGCAGAATGGGGGTGGACTCGATGGCCCTTGGGGTCTCTTCCAACTCTAGGATTCTATGAATCTTCTTTTCTCTTAATAAACTTCTATTTTTTGGTTTTTCCCACTACTTCTGCCTGTGGAGGACCTAGTCACACTTACTATGGCAAACCTATTGAGCAGCACAGCCATTGGTCCACAATAGGGAGTCACCTTCAGGCCCAAGTCCCCAATCTAGGAAGGGATTAAGAGGGGGAAAGGGCAAGGGGTACGATAGGAACCCAGTGTTGCAAGGGAGAGGTCCGTCTGGCAAGGAGACCTATCTCATTTCCTCACTGCCTCATGGTGTTAAAGGGAACATGCGACTCCCTAGCTCCACAGGCTACCAGTTTGTTTCTGCGCACAATACAAGTGCCGGCTCTGAACTACAAAGCCCTCTTTGGTGCAGATCCAGGTTATTTGAAAGAGCCAGCCTGAGTTGTTAAGATCCTCAGAGGAGGACTTTCTCTTGGTCTCACCACCATCACAGACACAGGCCATTTCCGCACTAGCCTGTTATAGCGCTATTATTCCACTTTCGACATCCTATGGAATCCTGGGGTTTGCAGTTTAGGGAGGGGCCTCAAGGCTTTCAGATGAACTTAAAGGCCCTTCCCTAAACTGCAAACCCCAGGATTCCACAGGATGTTGAAAGTGGAATATTAGCGCTATAACAGGTTAGTGCGGAAACGGCCACAATCAAGAAGGATAGCAAGGTGGGCATCCTTGGTGGCTGCTCCCAGGCTGTGGAATTCTCTGCCACAGAAGACTAGCCTCGTCCCCACCCTGCTCCCCTGGCACCATCAGGTCAAGACTTTTTAAAATCAGAACAAGTCTCTGGGGACTAACTTCATCTTACAAGCAGCACCTTCTAGAACTCCTCCTTCTCCAAAACCATTAAAGGCACAGGAAGCACCCTCCAGTTTTCGGTCTGGCAACCCTATTCTGCAAGACTGCCAGCGTGGCACCTCAGAGCCCAAGCACTCCGCTTCCTCCGGTATCGATCTCTTAAGTGCCTGGACTTCATCAGAGACTCCCGTGAGGAATAAATCTTGGAAAACGGATAGGGCTCGAAGTAAAAGGACTCAAGCTGAGCAAGCAAGATTCGCAAACAAAACATCTTCCCAATGGAATAACTTGCTCCATGCATTCCCCACCGCAGCTCCTCAGCTCAAAAAATAAAAAAATGTGAAGCACTTCCACAATCAGTATTTTTGTAAAAATGCAACACTATGTACAAGGTGGCCGTCTTTTGCTGCAGGAGATGGCAGGGGGTTTCCAGTTGCTATAGAAACAGAACTGGGGAAATAAATGGGTCCACACGGACGTAGAGACAGCCTCCGAAACGCAGCACGAGAGGGTCTCCCCCTTTGGTTTTTCTTTCTCCCCCATCCAGCAGGAGCGCCTTTCCGCACTACACAACTATTGTACTATGATTCCACTTTAATTGCCACCATTCGGTTCTATGGAATCATGGGATTTGCAGTTTAGGGAGGGATATTTAGAATTCTCAGCCAGAGCGCGCCAGTACCTCCGAAGACTACAAATCCCAGCATTCCATAGGAGGCAGCCATGGTAGTTAAAGTGGAATTATAATGCAATAATCGTGTAGTGCGCAAAGACCCAGACTCCTTCCACACTACATTGTTATAGCACTACTATTCCACTTTCAACATCCTATGGAATCCCGGGGTTTGCAGTTTAGGGAGGGGCCAGCTGGTCCTTCCCTAAACTGCAAACCCCGGGATTCCATAGGATGTTGAAAGTGGAATAACAGTGCTATAACAGTCTAGTGCGGAAATGGCCCCAGAGTCTCCTTGAATTCAATATACAAAACAAAAGTGGGAGATGTGAATCTTTTTCTAGTGCGAGGAAGGATGGAAGGCCCAAAGGCTGCACCTGACAGACAGTTCCCTGAACCCACCACTTTTGCAATCGTACGAGTCCCGCCTGGCTGCTTCTAGAGATGGTTTGCTGGTTCCAAAAATGTGAGCAAAACAGCAGCAACGATGATGACTATTATCAAGAGAGTCAGGCTGGTTTCATCTCTCCCGAGTAATTCAAAGAGAAAGGAACTTATGGAATCGCCCTGTACAGAGTCAGGCCACAGCTGCTCACCTACTCCACTCCTGTCAGCAGTCAGACCTTTTCTGGGTCCCAGGATGCTTCCCTAGACCTGCACTGATGACACCAAATTAGGAGGGGGAACTAACACCCTAGAAGATAGGATCAGAATTCAAAATGACTTGACATATTAGAGAGCTGAGCCAAAACTAACCAAATTAATTTCAACAGGGAGATATCTAAGGTACTACATTTGGGCAGAAAAAATGAAATGCAGAGACGCAAGAGTGGGTGATACCTGGTTACATACATGTGGAAAGGATCTAGGAGTCTTAGTAGACCACAAACTGAACATGAGCCAGCAGTGTTAAGCAGCAACTAAAAAAGCCAATGTGATTCTGGGTTGCATCAACAGGAGTACAGTGCCTAGGTCATGGGAAGTCCCACTCTCTTCTGCGTTGGTCAGACCCCACCCAGAATCCTGTGTCCAGTTCTGGGCACCACAGTTCTAGAAGGATATTGACAAGCTGGAACGTGTCCAGAGGATAGTGACCAAAAGGATAGAAGGCCTGGAAACCATGAAGCCCTAGGAGGAGCAGGCTCAGAGGAAAGCAAAGGCAACCCCTGCCCCCAGAGTAAATTCCACCAAGAAAACCCCACAACGGGAGCCATTTCCACACAAGACTGTTATACTGCTATTATTCCACTTTCAACATCCTATGGAATCCTGGGGTTTGCAGTTTAGGCAGGGGCCTCAAAGGCCCCTCTCGAAACTGCAAACCCCAGGATTCCGTAGATGTGAAAGTGGAATGATAGCGCTATAACAGTCTAGTGCGGAAATGGTCAGGGTCACCATAAGTTGGAAACAACCTGAAGGCACCCCACCAACCAACAAACAAACGATCTGTGAAGTTAAAACTATTAACATCCAATAAAGGGCCATATAAAAACCAACAAGGCAACACAGCACAAGCATTAAAAGCCCAGTGCAGTCCATTTCTGAAAGCCTGATGGAAGAGGAAAGTTTTTGTTTGCTAACAGAGCCATCTTAGCCTCCCTGGGTAGGGAGTCTAAAGTCTGGGAGCAGCCACCCAGAAGATTTTCTCTCCTGACCTCACCAAATGAACCTGAGAAGGTGGTGGGACAAGGAGAAAGGCCCCTGCTGAAGATCTTGAGCAGACCCAGATAGGGAAATATGGTCTTTCCAATACCCACACAAACACACAAAAATTATATCCACGCTGATTTTTCTGTGGTTTGACCAATTTTCCCGGGGTCTGCTTTGTGGACTGGCGGGTGGTGCTCTGTTTGCTGCTTAATTACAGGATACCTTTTGTAACCAAACCACCGGGCCTGTAAATGCATATTCCAAATCCCAAATTCCCCAGGCAGGAACCTCTGCCCAAAGCAACAAAGGCCCATCCTATTAACGTCTCTGCATAAACAATACACAGCATCTTTAAAGTGCCAAGGACCCAGTCGGGTTTTTCCACACTTAAGTCTTTAACAACTTGCTGACTGAATGTCGGCCAGGAAGACAACCATCCCTCTTTCTAAACCTTCCTGGCTGGACTCCTGTGCCTCTAATGGCTGCAGAGAAGCAGCAATCCAACAGGTGTGGCTTTCTCCCAACCTGTGGGTAAATGCTCCATCTGTTGGATTTCTGCATGCCATGTAAACGGAAAAGGATTCTGGCCCCCAAAACTTGGCAAATCTGCAGAACGTCTTCTGAAAGCTATGAATCTGCTTTGGACGTCAGTCTGAACTTTAAAGAAGTTCTCCCAAGTGCTGAGTCCTATCCCTAATGCACCGAGGGGAACCTGTGTTGGCTATGCAGCAAAATATAAAAAAAAATCTGAAATCCACAAAATAGCAATTCCTTTCTCGGCCAACCAAAATGCACAAAATACATCATGACACTTTTAAAGTTTCACTGGTTTCTGTTACTTTGGACAACGGAAGTGATATCTGAGACAAAATGGAGGCCTGCGACTTTAACTGTCACTTTTCTTCTCCTGTATAATTTTTAACAACTTTGCCTGATGACGAAGTTGGTGAGACTTCCAAAGTTTGCTTTATATATTGTGCATTTTGGTTATCCAATAAATGCATTGGGATTTTACAGATTTTGGGTTTTGTTGTATATCTAATCAACAGCTACTTCATGCTTTGGCTTTTTTAGCTGCTGCATCACACGAGCTGAACATGAGCCAACACTGTGATGCAGCAGCTAAAAAAGCCTATGCAATTCTAGGCTGCATCAATAGGAGTATAGTTCCCAGCTCAAGGGAAATGACAGAACCACTCTTTCCTGCTTTGGTCAGACCCCACCTGGAAGAAGCCTGTGTCCAGTTCTAGGCACCCCATAGTTCAAGAAGGATATTGACAAGCTGGAAGGTGTTCAGAGGAGGGCGACTAAAACACTAGAAGGCCTGGAAACCATGATGCCCTAGGAGGAGTGGCTTAGGGAGCTGGGATGGTTTAGCCTGGAGAAGAGCAGGTGATGAGGTGACATGACAGCCACGTTTCAATATCTGAAGGGACGTCCTATGGAAAATGCAGCAAGCTCCAGAGACCAGGCATGGACCAACTGCTTCAAACTAAAGGAAAAGAGATTCCACTTAAACATTAGGAAGAAATTCCCGATGGTAAGAACCACTCAACAGTGGAATATGCTGCCTGGGAGTGTTGCACAATCTTCTTCTTCGGAGGTTTCTAAAGAGGCTGGATGGCCGTCTGTCAATGTTTCGACTGTGTCTTCCTGCATGGCAAAAGGGGGTTGGAGCGGATGGCCTCTGGAGTCTCTTCCAACTCTAGGATTCTACAACTAAAACCTGGAGTGGATTTGCCATCCCACTGACATGGAAGCCACTAGAGGTTGCATTGCCTGGGTTTTGCATTCTCTCTCTTCCATGTTTTCTCTTGCTGGAGAAAATCTGCTAGTAAGGAAAGAAACAATAGGTGGACAGCGTCTTTTGACCTGAAAGCACACACAGGGTATGGGAGGGGGAACAAAGAAAGCCCACGCTTGAGCAGAAGCTGCTTTGTCACTGTAATACAAGGGTAGGCAATGCAGCCTCCAAGCCTGATTTTCTGGCCCCCAACCACTCCAGGCTCCCTTTCTCTGGGCAAAAAAACCCCCAAAGTGTGGAAGACCCCGGGACCACCACTTTGCCTTTTCAATAGGTTGCAGCCCTGCCTCTGCACTATTCAATATCAGGGGGGAAATATTTTCTTGTTGTCACCACTTTTGTTTATTTTGGTTCAGGAAGCACTAGATAGAGATACAAGATGGGATGAAAGGAACTCAGGAGTAAAGATTTAAAATGAAATTTACACATTAAGGGCCACTGCTGGTGATTTGGTAATAGTGTTGGAAAAACCCCTGGAAAGGATAGGAGTGTGTAACACGCAGTGCGTGAGAGCGAGAGAGGGTAGCGGTTTGAACACTGGACCAAGGCCATTTCTGCACTATTCTGTTATAGTGCTATTATTCCACTTTCAACATCCTGTGGAATTCTGGGGTTTGTAGTTTACCGAGGATGGAATAACAGCACTGTAACAGAGTAGTGTGGAAATGGCCTTAGACTCTGGAGACCAGTGTTCAAATCCCATTCAGCCACAGAAGCCCCCCAGGCGACCTTGGGAAAGTCACACTTTCTCAGCCTCAGAGGAAAGCAAAGGCAAATCCCCCCTCTGAGTGAATCTTATCAAGAAAACCTCATGATAGGTTTATCCAGTTGCGTAGGGACACGGGAGCGGAGGATGACTCCCCCCAGGTGGCAATGTTTTTGGGGCATTCCAGCCTATAGCCACGGTCCTGTGTGCCATAGCCATGACCCCACATGCCAAAGCCACGCCCCCACGAACAGTGACCATGGCCCCCGTGCTGTAGGCCTGCCCCTCTCCTGCCCCCTCTCCACACACTCCAAGCTCCTCCACTGGGCTTACCCTAGGGTCACCATAAGTCGGAAGCAACGAGAAGGCACACAACAGGAACAACAAAAACAACACGCAACGCACGTTGCCGATGTGTAACAAGCACAATGTATAACGATGCATGATTTATAAGGAGTATGTGGATTGGCATGACTTAACCAACTCCACTTCCTGAAATGAATACAGAAATTCTGCATTGGACATAAAAGGTCCAACCCCTTCCACAAGGAAATGACACATGTGTAAGATGCCAACAGGATTCCAACCAGTTTGTTTCTGCGTTCCTCTCTTCTGCAACTCAAAGTGGGGTGTATGGCAGCTCCGGCAATGTAACTGTTAACCTTACTAACAACACAAACAAGTCATCCCAGCACTTCCAATAATCAATGCCCTTCTCGTGCCTGACGATTTGTGATGCCAGAACAAGCCCTGCTGGAGTGACCGTGCTGAACCAAAAGTAATTACCGCTTTGTTTGCCCAGCCTAGGACAAAGCCCCAGCAGAGCTCAGCCGTAAAATTACAACTGTTGTCGCTATACTACTGCAAATCAATGAAGACCACAGCGTGGAATATGCTGTTAAAATAGACCACTCAAAACCAAAACGTTCCCAAAGTGCAATCAATATTGGGGGTTTTTTTCCCCAAAAATCATTAACATAAGGTTTAGCTAGATAGATAATACATCATGCAGGGCCATAGGGGAGGGTCTTTACTGCTGTGGGCAGGGATGCTAGACAAGTCTCCAGTTTCCATGGGTCCTCTCCTGCCTGAAGAGGAGGGTACAAATGATCCACCTTTGGTGGGCTCAGCTCCAGGCAAGAGGAATGAGCTGGGTGCCAGCTCGGCTAGAAGAGCAACACGTTGCTGCAATTTGCAAGACTTAACTGCATTTAACACACAAAATCTAATGTCATCAGCTAAGTCAGTGGTTCTCAACCTGTGGGTCCCCAGATGTTCGTGGACTTCAGGTCCCAGAAGCCCCAGCCACTGTGGTCAATGCTCAGGGCTTCTGGGAGCTGAAGTCCACAAACATCTGGGGACCCACAGGTTGAGAACCACTGAGCTAGGCTGAGGGGTACCACAACATGACGATGACATTACCCAGCCTTACCTGGGATTTTATTTTCTCATAAGTAATGCCTCTTAGAAATACCTTAGGACAGTGGTTCTCAATCTGTGGGTCCCCAGATGTTTGTAGACTTCAGCTCCCAGAAGCCTCAGCCACTATGGTCAATGCTCAGGGCTTCTGGGAGCTGAAGTCCAAAAACATCTGGGGACCCACAGGTTGAGAACCACTGCCTTAGGAACTATCTTACCTTACTTAGGAATTAGATGCGTTTGAAATACACAGGTTTGAGATCCTGTGTCCCTAATTCCCCAAACTGTGTTGTCTAGTACGTATAACTTTTCCCCATATTCCCCAATCCAATCTGTATTCAGAGCTGTTAACATAAAGAAGTTCAAGTCCTGAGGGAATACACCGGCCTCCTCCTTGCTGCTAGGCCTCGTCTCCATAGGAACTGGCCAGGCCCAAGAGCTCTCTGGCTGAGAATTCTGAATGCCTCTCCCTGAACTGTAAACCCCAGGATTCCATAGAATCTTCACAGCCAGCCAATCATATGGGGTCTTCGCCTGCCTGATGCAGACAAACTCATAAACTCACAAACTTTGACCTTTATATATTAGATATATAGATATATATATGCATGTATGTGTGTGTGCGTATACACACACACACACACACAGTATTATTTGAAAACACACAACATATATATTTGTTATTGTTGTGTGCCTTCAAGTTATATATATATTTTACTTATATATGTGGCATGTTTCTAATCTGTACTGATTTCAATATGTTGCCATAGGTTGAAAATGACTCGAAGGTACAAAACAACACATATAGTAGTTGTTGTTGTTGTCATCGTCATCGTTGTTGTGTGCCTTCAAGTCATTTCCAACTTATGGCAACACTAAGGATGTCAGGTAGCCCTCCGTATTTTAGTAATAGGACATGCAGTAGGAGCTAGTTAGCTGCTTGCTGGTAACAAGGTACGAGAACCAGAGACCGTTAGATAAACAAAGCTGGGAATGTAGTGATAAGCGCTGCCAGGCTAAACCAGAACTCCAAGGTCTCTTGCGGGCGGGATGAGAAACTCTTTGCTTTTAATGTTCTGGATTTTGCTAATTGCCTCCAGTTCGCTCACTGAAGTCCTGTGCTATGTAGCACGCTCCTGATAAATAGTGTATTCGCACTGTTATATTTGTGTGTGAATTCAGTTCATGACAAACATGGCCCTATCAAAAAGTTTCTCTTGCAAGATTCCTTCTGAGGGGGGTTGCCTTTGCTTTCCTCTGAGGCTGAGAGCATGTGACTTGCCCACAGTAAGCTGGTGGGTTTCCATGGCTAGGTGGGGATTTGAACCCTGATCTCCCAGAGTCCTAGTGCACTCAAACCACTACACTGTGCCGGATCTCCTAAGCTTTTCTTCAGCAGATGTATTCAGAGAAGGTTGCCTTCCTCTGAGGCTGAGAGAGAGTGACTTGCCCAGGGCCAACCAGTGGGTTTCCATGGTTGAATGGAGATTCAAATTCTGGTCTCACAAAGTCCTGGTCTAACACTCTGACAAATACACCGTGCTGGCCGTCATATGCATGCACGCACACACAATATACATATATGTACACACACACACACACACACACACACACATTCTAAACCCACTTAACTATCATTATAGTATGGGACACAGTTTTCTCCTCCTGAACCTTGCTGCTGCCTCTCAGCTTCTCCCATCTGAGGCCACTGCCTCACTCTACCAAACAGTAGCACCCCGAGGGCCGGCACTACCATTCAGCAGGGCAAGGCAGTGGCCTCAGGCCTCCAAAATTTTGGAAACTTGTGACATTCTCTCTCCCTCCCCTCTTGTTCTAGGGCAAGTGTGACCTAGCAAGCATAGAGTTTCTTTTTCGTTTGCATGTCAAAGCCTTTTGCCATCTCAGCTAAGCCTCAACTCTTCCTCTTTGTGTCAATTAAATGCATGGCTATGGTATCCGGGTGACCAGACCATGCGATCGAGGATGGACGCTGGGGTCACTGGCCTTACATAAAAGACCGCACTTCTCGGACCTGTCTCTCTTTGCCTTTTGCTTCTACTTCCTTCTCTCTGACCATGCTCCGTCTCTCCACCAAGAAGATGGCGAGTTAAGAATGAAGCCACTATCTTACCTAATCTTTTTGTTAGCTAGTTAGGATCTAGGCTCTCCAATGCATATGTGATTGTAACATAAATTGTAAACTTTTCTAGGTTTGGAACCTGAAACTGCCTGCCTTGTTTTGCTTTTTAAGTTAGTCTCAGTTCAGAGAAGCCACACAGAGATCTGGGCATGCCTTTTCTGCTACTCTGCTAAAAGAAGGCTGATTCCCAACAGTTTTAGCTTTCATAGAATTTCTCCCAAAGGACTAACACCATGGGAAACTCTAACTCCCAACACAAAGCAGGGCCCAGAGCAGAGAAAGAGACAGGCGCAAGGAGTCACAGAGATCCTGGGAATCTGTTACTTTCCTCCCAACGAGCAGGAAAAGCCAGGTTCTAGTGGCTGTCAATTTTCAAGGCTTCTCCAGAACAAAGCAGGGGAAAAAACAGTAGAGAATGGCAGAGGCGCTGGTCGGCCTGTTGTTTGTCTCCGTTTCTCTGAAATCTCATTTAGTGGCTAATTTTCCCTTCCCCTTCCCATCCCCTGGGAAATTAGTAGCTGCTAAAGAAGAGGCAGCAGAGATGCTAAACAAGGGATGAACTGGGGGAAAGGGTCAGTAGCAAGTTCAGGCTCGGTTTGCTCTCAGACCCATGGATTTTGTCTCTTGGGCTGTGCATGTGAAAAAATAAAAGGTGGCCGGAATAAAACCTGCTCCTTTGAAAAGTGCTCTTAGAGCAAATCAAGCCCTAAACTCACCCTACAAGCCAAGGTAACCAAACTGAGGCCATTTCCACACTAGACTGTTATAGCGCTCTTATTCCACTTTAAACAAACTATGCAATCCTGGGGTTTGCAGTTTACTGCAAACTGTAAACCCCAGGATTGCATAGGATGTTGCAAGTGGAATAATAGCACTAGAACAGCCTAGCGTGGACTGAGGCTGTCATACTTTTGACGCTTCGTAAGAAGACAGGACTCATTATAATAAAGATTATAATACTTGATAAGGTGGAAGGCAGTTGGAAAAGAGAAAGACTGCAAAACAGGTAGATAGGTTTTGTCAAAGAAGCCATGGCCTTGAGGTTTTCGTTTGGCTGGTTGGCTGGGTTTTTGTTGTTGCTGTTTTCAGACATTCTGAGAGAGATGAAATTTATTCCGGGGAAGGGAGGGTTCCTCTGCATATTTTAAGCGGAATATCAGCCAGTCTAAGTCAGGATGCACAGCTCCTGTCATATGTACGCTGAATGCATTAGAATGCGTTGCAGAATAGCTTTCCTAGATCAAACAGAGTCATGGGGCCTTTCTGTACTACACTGTTATAGTGCTATTATTCCACTTTCAACACCCTGTGGAATTCTGGGCTTTGTAGTTTACTGAGCCCTAAGAGCTTTCTGGCTGGGAATTCTAAATGTCCTTCCCTAAACTGCAAACCCCACAATTCCACAGGATGTTGAAAGTAGAATAATAGCACTATCACAGTGCAGTGCGGAAAGGCCCATGAAGTACTAAACTGCCATCAGGTATCAAATGATAATTGCTATCTGCACCTATATAGTCAGTTGGAAATTTTAAAGTATTCCAAGGAACCAAAGGGTTAGTTAATGTACTATTTAATGGTCCTACACTATTTAATGGTCCTAATGTAAGATCCTACACTTGGGCAAAAAAATTGGAATGCACAAATTTAGGATGGGGGACATGTGGCTGGATAGCAGTATGTCTGAAAGGGATCTAGGAGTCTCGGTGGACCACAAGCTAAACATGAGCCAGCAGTGTGATGCGGTAGTCAAGAAAGCCAATGCGATTCTTGGTTGCATCAACAGGAATATGGTGTCTAGATCAAGAGAGGTAATAGTACCACTCTATTCTGCATTGATTAGACCTCATTTGGAATCCTGTGTCCAGTTCTGGGCACCCCAATTCAAGAAGGACGTCGACAAGCTGGAGCTTGTCCAGAGGAGGGCGACCAAAATGGTGAAGGGTCTGGAAGCCATGAAGCCCTACGAGGAACAGCTTAGGGAGCTGGGGATGTTTAATCTGCAGAAAAGGTTGGGAGAGGACATGATAGCCACATTTAAATATCTGAAGGGATTTTATGTCGAGGAGGGAGCAGGCTTGTTCTCTGCTGCTCCAGAGACTAGGACAAGGAGCAATTGATCCAAGCTGCAGGAAAGGAGATTCCTCAGGAAGAACTTCCCGATGGCCAGAGCTGTCCGGCAGTGGAATCTGCTGCCTCCATGGAGTGTGGTGGAGTCTCCTTCTTTGGAAGTTTTTAAGCAGAGGCTGGATGGCCATCTGTCCGGAGTGCTTTGATATGGGTTCCTGCATAGCATAGGGTTGGACTCGATGGCCCCTGAGGTCTTTTCCAACTCTATGATTCTATAATTCTATGTCACTTTGTAGCTGGTCAAGAGGAAAGAAGATCAGACGGGAGGGGGGCTGTGAAATAGTAGGAAGGTGTTACGAGAATGAACACGGCAGAGATAAGAAGAGGCGAACTCATACTTGCTCCCAAGATGAAAGAAATGTAAAGCGCTTGTCCTGATGGGGTGGTATGACTTTTATGACTTTCACCCATAATTTATATGACAAAGTATGAAATTCTAGGCGTGGTAGTCTCAGTAACATTTGGGAAAGTTGCTGTGTTGCCTGCTTTCCTCCAAATAAATACTTCTGCTTGAAAGTCCGAGTGAAGTTTGTGAGAGTTATCCAAGACATGACCCTCTACAACTTCAGCGGAAACAGGTTTACATCTTTGAAATGTATCTATGAGGCACCCATTGCAAGTCCTAATTATTTCTGGTTCAGATTTTGGTACATAAAATGAACCACTGCTGTTTAAGAATTTGGTACTGTACAAAAAAGTCTTATATATGTAATGCAATTTAAGGGGAAATGGAAATATTTACAGCTTTAGTCATTTACGTGTTTAAAAAGGGGGAAAGAGAGAAGGAGAAAGATGACAAAAACAATAGGTTGGCTAAGAGAAGTATACACGTACTTTTGATTGTTATATTTGGCTATAGAAAATTAAATAAAAACGAAAAACAAATAGTGTAATGTATAACCGGGTCAAAAGTGATGGGGAAGTTAAGGAGAAAATAACGCAGGGATAGAGTAAGAATTCCAGAAAGGAAGATTCTACTTATTTACTTATTTATTAAATACCTATTTTCTTATAGTAAGTAAAGGAATTTAGGGTGTGCATGAAAATGTAAATTTAATAGCAATAAGATTAGATGGAAAATGTACAAATCAGATACCTAGGATACTGAATAATGTATTGTATATATATTTATATATATATATATATGTGCATATAAATTCTTCCATTTTTATAAAGAATTTATATGCACATATATATAATATACAATACATTATCTATCTATGTTCATTAATGGAAGAAAAGATACAACAAGAAAAGGTGCATTCAACAATTTAAAGGGTGAGTAAAGGGAATTTCTTATAAATAAAGGCCATTTTCACACTAGACTGTTATAGCGCTTCGATTCCACATCCAACATCCTATGGAATCCTGGAGTCTGCCGTTCCGGGAGGGGCCGGGCTTGTAATTTACTTGTAAAATTACACGTATTTTTTTTTGTTTTTAAGTTTGCTTGTTATTGTTTAATAAAAATAAAGTAAAAAAATGGAAATATTTGTACAATTAATAAAAATACCTGGGGAAAAAAAGAATTTGGTACTGTGCTTCCACAGTTTGCTGGAGGAAAGCCCTAAGGATACTACAGACTGCCAAAAAAGAGAAATGATCAAGCCAGAACGGTCACGTTTCAAACGGTACCGAAACCCCTCCCTTCTACAGTCTTCAGAATCTGAGCTGCCGGTGCCTTTCACTTCTGCACGTAACATTCAGGGCTGTATCCTGTATACTAAATCTTTGCAAGACTCTGCTGCTACCTTCATTCCCACGGTTTCATACTATGGAATCCTGGGATCTGTAGTTTAACAAAGGGTGCTTAGAATTCCCTGGTGTAGCTCAGGGAACTAGACCAGAGCTCCAGAGCAGGCAATTATCACTTCTGCACCAAGCTACAACTCACAGGATACTGAAGGTGGTGGATCATCCATGGTGGTTAAAGCGGGATTGAACCGCTACAAATATAAATATGCTGTACGGACAGCAAAACATGGATGCTATTTGGAGAGGAATTCTTCGCACAAGGATTTCTTAATTTTTACACTAACAATACAACTTGAGGCTTGAATTTACAGAAATCTAATCCTTTTCTCAGACTGTTGGGTTTGTGTTGGTTCCGCCTAGGGCATTTAAAACAAAACAAAACATGGATGCTATTTCTGCCTGCCAAGCATTGACTGGCCCTATATTGTCTGACAGTCACCACCTGCAATGAAAGCTTGCTTCCGATTCCTTGCCTCTATTAATTATACAAGGCTAAAGCAAGCTGATGGACTCTTTCTCTCTCCCCTGGGATTTCTCCTGCTGGGAAAGACTTTATTTTATTATGGGGGAGGGGGTGTCTTGATTTTTGGGGGGGAGGAAATGTGCTTGAATAGCTTTCTCAGCTCCACAGAAGCTGAATATAAGGCCTTTGCAATGCTCTTGTCCAAAGTTTAAAGGATGGGAGATTCTGGCCATTTCCGCACTAGACTGTTATAGCGCTGATTCCACTTTCAACATCCTCTGGAATCCTGGGGTTTGCAGTTTCGGGAGGGGCCGGCCGGCCCCTCCCGAAACTGCAAACCCCAGGATTCCAGAGGATGTTGAAAGTGGAATTAGAGTGCTATAACAGTCTAGTGTGGAAATGGCTTCTGTTCCTTTGTGACCATGCTAAGGAGCAGCCAAGTGGCTGAGACTCCTGGTGCAAATTACCACATCCTGGTACATCCCCTCCGACTGTCCTGTCCTGTCCTGTCCCAATTAATTCTCCGTCATCCCATTTTTCCAGCTGCTTTTAAAATACCCTGGCTTCTCTCTCCTCTTCCCGCTTTCTCTCTTTGTCCTCAACTTACTTCCATTGTTGCAAACTGAGGCCATTTCCACACGGTGCTGTTATAGTGCTATTATTCCACTTTCAACCGCCCACAGCATCCTGGGGATTGCAGTTTAGGGAGAGAGCTCTTTGGCCTCAGTAAACACAAACCAGCATGCCACAGGGTGTTGAAAGTATAATAATAGCACCATAACAGTGTCGTGTGGAAATGGCCTGAGTCCAAAATGCAAAAGTTATTGGCACTCCATTGATTCAGGAGAGTGGAGAAGGGGCAGACTCTTGCCCTTTCCAGTAGGCTCAGAGAAAACAAACTGCTGCAGCTTCTCCGAGCTTGTCTGTTCCTCCTCGTTAATAACTTTTGCCGTCTTGACCACATTTGGATGTTGCCTGATGGCACAGCTCCTGGTTTTCATCTAAGGTTGCAGGGTATGCTGAGCCAGTGCAGCGTTGTGGTTTGAGCATTGGGCTACCACCCTGGAGATCAGGGTTTGATTCTCCATTCAGCCACGGAAATCCACTTGGTGGCCTTGGGCAAGCCATGCACTCTCAGCCCCCAGAAAACTCCACGATAAGTTTGACAGGAGATGATTTACAGCACCAGCCCAAAATTATCCCTGGAACCACCGCACTCTGGACTGTGTCTCAGAGGCGAGCACAAACACAGCAGAGTTTCCAAACAGCAAAAAGCATGTGCAGCGGAGTACAACGACAGCATCAGCTCTGACCCCTCTACCCACTGGTTAGTAACTCATAGACACAGAGTTTGTCATCCAAAATACCTGGAGGTTTTAATCTTCACTGTTGCAATATATATATGTGTGTACACAGGATGCGCAGAACCACAGGCAGAGATTCAGCATCGGAGTCAGAGATACGGAGCCAGACATTCGTTCAGACAGAGGTTCGGAGTCAGAGATTCGGGAGTCAGAGAGCGAGATATGTTCCCGCTCCTCTTTTATACACACCTGCTGATAGGTCATCAGCCAGGGACATTAGCTGATGCAACCCCTTGCCATGATTTCACTCTCATGACTCAGCCCTTATGTCATGACTTGCCAAGTCATTCCCCAGGTGTTCCACATGCTCATCAAATGTATTTTCAACTGGGGCAAATGTCACAGCATTTTTATCCAACATAGGGTCGCCATCAGAAACGACTTGAAGGAACACAACAACACCGCTGGTGTTGAACGACTGTTATCTCCCTATCTGTCTAAGCCTTTCAGTGGTTCTCCACCTGTGGGTCCCCAGATGTTTGTGGACTTCAGGTCCCAGAAGCCCCAGCCACTATGGTCAATGCTCAGGGCTTCTGGGAGCTGAAGTCCAAAATCATCTGGGGACCCACAGGTGGAGAACCACTGCCTTAGATCCTCAAAGGAAGACAGTTCATCAGAGTCAGAGTTGCTCAGGAGAAGGGGCAGGGCCTTCTTTGTGGCGGGTCCCACACACAGAATTCTCTCCCATGGCATGTCCAGCTGGCTCCTTCCCTGCTGTCCCTTTTTTGGCTTTTGGCTGTCAGCAGGCTGTTGGAGAAAGGTCTTTTAATGGGAGTCCTGTATTTGTATGCTGTGTATCCTGCACAGAAAAGAACATTTCTGTACAGAACCTGTTTTCTGCACAGAATACTCTTTCCTGCATAAAAAAATTCTACAAAAAACCCCAACAGTGTCATTATTTTTAAGAGAATAAGTCTCAAATTTAACAGACAAATCTTGTCTCTTTTTATGATACAATTACAAGCTTGAAGGACAAAGAGAATGCTGTGGACATAGCATGTCTTGATTTCAGTAAGGCCTTTGACAAAGTTCCCCATGACATTCTTGCAAAGAAGCTGGTAAAGCGCGGGTGGGACAGGGCTACTGTTAGGTGGATCTGTAATTGGTTGACCGACCGAACCCAAAGGGTGCTCCTCAGCAATGGCTGCTTTTCCCCCTGGAGAGAAGGATTTTGGGGGTGCCTCAGGGTTCTGTCCTGGGCCCAGGGCTGCTATTCAACATCTCCATCAATGACTTGGATGACGGAGTAGAGGGCATGCTCATCAAATTTGCAGATGATACCAAATTGCGAGGGATTGCTAATACCCCAGAGGACAGGATCAAAATTCAAAATGACCTTGACAGATTGGAGAGCTGGGCCAAAGCTAACAAAATGAATTTCAACAAAGAGAAGTGTAAGGTCCTGCACTTGGGCAGAAAAAATGGAATGCACAAAGATAGGATGGGGGACGTGTGGCTGGATAGCAGTACGTGTGAAAGGGATCTAGGAGTCCTGGTGGACCACAAGCTGAACATGAGTCAGCAGTGTGATGCAGCAGCCAAGAAAGCCAACGTAATTCTTGACTGCATCAATAGGAATATGGTGTCTAGATTGAGGGTACCACTGTACCATAGAGTGGTAATGGTGCCACTCTATTCTGCATTGCATAGACCTCATTTTGGAATCCTGTGTCCAGTTCTGGGCAGCTCATTTCAAGGATATTGACAAGTTGGAACGCGTCCAGAGGAGGGCGACCAAAATAGTGAAGGGGTCTGGAAGCCATGAAGCCCTCTGAGGAGCAGCTGAGGGAACTGAGTATGTTTAGTCTGCAGAAGAGAAGGTTAAGAGGGAACATGAGAGCCGTGTTTAAGTATCTGAAGGGATGTCATGTCGAGGGGGAGCGGGCTAGTTTTCCGCTGCTCCAGAGACCAGGACAAGGAGCAATGGATTCAAGCTGCAGGAAAGGAGATTCCACCTGAATCTCAGGAAGAACTTCCTGACAGTCAGGGCTGTCCAGCAGTGGAATATGCTGCCTCGATGGAGTGTGGTGGAATCTCCTCCCTCTTTGGAGGTTTTTAAGCAGAGGCTGGATGGCCATCTGTCAAAGGGAGAGCTTTAATGTGTGTTCCTGCATGAATGGGGGTTGGATTGGACGGCCCCCATGGTCTCTTCCAATTCTATGATTCTATGAACCAGTCTTTGAAAAGCAGAACAGTTTCCAATTACTTTCCCACAACAATGAAAAAAATTGTTAAAATGATTTGTTCTTGACCGCAAGAACAAAATTCACAAGATTTTCCATCCCTAGAACCGACCTTGAGCACCACTGCTGTTGACGGATCTTGGTGGCTGAGCTCCCAATCCCAGCTCCAGCCACAAGGATTTCCTTTCTCAAGTGGTGAAGGAGAGACCGCAAAGCACCAGGTTGCTCTCCACAGCGCTCTGCAGCGTGAGGCTTCCCAGCACGCATCTGCCAGCGCGGGCTGGGCTCCAGAGGCAGGCTGCCAAGAGGTATCTGCTCAAACCAACTTCCTAGAAACCCCAGGAGCCGTGCCAAAGGAGCTGGCAAGAGCTGGTGCCAGCTGGGACGGAAACAGTGGGAAATGGAGGCCACAACTGGATGCAGATGCTCACGCACGGGCTGGCGGTGGCGAGGTGGCAGGCGACAGGAAAAAAGACAACCTTGCAGAACGCCCAGAGCCATTCGTTGAAAAGGAAATAAAGTTCACAATGCTTGGGAGATCTGGATTGCCTTGATTTCCGCTCCATTCCACCAGCTCTTTAATGGGCCTTTGTTACTCCAACTCTTTCTGAAACCTCGTTAAACAACATTCACGAAAACGCATTTCTGTCACCAGACCCTAAGGACTGCAAAATCCCACTCTCCTCTCAAAAGACCCAAGCTGAGCTTGGTTCTTCTCTGAGCAGGAAACGAGGACCAGGTTGGTGAGATCCTGCACTGTTTTCCTCTTAAATTTTCAGAAGTACAGTCAGCCCTCCACATCTGTAGGTTTCACTTTCGGGGATTTGATTGTTCACGGATTATTTGCTGTCAGTTCTGCTGCCTCCCTGTGCCATTTTTAACAGGGACTGCCAGCCTTGTGAGACCGAGAGACTGCAAACGAGGCTTGCAAGTCTCTATTAAAAATGGTGTGGGGTAGCAGTGGAGGGGGCAGTGAGCCCCACCAGCCCCCCACTTCTGCCTTGGGAAGGAACCCTGAGGCCTCAAAGGAATCCATGGTGGGTTGAATAGGGTGATCAAACTTTTTTGAATGTTAAATATGGTTTGGGAGGGCCTAGAGTTATTCACGTTTTTTTCACTTCCACCCCAGGGCCCTTAACCCTAGCAAATGTGGAGGGATGACTGTAAATGAGCCTTCAAGATGCAGCCTGGAAGGTGCTACAGGAATCTTTGACTGGAATCCTGTTAGTGGCACACTCCCGTATTAGAGACAGCTGCCGGATCTCAGCACCTGGCCCTAAGTCTCCAGTTCCTATCAGTCACCTGCAGGCAGGAGACAAGGGTGCGAATTCTCCAGTTTCGCTGGGCTCACCTCCAGGCAAAAGGAAAGGGCTGGGTGTAAATCCACTGTTCGGCTAGGAGAGCATCTGTGTGCTACAGTTTGCAAGGAGTAAGTGATGTCTTGCTGCAAAGACTACCCAGGAAGTCCATGAATTTACTTAGTTAGCTTCCCTCTTCCCTCCCGGTCACTTTGGTGCCAGGGATCACCCTCCGCTCTGCTCTGTATCCAATCTTCCCACTAGATGGAAGTAAGATAGATTAAATGGTTCTTATTCCATCTCCTTAAATTGGTAGCAAGTAATAACTCCCATGGAGAACCAGCACAATGTAGTATTGGACTATGATCCTAGAGACCAGGGTTCCAGTCCCTGCTTGGCCATAGAAACCTTGGGCACATCACACACTCTCAGCCCCAGAAAAACCCATGATAGGTTCGCCTTATGGTCACCATAAGTCAGAAATGACCCGAAGGCACACAACAACAATATGCAATTCTCTTTCCAGTATTACAAATATCCCAATAAGATACTTTCCACATAAAGCTTTGAGTGTGTGGAATATAACATTTAAGCCAAATGTCCTAAGTTAGATAGCATTTTTAGAGCACTGGAAATTTTTTCTTTTCCCGTAAAACCCACATCATTCCTCCCAAGGGTTATCAAGTACAACCCCTTGATATGGCTAGAAACCACAGCTGAATACTTCAAAATTAAAGGTATTCTGACTCTCTTCCGCCGCTCCTTCCAAAAGAGATATTTTGCAGAAAATGAAAGAGAGCAGGGAGAATCAGTGGCCATTTCCACACTAGCCTGTTATTGTGCTATTATTCCATTTTTAAATATAATTTTTATTATAGTTCACCATATAAAACATACTTTTCTCACTGTACATTTATCAAATTGTTACAGTTATCTTCCACTCCTCTCTGGATTACATAAACTGTTATATCATTGACATACTATCATTATGCATCGCAACAAATTTATCACAATACCAAGATAGTTCCTGCATTTCAACCCAACTTTACATGTTCCGTGAGATTTCTCTTTTCTCCTTCTTGCTATCATATTACCATGA
Source organism: Iguana delicatissima (assembly GCA_948472985.1). Taxonomy (NCBI): domain Eukaryota; kingdom Metazoa; phylum Chordata; class Lepidosauria; order Squamata; family Iguanidae; genus Iguana; species Iguana delicatissima. The sequence goes on along the minus strand of CAOKZL010000509.1, from coordinate 171,521 downwards.
ACTAAGAATTATTTCCTGTCAAAACCCCGTCCATATCCAGCACAATTTGCCATTCTTTATTGATATCATCATCTGATTTTCCTTTCAGTCTCTGAGAGACTATATCTGCATTCCGATTTTCAATAAAAGTTGCCCACCATTGCTCTATTGTGGGTATTTGTTCAGTTTTCCATAACCTCACATATTCAATATGAGCTGTCGTAATCATATATAGACATATTCTCCAATATTTCTTTATGCCAGTTCCATCTAACATATATGTCATATTTAACAGATACAGTTCAGGTATCTTATCCAGTATCAGCTTATCATATTATGAATATCATTCCAGTACTTTTCAGCCTTAGGACATCACCACCACATATGAAATAGTGTGCCAACATTCTCCTGACACTTCCAACATTGCCCTGTTCCCATGTTAGATATTTTCTTTAATTTTTCTGCTGTCACGTACCATCTACGAAAAAGCTTAAAATAGTTCTCTTTTAGGTTCTGAGCTGCGGTAAATTTCTGTGTCCGTTGCCAACTCTGTTCCCGGTATGCTAACTGAATTGGACGTCCAACATCTTGAGCCCACAATATCCTTGCCGATTTAACTGTTTCCTCTTCCCTTTCTTGAAGTAAAATCTCTTGATATAAGCGTGCTAGTAAATGAGGCGGGTTTTCAGACAATAGCTTCAATAATCCTCTATTTTTCCACTTTCAACATCCTATGGGATCCTGGGGTTTGCAGTTTAAGGAGGGGGCTCAAAGGCCATCCTCAAAGGCCCCTCCCTAAACTGTAATCCCCAGGATCCCACAGGATGTTGAAAGTGGAATAATAGCACTATAACAGGCTAGTGCGGAAATGGCCCAAGACAAAGCAGTTGGCAGCATCATCAAACAACCGACACAATTACAAATGCAGTGAATTATACTATTAAGACACAACGAAGCTGCTTATGCTAAAACAGCAACGGCCATGGAAACCCACCGGCTGACCTTGGACACATCACACACTCTCAGCCTCAGCAAATCCAAGGGTTGCCTTGGAGGTCACCGTAAGTCAGAAATGACTTGGAGTCATACAGCAGCAAAAACAACAACAGCAGCAGCTGAGAAACCAATAATAAAAATGTATAGAATCATAGAATCATGGAAGAGTCCTCAAGGGCCTGGAGCAGGAACACCTCTAAAATGGTAGAATTTGCATCTTCATTTCCTGCCTGAAGATGACTCATGAAAACTGGAGACTCAAGGCCAGTCCCTGAGGTCTGGCAACCCTACCCCACACACATGCACACTACCAGGGGCGTAGTTAACACCTGACAAGGAGAAGTAAAATTAGCCAAATGAATGGCAAAGGGCAGAAATATAAGGCACTACACTTAGGAAGTGTGCAGATATGGGATGGATGGCACCTGGCTTGACCACAGTACATGCAAAAGGGATGTAGGAGTCTTAGTAGACCACAAGCTGAACATGAGCCAGCAGTGTGATGCAGCAGTTAAAAAAGCCAATGCGATTCTGGGCTGCATCAACAGGAGTATAGTGTGTAGGTCAAAGGGAGTGATGGTACCACTCTATTCTGCTTTGGTCAGACTGCCTCTGGAAGAATACTGTGTCCAGTTCTGGGCACCACAACTCAAGAAGGATATTGACAGGCTGGAAGGTGTCCAGAAGAGAGCGACCAAAATGGTAAAAAGCCTGGAAACCATGAAGCCCTGTGAGGAATGGCTCAGAGAGCTGGGTATGTTTAGCCTGGAGAAAAGAAGGTTAAGAGTCAATATGACAGCTCTATTTAAATATTTGAAGGGAGGTCATATGGAAGACAGGGAATCCTTGTTTTCTGCTGCTTCAGAGACTAGGACACAGAGCAATGGCTTCGAACTACAGGAAAAGAGATTCCACCTAACCTTGAGGAAGAACTTCCTGAGGGTAAGAGCCGTTTGGCAGCAGAATAGTCTGCTGCCTGGGAGTGTGGCGGAATCTTCTTCTTTGGAGGTTTCTAACCAGAGGTTGGGTGGCCACCTGTCAGAAGCGCTTTGATGGGGTCTACATGCACAGCAGAAGGGCAGTCGGACTGGATGGCCTTGGGGTATGTTCTGACTCCAGGGTTCTATGATTCTGTAAGCATCACCCTTGGGCATCCAGCCAACAGGGCGGGCCATCTCCAGTCCCCACCTGGGCAGAAAAGGTGGCATCCACAACTCTGCTTTGGCAGCCACCTTTAGAATCATAGAATCCTAGAGCTGGAAGAGACCCCAGGGGCCATCCAGTCCAACCCCCTGCTATGCAGGAACACCCATCAAAGCATTCCTGACAGATGGCCATCCAGCCTCTGCTTAAAAACCTCCAAGGAAGGAGACTCCACCACACTCCAATGAGGCAGCAGATTCCACTGCTGGACAGCCCTGACAGTCAGGAAGTCCTTCCTGAGGTTCAGGTGGAATCTCCATTCCTGCAGCTTGAATCCATTGCTCCTTGTCCTAGTCTCTGGAGCGGTAGAGAACAAACCCGCTCCCTCCTCAACATGACATCCCTTCAAATCTTTAAACATGGCTATCATTTCCCTGCTTAACCTTCTCTTCTGCAGACTAAACATCTCCAGATCCCTAAGCTGCTCCTCATAGGGCTTCATGGCTTCCAGATCCTTCACCATTTTGGTCGCCCTCTTCTGCACAAGTTCCAGCTTGTCCACATCCTTCTTGAATTGAGGTGCCCAGAACTGGACACAGGATTCCAAATGAGGCCTAACCAATGCAGAATAGAGTGGTACCATTACCTCCCTCGATCTAAACACCATACTCCTATTGATGCAACCAAGAATCGCGTTGGCTTTCTTGGCTGCCGTGTCACACTGCTGACTCATGTTCAGCTCGTGATCTACCTTTAATTCTTTGCTCTGGCCACCAAGCTACAGCCATGCCCACTAGTCTAGACCAGCCTTCCCCTCAACTGCTGCCATCTAAAACTGTTAAACTACAACTCCCATCTTCCCCTCCCACGAGTCCAATATCTGGAAGGAGGCAGGTCAGAGATAGCTGCCGTACGTGGGAAAAGGGTGGAAAAAACAAAGACCATTTTTTTCCCCGCTGGGCGGAAGGAGAGAGACAGCCAAGAGAGAGATTGGGAGTGTTCATTCCAGGAAAAGTCAAGTCACCCCAGGAGGCTTTACACATGAACCACAACCCAGAAACAAATGTTTTCAACAAGTCAAGGGGAGAAAAAAACCTCTCCCAGAATGCCAAGACTCGCCTGTTTTGTTTTGTTTTTCAAGAAAACCCTTCAGTGCAGCCACAGGCTGTCCCTCTGTTTCCTCTTTTATTAGGGCTGATTTATTTTTAAAATCTCATTTTTAATATTGTGCAGCAGTCGTTGAGAGCCAGCAAGGTATGGTGTGGGTGAAATCCTCACTCAGCCACGGAAACCCACTGGGTAGTTTTAAACAGGTCACACTCTCTCAGCCCCAGGACGGCAAAGGCAAGCCTCCTCCAAACAATACAACTGGCAGCTTGATATTTTAAAAAATGGTCATATATATGAAGTCAATGTTTGTCTGTTTGTGTGAGGCGAAGAATTCATATGATTGGCTGCCTGAGAAGATTCTATGGAATCCTGGGGTTTGCAGTTTAGGGAGGGGCCTTTAGAATTCTCAGCCAGAGAATAGGCTGGTTGATATGGAGATGAGGCCTAGCAGCAAGGAGGAGGGCAGTGCATTCCCTCAGGAACCCAACCTCTGTATGTTAATAACTCTGAATCCAGACTGGATTGGGGAATATGGGGAAAAGTTACAGGTACTGGACAAGACAGTTTGGGGAATTAGAGACACAGGATCTCAAATCCTTCTAACACGTATTGTAAGTACGACCATCAGCTATCTCTCTCCCAGGGTCTACAATTTATTAATTTATCACATCAAATTGATATCTCCACATGGCTAATATCAGAAATCATTCCATGTGTCTGACAGGGTCACTGAAAGTGCACACTGGCAGGAAGTTAAAACTTTGGCCAAGCCAAAAGGTGACTCAGACTGAATCTGTCACGTGGGCCAGGGATTCCTGGAAGACATGAGGACCATAAAACAGACAAAAGGGCCCTTTTGCACTGATATGGCAGCTCAATAGAATCACAATCAGCCTGCTGAATGTGGGCAATCTCACTACCTGGGCTTTGGTCCATTTGGTCAGTGTCATTCACAAAGGACTGAGAAAAACATTTAGCTGGAGATGTTGGTCATTAAAGGCTTTTTAATCTAGCCACCTCTACTATTGTTCTCCCAGGGAGAGAACTAGCCCTCCAGGTATATTTTTCCTATAAAAACCCCATGTTTTTATCTGTTCGTGTATTCATTCACATTTTCCTCCTGAATCCCTGTCAGTTTGTTTTGCCTCAACCCCCCCCCTTCCCCCACTTTTTGAGTTTCATCGCTTTGAATCTCCAGTTTTTCAACATTGGCTCCCTTGGGCATTAAATCAAGGTAAAGTATTGCCTCTGAACACCCCAAAACAAAATCCCTCTCAATTTTCCTTACTTTCTTTTTCTTTAGCTCTTGAATGAATGTGTGAGGGGGTTTGGTTGTTGTTTGCTTTAACTACTGAGAGTTTAATAAAATCTTTAAACTGAACAACCTGCCTGGTTTTTTTGGTGTGGTCTGACTCTGTAAAATCTGGGTTACAAAGGTCCTGCAACGTTACCCTGCCTCTCGCATAGCTAAAACAGTGCTCTGAGCTAATTTTCCCCACAATTTTAACAGATTTTGGGAATCCCTTAAGGGAGCCCCTTAGCAAGCAGGGTAACAGTATTATCTATGAGAAAATAAAATCCCAGGCAATGCCAGATATATTCGCTAGTGTGTGTGTGTGTGTGTCTATATATATATAAAAAAATAAAAATAAAAATAGAGCTTAGGTATCCAAAGGAAAGAGACCCAGGGAAGGCCAACAGAGTACACAGAAGAATTCTAGGCATGAGTGGTTTTCAAGGTCTCATTCTCTGCAATGCTAGAAATATGGAGACTGAAGGGGGTCAGAATTCTCCTTTGGGAGTTGGGTCAATGTCCTCATCTGTCCCCCCCCCCCCACACACACAGCTACACCTCTGTGCAACCCAATTTTTGTTCAATGAGGAATGTTCACATTTAGTTCCAGGTTTCACAAGCAAAGTTGCACATGTCATGCAAGCGTGCACTCAAGCTACACAGCTGCATGAGACGGTTCGCGAGATGTAAGTTCGGTGGTGCAACCAGGTGTTTGCTTGATCATGAGCGGCCACCATTTAAGGCAGGGGTGGCCCAGCTCAATCAATACAGGCATCCCTCGCTTTCCTGATGGATTGGGGACCAGAGCATGGTCAGAAAGTCGAATTGGTTGGAAAGCAGAACCCAGACTTTCATCAGTTCTTCTCCTCCAGCCTGCTTCCTGGAGGGAAGAGGGGGAATTGCAGAGGCTTGCCAAGCTGCCTGCCTTCCTACTCTCTCTCAGAGTCCAGCTGGGCAAATGTGCAGCCCATGACACTTGGTGGGTACAATGGGAGTGTTTGGCACCCCTCATCCATTGCTGTAAAATGCTTCTATCTTCCCCCCTGCAACACTCCCCTGCTTTGAACATCAACTGTGCAAAGAAACAATCAGCAAATGCGCCACCAACAACAACCTGCACCAACAACAACCTTGCATACCCTCCAACTGTCCCAAATTTGGCAGGGATGGTCTTGAATAGTCCTCTGCCTTCTCACTTTTTCAGCTGCCTTTAAAATGTCTCAGTTTCTCTCTCCTCGTCCCACTTCCCGCCTTCGTCCTCTGCTTACTTCCATTGCTGCAAACTGGGTCCAAAGTCCAAAAGTAGTTTGCAGTCAATTAACTCAGCAGTGGGGAGAGGAGAGGAGCAGCGGGCAAAATCCTGCCCTTCCCAGGAAGCTCAGGCAAAAGCAAAGCTCTCCTAGCTTGTGTGTTCTTCCTCATTAATAACTTGCCATCTTGGCCACATGTGTCGTAGTTTTTGTCTGTGAAATGTTGGAGGGTTTGCCTCTTTCGGCCACAGCTACTTTCATGCCAGCACGCAGAGTGCTTCAGCAAATAAAAGAGATTTTACGCGACAGATAGAACAGTTCGATATGACTTTGACTACCATGGCCCTCTCTAATGAAATCCTGGGATCTTTAGTTGGGAGGGCATCAAATTCTCTACTCTAGTCTTCTGAATTAGAGTACTAGGTCTCTCCAGTAGAGAATTCCAAGTGCTTCACCAAAACTACGATGCCAAGATTCCACAGGAGGGAGCCGTGATGGAGTTCTGGGTATGCGGCTATCCAGAGTGCCAGAGCAGCCTAGGAAGAGGTTGCTGGGTAACCAGAATAGCTCCTCAGGAGAGAAACCCAGCCCAGTGGGAGGGGCTGGTGGCTGAAAGGAAAAGACATATAAAGGAAAACACTGATTGTCACTGAGCCTTTGGTGAGAAATTCTCACCAGGGAGAGCTCTGGAGTAAAGTCCTGCAATCAGACAGGGTGGGTGACTGTGTGGGAAGGGTTTAACTCTCAGGGGAAGCCTAGAGACAGGCAGAAGAGTCACTAAACCATTGTAGAATCTGGTCAGAGAGTGTGACTTAGCTTGGGGGTCGAGCCTTTGGTGAGAGTGTAGCCAAAGGGCTGTTTATGACGCTGATATGAGAGTTTCAAGGAATATGGAAACTGTCTAGAAGGGCTCTGAAGAACTATCTTAACTTTGACCTACATATGAACTTCAATACTTTGTTTGGTATATTATCTTCATAAATATTACAGTTTATTTTTTGACTCAGCTAAGTGGTATATAGTATATAAAGTAACACAGAAAACACAGGCTACCATAGAACCATAAAGCATTTCTAAATAACCATTCCAAGGCTTCACCCTTTTACACAAAGGTGGTGCTCTGAGCTGGGAGGAGGGAGAGCTGTGTGGAAAAGACAGGGAGTCTTAACAGACCAGGGAACTGAAATACCACTCAGAGAGAGAAGAAAGCCCTCTCACAGGAGCCACGGCCATTAAACAGGTTGTGATAATGGGGCTTCCCATTATCTAGGCTTATCAAAGGGAGATACTTCCCTCTTCAGGTAAACCAAGGGTTAATGAGATGTTGGGATTACATCAAGGGTCACAGGGTGAGAGTTGACCAACCAAAAGGAAAAGAGGTGGGCATCTTGGAGATGCTTCCAGATCCTTCCAAGGAAGAAAATATAAAACTTCTGAGAGGCCATGTGGCCAGAGACAGAGAGAGAGAGAGAGAGAGAGAGAGAGAGAGAGAGAGAGAGGGGAGAGCTGGGCCAGTGGAGCTGGCAGGCATGCCGTGTCTCCTGGACCCCCCCCCCTCCTCCTTTAGACCATCTACGCCTATAACCTAATTGTGAGTAACTAGAAATAAGTAGTTAGCCGCGTTAGGGCTAATGTTGTTATTTTGGGAACTGGCTGATCTTAAGAATGTATCTGTGCTGTTATATCTGTTTTGTAAATTCTTGTAACTAAGTGTAGCTGGGAGAGGGGAGTCTCCCAAGTATATATATTGTTTATTTGCATGCCTTGATTAAAACACTTCTATAAACCTCCGTTTCTCTCCATTTCCACGCCAGGGTTGGCACACGCTACATAGGACCTCTCTCACTCGGGGGAAAGAGGAGGGGGAAGATCCTTACGCTTAGAGATTAGGCAGAGTCCCTCCTGTTCTGTCTAAGTCATTCATAATTCAGGGGGGTGGTGGCAGCATACCGATAGAGCTGGGGAGATTGCCAGTCGTTCCAAGCGTGGGAATCAGCTTTGGGAGGCTGGCAAGAACCCTAGTAAAACACTGGGAGGGAATTTCCAGTTTTGCAAAGGTGGAAGTCCACTTAAGAGACTGGAAATAAACCTACAGTGTCACACAGGTATCAAACTGCTCTTTGTCATGTAGACACACTCTCAATTTTTTCTCTGTGCTCTGTGCTTTGCTGATCAAATTTGCAGATGACACCAAATTGGGAGAGGTTGCTAATACCCCTGAGGACAGGACCAAAATTCAAAAGGACCTTGACAGATTGGAGAGCTGGGCCAAAGCCAACAAAATGAATTTCAACAGGGAGAAATGCAAGGTCCTGCACTTGGGCAGAAAAAATGGAATGCACAAATATAGGATGGAGGACACGTGGCTGGATAGCAGTACGTGTGAATGGGATCTAGGAGTCTTGGTAGATCACAAGCTGAACATGAGTCAGCAGTGTGATGCAGCAGCCAAGAAAGCCAATGCAATTCTGGGCTGCATCAATAGCAGTATGGTGTCTAGATCGAGGGAGGTAATGGTACCACTTTCTTCTGCATTAGTTAGACCTCATCTGGAATCCTGTGTCCAGTTTCTGGGCACCTCAATTCAAGAAGGATGTCGACAAGCTGGAGCATATCCAGAGGAGGGTGATCAAAATGATGAAGGGTCTGGAAGCCATGAAGCCCTATGAGGCTAGACTTAGAATGCTGGGGATGTTTAGTCTGCAGAAGAGAAGGTTAAGAGGGGACATGATAGCCATGTTTAAATATTTGAAGGGATGCCATGGAGAGGAGGGAGTGGGCTTGTTTTCTGCTGCTCCAGAGACCAGGACAAGGAGCAATGGATTCAAGTTGCAGGAAAGGAGATTCCACTTCAACCTCAGGAAGAACTTCCTAACAGTCAGGGCTGTCCGGCAGCGGAATCTGTTGCTGCCTCCATGGAGTGTGGTAGAGTCTCCTTCTTTGGAGGTTTTTAAGCAGAGGCTGGATGGCCATCTGTTGGGAATGCTTTGATGTGTGTTCCTGCATAGCAGGGGGTAGACTGGATGGCCCCTGGGGTCTCTTCCAACTCTTTGATTCTATGAATATGTAACTGCCTGCATTTCAGCTTCACGGGCTCCCGGCCTTTGCAATGCTGGGTTCACATCTGCACTTTGATCAGCACACCATGCCTTTCCCCCGCTCTTTTGGTAGGTCCGTGTTATGGTCACGCACATTCCCTCGGCCAGCAGCTGCCACCGCTCCTTCCTCATCAAAGCCCGGCTTCCACCCCAGGCCCCGCGACGTCCGTGGTGCAAGTATGACTCAGAGCAAGCCAAATGCAGCATTCCGTGAGGCATGCAGAACCCGGGAGGAAAACAGGTACCTGTATTTGTAGGCTGCCGTCATGTTGCGGCTGGGGAGGAAGGCAGAGAACAGGAGAAGCATCAACACCTGAGCGAGCTGTTTCAAAAGAGGTTTCTGTCTAGGGTGGGTTCAACAGAATTCAAGGGAAAAAGGGGGAGATACATCTCCAAGTGCACAGAGAATAGTATTTTATTTTATTTTGGAACAAGCCCAATGCATATATATACTGTATTTCAACGGCCTTCTTTGAATACAAATACAAACAGAAATGACAACAATCCAAAGGACAATGCATAATTATACCATCATAAAACATTACCATACATTTCAACTTCTGTATATTGCTTAGTACCTACAGACACGCTAGCTATCAGCAGAGATTTCTGGAGCGGAAAATCTCATTCTATTTGTCAGACTGACAATAAACTGAAGAATGATGCTGAAACGTTTTTATATTTTGTTTTAGCAAACGGTCAGAAAAAAAGACGGAGGGAGAGAAGAGGGAGTGACTTTACTGTCAGTTCCGCAAACGGAATGAGATTTTCAGCTACGACATTTCTAATTGCATTTTTTTATATCGCCCCAGCAAGATGTATGCGGGGCAAAATATGTTGAGTTCATTCTAAAATTTAAAAAAAAAATGTAATATTACCATCCACTGAGCACTTGGAGATGCATCTCCCTGCCTTTTTTTCTCTGATTCAGGTTAATGCTGCTGCAGACCCTGAAACTTCAAGGTGAAAAATCTGGGAGCAAAGGATGGTCCCTGGTGGCATCATTAAACAGGAGACATTAAGAGCTCAGAGCAGGTCCTTCAAATGGAAAACAGAAGTCTAAGAAATGAAACAATGCAGAGGGGTGGTGAGTTTGCTGGAGAATCCATTGCAGGACAAAGCTATTTTTATTTTCTTTCCAGGGTCGTGCTGTCACCCTGAGATTCCCTACTCTCCAGTTGTCCCAATGTGGCAGCGACAGTCTCAATCCTCTGCCTTCCCAATTTTTCAACTGCTTTTAAAATGTCTTGGTTTGTCCTTCCGCCTCCTGCTTTCCCCTTTTCTCCTCAGCTTACTTCAACTGCTGCAAACTAAGAGCCTTTCCGCCCTGCAATGTTATAGTGCTATCGTTCCCCTTTTCAACCTCCTATGGAATCCTGGGATAAACTGGAATTTGCAGTTTAGGGAGGTGCACTTAGAATTCTCACCCAGAGAGCCCTTTGACATCAGTCAACTACAAACCCCAGAATCCCACCGGAGGTTGAAAGTGGAGTAATAGCACTATAAAAGTGTAGGGCAGAAAGGCCCCAAGTTCAAAAGTGCAAGAGGAGTTTGAAAAAGACAATTAACTCTGCAGAGGGGAGAGAAGCAGAGGAGACCCTTCCCAAGATACTCAGGAAAAAGCAAATTGCTGCAGTCTTCCCTTGCTTGCGTGTTTTTCTTTGTCATCTTGACCACACTGTGGTGTTGCTCAACCACACGCATCCCAGTTTTCGTCTGCAAAATGTTAAAGGTGTATTAGATTCCTCCACTCCTCCTAGGGCATGGAGAAGAAAGGCCAAGGGCCAGGAGCAAGAAACCCTATTTCCTTCAATTATTCCTGCCAAATCAGCAGGCAGCAAACTGTTCTTACCCTTTGGAAGTTCTTCCTAATGTTTAGGTGGAATCCCTTTTTGTGTAGTTTTAAAGCCAATGGAGAGGCGGCCTGACAAACCACACAGCTTCTCAAAGAAAGCGTTGTGTGAAATCATTGCATCTTTCGTGCCGCTGTTTTATCAACTGCAAGTTGTAGTATATTTAAAAAAAAAAAAACCTAGGAGGAAACAACAAAAAATAACCACCACAAATAAGGCAGCAAGTGACTCTCTCAACATTGCAACAAGTAATGACAACAAGCTACTTTGCAAACAGCGAGATAAATAAAAGGAACAGAACAACTGCTTTCGGAAAGTCACAAAGAACCACGGGTCTCAAAAATATTAGCCATTGCAGAAATGGACAAACCTTCAATGAAACTGAAAGGAAGAACAAGAGAGCAATTTCAAAAGGATTGGGAATCTTTACTAGAATTTTTGGAAAAAGGAAAAGGGAATTACAGAGTTGGGAGGACTTGCAATTTAAGAGTATAACAAAAAGGCATATAAATAGAATGGATAAGATATGCAATGTAACAAGTGATGAAATATTTATGAGTTTATTTATTGTAATTTCAAAAAGGGGAAATGAGAGAAGAAGAATGATGACATAAATAATAGCTTAAGTATATAAGCATACAAGTATTTTGCTATATTTGGGTAGAAAAACAAATAGTGCACCATGTTACCGAGTTGTAGGTATAGTGGAGGTCAAGAGCAAGATGTAAAAGGGTCAGAATAGCAGTTATAGAAAAGAAGATCCTAAAATGCACATATAATCACTTTCTCATAAGAGATAAAGGAGCTTAGGCTGTTTATTTAAATGTAAGTTTAATAATAAGAAAATGTACATTACAGATCTTTAAGCGAAAGGAATACGGTACTGTATATTCTTTACTTTAGACTATATGTATATCTCTCATATATGTATACTTAATGATATAAATATAATTGGAAACCAATGTATAATTAATAGAAAATCATTTCGGAAAAAAAATAATTTTCCAACCAGGGATATTTCGTTTCTCCCTGAAAAAGACAGTGAGGTGGAGTCCACATGGATGCCTCATTTAAACACGAGAAGAGTATGGAGGAGCATCTGCGTTTCTGAGGCAATGGCATTCCACAGAGGGGATGCCACCCCACTAAAGGCCCTGCACCGAACAAGAAAGAAGCTTATAAAATGCAGGCTGGGCAGGGCCACTGTTAGGTGGATTGGTAATTGGTTGACCGACCGAACCCAAAGGGTGCTCCTCACCAATGGCTGCCTTTCCTCCTGGAGAGAAGTGACTTTTGGGGGGTGCCAGAGGGTCCTGTCCTGGGCCCAGGGCTGCTATTCAACATCTTCATCAATGACTTGGATTAAGGAGCGGAGGGCATGCTGATCAAGTTTGCAGATGATACCAAACTGGGAGGGGTTGCTAATATGCCAGAGGACAGGTTCAAATTTCAATACGACCTTGACAGATTGGAGAGCTGGACCAAAGCTAACAAAATGAATTTCAACAAAAAGAAATGTAAGGTCCTGCACTCGGGCAGAAAAAAGGGAAGGCACAAATATGGCATGGGGAACACGTGGCTGGATAACAGTTCATGTGAAAGGGATGTAGGAGTCTTGGTAGATCAGAAGCTGAACATGAGTCAGCACGGTGATGTGGCAGCCAAGAAAGCCAACGCGATTCTTGGTTGCATCAATAGGAGTCTGGTGTCTGGATCGAGGGAGGTACTGGTACCACTCTACTCTGCTTTGGTTAGACCTCATTTGGAATCCTGTGTCCAGTTCTGGGCACCTCAATTCAAGAAGGATGCCGACAAGCTGGAGCATGTCCAGAGGAGGGCGACCAAAATGGTGAAGGATCTGGAAGCCATGAAGCCCTATGAGGAGAGGCTGAGGGAGCTGGGTATGTTTAGTCTGCAGAAGAGAAGGTTAACAGGGGACATGACAGCCATGTTTAAATATCTGAAGGGATTTCATGTCAAGGAGGGAGTGGACTTGTTCTCTGCCACTCCAGGGACTAGGACAAGGAGCAATGGATTCAAGCTGGAGGAAGGAGATTCCACCTGAACCTCAGGAAGAACTGTCCAGCAGTGGAATATGCTGCCTCGGAGTGTGGTTGAATCTCCTCCTTTGGCAGTTGTTAAGCAGAGGCTGGATGGCCATCCGTTGGGAATGTTTTGAGGGTGTCCCTGCACGGCAGGGGGTTGGACTGGATGACCTCTGTGGTCTCTTCCAACTCTATGGTTCTATGATTCTAACTTATGAGTGGGTCGGAGGAGCATATTGCTTCATTAGGAGGACATCTCCAGATGACATCAAAGACCAGAAGGGTCTATAAAGCAGAAGGTGGCCTTCTAGCAAACAAGGGATCTGGATACCTTTAGCCTGGAAAAGAGAAGGTCAAGAAGGGATAAAGTAATCATGTTTAAATATTTTAAAGGATGTCATACAGAGGATGGGTCAAGTTTGTTTTCTACTGCCCTAGAGAGTGGGGCACAGTACGGTGGCTTCAAACTTCAGGAAAGAAATTCCACTTAAACATCAGGAGGAACTTCCTGACGACGAGAGTAATTCAACAGTGGAATACGCTGCTGCCTGGAAGTGTGGTGGAGTCTCCTCTTATGGGGGTTTTTAAAGAGAGCCTGGAAGGCCACCTGTCAAAGGGAAGGCTTTGGTTGTGTCCTCCTGCCAGGCAGAAAGTGGTTGGACTCACTGGCCCTTGGGATTTCATCCAACTCTGTGATTCTACGATTCTATGGCATGCTGCTGCAACTGAAAACCAACAGTCCAGGTTTCTCCAACCCTCCTCCACCATCCTCCCAGCCCAAGTGCTACTAAATGCTGCTAGACAGAGGATGTGGAGGAAAGGCGGGATGGGCATAAAAAAGTTTTGCAAAACAGGAGCGTCTGTGTCAGAGGCTTTATATGCCTGTACTGGGGGATGCAGTCTGTCAAACAGCCTGGACCGAAGAAATTTAAAACGTCACAGGCCATAATCAGCCCTTAGAATTGTGTCTGGAAGGAAGTGGAGTTATTGGAGCAGAAGTAAGATCCCTGATGCCCCTATGGAAGAAGAAACCACTAGCTGCATGGCTACACTATCAATGTAGCGCTGAACCAAAAAGAAAAAATCATGTGTACTGTCAAATCAATCAGAGATGGATGACAAATTTGGGGCATCTTTATTTGATTGGTTGATCATATAAAAGAAAGTCCAAGGATGGGGGGAGCTGAAAGTCATACGCTTTTGGAGAGGCATTTTCTGAGACTGCTTAATGGACAAACAGAAGCAAAGGGAAGAATATGAGATTTGCTCAAGAGATGGGAACAGGAGGAAAAGAAATGGACTTAATGAAACTGAACAGATTGCAAAGCTGCTGAGACAGAATGAACTGCTAAGGATCTAAGCAGCGCACAATCGATCTATTTCAAAGTTCTACATCTGTTTAGGAAATCCCCCCCCAAAATATTTTGGGACTTGTAATAAGTTTTTAGAAACCATTATTCATTGAAGAATTATTGTGAAACCAAAGTATCAAAATGGATGGATGGATGGATGCATGCCTACATACATACATTCAATGGAACTTTGTAATCAGGACCATCTAGTAATATCCATACCAACAACAAGTCTGCTCTGGTTTTAGTCCAAACTTTGAAGGAGTTTTCCAAGATGCTGTGCTTTTTCAGGGCGGGTTGGTTTCAGCACCTTGGACAGCACCTCTAAAGTTTGGACTAAATCCCCAAATGAATTCACTAGCAGCCCACTGCCATGGAAGCCACTGATGGCCATTACAAGAGATCCACATTCCTACGTGACGATAGTTTGCCCCAGTCCTGGGCGGCACGTCACAGAGGTGGGAGAATTCCCCACTCCCACTTCTGACACCATGTAATGTCCGCTGTTGCAATTAATATAAGACAGACTACCGAACTAACAAGACTCCAAGATTAGAAGCAAGAATTATTTCTTCACAAACTTCAGCAGAGCTTTGTGACAAACAAAGAAGCCTCAACACCGTTAAACACTATACAGCTGGAGCTAAAGCAAATTTGCTTTAATGAAACATTATACCACAATACAGTCACTTCGTCTCTGAGGCAGATGCCAAGCCCAGGCAGTGGCATAAGGAATCCAGTGACAAATGTTTATGGATTACCATCAGATCCCTTGCAGGGAGATTCCCTAGAGAGGACGGGCTACTTTCAGCCAGCAAAAAAACCAAAGCAGCAAGGATGTTGGTTCATTCATTCCAGGCTTCTCCATCAGTTAATGCTCCAGCGGCACAGAACTGAGCCCACACAAATGGAGTGGGTGTGTGATGGGAGAGGCACAGAGAAGGATGGAGAGGGTGTGAGAGAGAGACAGCCCATCACGTGCAAAATGGTCCGGCATGTGTGTGTGAGAGAGAGATTTTGCTTTGTGCAAAATCCTGCATGTACAGGGTGGAGAGAGGGAATGACAGTCTCTTGTATGCAGAACTCTGCACCCGCAGCCCCTGTGCACATGAGAAGGAACAGGCAGCCGGCCATGTGCAGAACAGTGCACGCATTAGAGCCCAGGTAAGCATAGAGTAGCCCACAGGCTTCAAGTGTCCCCTCACGGGTCTTTATATGGCTTTCTGGTCCTATAGGCAGCTAATGCAGGTCCTCTAACATCCTCGGGGGGGGGGCTAATGCCGCCTTCTGCTAGTTGCTGACCCTTGCACATGAATGAGAGAGAGAGACCCATCTTCTAGGATTCAGTACAAGCTCCCCAAGGGCCATCCATCTCCCACCCCCTTCTGCCATGCAGGAAGATACAAATCAAAGTACCCCTTTGACAGATGGTCCTTCAGCCTCCATTTAAAAAGCTCCAAAAGAGGGGACCCATCCATCTTCTGAAGCAGAATGTTTCACTGCCCAACTGGTCTTGCCATCAGGAAGCTCTTTCAAATGTTTAGATAGAATCTCTTATCCTATAGTGTGAAGCCACTGCCCCATATCCTAGTCTCTGGAGCAGCAGAAAACAGGCTTGTTCCATCCTCCAGATGACATCCCTTCAAATAGGTAACCATAGCTATCCTATCTCATCTTCTCTTCTCCAGGCTAAACATCGCCAGTTTCCTAAGCCACTGCTCACGGAGATCCACGGTTTCCAAGCCTTTTACTATTTGGCTACCCTCCTTAGAACATGTTTTAACCTTGAAAGTCCTACAAAACCTAGCTCCCCACTACCTTCCAGCTCTTATTTCTTTCTACCAGCACACTCAACCTCTGCGTTCTAGGAACTCTGGGCTCCCCACCCAACTGAAATGTTCCTCTTCCTTGGGTAGGCTTGGCCCTTTCTGTCTCACTGCTCCAAACTCTTGGAATTTCCTCTCTGGACATTTGTGGACTCTTCCTGCCCTTGTTATTTTTAAATCTCAAATTAAAAGCCTTCCTGTTTCCAAAAGCTTTTGGAATTTTACTTTCGTATGGCTTTATAATTCTGCATAGTTTGATTACATGTACTTGTCAGTTCGCTTTATATTATAATGTATGCTTTGTCTTGTCTCCGGCTTGGAAAGAACCATGCACATAGATAGCACTACATAAATAAACGACAACAAAAGGAACAGCAGAGAGAGGGAGAGACTGCAACATTCTGCATGCCAGAGATGCGGAAGGAGGGACAGCCAGCCAGTTTTATGCAGAATTCTGGGCACATGATCCACAGGCCCTTGCGCATGAGAGGAAATAAAACAGACAGCTTGACTTTTGCCAAACTGAGCATGCATCAGAGAATGCTTTATGCAAAATTCTGCACGCCTGAAAAGGGAGGGAAGTACGGGCAGCCTGTCTTATGCAGAAAGCTGAATACATGAGCCACAGGGACTGTGCGCATGGAAGTAAGCAAAACAGGCAGCCTGCCATGTGCAAAATCACGCATGCATTAGAAAGGAGGGAGTCTGTACAGGAGGAACAAGAGAGATTTAATCTGCTTTGCTCTTAATCCACTTTGAAGTAAACCTGCATTAATAGATTCACGCACAACAAACATCCCCATTTTAATTCTCTACAATAACAACCAAAAAGACTCAACAGCAATGGCTCCCTCCATGTTGCTTGTTTTCTTGAGTTGGCTTGTTAGGATGAGCGGCTTTTAAAACATCCTTCCTCCCCAAAAGAAGCTTTCTGGCATGCCCTTATGTACAAGGGACACCTGCAAGATGGCTGTGAAACCCCTGCAGAAGTTTACGGCCCCAATACAGGGTCCAGTCATGTGGGACTCTGGCCAGGACTCTATAGCCCTCTCTCCCCATGGAATGGGAATGTGGCTTCCAACCAAAGAGTGGAAAAGTTACTTTTGGGGAACTGCGACCCGAAGACCCCACAGCTGGTTGGAGGAGTGCTGAAATTCTAGCCCAACATGTCTGGAGAATATTGGACATTGTCTTACCTAACCCAAATATATAGCAAACCGAAACATTACCAAAGGTCCCAGAGATACCAGTGTTTCTGTTCTGTATTAAGCTTCAATGACATATGCTAAATACATCTAGGTTAGACTAGAGCGATTTCCGCACAAGACTGTTATAGCGCTATTATTTCACTTTCGACATCCTACGGAATCCTGGGGTTTGCAGTTTCGGGAGGGGCCGGCTGGCCCTTCCCGAAACTGCAAACCCCAGGATTCCATAGGATGTTGCAAGTGGAATCATCGCACTATAACAGCCTAGTGCAGAAATGGCCCACGACATGGAGCAATGGCTTCAACCTCCAGGAAAAGAGATTCCCCCTAAACTTCAGGAAGAACTTCCTGAGGATAAGAGCAGTTTGATAACTGGAATGCACTGCTGCCTCCGTGGAGTGTGCAGGAGTCTCCTCCTTCCTCGGAGGCTTTTAAGCAGAGGCTGGATGACCGTCTGTTGGGATGGCTTTGCATGGCAGAAGGGGGCTGAACTGAATGGTTGTTATCCCACTGGCATAACCTATCCTGGGGACTATAAATTCGATATTAAATATGCTTGCCATTCCAGCAAGGTTGCCCGAACGGGTCTGTAGACAAAGAGGTCGAATGACCGAAAATAGGTCAGGTTAGGAAAATCCCCAGTCACTTTCCCCTAGGGGACCTCAGGCTAAACACATCCGCAGGAACAAAAGGTTTTCAGCCAACCCGACTGGATTATTAGGTTTTCCCCAGGTTGAACAACTCCGACATTAGTAAATCCTGCACTACATCGGCATAAGCCAGTCACGTAAACTACCATGTTGCTACCGTGTGGCATTTCTACCTTTGTTTTGCCCATTGTTCTTCCCGGGAGAGGGCCTGTCCTCGAGGTATGTTCTGCCCTATAAGTAGTCCTAGTTTTGGGGGGTCTCTTTGGAGAACTTCCCACCACGCTAGCAGACCAGCACTCTGTTCGATGAGTGATCCCCTCAGCCGCTTCTCTTCGCTGAGCTCCGTTCTTCTCGCCGCTTCCCGGACGGAAGACTTCAGGATAGGTGCAGTATCACCACCTTTACACCCTCTAAGCTGAAACCTCTATCAATTTTCACCTCTTCCTTTCTCAATAGGCCTTGTGTGCGTGCGTGCGTGAGTGAGTGTGCATGGGTGCGTGAGAACACACTTATCAATAAAATCCAGTTATTGGTACATATGTTTGGCTTTTCACTTGGTTTGACCCCATAAAGATTGGGTAAAAGATCCTGCTGGGTTACCCTGCCCCTCGTTTGGCTACAGTCAGTGCTCTGCTAATTTCCCCTAATCTTTGCATTTTTGGAGAGAATCAAGGTGTCCCCCAAGGGACCCCCAGAAGTCAGGGTAACATGTCCCTTGGGGTCTCTTCCAACTCTAGCATTCTACAATCGATTGACCTGTTTCTCTGTCTGGTCATCTTTCCTGAAACAAAACAAATCGGGCAAGCTTGTTTCCTGATGCTCCAGAGACTAGGACACGGACCAACGGATTCAAACTACAGGAAAAGAGATTCCACTTAAATCTTAGAAAAACTTCCTGACTGTAACAACAATTCAACAGTGGAATAGACTGTTGCCTGGGAGTGTGGTGGAGTCTCCTCCTTCTTTGGAGGTTTTTAAGGAGAGGTCACCTGTCACAGGGAGGGCTTTGATGGTGTCTTCCTGCATCACAGAATGGGGCTGGACTGGATGGTCCTTTGGGGTCTCTTTCAACTCTAGGATTCTAGGATTTTATGAAATACTGGGTCTGTTTCAAGAATGTGTATATTAGGAAGAAGAACACACAAAATCTGTGTATTATGGAAAATAATACACATCTTGGAAGCTGCCTTGGGTCCCATTTAGGAAGAAAGGCAGCACACAAATACAATAAAATAAAATAAAATAAAATAAACTAGAAAGAATGCCCTGTAAATACATACAGGTATACAAGAAGAGATGTATTTGGAGCAATGCATACAAGAAGACATATAATTTTTCATGCAAACATATAAATGAATAAATCTTCAAGCCTGGGACAAAGGTATCATTAGGGGAAAATGAGAAATGGAGAAAGAGTAAAATCAATAGTTGCTCTTGCTGTTGTGTGCCTCCAAGTTGTTTGCAACTTCTGGTGACCCTAAGGCAAACCTGTCACAAGGTTTTTTGTTTGTTTGTTTGTTTTGGGGGTTTTTGTAGTAATTTTTATTAAAAGTTTAATCTTGAAAACAACCCCCTCCCCCCAGACTTCCAGACTTAAATCTTCCAGTTGAGATTGCTTATTTCCATTCCATACAAACACAATTTCCATTTTACAGAGAGAAGAACAATTACATTATTGCATTATTGATGCAGAAGAACAATTACATTATTTCTTCTTTGATTTCTTATACATCTATAACCTTACTCAATCCAATACTCCTTTCCATTCTTTCTCAAAGTTCTGGATAGATTTAGTCTTCAAAGAAGATGTCAGTTTTTCCATCTCTATCATATCCAGAACTTTTAACTTCCATTTTTCTATACCAATATATTTCTTTTCTTTCCAGTGTCGCGAATATGTCAACGTTGCCGGAGTTATTAAATGTAATAGTATCTTCTGATGAAATTGGTTTCATCAGAATTCAAATTGGGTTGCCCTTCAACCTTTAATTCTTCTTCTGTACGCATCCTTGGTTTGTCTCCCTCCCATTTCAATAACTCTTGATATGTTAGTAAGTTTCCTTGTTTTGTTGGGGCGATTTTATAAGCTTCTTGTCGTGAGGTCGTGACCGACCGAACCCAAAGGGTGACCACGAACGGCTGCTTCTCATCCTGGAGAGAAGTGACTTTTGGGGGGTGCCACAGGGTTCTGTCCTGGGCCGAGGGCTGTTCAATATTTTTATCAACGACTTGGATGAAGGAATAGAGGGCATGCTCATCAAATCTGCAGATGACACCAAATTGGGAGGGGTTGCTAATACGCCAGAGGACAGGATCAAAATTCAAAATGACCTGGACAGATTGGAGAGCTGGGCCACAGCTAACAAAATGAGATTCAACAGAGAGAAGTGTAAGGTCCTACACTTAGGTAGAAAAAATGGAATACAGAAATATAGGATGGGGGACACGTGGCTGGATAGCAGTACCTGTGAAAGGGATCTAGGAGTCTTCACAGACCACAAACTGAACACGAGTCAGCAGTGTGATGCGGCAGCCAAGAAAGCCAATGCAATTCTCGGCTGCATCAACAGGAGTATGGTGTCTGGATCGAGGGAGGTACTGGTACCACTCTACTCTGCTTTGGTGAGACGTCATCTTGAATACTGTGTCCAGTTCTGGGCACCCCAATTCAAGAAGGACCTGGTCAAGCTGGAGCAAGTCCAGAGGAGGGCGACCAAAATGGTGAGGGGCCTGGAAGACATGAAGCCCTATGAGGATAGACTTAAGAGAGCTGGGTATGTTTAGTCTGCAGAAGAGAAGGTTAAGAGGGGACCTGATAGCCATGTTTAAATATTGAAGGGATGCCACGTAGAGGAAGGAGAGGGCTCGTTGTCTGCTGCTCCAGAGACCAGGACAAGGAGCAATGGATTCAAGCTGCAGGAAAGGAGATTCCACTTGAACCTCAGGAAGAACTTCCTGACGGTCAGGGCTGTCCGGCAGTGGAATCTGCTGCCTCGGAGTGTGGTGGAGTCTCCTTCCTTGGAGGTTTTCAAGCAGAGGCTGGATGGCCATCTATCAGGAATGCTTTGAGGGTTTTTCCTGCATGGCAGAAGGGGGTTGGACTGGATGGCCCGTGTGGTCTCTTCCAACTCTACATTTCTATGATTCTATGATTCTATGAGGTCCATACGGGTAGTTTTGCATAAATGTTTGCTTTATTCTGTCTCAAGGTTTTATCTGACGGGAAGAGCAATTTGACAGTGGAATCCGTTGCTACCAGCGAGTGTGGTGGAGTCTCTTTCTTTGGAGGTTTCTAAACAGAGGCGAGAGGACGATCTGTCCGGGTGTGTCTTTCTGCATGGCTGAATGGGGTTGCAATGGGTGGCCCTGGTGGTCCCTTCCAACCCTAGGATTCTATGATTCCCCTCCAGATGATTCCCCTCCTCAGCACGCACAATTTCCTAACAGCATCCACAGAAATCATCCGTCAGGACAGACCAGACAACCATCAGGACAGTCCCTGCAGGGAAGGAAGCGAAAGCCAAGGCAACCTGGCCTCCCGAGCTGTCTCCCGTCACCACCACCTCCCCCTTCGCCACCCGCTCACCCCGTCCCAGAGACCCTCCATCTGTTCCCTTCCGGCCTCTTCTGCACCCCCCTAATCCCCTTATTGTTGGAAGCATAATTAGAAGGATCAGGGCAGGGCCCTGACAATGCATGTGCAAAGAAAGAAAAAATGGCAGGTTTGGCAAAACAAAGACGGCACGGCCCCGCCACGTCTTCTCCATCCCCACTCCCTGGAGATCACGTTACTGGATTGTTACAGAGGGTTTTTGGAAGGAAATCTACAGATGAAGCCCGAGCAGTAGTAGAGGTAGCAGCGGTTGTTGTTTTTCTTTTGTGACATAGGCCATTTCCACACTAGCCTGTTATAGCGCGATGATTCCTCTTTCGACCTCCTCTGGAATCCTGGGGTTTGCAGTTTCGGGAGGGGCCGGCCGGCCCCTCCCGAAACTGCAAACGCCAGGATTCCAGAGGAGGTTGAAAGAGGGATCATCGCGCTATAAGAATGTCGTGCGGAAACGTTCTCAGAAAACAAAAATAACCGCCGCAGGTGACTGACATAACTTTAAAGTGGGTAATGAAAGCAACAAAATAGTTATGGAATTTCCTCTCTCTTGGGTCAGTCACCACTCACAATGGAGACTGAAGTCAAGAAATCGGAAGACAATTAGGACTTGAAAGAGCAGCTGCGAAGAAACTAGACTAGATCATGCAGTGTAAAGACGCATCCTTAAATGTTAAAGTCAAGATTGCCGATGTCATTGTAGCTCTGATTTGCATGTGTGGTTGTGAAAGCTCGACAGGAAGAGAATTTCACTCGTTCGAAATGTTCTGCTGGAGGGGATTTCTACAGATATCTTGGGCTGTCAAAAAGACAAATGAACGAGTCTGAGGACAAATCAAGCCGGAATCATCTCTAGAGGCCTCATTACAGTCAGCCCTCCACATTTGAGGGTTTCACTTTTGCAGATTTGATTACTCATGGATTATTTGCTGTCCCTTCTGCTGCCTCCCTAGGCCATTTTTAACAGGGCCTGCAAGCCCCGTGAGACTGAGAAACTGTGAAGGAGGCTTGTAAGTCCCTCTTAAAAAGGGTGGGGGCAGCAGCAGAAGGGGCCATCAGCCCCACTGGCCCCCCACTTTTGCCTTGGGAAGGAACCCTGAAGCCCCAAAGGAATCCACGGTGCGTTGAATATAAACGACAATCATACTTTTGTGTGTGTGTGTGAAATATGGTTTGGGAGGGCGTAGAGTCATTTGTGGTTTTTTCACATTCATTAGGGTCCTGTGCCCCTAACCCTAGCGAATGCGGAGACTTTACTAATACTACCGCCACTAAATATAATAGTAATAATAGTAATAATAATAATAATAATAATAGCAGTAGTAGTACCACCAGAACTAGCAATAACAATAGCATTTATAGCCGTTCATAGAATCCAAGAGACCCCAGGGGCCATCCAGTCCAACCCCCTGCTATGCAGAACACCCATCAAAGCATTCCCAACAGATGGCCATCCAGCCTCTGCTTAAAAGCCTCCAAAGAAGGAGGAGACTCCACCACACTCCATGGAGGCAGTAGCAGATTCCACTGCTGGACAACTCTGACTGCCAGGAATTTCTTCCTGAGGTTCAGGTGGAATCTCCTTTCCTGCAGCTTGAATCCATTGTTCCTTGTCCTAGTCTCTGGAGCGGCAGAGAACAAGCCCGCTCCCTCCTCAACATGACATCCCTTCAGATATTTAACCATGGCTATCATGTCCCCTCTTAACCTAAACATACCCAGCTCCTGCAGACTAAACATCTCCAGCTCCCTGAGCCGCTCCTCATAGGGCTTCATGGCTTCCAGACCCTTCACCATTTTGGTCGCCCTCCTCTGGACACGTTCCAGCTTGTCAGTATCCTTCTCGAACAGAGGTGCCCAGAACCGGACACAGGATTCCAAATGAGGCCTAACCAATGCACAATAGAGTGGTACCATCGCCTCCCTCGATCTAGACACCATACTCCTATTGATGCAACCAAAAATTGCGTTGGCTTTCTTGGCTGCTGCGTCACACTGCTGACTCATGTTCAGCTTGTGATCTACCAAGACTCCTAGATCCTTTTCACAGGTACTGCTATCCAGCCACACGTCCCCCATCCTATACTTGTGACTTTCATTTTTTCTGCCCAAGTGCAGGACCCTACATTTCTCTCTGTTGAAATTAATTTTGCTAGCTTTGGCGCAGCTATCCATGATTCCCATTATGGAGCAGGGAGCAGGCTTGTTCTCTACTGCTCCAGAGACTAGAGCCATTTCCGCACTGCACTCTTGTAGCGTGATTATTCCACTTTCAACATCCTATGGAATCCTGGGGTTTGCAGTTTCGGGAGGGGCCAGCTGGAATCTGCTGCTGCCTCCATGGAGTGTGGTGGAGTCTCCTCCTTCTTTGGAGGTTTTTAAGCAGAGGTTGGATGGCCACCTATCGGGAATGCTTTGATGGGTGTTCCTACATCAGAGGGGGTTGGACCGGATGGCCCCTGGGGTCTCTTCCAACTCTGTGATTCTATGATTCTATGATACATCTGGTTTCGTCTAGATTCCAATACAATGATTCTGATATAACGATATCTTAATATAATGCTAATGATATGTAATCTTTTTGTTATCTTACTTGCTTACTCATGTAACACCACTCACGCGATTCTGCATATTTCTTATTGTGTATATGAAGTTGCTGTATGTTGGGAGATACATGTCCTATAGGTTCTGACAATGTAGTATAAGTGTATATATTCAATAAAGATTATCAAAAAGAGAAAAGAAGGCATCTCTTGCATTTTTGATGCAGATTCCTTCTGGGAGAGGGAAGGATGGCGGGATCTGGTGAATGAGAGTTTGTTTTCCTTAGAGGCCTCGTGAAAGGGAGAGGAAAGGCTAAATTATTCCTGGGTGGGTTAGAAAGTGCAACCATGACTTAAGGATTAGGACTTTGAGCTAGGGAAGCCAAAGGTCTGGGTAGGTTTGAAAACCTTATACCTGAATACTGAGTTGAGCTGAGAAATTTAGTTAGACATTTTGGAAATTCTACTTTGCCTGTATATACTTATAAACCCCCATACCCTCTCCCTGCTTGTTATGTTAACAAAGACGGCATTCTATTTTTAGTTTCTGACTCAGCAGAGCACTTTTCTTCAGTTCTAATGGGACAGAGATACACTACCACAGATATTCAATCCTTTTGAATAATACCAGAAGGGCTTTACTCTTTTTCTACTAGGGTGATGGATTGGGGGAGGAAAGCAGGATTGAATAAGATTGGCAGAGGGTGGCAGGGTGCTATAGAAAGACTGGGAAGGCGGCTGTCCTCTCCTGTATCTATAAAAGAAAAGCAGACCTGGGATAACCCCACCCACCCACCCACAGTCAACTTGAAGGCAACAAAGAAGGTCAAGTTGAAGAAGATCTTCCATCACACCTAGAAGCATGCAAGTAACCAACGGAGTGGAAGCAGCCAGAGCCCCCTTGGTAATTTATGTTAGTGGTCCATAGCTCTGCAATTGCGGGAACTGGCCCGAGGTTGAGTGTACAAACGCACAACTATGGCACAACAGTGACTTGATGCAGCTATGCAGGAGTCAGTTCACACTATACCACAGCTGAAGACAATCTTGTCCAGAGTTTTGCTAGTTTTGTCATCCAGTTGGCAAATGTCCCCAGGGCAGGTTAATAAAACTTTAGCCTGAAATCTTATTGGTAATTCTGACTACAGAAGACCCATTTAATTAACGAGATTTGTGTTGTAAGCTGAATTTTGAAATGAAACTGGGGTTTTATTTGCTAAATATGCTACGGCAACAAAGGGAGATAAGAAGTCATAAGAAGGTACTATTATATTTAATAACTGCAGCAAGGTTGACATACACGCAATACTGGAAAGAGAAGAAATGTACTGACATAGAAGAGCGGAAGTTAAAGGTTCTGGATATGAGTAACTATATTTGTATATTGTATATTGTATATATTTGTATATTGTAGTAACCATATTTGCATATTGTAAATACATTAATTTAAGAAATAAGAAGATTTGAATTAACAGAGAAATGTGCTATGTACTGTTTCTTTGAATTATGTACTATGGGTTAAATATGATGGAATGGAAGATATGGATTATGTTATGGATAAGTATAAGTAAGTATCTAATTTAATAACGATTATATAAATCTATTATTTTAATATTTTAATAAAAAATTTTTTAAAAAAGTTCTGGATATGGCAGAGATGGAAAAATTAGCATCTTCTTTGAAGAACAAACCTATCCAGAACTTTGAAAGAGAATGGAAAGGAGTATTGGATTGAGTAAAGATATAAATGTATAAGAAATCAAAGAAAGAAATAATGCAATCACTCTTTTCTCTGTAAAATGGAACGTGTTTGTATGTAAAGGAAACAAGCAAATTCAACTGGAAGATTTAAGCCTAGAAGTGATTTTTGAAACTAACCTTGCAATAAAAATAATTACAAAAAAATAATAACAATTAATGGGATTTGTGTAAGTGTTAACTTGGCTCCTGACAACTGGTTCAGTGTGTCTGCCCTAATGAAAGCTGCCAAGACAATCTAAGCAGGTTTTCAATAAGATGAGGTTAAAGGAACTCTCCAAGGTGTTGAACCTATTCAAGGTTATCGTTCAGTACCTCAGACAGCTCCTCCAAAGCCTCATTTAGGTCCTGGAACGGATTTAACATCCCACTGACATGGGAGACACCAGACAACACTGGACTGAAGGTAGCACTAAAAGAGCAGAAGCAAAATAGCAGCCAGTAAAAAGCAGCTGATTAAAATCTTAAAACAAAAAGTGTATTTCTGAGAACACCTGTTTGTGCTGTGCTCTCCTTTCACTTGTACTGCATAATACTCGTTGTTGTCAGGCGCCTTCAAGCCAGCTCTGACGTACAGGTACGTTAACCTAAAGTTTCTTTAGCCAGATTTATTCAGAGGAGATTTGCCACAACTGTCTTTGTCTGAGGCCGAGAGAGTGTGACTTTCCCAACATCATCCAGTGGGTTTCCATAGCTGAACAAGGATTTGAAACCCGGTCTCCAAAGTCAGAGCTCTAGGCTCGAACAATTGCACCAAACTGGCTTTATTTCTCATTGTATAAAAGTATATGTGCTTCAAATTGCCTGTGGTGATTTATGGTGATCCAATGAATTTTATAGGGTTTTCTTAGGCAAGAAATACTCAGAGGCAGATCTGGGAGCTCCTTCCAATGAAACACAGCCCAGAGCACCTGGTTTTCATTGGCGATCTCTCATGCAAGTATGAACCAAGACTGACCCTGCTTAGCATCCAAGATCAGATGGGATCTGGTGCCTTCAGAGTATTCAAGCCCTGGTCTCCTGGAGTCCTAGTCCAGCTCTGAAATCATGACCTTCCTGTGTATATATTATGGAGTAAAAATTAAAGGAAAACACAGCCCAAAAAAGCCTCAAGGAAATATTCCATTTCCTTAAGGCATCCAGGAAACACCCTGCAAGCCAGTACTCTCTCTTTTCTGTGTTTGAATGGCAATACTTCTAGGTATCACAATAATGCCTGTCTCGTGCAATTTATTACACTATCAGCATTTTACATCACAGTATATGCTTGTTCCCATTTTGCAGTGTGTGGATAGCACTACTTTCCTATCTGTTTGATATGGTCAAGGCAGAGGACCATGAATGGGTGGTGAAATCATTGCTTTACGGGCCAAAATAGTAACTTTCCTTAGCTCTTAAGAAAAACTGCCCCCCTCATTATGGTCTAAACATCAGGTCCATTGCGTGGGAGACAGTTCCCGTCTTTGCTGATACCAAACGGTGCCCAATAAAACACTCTCTGCATGACAGTATTGTGTGCTGTGGTGCAAGTACGTGCATGTCACCTGTTGCCTTATGGTAATATGAATCACAGAATCCTAGAGTTGGAAGAGACCCCAGGGGCCAACCAGCCCAAGCCCCTGCTATGCAGGAACACCCATCAGAGCTTTCCCAACAGATGGCCATCCAGCCTCTGCTTAAAAACCTCCAAAGAAGGAGAAGACTCCACCACACTCCATGGAGGCAGCAGCAGATTCCACGGCCGGACAGCTCTGACCGTCAGGAAGTTCTTCCTAAGGAAGCTTCCTTTCCTGCAGCTGGAATCCACTGCTCCTTGTCCTAGTCTCTGAAGCGGCAGAGAACAAGCCCGCTCCCTCCTCGACATGACATCCCTTCAAATATTTAAACATGGCTGTCATGTCCGTGTTTCACACGTTTTTCTTAGACAAGTAATCCTCAAAGGTGGATTGCCATTTCCTTTCTGTGAAACAAAGCCAAATATCTGGGTTTCTCTAGCCTAAACACCCAAAAGGCACCAGATCCTATCTGATCATGGAAGCTAAGCAGGGTCAGCCCCGGTTCGAACCTGGATGGGAGACCACAAATGAACACCAGCTGCTGTTCATTACATTTCAGAGGGAAGAACTGGCAAAACCACCTCTGAGGATTCCTTTTCTGAGAAAACCCTATGAAATTCATGCGACTGCCATAAGTTGACAGATGACTTGAAGACACATCCACAAACAGTATATAGTACAGGTCCTAATACCCTAAAGATACCAGATCCATATGATCTTGGAAGCTAAAGAGGGCCAGCCCTGCTTAGTACTTTGATGAGAGGCTGTCAAGAAATAGTAGGAGTGCTGTAGGCTGCATTTCAGAGGAAGGAACTGGCAAGACCACCTCTGTGTGTTCCTTGCCTATGAACACGTCCAGAAGAAGGCAACCAAAATGGTCAAAGGCCTGGAATCCAGAAAGCCCTATGAGGAGTGGCTTAGCGAGCTGGGGATGTTTAGTCTGCAGAAGAGGAGGTCAAGAGGTGACAATAGAGACGTTTAAATATTTGCAGGGATGCCATATGGAACTTGTTTTCCGCTGCTCCAGAGACCAGGACAAGGAGCAAAGGATTTAAACTACAGGAAAAGAGATTCCACTTAAACCTAAGGAAGGATTTCCGCACAGTCAGCACTGTCCAGCAGTGGAATCTGCTGCTGCCTCCATGGGGTGTGGTGGACCCTCCTCCTTCTTTGGAGGTTTATAAGCAGAGGCTGGATGGCCATCTGTCACAGGGAGTGCTTTGATGTGTGTTCCTGCATAGCAGGAGGTGGACTGGACGGCCCCTGGGGTCTCTCCAACTCTATGATTCCAAGAAAACCACTTGAAATTCATGGGGTCACCACAAGTTGACAGGCAGCTAAAAAGCAGGCAGGCATGTATGAATGCACGCGCATGTGCGCACGCACACACATATGCACACACACTAGTCCCAGATCCCAGCCTCCTGACCGACTGGGAAACACACGCCATGTAGCCCAAGGCCCTAAATGCGGAAGAGGTAAAAGCAGCCTTTTGATCTTCCCAGTCGCCTTTATTTATAACACTGTTAACTCTCTCGCCTGGCAGGAAGCCACAAATAATTGCGTCCCTGTAGATAAGCTGCACTTGCATTTAAATTCTATTAATGCTATCTTGGAAGATTAGATGCTGGGGCTCAGTGGGGTGGGGAGGGGAACAGTCAAATGGAGAAATCCAGAGGTTTTGGCATTACAGTACTTCTCAGGAGTATTCAACCCTCACCTCTAAAACACACTTTGGCTTTTCCACATTTGGTTATGCTACAACATGGGACGGAAATGAATTTATAATTGGCATTGTTATTCCTCAGTGCCTACAAGAGACTTAACAATGTGCAAATGAGTTTTTCAAACCTGAATGTCTCCAAATGGCCTGATCAAAGCTAGGATCTCAATCTCAAATCTTGTGGGAAGACTCAAAATTTGCCATTTGCCAACATTCTCTGTCCAACCTGGAGGAGCTGAAGCAATCTGGCCCAGGAGAATGCGAAGAAATTGCAAGATCCGGGAGTGCCAAGCTGATGGGAGACGTGCCCAAGAAGATTTGCCATTACCACGGTTGCCAAAGGTGCTTTTACTAAATATTGAGACTGGGACCGGTGACAAACACTTGTACAACCAACCAGAGCCAGTGTGTTTTTGTTGACTAAACTTCTCTGCCACAATTAAATATATATATATATATATGCACGCATTTTTGCACTTTCACAGTGCTGAGGACTCTTTGTACATCACACGGTCGTCGTGCCAAGTAAATGCATTCCAGTTACAGTTTGGAACATAATAAAATGGGGGAAAGTGTTGGAAGGAGGGGGGAATATTCCTGCAAGGCATTATAATTCCATGTATTAATAAGTAATGAGACACAGGCTCCTATCCCAAACTTTGCAACTCCTGATCTTTTCCGTTGAGCAAGTGCTGAAATGGGAGGGGGGTTGGATGTTTGCTGTGGACTATGCAGTTGGAGGCTTGTCAGATCAAGATAAACATCAGGCCCTGAGATATCACAGCCCAAAGACCTAGGGGTGACCCTTTGTGATGCCACAGGGAACAGTCCCGGTGAGTTCTTTCAGCATGAAACACTATCAGCCACAGCCCCCCCCCAGTAGGGATAGAAAAAAAGCAGCCACCCCCCCACATTCACTAGGGTTAGGGCCACAAGACCCCTGCAAAAGTGGAAAAATTGCAAATATCAAAGTGTGTGCGGGTGGGTGTGTTTCTCTGGGAAGGGGGCCAATGCTTGGTGGGTAGGGCGGGTGACCTTGGGCATGTCACACAGTCTCAGCTCCAGAAAAACACCATTCACTTTAGCAGCACCATAAGTCAGAAATAACTTGAAGGAACACAACAACAATTTAGTGACAACAGAAGAATGATGTACTTGAGTAGGGAAATTAGAGAGGTTGTTAGGTATACAGTCAGCCCTCCACAGTTGCTAAAGTTAGGGCTGCATAACCCCTGAGAAAGGGGGAAAACTGAAATATCAAAATGTGTGTGTGTGTGTGTGTGTGCATGTGCGCAACTGTGGAAGGAGGCTGAGGCATGATGGGGAGAGGAGGTACCCAGGGTGCAGACTGGGTCAGGGAAAGGAGAGGGAAGAGGGGTGGATTGCATGGTGGCCTTGGACGTTCTCTCTCCCACTTGGCTCCTTCCTTGGGTGTGTGTGGGGGTCATCAGGAGAGGGTTTGTGGAGCTGAGAAGTTGAGCTAAGATCTGTCCATAGCTGGCCTGGCAACAGCTTGTAGAGAAGGAGGAGGACCAGAGGTGGGGTTTTTAAAGAGCCAAAGGAGCTGTAGAGGGGGAAGATTCTCCCAGAAAAGGAGTGCCTTAGATTTGGGGGGGGGGGCAGGAGATAGAGAAACTCACAAATAATCAAATCCGTGAAAGTCATACCCACAAATGTGGAAGGCCAATTGTATTTGAAAACATTCAAAAGATGAATGGAGAAGAGGTTTTTTTGAGTGCTGAGAAACAGACACAAAAAGACTCCTGGACTGTCACGAATTTTTGCAGTTTACAACTTCTTCTGCGCAAAATTTGGATATGGTTGTTTTGCACTGAAAACAGCATTTTCTGTGCAGGAAACCAGTTTTTTTCTTCACAGAAAATAATATTCCCATGCAGAAATATTATTCTTCTGTACTGAAAAAGTTACTTTTGGGGAGCATTCCATGCACAATCTGCACATAGTTGACTTGCAGTAAAAATAACTTTGCACAGGAAACAGCTTTTTTCTATAGAAAACTAGTGTCTATACCCAGCATTGCCCAAGATTTTATTTTTCTCTTAAGAATTCACCCCTCATCTGTTTTTTCCAGCATATGTAACTTTTCCCCATATTTCCCAAAGCAATCTGTATTATACACTGTCCTCCTCCTTGCTGCTAGGCTTTATCTTCATAGCAACTGGTCTATTTCAGTACCTGTAACTTTTCCCCATATTCCCCAGTCCAATCTGTACTCAGAGTTGTTAACATATAGAGGTTGGAGTCCTGAGAGAATACACTGCCCTCCTCCTTGCTGCTAGGCCTCATCTTCATAGCAACAGGCCTGAGGCCCAAGAGCTCTCTGCCTGAGAATTCTAAAAGCCCTTCCCTAAACTGGCAAGCCCAGGATTGCACAGAATCTTCACAGCCAACCAGTCACATGAGATCTTCTCACCTCACATAGCCGGCCGTATGAGATCTTCGCCTGCAGACAAGCAGACAAACTCACAAATTTTGACTTTTATATAGTAGATTATATTCCCACATAGAAATACTGCCTGTGCAGAGAAAGCTGTTTTTTTGTGCAAAACAACCGTGTGTGACTTTTTTGCCGAATAAGTCCAGAATTGCAAACAGCCTTTTGAAAACTGTATAGTTTTTGTAATCTTTCTCACAGCAGGAAGAAAATTGCTAAAATTACTTTTTGCTTCCTTCAAGAAGAAAATCAGTGACAATGCCCGACTCGTCATGCTGAACCAGAATTTGCAGTGCCCAGCGTTCAGAAGCCATCACAACAAGAGGAGATGTCAGGACGCATAGTCCCTGTGGTGTGCAGAGCTGCTGGATATAGATTAAAATAGCAAATGATTATCAGTGTAGGGGCAATGCAATGAACCCTTCTAGAGCTTAGTTAGGGCACAACAAAGTACGGAGTGTTAATTGAGGAGTGCAACAATGTATCCATTTGATATTTGTCTATTACAATGCACCAAATGGTCCAATTGCGACAACGTATCCAGTGAGAGGGGAGAAGATCAGAACGGGCAGAAACACGGGCTTAAAGAAACGGTGCAGAGCGTCCTCCAGGGAGGACGTCTGCACCTCGGAGCGGACTGGGTTGGACCTACTTAGTGTAGTTCCGCACCTCAGCCCGCTCCGGAAAGACCCGAAGTGGTCGCCCAGCGTGCTTTTGAAAGACCGCTTGAAACAGGTCTTCAAAAAGCACGGAGTGCACCACTCCATGCCCGCGCTCCAGTGCAGATTTGCAGGCTCGCACCAGTGCAAGCCTGCGATCGGCCAGGGGCGGGCTTTAGGCTGGCGAGCTTCATTGGTTGGTGGAGAGCCTCGACCAACTGGAAGCCACCATTTTTGTCCCCGGAGCAGTGTGGAGCAGCGGCCACGCACTGCTCCGGACCAGCCTGGACCCAAGCGTGGAGCCAAGGAGTCCGGTAAGTACCGGCACAGGGCGATTTCCTCGCCCCGTGCAGAAATGGCCAAAAGTAGCAACAAGCGTTTTGGGAACAGGCAAAGAAGGGGCAGGAAATATGTTCCTGCCCCAAGGATGAAAGGCAGATAAACAAATGCAGATCTGGGGAAAGTCTACAGGTGTGGGATGATGTTAAATTTATGATCCTCTGCAATCACAGCTTTCTGCACTTAAAAACTGTATGTGTATAAAGCCTCCTGTGAGCACCGTGTACGCTTCCGTCTCAGTCACTTTGGAAGAAGTGTGCCGTGTTGCCTGCTTTGCTACAAATGAACACTGCTGTCTACCTCAGAGTGGAGTTCTTGTGGATTTTGAGTTATCCAGGGCATGGTGGGAAGTCAGGATGTCAAGAGGGGAACTGAAAATTTGCCTCCAGTAATTTGCCTGGAGGAAGCTCTTTGCTTCTACGGACAGCCAGCTCAGCCAATGCCCACAATCCAGCCTGCATTTAAGAATGTGTTTCACGGTTTTGTGCAGATTGCCTTTCACTACATTGGTGAGGGAGAGTCTATGGCCATTTCCGCACTAGCCTGTTATAGCGCGATGATTCCACTTTCAACATCCTCTGGAATCCTGGGGTTTGCAGTTTCGGGAGGGGCCAGCCGGCCCCTCCCGAAACTGCAAACCCCAGGATTCCAGAGGATGTTGAAAGTGGAATCATCGCGCTATAACAGGCTAGTGTAGAAATGACCTATGCCAGAGACCAAAGCCTTCACCTCTCTCAGAGACTGGGGGGTTCTTCTTCCAGCTCCTCTTCTTGCTGAATTGGAGGAGGAATTGATTGCTATCAGGTACGTCTGCTTCGTCTTCTGAGGAAGATAAATTGTGGGGAGGGGCATGATTGCAAATTACATCCCTATTGCACAGAATATGCCATTCAAATTCAAAAAAAGTCCAAGTCTAACAAATAAGGAAAATCTATGTACGCACGCTTTTCAAGACAGTGCTCTTGCCCTGAGCTTCCTCCCACTCACCCTGGGGACAGGAGAACAGAGGCCAAGCCCTGGCATGGTGGAACCTTATACAGCTGTGCTCCTCCACCAAGCACCCATCTCGTCCCCGAGAGCAGCTCAGTAAGCACTATTTCTTGCCCCTGCACACCAGAGGAAGCACCAAGAGAGGGCAAATAAAAGCCGAGTAATTAGCCACATAATCTCCATCTTTCCACACAGGCTCTTCTCTCCTTGGAGACACGCAGGCAGGGCTTTCAAGGCAGAGGAGGAGACGGAGGAGGAAGTGGCAGCGCATGGCAGTCAGCCACAGAACAACATGGGAGAGCAGAAACACATTCCAGGCGGCAGGGTGTGAGCATCTGATCCTCTCTTCCTCCCACCGGTTTTTCATAAACCGGGAGGAGGGCGGCAAGCGCAGGCTCACACTAATGGCCCAGGAAAGAGCGGCAATTGCCAATAAACCACGGCTGCTTAGAAAAGTGACTGAAGCCCTCCTTCAGGATTCATTGCCTTGGGGGACAGGGAGGTCTGGAACATATTCTTAATCAGGCAGTTTTTCTCTTGGGTGTAGGAGGAAGGGGGAGTGGGTGAAAAACATCTGAGAGGCAGAAAAACAGAACCAAAAGGGCAAAACAAATGCAAGTGCATCCCGGCTGCAGCTCTGCTCCAACATCTGCTTGTCCCTCTCTCAACACTGTTTACTGACATTTCTGCAAAGAATGTGGGGCACTGTATTTGGGGCACTGAATGCATGCCAACAAACCTGTGGCAAGCATGACCCCCAGAGAGTGGGGTCATTCACCCACTGCCTCTGTTTGTAGGGTTCTCTACATCTGTAGAGTTCTGTTCTGTTTGTAGGGTTCTTGGGGGATCTGGCTAAGAGGCCAAAGCAGCCTTCTCAAAACTCTGGCAGCTGCTCACCTCCCATTATAAGATACTTCATAGAATCATAGAGTTGGAAGAGACCCCAGGGGCCATCGAGTCCAACCCCCTGCTATGCAGGAACACCCATCAAAGCATTCCCAACAGATGGCCATCCAGCCTCTGCTTAAAAACCTCCAAAGAAGGAGGAGACTCCACCACACTCCACAGAGGCAGCAGCAGATCCCACTGCCGGACAGCTCTGACCGTCCGGAAGTTCTTCCTGAGGTTCAGGTGGAATCTCCTTTCCTGCAGCTTGAATCCATTGCTCCTTGCCCTGGTCTCTGGAGCAGCAGAAAACAAGCCCGCTCCCTCCTTGACATGACATCCCTTCAAATATTTAAACATGGCTATCATGTACCCTCTTAACCTTCTCCTCTGCAAACTAAACATCCCCAGCTCCCTAAGTTGGTCCTCATAGGGCTTCATGGCTTCCAGAACCTTCACCATTTTGGTCGCCCTTGCCTGGACATGTTCTGGCTTGTTCATATTCTTCTTGAAATGAGGTGCCCAGAACTGGACACAGGACTGCAGATGAGGTCCGACCAAAGCAGAACAGGGTGGTACCATTACCTCCCTCGATCTAAACGCCATACTCCTATTGATGCAACCAAGAATCGCATTGGCTTTCTTGGCTGCCTCAACACACAGCTGACTCGTGTTCAGTTTGTGGCATACCCTTCAACATCTCACAGATGAAAACAGCGATGCATGTGACCAAGCCACACCAAAGAGTGGTCAAGGTGGCTGAAGTCATGAATGAGGAAGGACAGACAGGCTAAGAGAGGCAGCTGCAGCTTGCTTTTGCCTGAGCCTACTGGGAAGGGGAAAATTCTGTGTCCCCTCCTGTCATGTCCTAGATAACTTGCACTCACAAACTTCACTCAAAATTAACACAGAAGCATTTATTTTGCAGCAAAGCAAGCAACACAGCAACTTTCCTGAAAAGCTGCTGAGACTATCACATATTGGATTGTTACAGATTTTATACTTTGTCATACAAATTTAGGCTCACACAGCAGTGACTGGTGAAAGTCATAAATGTCACATCACCCCACCAGTAAAGGCATTTCCCCCAATCCTTCATTATTGACATATCCTTCACCCTGGGAGCCAGAACAAGTTCCTGTAACCTTGCACTCCCCATTCTCACAACACCCTTCTGACAATACTTCTGATAATACCTTCTGATCTTCTCCCCTCTGCCTGAAGCAGCAATTAACCGCTGGTACCCTGGAATACCTTAGAGGTATACACAGCTGCAACTAGCAATTGACAATTGATATTTGAGGCCCCTCTCTAAACTGCAAATCCCAGGATTCCATAGGACGTTGAAAGTGGAACAATAGCACTACAGCAGTCTAGTGCGGAAATGACCTTTGCTAAAGGTGACTCAGTACTCTTTTGTCACTTTGTAAATGGGGGCAGAGCAGTTAATTCGTGGTCCTCAAACACGGAAGGGGAGCACTGGTGTTTCAAGGGTCTGTCAAACTTTCTACTCCTCTGCATGACTGGCAGGTGTGGAATATACAATTATGCAAATCAGATGGAAAATATATGCAAATATGCAGCCTTGCTTGGGGCCATGTCTGATCCTCTTGGCGCAGCGTGGTCGTTTTCTACAGTTTGGAGGGTGCTTTGGGGAGAAAGAAGCTGCAGAGACACCGAGCAGCTCCGCATGTGTTCTGTCCACACATGACAGATGTTCCGTTCTCCTCCTCCACTGTCTCCTTCCAGAAGCACGCAAAGGCTTCTTCGTTCTGACACGCCCTCAGGAACTAACTGCTCAAAGCGGAGGTGAAAGGGCTTTTAAAATAGAATTAGACTATAAACAGAACTGGAGGCAATTTAAAAGCAAATCCATTAAAACAAAAACAACAATGAATACAGACAAAGCAGCACACGATTCAAAGCCCTTCTCTATGTAGTTAGTTCCTGAGGGTGTGTCAGAAGGAAAAGGTCTTTCGTGCTGTCAGAAGGAAGATAATGGAGCGACACTCCCCTATCCAACGGCTGGCAACGGCACAATACCTATTCCGGTCACTTGCTTGCAGTTCAAACCAATTCTGTTCAGATTGATTAACAAGCAGGCACCATTTTGCTCAATGGGCTCATTCCAAAAGGAGTGTTGCTTTGCAAACCAGAAGGATCTGAGAAATGGCAGGAATGCACACCCTATGCGCCATTTCAGAGATCCTTGCCTCTTTTCCTTCCACCTCTGCCACCAGTCCCCCCAAAAAAAACTCCCAGAGTTGCTGCCTGGCCTGCAAGGGCTTGGTTCCAATCATGGGACCTGGAGTCCTTAGGCAAAAACAGTCCTGGCCAAGTTGAACTATTGCAGTATAATTCATGTTAATACATCTGCAATGGTTCAACTTAGCCAGGACTGTTTTTGCCCAAGGACTCCATGTCCCACGGTGCGCATTATACCAAGAAGATATTCAGTCGTCATTAACCGGACAGCTAGAAAGCCATGCTTTTGTGGACAATACATTAAAGACTGCTTGGAACAGGATTTCTTTTTAAAAGAGGCATTCAATGCTTATGAGGGGTACAAACTCACGGAAATGAGCTGCCAAAGGGTACGCAAATGAAGCAAAGGTTGGGAGCCACTCGTGTAGTGGTTTGAGCATTGACTCTGGAGACGAGGGTTCGAATCCCCACTCAGCCATGGACACCTTCTGGATGGCCTTGGGCAAGTAATATTCTCTCTGTCTCAGACGAAGACAAAGGCAAACCCCCTGTGAACAAATCTCACCAAGAAAACCTCATGATAGATTCACCTGAGGGTCACCATAAGTCAGAAGGGACCTGAACAATACGTAAAGAGAAGTTTGAGAGGGGACGTGGTAGCTGTATTTAAATATTTGAAAGGATGTCATGTGGAGGATGGAGCAAGCATGGTGTAGTAGTTTGAACATTGCACTATAACTCTGGAAACCAGGGTCTGGATCCCTGCTCAGCCATGGAAACCCACTGGGTCCCACTCTCTCACCCAAACAGGAGGGAAAAGGCAAGCCCCCTCTGAAGAAAGCATGCTGAGAAAACCCCATGCCACCATAACAAATTGAAGGGACACAACAACAATTGCATGCAACTGTTTTTAGTGTTGTTCACAATTTGCATCCCTTTTAATGTTGCCTTTTGGTATATTTTTACCACATTTTGCTTGTTTTAATTGGTTAAGTCATCCTGAGTCTCAATTTTGGGAAAAGCTGGCGATAAATGAAGACCGCAACAGTCAGAAGCGGCCGGAGTCAACAGAGAGGCGACATGCCAGGTGAAAGTTAAACAAGCCAGCCACTCCAAGCCAACGTCAGAGCAAAATGTCTCTGATTTTGATTTATGGTGCAGAAAGTAAGTCAGCAAAACAGACAAGCTCTCCAGAAGACAGATATCAAAGGTCAGGCTGGGAATGTTCCTATCCGTGGGTGAAAATTCTTCAAATTCTGCACAAGCAAGTGAGGGAGGAGATGGAGCTCGTGACAGTTGAACACAACACACACCTATAAATCAGGAAGGAAGGTCAACTTAACCTAGAAGCAGGGCACTCCAACCTAGCAAATTGGCACTGCCAGGGGCATCTTCATCGTCCCACTGGTTGTTTTGATTCGGAAACAAGGACTCGTTTCAGAAGCAAGGGCTCATGATAACAGAGGCTGCCTGAGTTTAAGAGGAAAAACTTTTGATTTTGTTGGATTTTTCCCAAAGCAAGACAAAACCAGCAAGACAAACCAGGATTTTTCTCAAAGCAAAACAAGCCAGGCTTGATGGAAGGGTGAGCAAAGAGGGAGATGTCAGCCGGGAAAGCTACACATTTTAAGCGCATTTGGTCATGTTTATCCTCTCTCCACACACCCCAAAACAGGAAGGAAAAGGAGAACGAAAGAAGGAACAGGGCAAAAATGAGCAACTTCCAAGTTTTCATTGGGCTGTTTTAGTCTTCCTCAAAACCAGCTATGCTGTCAGGGGGATTATGGGAGTTGCAGTCCAACCCACCTGGAGGGGCACCAAGTTGGGAATGTCTGGATAAGCTAATACTCTAAACAGTGGGGAAATGAGTTCAAGTGAACACGCAACTCTTTTCTATGCCCACTGAATGACCTTGGGCAGGTCACACCCTCTCAGCTTCAGAGCAAATTCCTTGGAAACATCTTGCCAAGATAAGCTGAGGATACAGTTGGGGTAAGTCAGAGTTGACATGAAGGCACTGAAAGTAGTGCGATGCACAGGTTAAGTGGTTTTTAAAGGAGACTTTGGGAGACAAGAGTTCAAATCTTCACTCCATTATGTAAACTCCTCGGGTGACCCTTGGGCAAGCCATATTCTCTCTCAAACTAAAGAGGAAGGTAAAACTCTTCTCAAAGGATCTTACAAAAACCCTAGGATAGGGTCACCTTAAATCAGAATTTAAAACAAGCAAAATCTGAAAGCACATCACAACAAAACGAGTAGTTTCCAGCTGAAATTAGAACCTTGAGTGACAGTTTTTCTTTAGTTTTGCAGTTGAACTAGATGATCTTTGGAACCCCTTCCAGCTCTAGGATTCCAGTTTGTTTGTTTTTTAAGCATGAAACCACAATGTCTGAAGAAATTAAGTTTAGTAAGTCGTGCAGATGTCTTTAGGACAAGCTGACATTTCTTCAGCTCCCCTGGTGTGCCATTTTCCATCCATCCAGTCTGGCCTCGTTGAATCAAGAAAGCCCTGTGGACATTTTTAGAGCCTGGGAATCATAGAATCTTAGGCCATTTTCGCAACAGACTGCTATAGTGCTATTATTCCGCTTTCAACATCCTATGGAATCCTGGGGTTTGCAGTTTCGGGAGGGGCCGGCCAGCCCTTCCCTAAACTGCAAACCCCAGGATTCCATAGGATGTTGAAAGCGGAATAATAGCACAATAACAATCTAGTGTGGAAATGGCCTTAGAGTTGCTAAGAAAACCCTGGGAGAAGCAGTCTACTCTCTTGTTGAACAGCTGTTACAGTAAAAAAGTTCCTTCTAATGTTTAAATGGAATCTCTTTTCACAGAATCTGAATCCCTTGATTCATGTCCTGGTTTCTGGAGCAGCAGGAAACAAGCTTGCTCCATCTTCTACGTGCCATCCCTTCAGGTATTAAAGATAGCGACTGTCTCACCTCTTAACCTTCTCTTCTCCAGGATAAACACACCCAGCTCCCTCAGCCACTCCTCATAAGGCTTGGTAGTTTCCAGCCCTTGGATTCTCTTTTGTAAACAAGGCAACTCCACCCCACTCGCCTAAAGATCTTACTTAGCTTCCAAAATCAAGCAAGACCATGCAACAAATGTCCCACCCTTCTTAAGTCTTCTCCTGAGTTGTGAAGCCATCGCACTACACAGATTCCCCGAAGGGAAAGGGTTCAGAAAAGTTCACCGTGGGCCTCCAAAAATTCTCAGCATCATTTCCACAGGGCAAAGAGTTTTCTTCCTTGTAACATTTCCTGGCCGGCCAGCAGCCCAACAAGCGGGTGGTTATTCCGCTCCACTAACTTCAAAGACAGATGGGAGGGAGGCACTAATATACTGACGGGATAATGAACATGGGTTCATATGCACTAACCCAGAAAAATGGTTTTCTATTGTCTTAATCTTCCTCTAGAACAGTGGTTCTCAACCTGTGGGTCCCCAGATGTTCGTGGACTTCAGCTCCCAGAAGCCCTGAGCACTGACCATAGTGGCTGGGGCTTCTGGGAGCCGAAGTCTACGAACATCTGGGGACCCAAAGGTTGAGAACCACTGCTCTAGAAGAATAAACTGACACCATGAAGGTTACAAGATATGTCTTGTTCCCTAGAGAAGCCAAGAAACTGGGGAGCGGTTGCTCAGCAAGGACTGGGAAAGGCTGTTTTCCTTAAAGGAAGCTGCATGGCACCAAGTGATGCATAGCCTTTAGTCAAAACTCCTACTCAATTTGCTACCTGGGTGGAATTTGGTGGAATTTTCCCAACGCAATTTTCCCAACCCAAGCCCTTTGCAGTAGTGACTTGGCAACCCTGTCAAACTATACTCGAGCGTAGGAGCTCATGACTCAGGGCTCCCATTCTGTCCAGATTCTGGTCTGCCAGGGAGGGGGACAAAAGCCATTTCCGCACTAGCCTGTTATAGTGCTATTATTCCACTTTCAACATCCTATGCAATCCTGGGGCTGGCAGTTTAGGGAGGGGCATCTTTGGTCTCGGTAAACTACAAACCCCAGAACTCCACAGGATGTTGAAAGCGGAGTAATAGCACTTATAACAAGCTAGTGCGGAAATGGCCAAAAATGCATTTCTTTCTCTAAATAAAACTGGACCCTTGATTCGTCCAAAGACACAAAAATATTGGAAAGAAATACACCAAAAGACAGAAAAAATCTTCCATACTCAATTTACCATGACCCCAGAAATTTACTTATTAAACATATTAGAGCGAACAGACAACCAAATTAACAAGAAACACGGGAGAATTATATTATATATGGTGACAGCTGCAAGAATAGAATTTGCAAAACTTTGGAAAAAGGACGAGGTTCCCCAAATTGAACTATGGTTCCAAAGTATACAGGACATGAAAATAGCAGATGTCCTGTCACAGGAATTAAGAAACCGAACAGAAGAAAATATAAAAAACGAGTGGGCTCCAATAGAAAATTACCTCCGACAAATTGACTGAAAAAACGCTAATTACAGTAAATTTATAAAAATTATTCAAGAAAGAGTGATAGAGGGAAATACATTAGTATATCTTAATGGGGTTTGAGAAAATATATATTAAAGTAATAACATTAATGTATGAATATATTAATGTTATTTAGTAGAATATCTAAAATATAAGGAATTGGAACAAATGTTAGTAAAGGACAATTACAGAAGTATGTAAATAACTGGTAACATTTGTGATAATACTAAGATTTTAGGTAGAGGTAAGG
This sequence comes from Iguana delicatissima, assembly GCA_948472985.1. Classification (NCBI taxonomy): domain Eukaryota; kingdom Metazoa; phylum Chordata; class Lepidosauria; order Squamata; family Iguanidae; genus Iguana; species Iguana delicatissima. The sequence goes on along the minus strand of CAOKZL010000509.1, from coordinate 130,262 downwards.
AAGAAAAGAAAATACAGTAATCTTTCATGTAAATATATAAATCCGTGAGGCAGAAATTGTTTTAAATGTATGTTTTGTATAAAAATAATATTAATAATAAAAAAATGGATCCTTGATTCACCAGGTTTGGTCTTCCAATTTCTCCTAGAGTTATAAGGGAAGAAAAGTCTCTTCAATACAAAACAAAGAGCCTTGCAACATCACGGCACCGTCCAAGCACAAAATTCACAAGATCCTATAGCGTCGAAGTCAAGGGAAGTAACAGCACCACTCCGTTCTGCTTTGGTCAGACCTCACCTGGAATCCTGTGTCCAGTTCTGGACGCCACAGTTCGGAAGGGGTATTCTTATTTATTTATTTGGTGTGCATACAGTGAATAAAATACACAATTAATATACAAACAGCAATATTTACAGTTAGAAGTTAGCAACTGCAAGTATCTCCATAACTTTCCTTCATCCTCCTCTAGAATATCCCCAATATAATATAATATAGGATGGGGGACACGTGGCTGGATAGCAGTACGTGAGAAAGGGGTCTAGGAGTCTTCATAGACCACAAGCTGAAGACGAGTCAGCAGTGTGATGCGGCAGCCAAGAAAGCCAATGCGATTCTTGGCTACATCCATAGGAGTGTGGTGTCTAGATCGAGGGAGGTACTGGTACCACTCTACTCTGCTTTGGTTAGACCTCATCTTGAATACTATGTCCAGTTCTGGGCACCCCAGTTCAAGAAGAACATGGTCAAGCTGGAGCAAGTCCAGAGGAGGGCGACCAAAATGGTGAGAGGCCTGGAAGCCATGAAGCCCCATGAGGATAGACTTAGAGAGCTGGGGATGTTTAGTCTGCAGAAGAGAAGGTTGAGAGGGGACATGAGAGCCATGTTTAAATATTTGAAGGGATGCCATGTAGAGGAAGGGGAGGGCTTGTTTTCTGCTGCTCCAGAGACCAGGACAAGGAGCAATGGATTCAAGCTGCAGGAAAGGAGATTCCACCTGAACCTCAGGAAGAACTTCCTGACGGTCAGGGCTGTCCGGCAGTGGAAGAGGCTGCCTGGGAGTGTGGTGGAGTCTCCTCCTTCCTTGGAGGTTTTTAAGCAGAGGCTGGATGGCCACCTGTCACAGGGAGGGCTTTGAGGGTGTTCCTGCATGGCAGGAGGTGGGACTGGATGGCCCCTGGGGTCTCTCTTCCAACTCTACATTTCTATGATTCTATGATTCTATCTTAATTGTACTTCCACAAGAACGTTTAATTAGTTGTTTATTCCTAATATATAACGTACGAAAAAAGGATTTATTTTGTCACCAATTCCTTAATCAAGATGCACTTTTACTTCTTATACTGTTACGAGGTCTAATTTATTACCCCCATGTTGTTTACAGTATTTTTGATGAGGAAAACCAGGTTAGTTCAGGAAGGATATTGACAAGATGGAATGTGTCCAGAGGAGGGTGACCAAAACAGTTGAAGGCCTGGAAACCATGAAGCCCTCTGAGGAGTGGTTCAGGGAGCTGGAGATGTTCAGCCTTGAGAATAGAAGATTAAGAGGTGACATGTTAGCCAAGTTATATGGAAGATGGAGCAAGCCTGTTTTCTGCCGCTCCAGAGACTAGGACATGGAGCTATGGAATCAAACTACAAGAAAAGAGATTCCACCTAAACATTGCAAGAACTTCCTGACAGTATGAGCAGTTCAGGAGTGGAATACGCTGCTGCCTGGGAGTCTGGTGGTGTCTCCTCCTTTTTTGGAGAAGCTGGATGGCCATCTGTCAAAGGGAGTGCTTTGATGGTACCTTCCTGCACGGCAGAATGGGGTTGGACTGGAAGGCCCTTGGGTTCTCTTCCAACTCTTGGATTCTAGGTTTTTAAACAGATGCTACAAGCTCACCTCTCAGGGTGCTTCAGTGATTGAGTCCTGCCCTAGCAAGAAGTCCAACTAGATGGTCCCTGGGATCCCTTCCAAGATTCTACGATGGGACAAGTGGTGCCCACCTGGATTTAGAACCCAAGATCTCTCAAACCATGAGAATCATACCCCTAGACAACAAGTCTATTGTCTAGTTCATGGTACTTGTCCTCTTGAACCACTGTCTGGAATGCGTAGCTTGGATCTGGCTGTCTCTACGTGAAGGTGAGCCCTGATGAACAGGGATGTGATGCATCAATAATTTTCTTTTCAAAGAGAAAAGAGAAGACTTTGCAAGAAAACCTCCGAAAGAAACAGTTTTTTGAAGCCTATTTGCAACTCAGGACTCAGGCCTATTTGCAACTCAGTACAAAATTCACACATAGTTGTTCTTCACACAAAACAGTATTTTCTGTGCAGAAAACAGCTTTTTCTGCACTGAAAATATTTCTGCATGGAAACACTATTTTCTGTACCAGAAAAAAGCTATTTTCAATGCAAATCAAACATTGTTTGGAAAATGCTTGGAAAATCCCCAGCTGTATACGAAAGAGTATTTTTTTCTACACAGAAAATAATATTTCCATGCAGAAACATTCTCACAGAAAATGCTGCTTTCTGTACAAAACCATGTGTGAATACTGCACACAATAATTCCAAGCTGCAAAGATTCTCACTAGTCCAGAATTCCTCCCATCAGGGTTTCTCAATACAAAAAAAAAAGGTTATTTTTATATATTTTTAAAATATTTTTCAATATTCTTTCCATCTCTACTACTGAACAAGACATGTGGCTCCTCACCACCAACCTACTTCCAATACGCTCCAAGTGTTTATTGTGAACTTTAAAGAAAAGCCATCCAAGGTGCCGAACCTATTTTGGAGGTCCGACCCTGTGGTTCATCTCCTTGGGCCACTCCTTTAAAGCTCAGACTAAAATCCAGAGCAGATCCAGCCTCCGATTGTCATGGAAGCCACCCCAATGCTCTCTCAACAGCTTGCACTGCAGCGAATCTCCGCATGAATTAACAAAGGAAAAGCAGCATTTGGGGAAATCAATTAGCAGATGCTTTCCTTTCTGAAGAAGAGAGCTTTTGACATTTCTGAACTTTCCAAGCAAAAGCCCAGAGTAACACTTTGTTCCCTGGCTGCGCAGCGCATTGCGCGAAGGACAGAGCCAGCGTTCCTCCGCTCCATGAAGAATCGTAACTAATCCATACATACTCCTGCAAGAACCTTTCTCTCCCAAAATCAATCTGGCTTTTGATGCCGACCCAGGAAAGCTCAGAATAGACAAATCACAGGCAACTTGCTTGTCTATCCAGGCCTTCTAATTTATCTAGGCCTTTGACTGTCTGCTGAAGATTAACACAGAATCCTAGAGCTGGAAAAGACCCCAAGGGCTATCCAGCCCAAACCCATTCTGCCATGTAGGAATGCACAATGAAGGCACTCCCTTTGAAAGATGGCCAGTCAGCCTCTCTTTAAAAACCTCCAAAGAAGGAGACTCCACCACACTTCCAAGCAGTGGAGTATTCCACTGTAGAAAGGCTCCTACTGTCAGGAAGCACCTCCTAATGTTTAGGTAGAATTTCTTTTTCCATAGTTTGAAGCCATTGCTCCACATCCTAGTCTCCGGAGCAGCAGAAAACAGGCTTGCTCCATCCTCCATATGACATCCCTTCAAATAGTTGACACAGATAACTCTGTGACTCTATGATTCTTTGAACCTTTCATGAAGTTTTCTTGGCATGATTCCTTCAGGGGGGTCTCCCATTACCTTCCTCTGGGGCTGAGAGAAGAGTGCGATTTGCTCAAAGTCACCCAGAGGGTTTCCATGACTGAGCAGGGATTCGAACTCTTGTCTCTCAGAGCAAGTCAAACATGTTAACCACCACACCACACTGCCTCTACCAGGGTTTTCTTGGCAATATTGCTTCAGAAGTTTGCCATTGCCTTCCTCAGAGGCTGAGAGTATGTGACTTGTCCAAGATCACCCAGCGGCTTTCCAATACACTATGCTGGCTTACTTTCAGACTTAATTTACTTTTAAATTTTAAAAGTAAATTTAAATTTTAAAAGTAAATTTTATTTTAACTGGTTTTAATCTGTCCATTTTACCTGATGATTTAATATATTTTTAGTCTTTTAGAACTGCGAGCATTTAAACTCAGATGGGATATACTTTTGTATATGTTAGGTAGAACCCTGTAGGTATCTAACTTTTGAGATATCCTCATAATTGTATAAGATGAAAATTCATCAAATGCAATCCGGTGGGGAATTCATGTAAAGAATGGGAATTATATTTGAATGTATGGTGGTACGAATGTTAACAATGACCTTTTTTCCCCCTCTTCTAGTTTCTTGTATTTAATAAAAATTAAATAAAAAAACTGCAAACATTTGTTATCATGCCTTCTGGGTACTACAAACTATCCTGAGATCTTCAGATACAGAGTAAGATATTTAAAAAATTAATAAATACATAAGGAAATGTACCTATATGCAGTCTGTAAATGTTATAGATTTTTTAAAATGGTTTTAACTTGTTTAACATGGGATTTACGGGAGGACTTTGGATGTTCCAGGCGCTCTCCAAAGTGCTGAACCCATTTTGTGACGAGTGGGCAGAACATTGGAGAGTTCCTGCAAAACCCAATGTGGATTCTCCCTCAAGAAGCAAGGGCGGCTATGGTCCCTTCCATCTCTAAAGGCCTTTCCACACTACACTGTTGTAGTGCTATTATTCCACTTTTAACATCCTGTAGGAGTCTGGGGTTTGCAGTTTAGGGAGGCTGGAAATGCTAAACGCCCCTCCCTAAACTGCAAATCCCAGGATTCCACAGGATGTTCAAAGTGGAACGACAGCACTAGAACAACGTAGTGTGGAAAGGCTCTAGGATCCTCCACAGGAAGACAGAGGGAGACATTTGGCTTCTTTGGGCCTGGAGGCTCACAGAGCTTCCAAATGGAAACCCTACATTTCTCCATTCTGGGTCTCTCATAACACAGCCTGGGTCCCCACAAGCAGAAACCAGCAAGCTCATCTTGAGTAAAGACCTCTTCATTTAACGGAACTCCAGGGCCTAGATACCCCGCAGGAACAAGACCCTGTCTGATCTTGGAAGCTAAGCAGGGTCAGGCCTGGTCAGCACTTGGATGGCAGGCCACCAACAAACACCAGAGGCTGTAGGCCAGATTTCAGAGGAAGGAACTATGAAAAGCCCCTCAGAGTATTCCTTGCCTAAGAAAACTCTATGAAATTAATGGGGTCACCATAAACAGACAGGCAACTGGAAGGCACAGACACACACAGCGTAGCACAGCACCTTAATACTGCAAAGACACGAGATCCCATCTGATCTTGGAAGCTAAGCAGGGTCAGCCCTTGTTGGTACTTGGATGGGAGACTGCGAAGGAATAGCATGTGTCGTCTCCGAGTATTCCTTGTCTAAGAAAAAACCTACAAAATTTATGGGATCGCCCTAAGTCAACAGGCGATGTGAAGGCCCACACACACAGGGTTTGAGCTGTATTTGTGTAGGCTCTGTGTTGGGAGATTTATGGGGATTTTAGTACTCTCTTCGTGGCAAGAGCAGAATATTAAAGCCCTGGCATTGATTTCCTTTGAAAGCTGAATGGAGAATGAAGCACTCACAATTTCATGCGCTCCCCTGGTTGATAATGACAGGGATCACTATGAACACCCTGGCTATGGGAAGGGGAGACAAGCATGGGTTGGGAGGGGGTCTGGCACTGGGGTGTTGATTTTCCCCTCTGCAGTTAAGCTGCCCACTATCTCAGGGTCCGGATCAAGGCCAGTAATCCCAAAAGCAACACCAAACAGCCAAGAAATGGAGAAGTAAGCCTGGGTCCCTTGAAAGGTACGCAACCGTAGCACTTGTTAGCCATTTGAACTACCGCAGTTGCATCCAGGTCCAGGCAAAATGCAGCCCCCTTCAAGGCATTCTGTGGGTCCCAGAGTCCCCAAGGGACAACCTTTGGGCCCCCTGTGACCCCAAACACCCCTTTGCCACATTTTTGCCCACTCTCCAGGCCAGGTGAGACAAGGGGCAAACAGAAACTACGGCCATTTCTGCACTACACTGGCCATTTCCGCATTAGGCTAGTGTGGAAATGGCCACTGTGACAGTGCTGTTATTCCACTTTCAATCTCCTATGGAATCCTGGGGTTTCCAGTTTAGGGAGGGGCATCTTTGGCCTCCGTATACTACAAACCCCAGAATTCCATAGGAGGTTGAAAGTGGAATAATAGCACTGTCACAGTGTAGTGCAGAAATGGCCCATGTTCCCAGTCACTTCTTGTTGTAAAAAAGGAGGAAAGAAATGTGCAAAACCACACGCCAAGCCCCCTGCAGAGGGTCAAAAATTGGTATCGTTAACAGAGAGCGTAGTGAGGCTGTGGTCCTTGCTTCTGACGTTGACTACCCTGGCTGCATTCTATGGAATCCTGGGGTTTGTAGTTTCGTGAGGTATTTGCAATTCCCAGCCAGAGAACTCCAGTGTTTCCCCAAACTACAAATCCTAGAATGCCACAGGGTGCGGAGAGTTCTGCAGATTGCTAAAACAACAAATTTGGGAGCTAGGTATGTTTAGCCTGATGAAAAGAAGGTTGAGAAGTGACATGATAGCCATGTTTAAATATTTGCAGGGATGTCATGTTGAAGACGGAGCAAGCTTGTTTTCTGCTGCTCCAGAAACTAGGACACGGAGCGAAGGATTCAAACGACAGGAAAAGGGATTTCACCTAAACCTCAAGAAGAACTTTCTGATGGTCAGAGCAGTTCAACAGTGGAATATGCTGTTGACTGGGAGTGTGATGGAGTCACCTCCTTTGAAGGTTTTTAAGCAGAGGCAGGATGGCCATTTGCTGGGGGTGCTTTGAATGTTTGTTCCTGCATTGCAGGGGGTTGGACTTGATGGCCATTGTGGTCTCTTCCAACTCTATATTTCTATGATTCTATCCTGGGATTTGTAGTTTGTGAAGTAGTTAGAATTCCCAGCCAGAAAGCTCCCGTGTTTCCCCAAACTACAAATCCTAGAATTCCACAGGGAGCGAGAATTCTGCAGATACTACGGGTTGTTAAAAAGACAAATGAATGCCTAGGAGCCAAAATGACTAAACTGAGACTGTCATACTTGTCAGGGTAACATGAAGTAGCTCCTCAGAGCATGTGCAGAGTGCTGGCAGGGCAGCGACGCCCGGCTGCAACCGAGCAGCTCCAGGCAGGCTAAAAAAGCTCCATAGACTCAAAGAGAGAAGACTCAGAGCTATTTATTCAGCAGAACACACTGAGATAAAAGTTAGGGCTTCTGGCAGCATACCAAAAAGTGTAAACAAGACAGGAGCATAAATCAGCATGGAAAAAACAGACCAGCAGCATGTCTGGGTACATTCCACAAATTCACCCTTACAGCAGCATGAGCACCTGGGATTGGCCTAAATGGTGGTCTAGTGCCATCCCTAAGCCTTTTTGGGGGCTTAACCACACCCTAGACCAGTGGTTCTCAACCTATGGGTCCCCAGATGTTTTTGGACTTCAGCTCCCAGAAGCCCTGAGCATTGATCATAGTGGCTGGGGCTTCTGGGAGCTGAAGTCCAGGAACATCTGGGGACCCACAGGTTGAGAACCACTGCCCTAGACCCTATGGGGCGACCCAGTTACATTTACAGCACGCAATCTCCTCGTGTTGATGCTCAGTGAGGAGGCAAGACCTTTCGAGGCTGGCTAGCCAAAACATTCTTTGCAGCTGCTGTTACTGCAGTTTATAGCAATAGCAATAGCATTTATTTCTATACCGCCTATCAACTAAGTGTTATCTAAGCGGTTTACAACGTATTTTTAGCTAATTGCCCCCAACAAGCTGAGTACTCATTTTACCGACCTACGAAAGGATGGAAGGCTGAGTCAACCTTGGAGCCTGGCAGGATCGAACTCACAACCTTTGATATCATAATTCGGCCTTAGCATACCACTCTTCTCCATGTGTTTGTGAGACCCCCGGACAAGCACGAAACTAGGCTCGGCACTTAACTGCTGAAATATTCACACACAATACAGGCATGCCAGAAATAGCCGGATCAGGGACCTCCCCAGCAAACACTCTATTATGTATGCGCGCTACCTACAAAAGGTTCCCTGCCCCGAGCAGGCAACCTGACAAAGGCTGAACCATCCACTGTCAAGCGTTGTGCATTTACATACTGGCTACACCACTGTTAATTCGGCTCTGATTCCATCATGCTAAATCGTGACCTTTCCGAGACATTGTCTCACACCCAAGACTCATTGCTGTCCCCGAGTAAGGCACAGCCTGCAGCCACACCTCTCCCTATAAAAACCCCTGACCCCGAGACCTTCCTCGGATCGCTCCCGAGTTCCAACCGCCTTGCTGCCGCATTGCTTGGCGAGCGTCCCCTCAGTTCCGAGTGCTGAGATACATCGAACCCCAGCATCGCTCTCTATCTTCTCCCGGGCTTCAGGAACTGGTGTCGTATCACCCAAACCACCTATCCCTCTGAAAATCCCGCCGTCTTACTCACACCTTTATTTTCCTTAGTTATCCGTGTGCGTGTGTTGCTTACATCGTGTGCCTGTATTTAATAAAGATCATTCATTATCTTCAAACCGGTCCGCTCCTTGACTTGGCCTGACCCCGTAAACACTGGGTTGCAAGATCCTGCTAAGTTACCCTGCCTCTCGTAACGCTAAAGCAGTGCTCTGAGCTAAATTTCCCCACCTCTAGTTGAGCACATTTTGGAGCCCCTCCCGGGACCCCCAGTAGACAGGGTAACACTGCCGTCAAGGTCACATCTCCTCCTCCTTCCTGTCGTCTACTTAGAAAAACCTTTCCTGACCACACCTGAATGCCTCGATAGACTTTGGATAGACTCGTAAGAAAAGATCATAATGCTGGGAAAGTTGAAGGCAAGAAGAAAAGGGGAAGACAGTGTCCCAGGCGGACTGGCTCTGCTACCCTGAGTTTGCAAGACTCGATTAAGGCGGTTGAGGCCAGGGATTCTTGGACGTCTCTTGTTCAGAGTGCTATCCGGATTTCTGGAGTCCCTTGGGGGACGCCTTAGCGTGCTCCACACGAGAGGGAATGGGATCTCAACACAGCACAAACAATAGCTATGCCAGAGGCAGGGTAACCTAGTGAGGTCTTTTTATCCAGTTTTTACGGGGTCAGGCTAAACCAAAAGCCAGACAAAGATGTCTAACAAAGGATTTTATTGAACGAAAGTCTCACGCACCAACGCAATCACTCACACACTCACTCAAGACCTCCTAAGAAGCAAAAGAGTGGAAACTGAATAGGGGAAGTAGTGAAGGGATCGTAGATGGGGTGATGACGCACCTGTTCCTGAAGTCCTTGGTCCGGGAAAACAGCGAACGAAGTAGAGCTCAGCACAGAAAGGGCTGAGGGGGTTACTCGACCGGCAGAGAAACAGTCGGCCGGCGTGACTGGGAGTCATCCAAAGGAACTCTCAAAAACTAGGACTATTTGTAGGGGAAAAAGTACCTGGAGGGCAAATCCTCTCCCAGGGAAAACGATGGGTGTTTGCAATGGAAAAGAAACTCCACAATGGCAACTCCTTTTGCATGATAAGATCACAAGGTGTTGCCAAAGTTTCAGGATCTTCAGTTGCATTGGATTGTGGTGTGAATTTATGTAGATGGTCCTCGCCTGATAGGATTTTATTGCTATCAGTGCTCAACTTGGGGGAAAACATGCTAATCCCCCCAAGTTGGTTCCTCAGTAGCTGAGGACCTTTTGTTTCCCATGGGTTCGCACAGCCTGAGGTCTCCTGGGGCTAGTGACAGGGGAGTGTACTGGCCTGACCTGGCTTTTGATCGTTCCATCATTGCTGCCTACGTGCTCATCTGGGTGACCTCTCTGGCATGTTGAACCACATTTAATATTAAAACTGTAGACCCCAGGATAGGGTGTACCAGTGGGGTAACAAGAGGGTCACCAGAATCTAACAATGACAACAGTGCAAAAGGAAAAGGCAGCAGGGAAACAGAAAAACCACAGTACGGGTAGATTGATTCAACCAAGGAAGTCACAGCGGCCCCAACTCTGCAAGACCTAAGCAGGGCTATTTGGTGGTAGGGTGACCTATAGACGTCTCTCATTTCTAGGATCACCATGGGTCCAAGTCAACTTGGTGGCAGTTAACAACAACAACCAAATATTTCAGAACGAATTTTACAAAATAAGGTGGGAAACAGGCCAGCTTCCCACTAGATACTTCTGCTAGAGTCTAGACTTTGGACTACAGAATGTTTTATGCTGAGAGCCAGCATGGTGTAGTGGTTTGGAAAAGGTAAGGATGCTTGGCGAGGCAGAAGGCAGTGGGAAGATCGCATTACGGGTCGATTGATTCAACCAAGGAAGCCATAGCGGGCTCCCAAGTCTGCAAGACTTGACCTGGGTTGTCAATAACAAGGTCTCTTGTTCAAAGGACTTGGTGTAAGGCCATTTCTGTGCTAGGCTCTTATAGTGCTATTATTCCACTTTCAACCTCCTGTGGAACCCGGGGGTTTGCAGTTTAGGTGGGGGCCTCAAAGGCCAAAGTTGAAGCCAACTTGATGACACAGAAACAGCCTCTCTCCCACCGCCGATGTGCAAATGCCGGTCTTCAAACTGCCCAAAGGCGATTTATCAAAACAGCTTAAGTCAAGAAGATGAGAGTGGCCAGGGATTAACATCCTTGGACAGCCAATCCAATTAAGACGAGAAAGGCAGTAATTCTTAAAGGGTGAGCAGCAGCAAGGATGACAAGAAAAACAGAAAGTTAGACAAGGCAAAACTTCCAGGAGTACTCACCCCATCCCTTCTGCATGAGTCACTGTTCTGGACACGCTTCTTTTCCAACGAAATGGCTCTGCTAGAACAGCGACTCTTACAGAGACACAGGGGGGACTCTTTTGAAAGCAAGGTGTGCACAGCCCTGAGGGGGAGCCTGGGGAAGTCCAGTTTTTAATTTAGGTTCAGATAGATAAACAGAGAGACAGACAGAGGAACTGGCAGAAGAGTGCGCTGTTAAAGTCATGGATTTTGGCCCGACTGCAAAACTGAAGTGGATTTTTTTTCTTTTTACACACATGAGAACATTTATTATTATAACTATAGTATTGTTTATAAACTCTGCACATGCTATAAATGATATTATCTAAAGAATATTATGATTCTTACTGCAATCAGTGGAACAAAGGTAACAGAGGCAAATATCAGCATGCATGTTCATAAAAAGCCAAATTTATCCATGTCAACAACTGATTCAGAGGGTCTACTCTAACTGACGTGGATTTTTAAAAGACAGATCAATTGCACATTTTTTGAAAGACTGGAAACCATTTATTAGCAATGGGACGAATCCAGAATTTTCCGAATCCGGATCCGAATCCCTGGAAGGTTCTGGGAATCCATGAATCTCAAATCTTTTGAATCCTTTTTTAAAAAAGATTTTAAAAAGCAAGGGAAAGAAGGATAATCTTGGGCAAGACACACTCTCTCAGCCTTAGCAAAAGCCTAGGCAATGGCAAACCTCCCTCTGAAGAAATCTGACCAAGACAATTGTCCTAGTTTTGCCTCAGGATCTCTCCAGATTGAAAATGACAGGAAAGCCCTTTCTACACAGGCAGGAAAATGTGGATTAATCCCACATTTTCCTGCCTGTGTAAACAGGGCCACATGCTACAGTAGAGAGATAATCCAGGTCAAAGCTGGCTTTTCTTTGCATAGCTCCTTCTGGCATGCTGGGCTTTGTAGTTTGATGATGCACCAGCAAACTTTCGCAGAGAGGGCTGACTCCAAAGCCCAGAATTGTGTCTGAAAGAGGTTTAAAAGGGAGCTCTGCAAAGGAATCTTTCAGCTGTCCTTGAAATCTCAAGCCTGTAGCTTCCAGTCAAGTACTGAACTTAAATATGAAATGTTCAGTTTCAATATCGTAGAATACAAGCCCAGATGTAATTTCTGAAATTGTTAGCAAAGGCCATTATTAATCTAAGGGAAAACCTCACCTACTTACTATCTTCCCTTGTATGTCTGGCCTCCCAAGTTTTCAGGCGCCCCGGTCTCCCTGGTTTTCAACCAGGTCTCCAACCATCTATTTAGTTGGCGCATCCAAAAGATTCAGTTTCCCTATTTTGGCACAGGAATTCGGATTCGGGAATCTCAAATCCTTATCCTGGATTCGAGGATTCAGTTGGCCCATCCCTACCGTTTATGGATTTTTTTTTCGAGCAACAAGAAATTTAATTATGTCATAATCTGTGGTTATGATTATTAGTAATTCTAGTAGATTGAATGTGCTTAGATCTGTCATGACAAAATAAAATATGGGATAGTAATCAATTTTTCTTTTTTGTTACAGTTGCTATAGGACGATCAGAGCTCCTTTGCATATTAAGTCAGTGTAGTGAGGATGTCCTTAGTGCAAGACATGAGCCCTTAAGGAATGTCTTATTTCATTTTATGTTCATTTCAGTCCAGTTTGATTTACTTTAGTTTTAGTTCTAGTCACACACGTGTGATGTTTCCATGCACGTGTGGTTGGCATCTTTCCTCCTGTTATATTTTCCTTTTTCTGTGGTGATGTAGTGCTTTGTTTGTATCTTCTGCTAAAACTAATCAACATTAAATCTCAAAAAACAAATAACATTAATAAGGAGAAATGCTTTGTGTGGCACTGGATCATTGCTGAGATTTTAAAAAATGGGCTGGGGGAGAATTTCAGGAGCTCATCTGGAATCCTGTGTCCAGTTCTGGGCACCTGAATTCAAGAAGGATATGGACAAGCTGGAGTGTGTCCGGAGGAGGGCGACCAAAATGGGGAAGGGTCTGGAAGCCATGAAGCCCTCTGAGGAGCGGCTTAGGAAGCTGGGTATGCTTAGCCTGCAGAAGAGAAGGTGAAGAGCCATGTTTAAATATTTGAAGGGATGTCATGTCGAGGAGGGAGCAGGCTTATTTTCTGCTGCTCGAGAGACCAGGACAAGGAGCAATGGATTCAAGGTATAGGAAAGGAGATTCCACTTGAACCTCAGGAAGAACTTCCTGATGGTCAGGGCTGTCCGGCAGTGGAATAGGCTGCCTTGGAGTGTGGTGGAGTCCCCTTCTTTGGAGGCTTTTAAGCAGAGGCTGGATGGCTATCTGTTAGGAATGCTTTGATGGGTGTTTCTGCATAGCAGGGGGTTGGACTGGATGGCCCCTGGGGTCTCTTCCAGCTCTAGGATTCTATGATTCTAAAACAAGAGCCAGTGGGAAGGTTAAACATGCCCTCTCCTCTCCTGATGGCAAACCTGCCTGAACGTGGAAGCCCTTTGCAAAAGCTGTCGTGGCTTGTGCACGGGTGCAGTGCAGTGGCAGGCAATGGCTTCCACGTCAGTAAGATAACAGATCTGCTCCAGGGTTTAGTCTGAACTTCTACAAAGGAGCTGGACTTCAAAGGTGCTTAACTCATTTGGTCAGGCAGGGTTTATTTGCCATCAGTCTCCCAATGTTCAGACTAAACCTCTGGGCAGACTGACCACTACGCTGACATGGAAGATCCATTAACTGTATAAAAGGCCTGTTCCTCTTTGTGACGAAAGCTTCAAAAACTAGTTTGTTAATACAGGGCAGCAGCTGCCTGAAGTTATGGGGCAGAAGCTGAGCAAGACATGGGGCCTGTCACAATGAATGCCTGAGCATCAAAACTCACCACTACCCCACTGGAGGGGTTGGTTTAGGACTTTGGGGCGACAATAAAAGGAGAAACCAAATGTGATAAATCAACAGTGTGATGCAGCAACTAAAAAGGCCGATGTTATTCTAGGCTGCATCAACAGGGGCACAGCGTCTAGGTCAAAGTAAGCAACAGTCCCACTTTCTTCTGCTTTGGTCAGACCCCACCTGGAATACTGTGTCCGGTTCTGGGTACTACAATTCAAGAAGGATATGGAAAAGCTGGAAAGTGTCCAAAGGAGGGCGACCAAAACGGTGAAGGGCCTGGAAACCATGAAGCTTTATGAGGAGTAGCTGAGGGAGCTGGATATATTTAACCTAGAGAAGAGAAGGTTAACAGGGCAGTTAGAGCCATGTTTAAATATTTGAAGGGATATCACATGGTGGATGGAGCAAGCCTGTTTTCTACTGCTAGAGACTAGGATAAGGAGCAATGACTCCTACAGGAAGAGAGATTCTATCCAAAAATTAGGAAGAATTTTCTGATGGTAAGAGCAGTTCAACAGTGGAATCTGCTGCTGCCTTGGAGTGTGGTGGGGTCTCCTTCTTTGGAAGTTTTTTCAGCAGAGGCTGGGTGGCCATCTGTCAGGAGTGCTTAGACTGTGGCCATTTCCGCACTAGCTTGTTATAGCACTATGATTCCACTCTCAACATCCTAGGGGATCCTGGGGTTTGCAGTTCAGGGGGGGCCTTTGAGGAGAGGAGGAATTGGAGGCCTTTGAGGCCTCTCCCGAAACTGCAAACCCCAGGATCCCCTAGGATGTTGAGAGTGGAATCATAGTGCTATAACAAGCTAGTGCGGAAATGGCCAGCGAGAAAAGAAACAGGGGCGTTGCAAGCAGAAGGCAATGACATCTAGATTCCCTACTCCACCCCAAAAATTCCACAAGCAACAAACACGCTAACACACAGAAACACCCAGGGAAAGCTTTTCACCACCTTCCCTTGTTTCTCAGCTGGAAGTTTCATTATTTTGTTTGAGCGTTTCTTTGATTCATTTTATGTCCTTCCTCCAAATGCTCGTTGATTTTACATCCCTCCTTCAAGATCAAGACAAAGCAACTGGCAGCATGACCGAACAAGCAATACAATCACAAATGCAGGGAATTATGCTATTAAAATACAATGAAGCTGATTATGCTAAAACAACAACTGATTTGAAAAGAAAAACAATTTACTTCTCTTACACTCAAAAGGGATTTCTTCTGAAAAGACACACGGTAGTTAAGATCACTCACTCATATCATCCAATGGTTCACAGACAAAAAGAAAAAGAGACACACATGGCCAAACAACATCAAAGAAGTATTCAAAATGGCAAACGTTATTAACGGGGAAAAATACACACAGAGACAAGGTAGAAGAGTCTATAGCAGTTTGCTTTTGCCTGAGTCTACTGGGAAGAGTACGATTGTATCCTCTCCTCTGTTCTCCTTCCTTCTGAGACAGAATCCTAGAGCTGGAAAAGATCTCAAAGGCATCCAGTCCAATGCCCTTCCGCCACGCAGAAATATGCCATCAAAGCCCTCCCTTTGACAAATTGGCCATCCAGCCTCTATTCAAAAACCTCCAAAGAAGGAGGAGACTCCACCACACCCCAAGGAAGCGTATTCCACTGCTCTTACCCTCAGGAAGTTCTTCTTAATGTTTAGATGGAATCTCTTTTCCCGAACTTAGAAGCCATTGCTCCACGTCCTAGTCTCCGGAGCAGCAGAAAACAAGCTTGCGCCATCCTCCATATGACATCCCTTCAAATATTTAAATACAGCTCTCATGTCCCCTCTTAACCTTCTCTTCCCCATACTAAACCTTTCCAGCTCCCTAAGCCAGTCGTGGAGTGCAAACTACTTTCGCACCCTGAACAGAATTTGCAGCAACTAAAGACCAACCCGGAGAGTGGGAGGAGGAGAGAGAAAACTGGGAAATTTTGAAAACAGCAAAAAAAGTGGGTCAACAGAGAATTAACCAGGACTGTCCTTGCCAAAGTGGGGCAGCCGGGGGGCACGCGCGCTCAAGTCTATTGAGTATTGTTCTTGCTCTTTTAAGCGCCAACGCAGACTGGTTGGTCACAGCTGCAGTTTCCAGAGGTAAGGGATAAAAAAACGGAACAAAGAAGCCAAGAAGGATTGAGATAGCAGCAAGTTCTATCATGCTCACATCTTTACCAAATGGTGTTTGGAGATTTCAGTGACAGTAAGAGCAACGATAATAATAACAACACAAGAGTCTTCTCCACCTTTGTCCCATCCCACCTGAAACACACAAGCAAAATCCGTCACCAGGTAAGGCATTATTCAAGAAGGAAGCAGAGCGCATGAGAGACTGAGTGCATCAGAGAAAGAGGCGCATGAACACAGGCAGAATACATGCATTACGAACAGCCTTGCTGGAAATAACCACCTAGGGCAGTGGTTCTCAACCTGTGGGTCCCCAGATGTTTGTGGACTTCAGCTCCCGGAAGCCCCAGCCACTATGGTCAATGCTCAGGGCTTCTGGGAGCTGAAGTCCACAAACATCTGGGGACCCACAGGTTGAGAACCACTGACCTAGGGCAACAGGCATTCATCCAGGTAGAAGACTTTGGGAAAATCACAGGCAAGGAACAAAGGCAAAAGCCCTCCCCTGTCACTTGCACCCAGGATGCAATGGCCAAGGGTAAAGTGCTCTTGACCATGGAGGTTCAATTGAGGCAACACAGCCATAAAAAGGGGTCCAAGAATTAGAAAGCTTCTGCGGCCATTTCCGCACTAGATTGCTATAGCGCCAGGATGTTACGGATATTAAAGCCAGGATATTAAGGTCCAAGTTTACAAATTAAAACAAGCACAATATAGTTAAAACATTAGCTGTAAAAAGCATTTGCAAAGCTTTTTTGCAATGGTCAAAACAGACTGGGTGCAACCATACTGACTCTTCATTAAATTCAAAAGATGCAGAAACTGCAACTGCAACAACTGCAATGTTTTTCTGGGGGGGAAATGGAGACGTACTTCGAGATGTTTTTACTCATAAAACAACAATATTTTGAGCCCCTTGAAACAGGTCGCCGGTTTCCTCAATTAAATTCAACACTGCAGGAATATAATTTAATACAACACTTGTTTCCGCAAATGCCAAAGCTGTATCTAATATGAAATTAATACGCTGTAGCACATCCAGACCCCAAAAGGAGCAACTGCCAAAAGCGCCCACAACACAAGCCACAACAGTGCAGTATCTATTTTAGCAGGGAAAACATGCAAACCGTCCAGAAGGCTGTACTGATCCAGGGTGGGTGGGATTTAGCTGTTCCAAGCCTGCAACTGAGGCCATTTCCGCACCAGCCTGTTATAGTGCTATTATTCCACTTTCAACAGCCTATGGAATCCTGGGGTTTGCAGTTCAGGGAGGGGCCTTTGGAGCAGAGTTTGATTCCCTGTTTGGCCACAGGCCCTGTTTGACCTTTGGCATGTCACTTACTCTCAGCCTCACAAAGCCCCATAATAGGTTTGTCTTAGGGTCACCATAAAACAACTTGAAGGTACACAACAACAATATGGTAATCACAGACTGACAGAATCCTAGAGTTGGAAGAGACCCCAGGGGCCATCGGGTCCAACCCCCTTTGGCCATGCAGGAACACCCATCAAAGCATTCCCAACAGATGGCCATCCAGCCTCTGCTTAAAACCTCCAAAGAAGGAGGAGACTCCACCACACTCCACGGGGGCAGCATATTTCACTGTCGGACAGCCCTGACCATCAGCAAGTTCTTCCTGAGGTTCAGACGGAATCTCTTTCCCTGCAGTTTGAATCCATTGCTCCTTGTCCTGGTCTCTGCAGCAGTAGGCTACAAGCCCGCTCCCTCCTCAACATGGCATCCCTTCAAATATTTAAACATAGCTATCATATCTCCTCTTCACCTTCTCTTCTGCAGACTAAACATACCCAGCTCCGTAAGCCGCTCCTCAGAGGGCTTCATGGCTTCCAGACCCTTCACCATTTTGGTCGCCCTCCTCTGGACACACTCCAGCTTGTCGACATCTTTCCTGAACTGAGGTGCTCAGTACTGGACACAGGATTCCAAATGAGGCCGAACCAATGCAGAATAGAGTGGTACGATTACCTCCCTCAATCTAGACACCATACTCCTATTGATGCAACCAAGAATCGCGTTGGCTTTCTTGGCTGCTGCGTCACACTGCTGACTCATGTTCAGCTTGTGATCTACCAAGACTCCTAGATCCTTTTCACGCGTACTGCTATCCAGCCACACATCCCCCATCCTATACGTGTGACTTTCATTTTTTCTGCCCAAGTGCAGGGCCCTACATTTCTCTCTGTTGAAATTCATTTTGTTAGCTTTGGCCCAGCTCTCCAATCTGTCAAGGTCGTAATGAATTATGGAAACAGCTAAGAAAAATATGCAAATTTGCAGGCCTTTAGCATTAAATGAGATTGCAGCCATGCATGCCAATGAGAAATACGATGGTATGGATGATTTAGACTTTGGTATTTAATGGTCAGAGAGCCAGTGGTGGTACAGTGGTTCGAGCACTGAACAACAATCCCGGAGACCAGAGTTCGATTCCATGCTCAGCCATGGAAGCCCAGTGAGTGGCCTTGAGCATGTCGCACACTCTCAGCCCCAGAAATCCCCACGATAGGTTTGCCATACGTTCACTATGAGTTGGAAGTGACTTGAAGGCACACAGCAACGACTATTAGTAGTTGTAGAGAGCTCAACATGCACAGATCTGTAATGGTAGAATAAGATATGGGATTTTTTTTAAAGAAAGCTCAATTAAAATGGATGAGCTTCATGGACACAACTCTCTTTAGGAGGAAATGAAAGAGGAAGAAAAGAAAAGGGAGAACACTCACAAAAACTCCACTCCTCTCTTGTTGTTAGAGAGCCAGACCATTCCCACACTAGCCTGTTATAGTCCTGTTATTCCGCTTTCAACATCCCATGGAATCTTGGAGTTTGCAGTCTGGGGAGGGAGCCTCAAAGGCCCCTCCCCAAACTCCAAAGCCCAGGATTCCATAGGATGTTGAAAGAGGAACCATGGCACTATAACAGGCTAGTGCGGAAATGGCCCCAGTGTGATATCAGTACCAGTTTGAGCCTGGACTATGCATGACCCTGGAGGCCACGGAAACTCACTGTGTGACCCTGAGCACATCACACACTCTCAGCCTCCGAAGACTCCCATGATAGGTCATGACAGGTCAGCAGCAACCTAAAGGCACTCAACAACAATCACAATATGTTCTGTTGTCCTTAAATGTGAACGAATCCTCTCTCACAATCACAGGCCAACATCTCACACTGAATCCCAAGTAAAGTTTTATGTGAATGCACATTTATTCCAAAACTGATACAACAGATCTGCTCTAGTTAGACTACTTGGAATAGGATGGAGGAGAGCTTTCCTCCAACCCACGCTTCAAAGAAACATAATGCCGTCATCATACCAGTCTGCACGCACATCCCTTCTGATTTTGAGGTTTAGGCTGGGCTAGCCTTTGGATGGGAGACCGCCAGCAAGGAAGACTGGAGATCTCCCATTTGGGCCAGGAAAAGCATGCAGTTTGCAACCCTGGAGAGATCCCTGGCTGCCTGTCAGAGCTCGCAAAACTAGCCTACATGGGCCAAGGCTCTAACGCAGCAGCATGAAGCTTCCTATGTGTCAATGACTGGGGTGGGCGACCACCCAGAGAGAAGGCCGAGCGTCCCCAAGGTAAGAGAAGAATCCTGTCTGAGGAACTGGAGAGCCACAGCTGCCAGCCAGAGTTGCAAACTGGGTCGATGGACTCTCGCTCCACATCGGTCAAACTCCCTGTGTCGTTACAGAGAACGATCTCAGCTTCAGACCCTGAGATATTCCCGCAGGGCTAGGAAAGTGTCCCCGTCAGAGCCAACAATGTGGGGTAAGGTGGGCCAGTCCTTTGGCTCACCATAAGAGCAGCTGAGGTCTTAAGCAGCATCGTGACAGCCTGAGAAACCTGAACCTGTGCGGATCTGAAAGCTAAGCAGGGATCGACCTGGTTAATGCTTGGGCTGGAGACCACCAGGGAATTTCAGCGGGGAGAGAAGACCCTGTGGAACTGCTGCTGCCTGCTGGGCTTGTAGAACTGCCCCCCGCCAAGGCCAGGGGTCTGATGCAACAGAAGGCAGCTTTTTATGTTGCTCTTGCTGGGATAGGGGACCACCGGGAGTTAAAATCTGGCGATCTCCAGGTGGGGCTTGGGAAATTCCTACCTGAGCACCCCACTGCTGCCAACCAGAGTTGGAACAATAAGTTAGAGGGTCCCCAGAGGCCTAATTCCACGGGATCTGTATTCATGGGTCTTTATAGTTCCTTTGAGTGTTTATAGGGAAAAAATCTCCAAAATGCTGATCATTTAAGGTCTTCCTCCTACACATACTGACCCCCAGGGAAGGGGTATCCAAAATGGCCAGGATTAAACTAGGATGGCACAGCTCCCCCCTTTTCACCCCCCCTCTCCCCCATTCTGTCCAGAGGTGGTGTCCAAAATCGTACCTGCCTTGCAAGCAAAGCTGCGGGAAAGATTTACCCAATCGAAGAGAACCCCCCCAAGACACGTGTCTTGCTTGTTCACACATTGCGTTAAGGATGAGGCCATTCCAACAGGGCTTGGGGAAGAAAGAGAGGAACAAGGAGTGTGCGAACCGCGGGGTAACACCTCCGCAAGCCCAGAGGGACCACAACAAACACGGGTCGGGGGAACGTGTGAAGCGAGAGTCCGGGTCTTGCCCAGTTTAGACAAAAACACACGAGGCAAGTTCGCCTCCCGCCTGGGTGTCAACGGGATTCCTCGGAAGCAAGCCCGCTTCCCAGCTACCCCGCCGCCTTCCCGGCTTCGGAGCAAAACCCGGGCGGGGTTCAAACGCGGAACACGATGCCCAGAGAACCATCCCAGCCCCGGCAGAGGAGATGCGTGCTTCCCTGAACGTCGGGAGGGCGCCTCACTGACACGCTTCCAACCTCCCTAAACCCGCTCCCCTCCCCAAGGGGAAGAAAAGGCTTTTCATCACCGCGGGGGGCAGCCCCGGAAAGGAGGAGCCGCCGCGCCCGCACCCGAGGCCGCCCCGGCGCCGGCGATGGCGCCGCAGAGAAGCGGACTGACTCCGCAGCGTGCCTCCCGCTGCGCGCCCCGCACCCGACGGTGGCCGCGGGCTGGGCGCCCCGATGGCGGGGCGGCGCCCTTACACCTGGGCAAAGCTCGCCGATCCAACGGGTCTACCCTAGCGGGGTCAGTCCCAACGGCATCCAGGCTGCAGGAGCGCCGCGCGGCGGGCGGCCACCTCCGCCGACGCCCCCGCCCGCCCGCGCGCGCCCCCTCCGCCGCCCCGCGCCCGCGCTGGCGCCCCCGCGGACTCACCGGGTGCCTTTGTCGCCCATGGCGGGGAGCCCCGGCTCCGGGACCTGGGCGAGCCTCCGGACTCGGCTCGGCCGCGGGGGCGAGCGGGGCGCGGGCTTTCCCGGCGGGCGGCTCCGCTGCCTTCAGCGGCGGCCAGGCGGCGGCGGCGGCCCCATGCCCGGCCCTCTTGCCGCCCCCTCCGCTTCGCCTGCGCCTGCGCCTGCGCCCCGCTCGCGCGCCTGCCTTCCTCCTCCTCCTCCTCCTCCTCCTCTTTTCCCAGGCGGGGCCACCGGGGAGGAGGCGACGCAGCGGCGGCGGCGGCAAACGCGGCTTGCTCCTGGCCGGCCGGCCGGCCGGCCGCCTTCTCCGCCTCCCCTCCCTCCGCGGCCGTCCGCGCGTCACGCGCCGGGGGCGGGGGGCGCCGGGGCTGGAGGCGGGCGGGGGGATCTCGCCGCGGCTCCCTCCGGGCCCGCCGCCGCCGCCGCCGCCGCCTTCCCACGCCCTCCCTGCGCCCGGGCACGCGCGCGCGCCCCCTCGCCAGGAGGGAGGGCGGGAGAAGCCCTGGGGGTCTTCGGGGAGCAAGCAGGGCGGCCTCCGTTTCCCCGGGGGGCTGCGGAGGCGAGGCGGCGGGCCGCCCCAACGCAGGCCGCTTCCGCACGGGACGCTTAACAGCGCTCTGATCCCGCCTTCCGCCTCCGATGGGACCCCTCCCTAAGCTGCAAACCCCAGCGTTCCGTAAGAGGAGGTTGAAAGGGGAATAGGAGCGCTATAACCGTCCCGTGCGGAAAGGGCCGCGCGCGCGCCCCGGCGGAGGAAAAGGAGAAGAAGGGCCAGGGCGGGAGGGGAAGCCAGCGGCCGTCCAGTCCGACCCCAAGGATTCTTGCCCGCTCCCGCGTCAGTGGTGGGATTGTAGGGGCTTTCTGGCCCTCCACGGTCACAGTACTATCGTTCCACTTTCCACCTCCTGAGGAACTTTGGGGTTTCTAGTTTCCTGCGGCCAAACAGCTCTCTGGCTGAGAATTCCGATTGCCCCTCCCTAAACTGCAAACCCCAGGATTCCCTAGGATGCTGAAAGTGGAGTAATGGCGCTACAACAGAGCAGGGCGGAAAGGCCCTTCATCTGGGTGCCCTCTGCGGCAGGATGCCTTCCTTGCCGCGCTCCTCCATCGCCCAAGAGCTGCAGGGATTAACGAGAAAGGGCCGAGGACTTTGGCCAGATAAGACCCTAAAGGCACCAGATCTCATCTGATCTTGGAAGCTTTGAGTATTAGGCAGGAAGGGCCTATGACATTCATGGGATTCCCATAAGCCTACAGGCAATTTGAAGGTGCACACACATAAGCAAGAGGCCTAATTCCCTGCAGGATCTGATCTTGGAAGCGAAGCAGGGTCAACCCTTATTACTTGGATGGGAGATCACCATCCTTTGTGGGAGAGAGTGAAATATAGATCAGAAATCTTCAGTCAGTCCCTGTGATGAGCTGAGGATTCTAGCTTGAAGAAGAGAGAATCCCAGACCTGTAACATAACGGAGCACTGAAAATGCACAAATACAGCTCAGAGAAAGCCACCCACAGGTGAAACTTTAAAGACCTCAGGTTTGTAAGTGAACTGCAGCCAATATGGTGATGCAGCAGCCAAAAAGGCCAATGCAATTCTGGGCTGCATCCACAGCCACACAGTGTCCAGGCTCTCTTCTTCTCGGTCAGGACTCACCCAGCATCCCCTGTCTAGTCCAAGAAGGAGAAGGACAGGCTGAAACGTGTCCAGAGAAGGGCAACTGAAATAAAGTTCTGGGAACCAGCTTGGAGAAGAGAAAACTAGACAGAGACATGATAGCCATCTTTAAACATATGAAGGGATGTCATGTAGGAGATGAAGCACACTTCTCTTCTGCTGCTCAGGGGACCAGGGCTGTTTCTGCCCTACACTGTTATACTGCTATTATCCCACTTACAACATCCTGTGGGATCCTGGGCTTTGCAGTTGAGGGAGGGACCTTTAGAATCCTCAGCCAGGGAGCTCTTAGGCCTCAGGAAACTACAAACCCCAGAATTCCACAGGAGGCTGAAAGGGGAATAATAGCAGGGTAACAGTGTAGGGCAGAAATGGCTTAGAACACGGAAGCAATGGTTTCGAATTACAGTAAAAAAAGGTTCCATCTAAACATTAGGGAGAGCTTCCTGATGGTGAGAGCAGTTTGAGAGTGGAATCTGCTGGCACCTAGGAGTGGCGCTGAGTCTCCTCTGGAGGTTTTTCAGCAGAGGCTGGATAGCCGCCTGTCATTCAGGAAGGTTTTGGTGGTGTCTTCCTGTAGGGCAGAAGGGGGCTGGACTAGATGGCCCTTGCAGACCCTTTGAGCACTATGGAATCATACAGTCATAGAGTTGGAAAGGACCCCAAGGGCCACCCAATCCAACCTCATTCTGCCACGCAGGAAGACAAAGTGCTCCCAACGGATGGTCATCCAGCCCCTGTTTAAAAACCTCCAAAGAAAGAGACTCCACCACACTCCATTGAGGTAGCAGTGGATTCCAGTGTTGAACTGCGCTTGCCCCTCAGGAAGTTCCTAACAAGGATTAGCCGGAATCTCTCTTCCTGAAATTTGAGCTATTGCTCCATGTCTTGATCTCTGGACCAGCAGAAAACAAGCTTGCTCCATCTTCCATGTGACATCCCTATCATTATAGAAATGTCCCTTTCTGCATCCTTTAAGTGTAGCTTTCTGCTGCACCAAACTCTCCGTACATAATAACTTTGAGAGGATAGATGTATGCTCTCCTGTCTTTTGTCCCGCCTTCCTTCTCTGTACAAAGAGTGAGAGCGAAGGTTGCAAAATTCTCCATTTGCCATCTCTGCAGCTTTGTCAATGGCTGAGTCAGGGGAAAACCAGAAGCCTCAGTTTCAAAAGGATTGTTCTGTAAAATGGGCCAAGGGCAACCCAAATATATGTTGAAGAACAGAGGCAGCTTATGGGTCTTGTGGCAAGGGAGTGATGAATCTACTTTCGTTTGAAATCTGAATTTTTAAAGGTACTATCTAAGGTGGTTGTTGTTGTGTACCTTCATGTCATTTCTACATACGACAATGGTGCCATAGGGTTCCCTTCGCAAGATTTGTTCAGAGGGGTTTGGCCTTTGTCTTCCTCTGAGGCCGAGAGAGTGTGACTTGCCTAAGGTCGCCCAGTGGGTTTCCATGGCTGAGTGGAGATTCTACAGAGTTGTAGTCCAACACTCCCAAAATAGGTGTCTGCCCTTGCAGACAGGGCACAAAAATGAATGAGCTGTTAAGTCTCTAGTCCTCACTGTTATTTGTATGGCCTGTTGGGCAGGCAATGTCACTTGTGAATGCCTGCAGCTGCAGATTCCGGCTGACAACACAGGAATGTGTGTCCCAACAGAGAGAAATGTAAGGTCCTACACCTAGGCAGAAAAAATTAAATGCACAAATATAGGATGGGGGACACATGGCTGGACAGCAGCGCGTGTGAAGGGATCTAGGAGTCTTGGTGGACCACAAGCTGAACATGAATCAGCGGTGTGATGCAGCAGCCGAGAAAGCCAACGCAATTCTTGGTTGCATCAAGAGAAATGTGGTGTCTAGATCGAGGGAGGTAATGATACTGCTCTATTCTGCTTTGGTTAGACCTCATCTGGAATACTGTGTCCAGTCCTGGGCACCTCATTTCAAGAAGGGTAACGACAAGCCGGAGCATGTCCAGAGGAGGGCAACCAAAATGGTGAAGGGTCTGGAAGCCATGAAGCCCTCTGAGGAGCATTCCAGAGAGCTGGGGATGTTTAGTCTGCAGAAGAGAAGGTTAAGAGGGGACATGATAGCCATGTTTAAATATTTGAAGGGATATCATGTCAAGGAGGGAGCGGGCTTGTTTCCGGCTGCTCTAGAGACTAGGACAAGGAGCAATAGATTCAAGCTGCAGGAAAGGAGGCTCCACCTGAACCTGAGTAAGAACTTCCTGATGGTCAGAGCTGTCCAGCAGTGGAATATGCTGCCTCCATAGAGTGTGGTGGAGTCTCCTCCTTCTTTGGAGGTTTTTAAACAAAGGCTGGATGGCCACCTGTCAAAGGGATGCTTTGATGTGAATTCCTGCATGGCAGAAGGGGGTTGGATTGGATGGCCTCTGTAGTCTCTTCCAACTCTAGGATTCTATGATTCTGAAGGGCAACTGCAGGGTCTGCCTTAGGTTTTCTTGATCTGTCAGCTCTTCTGGGAAGACTTCCAGCTGAAGAGCAGGGTAAAACAACTTTAAATAAATAAGGTATAAGATAATTGTCCCAGGAGGCTCTTCAGGGGGTTAGAAGATCAATGTATAGGTCCTGTAGGGTTGATTTATTCTTTAAATGGCAGTGTTTTGTTATTTATTCCTCTGCATCAGCAGTTGCTTTGCTTCAAAGAGAAGCACAAGCCAAAAACAAAACAAAACCAGGGAGCAGAAATAACACAGGTCTTTGCCCCAAGATGCATACAATCTGGGTCATTTCCACACTAGACTGTTATAGTGCTATTATTCCACTTTCAGCATCCTATGGAATCCTGGGGTTTGCAGTTTAGGGAGGGGCCTCAAATGCCATCCTGAAAG
Source organism: Iguana delicatissima (assembly GCA_948472985.1). Lineage (NCBI taxonomy): Eukaryota > Metazoa > Chordata > Lepidosauria > Squamata > Iguanidae > Iguana > Iguana delicatissima. Next base: position 104,636 of record CAOKZL010000509.1, on the reverse strand, counting down.
GCCTCTCCCTAAACTGCAGACCCCAGGATTCCATAGGAGGTTGAAAGTGGAAAAATAGCACTATAACAGTCTAGTGCGGAAATGGACTGAAGCTCCAGGGATGGAAAAATAGATTGTTAAGGTTGCTGCGTTAGCCCTAATTGTCAAACTAGTGTGGGTTCTAAAGGATGAGCTAATTGAAAACATTTTGAAAAATTGGAAAATGTTTGTGGATTTTTTAAATAATAACTCTAACAGTGTAATAATCTGTGGTTATGATTAGTAATCCTAGTAAGCTGGATGTATTTAGTTCTGTATGGTGGAATAAGACATGGGATATTAATTTATTTTTCTTTTCCACTACACTTTGTATGGGGTGGTTAAGAGTTCCTTTGTATGTTAGTGTAGTTAGGATGAGTTTAGTGGGAGAGATGAGTCTTTTATTAACGGATTGTGCTATTTTGTTTTCGTTATAGTCTAGTTTGATTTACTTTAGTTTCCTTTTACTCTGTTATACATGTGTAATTTTTGTGTGTGGTTTCCTTCTTTTCTCCTTTTTTTTATTCTTCTTGTGGTTATGGATTGGTTTGTTTGTGTCTTAGTAGACATTAAATCTTTAAAAAAAATTCCTGTGAGATTCCACAGAAACTCAGCTGACTACACAGGTAATATAGAATCATAGAATCCTAGAGTTGGAAGAGACCCCAGGGGCCATCCAGTCCAACCCCCTGCTATGCAGGAACACCCAACAAAGCATTCCCAACAGATGGCCATCCAGCCTCTGCTTAAAAACCTCCAAAAAAGGAGGAGACTCCACCACACTCCATAGAGGCAGCAACAGATTCCACTGCTGGACAGCCCTGACCGTCAGGAAGTTCTTCCGGAGGTTCAGGTGGAATCTCCTGTCCTGCAGCTTGAATCCACTGCTCCTTGTCCTGGTCTCTGGAGTGATAGAGAACAAGCCCACTCCCTCCTCAACATGACATCCCTTCAATATTTAAACATGGCTATCATGTCCCCTCTTAACCTTCTCTTCTGCAAACTAAACATCCCCAGCTCCCATGGGATCTCCCTGGGGTCGATGTGTTCCATTCCTTCAGCACTGTCCCTATAGAGTCAGCCCTGCACATGGGTGCAGGACCCCTGGAGAAGTGGAAGAAACACATATCGAAATGTGTGCATGTGTCTGTGGGAAGCGGGCCAAGGCATAGTGAGGCGAGTGAGCATCCAAGATCCAAACCAGGTCAGGGAACAGAGAGGGAAGGGGCCATGGGCTGGTAGAGCGGCCCTATACTTTCTTGTTCTTTCGTGTGTGGCAGCAGGGTTTGTGGTGCTGAGAAATCGGACTGTGGGCTGTCCATTTGCTTGCAAGCCCAGGCAGCGGCTGGTGGAGGAGGAAGAAGAGCAGGGGTGGGTTTTTAAAGGGCTGCCCAGCCTTATCGGAGCTGCCAAGAAGGTTCCCCTGGAAAAGGTTCCACGGTTTCCAAGGAAAAGGTTTCCAAGGTTCCCCTGGAGAAGCAGCATTAGGAAGGGAGCTGGGGTTGGAGAAACACATCAAATCCACGAAAGTAAAACCTGCAAATGTGGAGGGCCGATTGTATATCCCTTATGCACATATCAGATGAAACAAATCTCTCTCTGGATTCGTTTCCTTTAGAGAGGGTGCCCTATTCTTTCACCTGTTTGACACTGTGCCTTCTTTGCATTCCTCATCCCCACACCCGCCCCTCGACATTTTCTGCTCCTGCCAAGCAGGCAGGGAAGGAGGCTTGTGCTGTGAGCTGTGTGCTATGCACTCGCTCAAAGGTTACGGGAAAAACGTGGCCTATCAATACCACTGTGGAAGTGCTGAAGTGATGCTGGCCTCCCCTTCCCATCAAAGGGAAACTTAATTGCAGAGAAACAGCCATGACTTCATGCCGAGACACGGAGCCATAAGAGCCCTCTGGGTACCAGGGGTGACTCATAACTGATAACCAGGGCATGATGTGGCTTCAGACAATCTCTTCTCTGCCTCTCCTGCCTCTGTCTGAATGATGTGGATGAAATTTCATTTGCCAATGTGTTTTTAATGTTTCTGCCATAGATCTTGCCTTTGATAGACCAGCAGGAGATGCCATACAAATTCTGCCATCTATAATGTCTGCCACAGCTTTTGAGTGGATTCGTTTGCAATCACCTGTCCTGTTCCAAAATGTACCTTACATGAATAATCTGCTTGAGAGTTGTGAGTCAAAACTCTTGAGCAATGAGAGCCAAGCTCTGAATTCCAAGTGTTTTTCACATCATTCAATCTGCTAGTTCTAGTGAAGAGAAACGGGTTCAAATGCGCTACTCCTTGACTGCTTGGAAGGCCAGCTGAAAGCCCCTCTGCTTTCTGAAATTGCACCGTGATTTGCTACATCCCTCCAAGCTTGTATTTGCATTCTTAGGGACTCGAAACTTTTATTAAAAGGGCAGCTGAGATTTTTAGGCATGAGAAGTCAGTTTATAAAGTGGTAGACTATGCCTAGGAAATAAATATTGTCTGTAGGGACTCCTCCAGACAGAGGAAATGTGTTGGGATGTTGCTGGAGGTTGCAACATTTATTGCTGGATAATCCTAGAATCATCAAGTTGGATGTGATCTGTGCAGAAAACAATGAAATGCACAGATATAAGATGGGTGATACCTGGCTTGACCACAGCACATGTGAAAAGGACCTAGGAGTCTTAGAAGATCACAAGCTGAACATGAGTCACCAGTCTGATGCAGCAGCTAAAAAAGCTAATGCGATTCTAGGCTGTATTAATACTGTTTAGGTCAAGGGGAGTGATATTCTGCCCCTACTAGCTCTCTTCTGCTTTGGTCAGACCCCACCTGGAATCCTGTGTCCAGTTCTGGGCACCACAATTCAGGAAGAATATTTACAAGCTGGAATGTGTCCAGAGGAGGGCAACCAAAATTGTGGAAGGCCTGGAACCCATGAAGCCCCATGAGGAGCAGCTTAGAGAGCTGGGCAGGTTTAGCTTGGAGAAGAGACGGTTAAGAGGCAAAATGATAGCTATGTTTAAATATTTGAAGGGATGTCATATGGAAGGTGGAGCAAGCTTGTTTTCTGCTGCTCCAGAGACTAGGACACAATGGAGCAATGGCATCAAATCTCAGAAAGAGATTCCATCTAAACACTAGGAAGAACTTTCTAAGAATAAAAGCAGTTTGACTGTGGAGTATGTTGCTGCCTCAGTGGAGTGTGGTGGAATCTCCTTCTTTGGAGGTTTTTAAACAGAAGTCGGATGGCCAGCTCTCAAAGGGAGGGCTTTGTCTTCCTGCGTGGCAGAAGGGGGTTGAACTGGATGGCCCTTGGGGTCTTTTCTGACTTTAGGATTCTGTGATTCTATGATTGATTTGGTGCTGGAACAGTGCAGCTGCTACGGTTGCAAAGGGACCACTGGATTCACAAGGGAATTCATAGAGCACCTAGAAGACAAATTTTGCAGGGAAAAGTTCAAAAGAAATAGGTTTGCCAGACTTACTTTTTGAAATACAGCTCCAGTGTATTGGCTGGGGGATTTTGGGAGCTGTTTCCCAAGTTCCCAGAAATAAATTTCCCAAGTTCCCAGGAGAAGACCACCTTTGGGAGAGAGGGAGGCAAAGTAAAATTTCTCTGGAACTCACAGGGATGCCTAGGAGAATGGGGCAATTGCGGCGGCAGTGGTTGGCAAAGAGACAAAGTCCCTGGTGCCCAACTTGCGACGCACTCTCTCTCAGCCGTCAGCCTGTGGTCAGCAGAGTGCCTGACAAACAGAGCATTTAGCCAAGCCCAGATCAAAGGAGATCTTTATTGAAAACATGGCACTGTGACCATTATAACTGCCAGATTTCCACGCAGTCCAAGCAGGTTTGCAGATGTATGTGTAAAAAGAAGCCGTCCCAGCTCCCTGCACAAGTCTGCTGGACAGATTTAAAGGTCAGCCAACCCCACGAAAAAGGGCACCCATCGTAGGCGTGAAGACAACTTAGGACCTCTGGCAGGGGTGCAATGCAGAAGTAGTGTTCCAGCATTGTCAGCGAGACTGAAAAGGACGCTGGGAAGTCACATGTGGCTTCTCCAGTGGTGAAACCACTTCCCTTGCTTGGAACCGAGAGCCAGAATTGTGTAGTGGTTTGAGCACTTGACTACAACTCTGGAGACCAGAGTTTGAATCCCCGCTTGACCAAGGGAACCCCACTGGGTGATCCTGGGCAGGTCCCACTCTCTCAGCCTCAGAGGAAAGCAAACCTCCTCTGAACAAATCTTGGCAAGAAAACCCCGTGACAGGCTCACCTTAAGGTCATCATAAGTCAGAAACTTATGGCTAGACGCGTGTGAGCCATACCCCCCTCCTTTTGGCCTACGTGCACCCCACAGCCATTCATTCCTGACAGCTTTCATTGCAGATCAGACTGGTTACTGTTTTCCATATATTTCTCTTTTTCCTCCTTCTTCTATGTCATGGAGGTTGGCTCACTCATTTGAGACCCCTGGATATTTCAATGTGCAATTGCCTTAGCGCTCTGGACAATGCAAAGACAGGGGCTAGATTCCTCTTCATCCCTAGTAAAGAGACCTGGGGGGAGGAGACTTCGTTTTGCCTTGGCTGTTTTGGGGGAGTCTCAGAACTGCTGGACCCACAAAATGCAGCTTCAGAACAACCACAGAACACTCCTTTTGTCCTCCCTCCCCCCAACCTCCCTCTTTGCTCCAATTATGAGAGCTTGGAAAGGAATGAGCAAAATGCTCACCCTTCAAGGCACCTGGCTTATTAGATAAGACACAGGAAGTTCTGCAATGGCACGTGAACTATATTGGATATCGGAAGTGTCATCTCTCCCAACCCACCGTAGTTCAAGTGCCACTGGATTGGATAAGCCCTTCTCATCCTACTTTTCAGGTGGCTGACAGGGCAACCATGTGGGAAGCCTGATCCAAGAAATACGCGCTTTCAGAAAAAGTGCCTTGCCTTCCTCTTGTGGCAGGGAGTTCCACAAGCTGCAGCTTCTATGTGAGGAGGAAGAAGAAAGTGGGGCAGGGCAGATAAAGAGAGACTAAGGGTTAGACAGAACAGTGCCTTGGGCTACATCTGGCTCATAGGCTTGTGGATCTCCTCTCATCCCTGGCATACATGGGTGGGAGTCCTATTGGTTAGCCCCAGCTAGAGCAGACCCCTGCTAGTTATTGTTGAATAGGGAGTATAAAGGGAGTAGCTGGGCCAGCCTGGCTGAAGGCAGACAATCACAATTCAGGGAATGCCATGAAGGGGGCGAGGCCTGCAGAGAAGGAAATGTGACAAAACTGAGGCTTGTCTCCATCAGAGGGCACAGAGGGAAAAGGCTGGCACAGAGGCAAGGAACACATTTCAGAGAGGGAGGAACAGATGGACTGGAGACACGACAATCAGACAGAGGAAAGGATTCACTCTGGTCTTGGGGAGCTATGAATGATTGAGAAATTCAAGGGTCTTAATTAACTTCCACTTGTTATTCTTTGTTTAAACTATCTCCAGCTGTCTCTATCAAGTCTGATAAAGACTCAGGTCACACACAACAACCTCACAAAACATCACACCCACTATAAGGGGGGTGGGTCACCTTGAGGCCTGAGTACCCAAACTAGGAAGGGATTAAAAAGGGGAAAGGGCAGGGGGAGTGACAGGAACCCCGGGTTGGAAATGTGGGCCAGTCTGGCAAGGGATTTCGTCATAGGGATTAGTGAATCAAACTGATGCTGTAGCTCTACCGTAGTCAAGATTAACCAATATGATTTAGACTTATCTCTCTCTCCTGTTGGGGGCAAAAAGTTTTCCAAGCACTTCATGCTTTGCTTCTGATTTCCTAAGCAATTCTGAACAAGCCATTCTGTCTTCTTGCAAGAACTGTCTCAAAAGTCAACAAGATAATTGACTGAGAATATGCGTTTGTTCACAGACAGAATGTTAGAATGATCTGTTCTCTGCTCCCCTACCTTGTTTATGATAAGCAAATTGTATGCATTTTCTCTCCCTTTGGAAGCTCTATAAAAAACCTGATGTTTCAATAAAGCTTTGTTCATCTGATCAGACTACTGTTGCAGCCAAGCTGATAGCAGGTGCTGAGAAGATGTTCCCTCTTGGCCAAGAGTGCATGGTGTGAGTGCATGGGGTGTGGGTGTGGGTGACTCCTTCTCAACCTGATTTAGGGCCCAATCTCAGCTCCATGTTTATATATCTGAAAAACAAGCGTGGACTAATAGTTCAGTTACTCCTAACACTCCTCTCCTCTCCCTTCCCATCTGCTTGCTTGCTTGCTTGCTTCCTTCCTAACACTCTGGTTAGGTTGCAAGTGTGTCTCACCCAAGAACATCCCAGGAGAGTTTCTTGGCAGACTTAAGAATCAGAACACAAGTAAGTCCAGGACTCTAACTATTGCACCACACTGTTTCCAGCTACTTCTCCACATTTTCCCAATAATGTGGGAGAAGTTGAATGCAGTCAGGAAAAAGAGAAACCATGCTACAGCAGGCATGATGCAATCAAGGAAGCCACGTCTGCTCTGAGTTTGCAAGACCCAAGCAGGACTGTTAGTAACTAAGCCTCTCCTTCAGAGGGGGGCACCAGGAGCCAAAACTGACTTGAGAGCAATTAACAGCACCACGGCAACCCGTCACTCCTGAATTTGTCTAATTCCTGTGCAAAAGCATCCAAGTTGCCAAACAGTTCCCCAGAGATTCCCCGCCGTTAAAGACCCCAAGCTATTTTCTGCTTCGCAGGTCTTCTGCGTTGGTGGAGGCCGCTTCTGACTTTAGAGAGCAGGGGTTCCAGCCCTGCAAGGCCCTGCATCAGAGAGTTCTGGCCACATTTGGGGAGTGACAGCAAGAGGAGTCCATTTGTGTCCATTTGCCTGCATTGAAGACTCAGCTTCCCTCTCCCACATTCATTGGCACCCACATGTCCGGAGCACACAAAAAGACACTAACGAGGCCCCTTTGGAGGGACAAGAGCCTGTGAGTGAGGAGGTCTGGAGTCCCCATCCATTGCACGTCTGTAAAGCTGTTGCTATCTCCACAGAACCACTTTCTTGCAACGGTCCACACTCCCCACATATGTTCCTGAGGAACCCCAAGCCACAGCATTCACAGAAGACCTGGAGCCAAGGGAAGAGAAAAGAGGGAGGGAAAAGCCGCGATGTGAATGTTGGACTAAAAATGCAGTGACATTTGCCCCAGCTGAAAACACATTGGATGAGCACGTGGTGCACCTGGGGAATGACTTGGCAAGTTATGACTCATTCCCTAGGGGACATGGAGTAAAGGGCTGAGTCACGACAGTGAAATCATGGCAAGGGGTTGCATCAGCTCATGGCCCTGAGTGACGACATGGAAGCAGGCGTGCATAAAAGAGGAGCGGGAATGCTATCTCACTCTCTGACTCCCGAATCTCTGATCCTGATTCTCTGCCTCCGTACCTCTGCATCCGAATCTCTGTCTGACGCTGAATTTCTGTCTGTGGATCTGCGTATCCTATGTATAGATGTATATACTGCAACTGTGAAGATAAAAGCCTCCGGGTATTTTGGATGACAAACTCTGTGTCCGTGAGTTTACTAACCAGTGGGTAGAGGGGTCAGAGCTGATGCTGCAGCTGTACTCTGCTGCACACACTTGTTGCTGTTTTGCAAGCTCTGCTATGTTTGTGCTTGCTCTGAGATACTATTTGTCCAGAGAGCAGCGGTACTGGGGAGGATTTTGTGCTGGTGCTGTAAATCATCTTCCGTCAGTGAATCCATGGGGTAGGACTGTCAGATTCCCTGCAGAAGGCTCCTTCTTTGGAGGTTTTTAAAGAGAGAGGCTGGATGGCTAGCTGTCGGGAGAACTTTGATGTGTCTTCCTGCATGGCAGAGTGGTGTTGGACTGGACCCTGGGGGTCTCTCCCAACTCTATGAGTCTGTCTGTCTGTCTGTCTGTCTATCCATCCATCCATCCATCCATCCATCCTAAAACAAAACAGATTGGGCAAGCTTGCTTTCTGCTGCTCTAGGAGCAATGACTTCAAAGGCCAGGAAAAGAGATTCCATCTAAACTTTAGGAAAAATTTCCTGGTGCTAAGAGCAGTTCGGCAGGGGAATTTTCTGCCTGGGAGTGTGGTGGAATCTCAGTCCTTGGGGTTTTTTAAATAGCGGCTGGAAGTCATCTTTCAGCAGTGCTTTGACTGTGTATTCCTGCATGGCAGGTAGCTGGACTGGGTGGTCCTGGTGGTCTCTTCCAATTCTAGGATTCTATATTCTGAAGCTCTGAAGTGCATTGCAGTTAAATGAACAATCATAAAGTGTACTGTAAGCCCTTGCACACATCAACAAGTGCAAATATTGCTAACACCTTCCAGAGCTGCTTAAAAATGAGGAAGTGAAAGTCAGCTGACTGGCATTCAAAACTCTGTCTGTGTGTGTATGTGTGGGAGGGAAGGAGGGAGGGAGAGACAACCAAGAAATTTCTCACTGATGCACCCCAGCCAAAGTGGTCTCCAGCTTGCCGGTCTCCAGGTTCCAGACGAAGAGGGTGCCATCTGCAGATCCAACCATGGCGTAGCTCTTATCAGGGCTGGAACCGGAGCAAGGGACCAGAAATTAGCCAGAAATCCAAGCTAGGCATCCAGCAGACCAGTCCAACCTTTGGAGAATGCTACGACACTCAAGAACCTATAACAACATGTCAGAGCACCCGGAAGGCAGGAGGTCCAATCCTTGATGTCAAATACACCAGATGATGGGAAAAGATCTCTCATTCCACCTGGGCAGCATTGGAGAGCCAATGCTGCCCACTGCAAACTGGGATAGAATAGTGCTTCTGAAATGTTAGTTTCTGGGCTTTTTAGACTTTAACCCTCCAAATCCCTGCTCTTAGCAGAAATGTCTGGGAAAGCTGAAATCTAAAATAGCTGGAGGACCTATGTTTGAGTGGTTCAGCGTGAGATGAGCAACCATTCTACCTCCCACATCCAATCCAAGGGGCACCCAACGGGGAAAAGCTGAGTTAGATATTAGCATCCCTTATTTTCCCTGAGTTGTCAGAGCCTCACCTGAACACGGCCTTGGTCCCATCTGAACCACACTTGAATCCCTCAGCCCTAAGGATAAAGAACAGGACACTGAGCAAAGAAGGAAGTGCTCCCACCAAAGTATGGGAAAATTACTTTTTGGGGTTTTTTTTTTTGGGTGACCACTTTCAGCCATGCTGGCTGGGGAATTCTGAGAACCACTGTTCCAAAAAAAGGAACTTTTGCAACTTCTAGGGAGAGGTTGGAGAAGAAAAACAACTGCCTTGAGTCCCAGTTCTGGAGAAAAGGCAGGACAAAAGGGAAGGAAGGAAAGAAAGAAAATAATAGTTTAATATGCTTTTAGTCTATTTAAATTATCTCTTCACTGTTTCAAATAGTTTTTTAAATAGGTAAACTGATTTTACTGAATGCCACACTGAGATCCCATGGGAGTTAAGTGAATAAATGAGCAATAGCCATTGTTGGGTTTTGCATAAGAATACATATACATACTACAAAATACACTGTTTTGGGGGCTCAAACATACTTTGTGCAACCCCCCCCCCAACATCACATTTCACATATTTTCACAAAGTTCCCAAATGGAAAAAAAGCCCAGACAATGCTTTTTTAAAAAAAAAAAAAATCTTGTAATTTTGCCCAGTAAGGGACCAACTTCTGAATGTTTTAAATTCTTGCATTGAGAGTAAAAGAAAAGAAGGTTTACAATCCTTATCCAGGACTACTGAAGGGGTGAATGCAACTCACTACAACCCCTGGTCACATTCAAACTTGTAAAATCTGGATGGGCTCTTTCAGTTTGGAACTTTTATTTTATTTTATCTATCTGAGCTACAGCTACCAATGGCTCTGCTGGCAAAGGGAATTCTGCAAGGTGTAGCACTAAAACGTGACATTTGCAAGCTTCAGCTTCCCTGTTGCACAGGTGGAACTGAGCCTGGAATGCAAGTGACTTGCCCCAAGGGAACAAACAAGCTAAAGATAATTCAGTGAGCTCTCCCAAGTAGGGAGGGAAAGGATATTTGAACATCATCAAAGAAAAGGGAAAAAAAATAGTTGAAATCCGTGTTTCTCAAGTGTCAGGAAATCCCGGACTGAGGAGGATCTGCAGTTTGGAACTTGGACTGCACAAATTTTGCCTTTGTGCAGACCAAGTTCCAAACTACAGATTCTCCTCAGAGTGTGTGTTTGTGTGCATGTGTAGGGAACAACATTTTCTAGTTTCTGTGCAAAAATACCATGTGTGGATTTGGCACAGAAGAACTGTTGAAGTGTTAATAGCCTTTGAAAACTGCAGTTTTTGAAGACTTTCTTGCAGTGGTTAGGACATTGCTAAAATTATTCATTGCTTCCCTCAAGAACAAAACTAGCAATATATAAATGTGTGTATGTGTGTCAGGGACTGAATCCCCACACACAAATAATACAGTGCATAAACACTATTTATTGGGAGCGTGATACATCGTACAGGACTTCAGTGAGTGGACTGCGGGCAATTAGGTAAATTCAAAACATTAAAGGCAAAGAGTTTCTCATCCCGTCTGCAAGAGACCTTGAAGCCGTGGCAAGCCTGGCAGTGCTTATCAGTGCATTCCTAACTTTTTGTTTATCTAATGGTCTCTGGTTCTCATACCTTTGTTACAAGCAAGCTGCTAACTTAAATCCTGCTACATATCCCATTACTATAATATTGAGGGCTACCCAAAGGGTGTGTGTGTGTATTCGTAAGAGAAGAGTTGGCAGGGCGTAATAGAGCATTTGATTGGGACTCCGGAGGTGAGGGTTCAGCTGCGGAAACCCACTGGGTGACCTTGAGCAAGGCACACTCTCTCAGCCTCAGAAGAAGGCAAACGCAATCTTCTCTGACTAAATCTTGCCAAGAAAACCCCGTGATAGGTTGGCCTGAAGGTTGCCGTAAGCTGGAAATTAGCTGAAGGCACCCAACAGTTCCCATGACGGAGTCCAATTGGCTGCCACTTTGCCTTAAGCGATCAACAACGCAACAGCTCCGGGCTCCTCACCTGAACACTTGGCGGATGTTGTGCATGCGGAGGTCGATGACTTTGAGGGCGTTGTCCCGGGAGCAGCTCAAGAGGTGCATCTGGTCGGGGCTGAGGCTCAGGGAGGTCACTGTGCCTTCCACGGGGATCACCTGGGTACAGCGGACGTCCCTGGAGAAGGAGGCGGCAGGAGAAACCTCATGCATTAAAATATCGGTATCTTAGTGGTATAAAGAAGTGTGGAAAATTGTGATTAATGATATGTTTAGTCTGCAGAAGAGAAGCTTAAGAGGGGACCTGATAGCCATGTTTAAACATATGAAGGGATGTCATGTGGAGGAGGGATCCGACTTGTTCTCTGCCGCTCCAGAGAATAGGACAAGGAGCAGTGGATCCAAGCTGCAGGAAAGGAGATTCCACCTAAACCTCAGGAAGAACTTCCTACAGTCAGAGCTGTCTGGCAGAGAAATCTGCTGCCTCAGTGGAGTGTGGTGGAGTCTCCTCCTTCTTTGGAGGTTTTGTTGGGAATGCTTTGATGGGTGTTCCTGCATGGCCAAAGGGGGTTGGACCCGATGGCCCCTGGGGTCTCTTCCAACTCTACGATTCTATGATTCTATGTGCCGCCCAGGACTGAGGGAAATACCCATTGAGATCTATTGGCCTGTGGGCTCACCTGCTGTCCCAGAAACGGATTGTCTTGTCATGGTGTCCACTGACAATGATGGTATCGCAGCACACAACGTCATTGCAGTACGAGAAGACGTTGATGGTTCTGCAGCCTGCCAGAAGGATAGAGACATAATGTGTCCATGAGAGCAAACAGGTCTATAGGAAAGGTTTAGCACCATGCCACAACGCTGCCACAGACTGTGGCTAGCTGGCCACATCGGGGTCACCGCCCCACCTCAGAGGAGGCCCTGCCACTTACACTTCCCTTTGCTCAGATCCCACTCCTTCACGGTCCGGTCTCTGCTGCCCGTCACAGCCTTGTGCCGGGTGGACCTGAACTTGGCAGCGGTCACTTTGTCTGTGTGTCCAGTGAGAATCTCCTGGACAAACAGAGCCAGAGATGTTAAAAGAAGGCTCCTTTTTAATTTAAGAAGCAGAACATGGGGAACACTGGAATCCACAAAAGAAACCGGAGACATGTTTTAAGATTATCAAAAGCATCCTCTCCACTTGCCTCGATTTGGCAGCGTCAGTCCCAACTAACCCTCTGCCATTTCACTTTTTCAGCAGCTTTTAAAATCTCCCAACTTTTCCCTCCTCCTCTTGCTTTCTTCCTTTGTTCTCAGCTTATTTCAACTGCTGCAAATTAGTTCCAAATGCAAAAGGAGTCTGCAGTCAATTGACTCAGCAGCGGGGAGAGGAGGGGGCAGAATCTTGCCCTTCCCAGGAGGCTCAAGCAAAGGCAAACAGCTGCAGCCTCTCCCAGCTTGTCTGTTCTTCCTCATTAATGACTTAAAGCTCTTAACAATAATTTAAAATTAGTTGAAACAGCCAGAGCAGTTTCAAGGACAAAAGGTCTTGTGAATAATCAGAACCCTAGCTGCCTGCTGGAAGCCCAGAAGAGATGGAGCCATCTTACTTTCCTCGGGAGGGAGTTGCACGGTCGTGGTGCTGCTACAGAGAAGGCCCTGCCTGGAATACGCACCACATTAGCTTTGCGGGGAGGTGCTGCTAGCAGCAGGATCTGCCCTGGTGGTCTCAGATTTTAAGCAGGCTCATGTGGAAGGAAGGGGGCTTTCACATACGGAAACGGAAGCCCCTCACAGCAAACAGCATTGGATTGTGGATTGAAGGAACTGATTGAAGGAAGGATTGAAGGAAGCTCTGGCTGCCCTGAATCTTAATACCAGGGTATACCAGGGTTGTCATGCACTGAAGCCAGCTTTAAGCACATAACAAAGCCCCAGGCAGTTGCTGGGATGTCTCAATGCACAGGAAAAGAGCAAACGAAAGAGAGGGAGAGAGAGGGGTGGGGGGATAAGACAGAAGGGGCATACACTCTTCAAATTCCAAGTTTGGGAACTTTTTTGGTTCACACACACAAGCACACTTGAAGTTGAAAGGGCAGAATTCCGGGGACAAAAATGTAAACCATTTCAAAGGTGGGGGGCAGTGGAAGCTTAGAGTGGGTGGACGCTGTCAGGGCTGCCATTAAGTCTTCCAAATGTGATGGGCTGGGAATGTTGTCCAACTTGATCCACTGCCAAGAGCAAACTTCATCATCGGGCCCAGCGTTTGATCTGGCTCCAGTAAATATACATACAAATCTGCCTTCCTTCATCTGATTCTTCATTCCAGGACCCACCGCCTTCTACGAGATATTTTTCAGCATACAAAGGCCCTGGTCATTTCTTATCTGACTGATCTTTTTAAACAGTCCTGGGAAGGACCCCAACTTGGCTCAAAGGTCTAATCAGAGCTTGGGAAAAGTTATTATTCTTATTAAAGAAATCAAAGAACAAGTGATTGCAAGGGAGAGATGAATGCCCAGTTCAGTAGCAAATGGTTGCAAGGATTCAGGGGTGATTATGGGACCGAAACAGACTTGCTGGATGACCTACACTGGGAGCTGGTTGGTTCTGCTAAATCAATGCATTCGTATCGATCATCGATTTTGGGTATCCACAGAACTCTCCTCCAGCCCTGCATTTCTAATGAGTTGATTCTCTTCCTGTCAGCTTTCTTCACTGTCTGGTTTTCACAACCTACACAGAAATTGGAAACGCAATGGCATGGACGATGCCAGCTGCCTGGGTCATAGTGGAAAAGCTGCCCTTTCATTAACATCCAATTGACTGGACTTCTTGTTGTGTGCCTTCAAGTCATTTCTGGCACATGGCAACCCCAAGGCAGTGGCATCCGTCATGGAATCTCTCTGGCCCGTTTGGCCACTGAGGGACTTGGAGGCCCTGTGCTGCGGCAGTTCCAAGTCTTTTCTTGGTCAAACATTCCCAGATGGCTGGGCTGAGGGACTGCTGTTCAGCCTCCTGGTTATTTTAGTCTGTGGGGTTCCAGAGAGCTCAGTACCGTCCTCTATGCTTTCTCCCATCTTTCTACTCTCTGGGAGGCCCTATCCAGAGTCTGAAGGCCGGGTGTCATCAGTATGCTGATGACTGTAGCCTTCCCTCTCCTTATAACAGATACTGGCACTAATCTCTGTTTTATAACTGATGTCAAGGAAGCTGTGAAGTCTTGAACCACTCTCTAGGGGCAATGAAGGACTGGACACGAGTGAATAAACTGAGACTCAGGCCCTTCCTGCATGGCATTTTCCATGCGAAAGGGCGCCTGGAGCGTCACGCGATTGTGAGGAGTGATCTGCACAACACACTCACAATCGCGCAACGCTCCAGGAGCCGGCAGGCACCGATCACACACCTTTTCATTTTCGGCAAGAAGCCGAAAATGGTGTGCGATCGCGCACTGCTCCCGGGCTCCGCGTGCACTTATCTGGTGCGCGGAGCCTCCGGAGCCGTGCCGGTCGCACTTCCTTCCCTAGCAGAAGGTCCCAAGCTGCACTGCGGAAGGAAGAGGCAGGGCTCTCGCGTGAGCAGGCAGCTCGTGCGGAGCCGAAGGACCCCGGACGCGAGAGCCTCTCACTGGAGGCTGCTCGCGCAATCCCCACACCCCAGCGCCGGAAGAAGGTAAGGTGTGGAAAGGGTCTCAGTCCAGACAAGATGGAGGAAGTCAGTAGGAAAACTAACCTGGAACTGGGATCACAGCCTGTTCTGCACGGGGTTGCACTCCTTCTGAAAGATCAGGTTCATAGCTTGGGATGCTCTTGGAGTCATAAAATCATAGAATCACAGTGTCGGAAGAGACCCCAGGGGCCCTCCAGTCCAACCCCCTTCTGCCATGCAGGAACCAAATCAAAGCCCTCCTTTGACAGATGGCCATCCAGCCTCTGCTTAAAAGTCTCCAAAGAAGGAGCAGGCTCCACCACACTCCATGGAGGCAGCAGCAGATTCCACTGCCTGACGGTTCTTACTGTCAGGAAGTTCTTCCTAATGTTTCGGTGGAAGTTTTCTTCCTGGAGTTTGAATCACAGAATCATAGACTCCTAGAGTTGGAAGGGATGACAAGGGCCATCCAGTCCAACTCTGTTCTGCCATGCAGGAAGACACAGTCAAAGCACACACCCCCCCAAGCCTCTGTTTAAAAACCTCCAAAGGAGGTGGCTCCAACACACTCCCAGGCAGAATCTCGTTTCCTGTAGTCTGAAGCCATTGCTCCATTTCATAGTCTCTGGGGCAGCAGAAAACAGTCTTGGACTCCTGGGAAACCAAGTGGCTTCAGTGCCCAGGAGTGCCTTTGCCCAGCTTCTCTTGGCACACCAGCTGTGCCCTTTATTAGGCAGGGCAGACCTGGAATAGTCTTTCATGCTTTAAAACTACCTATCAAGTAAGATTTCTGTAATATGCCCTCTGTGGGGCTGCCCTTGAAGAGTGTTTGGAATCTACAGCCAGGGCAAAATGCGGCAGGTGGACTGTTATCGGGTGTGCATTTTACTGGCCTTAGAAGAACGGCACGGGGTCCTATTTTTTTTTCTGAGCTCAATTCAATGGGCTGGTCTTTCACCTATAGAGCCCTGAACGGCTTGGAGCCAGGACATCTCCTCCCCTACGAGCCTGCCCAAAATCCAAGATCATTAGCAGAGGGTTTGTGAAGTGTCCCATCACCTTATGAGGCTAGGCTGGGTGGGGAGACACAAGGGGGCCTTCTTTGAGGCAGCATCCTGACTGTGGAACTCCCTCCCAAGAGAAGTCAGCTTGGCTCCATCCCGCCTGAGTTTCTGCTGGACAGTGAAACTGCTGTTTTGTATGGCCATTGATTCTTAGAATCATAGAATCATAGAAATGTAGAGTTGGAAGAGACCCCAGGGGCCATCCAGTCCAACCCCCTGCCAAGCAGGAACACCCTCAAAGCACTCCCGACAGATGGCCATCCAGCCTCTCCTTAAAACCTTCAAAGAAGGAGACTCCACTACACTCTGAGGCAGCATCTTCCACTGCCGGACAGCCCTGACCGTCAGGAAATTCTTCCTGAGGTTCAAGTGGAATCTCCTTTCCTGCAGCTTGAATCCATTGCTCCTTGTCCTGGTCTCTGGAGCAGCAGAAAACAAGCCCTCTCCCTCCTCTACATGGCATCCCTTCAACTATTTAAACATGGCTGTCATGTTTCCACTCTGACTTTTTAAAAAGCTGTCTGTCTGGCTTTAGAGCTTTTTTTTCAAAGAGCTGCTTGGACTGTTTTTAGCTGGGTTTTAGTCATTCACTTAACGTCTCCCATGTGTTTTCACCCATAGTGCACCACCTCAGGGGCCTTGGTGAGTTGAGACACAATAAATAAACACCTTGAATGACTAAATAAAATGAGTAAGGGAGAATGGGATGCCCTTGCCCCCAGGCAACTCACCTTGAATTGACAGTCCCCGGTCTTCCACAGCTGAGCAGCATTGTTGTACGTAGCAGCTAAGAGGTGGCAGCCCTGGAAGGGGGACGGGAGGTGGGATGAAAGCGGCAAAGCACAGGTGAGGGATCAGTTCTACCTCTCTGTAGCTTGAGAGCAGAATCACAGAATCCTATAGCTGGAAGAGACCCCAGGGGCCCTCCAGTCCAAGCCCTTCTGCCCTGCGGGAAGACACCATCCAAGCCCTCCCTTGGACGGAGAGCCATCCAGCCTCCCTCTAAAAACCTCCAAAGAAGGAGACTCCACCACACTCCCAGGTGGCAGCAGATTCCACTGTCAAACTGGGTTTGACCAGAATCCCCCAGCCACCCATGCTGGCTGGGGGATTCTGGGGATTGTAATCCCAAAAATCAAACTGACTCAAACAAGAGGCAAGTTTCCAAAACCAAGAGCCAGTCCTCTCCATCAAGTCACCAAAATTTCCATGCCCAGAACTCATCGTGTAGGGACACCCTCAATTTAGAGATGGATGAGTAATGGAAAATATTCTTTCTGCTTTTTCTCCTCTCGCCTGGAGCCTTTTGTTTGACTTTTCGAGGCTGCGGATCATCTGGCTAATGAGCTCCGGACGTTCAAAGTTTATCTTCCAGCCCTCCTTCTCTGCCAGGTGGCTGCGGCTGCTTAGCAGACCGCCAGAACTCTGATTCCCTTTTTCTGCCTTATTGTAGGAGAGGAAACAAGAGGATGTTGGGGAGAGCGGTGATGTTTACTGCAAAGGACCAACAGCTTTTGTGAGCAGCTCTGTGCTGACCTCTGGAGCGCACGGAGGAGGAAGCTGCGTCCAAAGCTGCTCTCCGCGGTCATGCCCTTTGGAAACCATTCAGAAGCTTCCGTGGGTCCAAACATCCAGTTGAGTTGGACACATGGGCGAGGGCACGGAAGACAGACGTAAAATTTACCCCAAGCTTGAATTTAAGAGAAAATTTTTATAAAATGGTATATAGATGGTACATGACACCTGTAAAACTGAAAAAAATGACAAGAAACGGGAATGGAAAATGTTGGAAATGTGATGAGAAAGAGGGATCCTTTTTCCATATGTGGTGGCCCTGTAAAACAGCAAAAAAGTTTTAGGAAGAAATACGCGATGCAATTCGAAGATTGAAGTGAAGCCGGAATTCTATTTGTTGAATATATTAGGGCAACAAAGAAAAACAAGATCTCATCAAAAGACATTGTTATATATAATAACTGCAGCAAGACCGACCTATGCTCAACATTGGAAAGAAAGAAAATATACTGATATAAGAGAATAGAAATTCAAAGTCCTGGATATGGTAGTGACAGAAAAGTTAATTTTTCCATTCAAAAATAAGCCAATCCAGGGCTTTGAAAGAGAATGACGAGAGGTATTGAACTGGATAAAAGAATAAGATAGGGGAAAAGAAAGAAAGATTGTGAGAAAGGTGGAAGACAAAATGAGGTGGTAAAAGATAAAATGTAAATAGTTAAATATAAGTTAAAAGTAATAGTTTAAGACTGTTGTAAAACAGAGATAATGTATGGAATGGAATGTTTATATGGAACGGAATGTTAAACTCAGATTCAACTGGGAAAATTGATGTCTGGAAGCGGAGAGGGTTTTTTAAAATTCTTTTTCATTTAAAACTTTAATAAAAATTACTTAAAAAAAAAAAGAAACTTCAGTGGGTCCAAAATGCAGGGGCCAGTTATAAGGAGTATATGAATCCCTTGCTAAAACAGCTTCACCGGCTACCAGTTCCTTTCCAGGCACAATTCAAAGTGTGGGTCATGACCTATAAAGCCCTTTACGGCTTAAGTTTGGACTATCCGAAAGACTACACTGGGCCCTTGGTATTCACTAGCCTTTGCTTCCAGGACTCCCATGGATACCAAAATTCGTAGACGCTCAAGTCCCATTATCCACAATGGTGCAGCAAAACGCCACTCCCTGATATACAATGGCAAAATCAAAGTTTGCTTTTTGGATTTTTAATTTTTTTTTTCACGGGTGGGGAATATTTTCAAGCTGTGGTTGAAAGAATCCATGGATACAGAATTGATTGGTTGCTTTAAAAAGAATGAAGGCGATCTGATGACGATAGCTTTGGATATTTAAAATTAACTACTACTAGTGTCAAAGTAGATTTACAAGACGTATTTGTTGTTTTAAAATATTTTTCTTATATGGATGATTACCATCTTTCGATGACTGATTAGTAGTATAAAGTAAATTGGAGTGAGTTAACACGGAATTAAGAACTTGAATAATTAAATAAGTAAATAATTAAAATGATTAGTGATAAAGCAACAATTAATAATTATGGAATAAAACTTGACAGTTCAGTGTAAAAATTTAACTGTTTGCAACAAGGGCAGGAACCAACTTTAGTTATGTTTTGTTAGCATTTGCTTCAGTTATGCATAGA
Organism: Iguana delicatissima; assembly: GCA_948472985.1. Taxonomy (NCBI): domain Eukaryota; kingdom Metazoa; phylum Chordata; class Lepidosauria; order Squamata; family Iguanidae; genus Iguana; species Iguana delicatissima. The sequence goes on along the minus strand of CAOKZL010000509.1, from coordinate 85,738 downwards.
AGTTTGTTGATTTTTGTTGTTGTTGTTGCTTTGTATATTTGGATTGTGTTGTTTTTGCTATTTAATAAAATTAGAAAATAATAAAAATACAAAGAATCTGTGGATATGGAGGGTACGGGTATGGATATGTATCTTTCCATATGAACCCGCTAGTGTCTTAAGAGCAGTAGGGGAAGGCTTTGGCCATTTCCGCACTAGCCTGTTATAGCGCGACGATTCCACTTTCAACATCCTCTGGAATCCTGGGGTTTGCAGTTCCGGGAGGGGCCGGCCGGCCCCTCCCGGAACTGCAAACCCCAGGATTCCAGAGGATGTTGAAAGTGGAATCATCGCGCTATAACAGGCTAGTGCGGAAATGGCCTTTCTCTTGGTTCCAGCTCACCTGGTGAGGACACGGGAGGCAGGGCCTTCGCCGTGTCTGCTCCCAACCTCTGGAACTCCCTCCCACAGGAGGCCTGGCTGACCCTCCCTGCTTTCCTTTTGCCAGCACGGGTTGTTTTTGGTTTTTTTTGGTATAATTTTTGTTGAAAGTTCGTCTCAAAAATAACCCCCCACACACAGACTTCTATGCTTAAATCTTCCAGTTGAAATTGCTTATTTCCATTCTGTTGCAAACATAATTCCCATCTTACAGAGAGAAGAACAGTTACGTTATTTCTTCTTTGATTTCTCATACATTTATATCCTTACCCAATCCAATACTCTTTTCCATTCTTTCTCAAAGTTCTGGATAGATTTATTCTTCAAAGAAAATGCTAACTTTTTCATCTCTGTCATATCCAGAACTTTTAACTCCCATTCTTCTAAATCAATAGGTTTCTTTTCTTTCCAGTGCTGTGCATATGTCAACCTTGCTGCAGCTATTAGATATAATAATATCTTTTGATGATTTCTTATTTCCCTTTGTTGCCCTAACATATTTAACAAATAAAGCTCCGGTTTCATTTCAAAATTCAGCTGACAAATTCTTTGGATTTCGTCATGTACCCCCTTCCAAAAAATTTTTGCTATCTTACATGTCCAGGAGTTTTTTGGGTTTTTTTTACCCAGCACAATCTTTTTTTTTTAATAAAACACAAACACAAACATTCAAGTGTAAAACAAATTATCCAGATAAAATACCAAAAGTACAATATAATATAAAACAAACGGACAAGTACATGTAATCAAACTATAGAAAATTATAAAACAACATTTAAGGGAAATTCCAAAAGCTTTTGAAAGTGAGAAGGTTTTTAACTGAAGTTTAAAAATAACAGGGGAAGGAGCAGTCTGCAAATGTTCAGGAAGGCAATTTTAGTTGCTGGTGCCAATTTGATGTCCAGGAGTTTTAAGGTATAAGCAGGGAAGCTTTTATTGGGATGCTTTATTTATTTATCTTCTTAAACTTCTGTACAGCTTTTAAATAATTCTATATTGTTTTATATGGGGATCCTAATAATTTTTAAAATTTAATTGTTCGGATTTTTAACAGACTCTTTCTATTTTTGTACAGGTTCACCTCATGGTAACTCTACGTTGGAAATGTGTTATCACCGTGAACTGGCCTGGCTTCGGGAGATACTCGATATCATTTTGATATCACAATTCGGTCTCATTTTGCCACCCTCGGCCAACTGTTTGTGAGGCCCCCGAACAAGCACGGAGCTAGGCATGGCCATTAATTGCCGTACATTCCTTCCTCCACCTAGGCAAGCCAGACTCAGCCAGATCTTGCTTTAGGAGACCTCCCGAGACAAATGCTTCATTAAGGATGCACGCTAACACAGAAAGCCCCCTGCCTCGAGCAGGCACCCTGGCAAGCTAGAAGCTTACCCACCCGAGCGAGCTGCATCTGCATACTGGCCAGTCCATTGTCGATTCGGACTTAATCCCATCATGCTAAATTCTGACCTTTCGGGGACATTGTCTCTCACCCAAACCTCATTGTTCTCTCCCAAGTCCAGACTAGTTCACGGTCATATTCTCCCTATAAAAACCCCCAGTTCTGAGAGCTTCCTCGGATCGCTCTGAACTTCCACCCCACTTTGCTGCCGCTGCGTCCGCCGAGCTTTCCCCTCAGTCTCCATCCGAGACTGTGCATCTCCGGACCTCTTCGTTGATCTACTCCGGGCTTCGGACAGGGGTAGTATCTCCCACTTCAACAACCCCTCTCAAAATCCCGCTATACCACTAACACCTTTATTTTCCACAGTTACTTGTGTGTGTTGCATACACTGTTTGCCTGTATTTAATAAAATCACAGTTAATTTCATATTTTGGTGTGCTTCTTGACTCAGCCTGACCCCGTATATATAGGGTTACAAGATCCCCGCAAAGTTACCCTGCCTCTCGTTAGCTTAAGTGAAGCGCTCCAGTTAATCTCCCCATCTTGCGTTATTATGTTTTGGTTATTTGGGCGCCCCTCCCGGGACCCCCAGTTAACAGAGTAACAAATGACTTGATGGCACACAATGTGTGGTGGGTGAAGCAATCCTCCAAAGTCTCCTAAAGGGCACACGCAGCCCCTAGTCTCCCACTGTTGTGGATCCGTGGTATGAACAAAGATATCATGCAACAGATAGCACCTAGCTTTCATACGAACAGTGACTTTCTCCCACTCTCCTCCAAGAAAATCCCTTCCACCTCCCCCCGTGGAAGTCTCAGCCGTGAGCAGAGTGTGCCTATTCTCCCAGCTGGCACAAGCGGTGCCCACCGACAGCACTGGCCATTCTCTCACACTCACCGACGGGTCAAACTCCACACTGGTGATGCTTCCATTGGCACCTTCCAAGGTCTGCATGTTCTCCAAGCGACCTGAATGAGGATGTCAAGCAAAAGACCCAGGGTGAGCCCACCAACCGCCTTCTCCAACCAGATTCAAAGGAACAGAAGGAGTCCTTGAAGGGCTAGGAGTACCAGGCAGTGTTTCAGTGCTGGCCCAGATCCTCCACTGTGCTTGAGTAGTGTAAGTCTGCACTCACAAAATCACAGGTTTATGCTACATATCCCACCCACTGAATACAACATTAGGTAACCAACTGAGTCTCTGCTTCTTGTCCCATTGTGATGCATTGTGAAGAGAAGGTTAAGAGGTAACGTGATAGTCACGTTTAAATATTTGAAGGGATGTCATATGTCATAAGGAGGATGGAGCAAGGTTGTTTTCTGCTTCTCCAGGGACCAAGACACGGAGGAATGGCTTCAAACTCCAGGAAAAGACAGATAACACCTAAACATTAGGAAGGACTAATGCTGGACTAATTCCACAGTTCAGTAGTGGAATCTGCTGCTGCCTCAGTGGAGTGTGATGGAATCTCCTTCTTTGGATGTTTTTAAAGAGAAGCTGGGTGGCCAGCTGTCCAAGGGAGGGCTTTGATGGTGTCTTCCTGAAAGGCAGAAGGGGTTGGACTGGATGACCTCTTGGGGTTTCTTCCAGCCCTATGATTCTATAATTCTATGAAAAGAGATTCCACCTAATCATTAGGAAGAACTTCCAGGCAGTAAGAGCAATTCAACAGTGGACTATGCTGCTGCCTGGAAGTGTGGTGAATTCTCCTTCTTTGGAGGTTTTTAAACAGAAGCTGGGTGACCGTCTGCCAAAGGGAGGGCTTGGAGTGTTTCTTCTACCATGGCAGAAGGGGTTGGACTGGATGGCCCTTGTCTAGGATTCTATGATTCTAGGAATCTGTGACACGGGAAAGGCTCAGCCATGGAAACCCACCGTGTGACCTTGGGCAAGTCATACTCTCTCAGCCTCTGAGGAAGGTAATGGCAAACCTCCTCTGAATAAATCCTGCCAACAAGAACCCCTATTTTTAAGAGTCAGAATAGTATAGAGGTTTGGGAGACAGGGTTTGCATCCCCACTCAGCCATCGAAACCCAACGGGTGGTCTTGGGCTAGCCACACTCTCTCAGCCTTGTTGCCACGGTTGTTCACTGTTGTCAAGACAACTTCAGCTCAGGGCGACCCTATAAATGAGAGACCTCAGGTCACCCCGTCCTCATCAGCCCTGCTTGGGTCTTGCGGACTCGGGGCAGCAGCCATTCCGGCTCCCTTGATGGGGTCTATCCGCACGTAATGGCGTCTTCCTCCTCGCTTTCTGCCTTCTACCTTCCCAAGCATCACAGTCCTTCCTCCACATTCGCTGGGGTTAGGGGCACAGGACCCCCGTGAAAGTGCAGAAACCACGAATGGCTCTGCGCCCTCCCAAACCATATTTAACACACACACCTAAGTATGATCGCCATATATATTCAACCCACCGTGGATTCCTTTGGGGCTTCAGGGTTCCTTCCCAAGGCAGAAGTGGGGGGCCGGTGGGGCTCCACTGCTGCCCCCACCCTTTTTAAGAGGGACTTACAAGCCTCCTTTGCAGTTTCTCAGTCTCACGAGGCTTGCCGTCCCTGTTAAAAATGGCCTAGGGAGGCAGCAGAAGGGAGAGCAAATAATCCGTCAATAACCAAATCTGCAAAAGTGAAACCGGCAAATGTGGAGGGCTAACTGTATTGTCTTTTCCAGGGAGTCATCTCTTCTCATGACATGAGGAAAGCAACGGTAAATGTCCTCTGGATAAATCTTGCCAAGAAAACACTGCTTTTTTTTAAATAGCCTTCATAGTGTAGTGGTTTGAGTGTTGCACAACAACACAGTTCAATTCCCTGCTTGGCCACTGAAACCCACTGGGTGACCTTGGGCGCGTCACATACTCTTGGCCCCAGAAAACCACAGGACAGGTTCACTTTAGGGTCACCATATGTCAGAACCAACTTGAAGAGGAGGGGGAGCCATGTAGAGGAGGGAGTGGGCTTGTTTTCTGCTGCTCCAGAGACGAGGACAAGGAGCAATGGATTCAAGCTGCAGGAAAGGAGATTCCACCTGAACCTCAGGAAGAACTTCCTGACGGTCAGGGCTGTCCGGCAGTGGAATCTGCTGCCTCAGAGCATGGTGGAATCTCCTTCTTTGGAGGCTTTTAAGCAGAGGCTGGATGGCCATCTGTCGGGAGTGCTTTGATGGGTGTTCCTGCATGGCAGGGGGTTGGACTGGATGGCCCCTGGGGTCTCTTCCAACTCTACATTTCTATGATTCTATGAACACACATGAAAACAACAACAGTGTGCTGGTTTGAGTGTTGCTAGGGCTCCAGGGAACCAAGAAAACTCTATGACAGCCTTTGCCATAGGTTAGATGCAACTTGAAGGCACATAACAAGAACATAGCTGGAAGGCAGCTGGGAAAAACTTCGAACGTTTTAATCATTACGAACCTCTTTCTGCTGTTGTGCGTCAGGGCAAAAAGCAGGTCACAGTCTTTGGCCACAAGCTTACCTCCAACCACATTCCAGAGTCTGATCTGTCTGTCTGTCCCTCCTGTCGCCAGCATGCCCGAACTGGGACTGAATTTGATGGCATTGATCTCAGAGGCGTGGGCCTCCTGGAGAGGGAAGAGAAGACAAAACCAGGGGCGATATGGTTAGTCCAGGAGTTTCAGCTCCGCAAGCGGACACCGCAGCTCTGCTAGTGGGGACATTTGCACAGACCCCATCTTCCCAACTGGTTCTTTTCTAGGGGTGCAATTCTTCATTTCACTTCATTCTGGAAGGAAGCAATGAGTAACAGTTTTCTCCCTGGTTTGAGAAAGTGCAGGAAAACTGCACAGTTTTTGAGGACAATTCACAGTTCAGACTTTATTCTCTGCAAAATTTGCGCAAAGTATTTTTTTTTTTTTTTTTGCGGGGAAGATGGCATTTTTGGCACAGAAAATAATGTTTTTGCACAGAAGACAACATTTCTGCACAGACAAAGCTTTTCTCGTGCTCAGAAATTCCCACCGTTCAGTAAACCTATGTGTGAATTTTGCACAGAATAAATCCCAAATTAGGAAGATTCTTGTCAGTCCCGGTTCTGGCTCATTAGGGTTTCCCAACACTTGACAAACATGCATTTTTTCCTTTTCCAAATTTTGAATATACTTTCTATTCCAGCATGGTTTATAGAAAATAATCAGGGAAGGACTGGATGCTCAAATTCTTGTGCAAAATAGTCAAGAGGTATAGAACCATAGAATCCTAGAGTTGGAAGAGACCCCAGGGGCCATCCAGTCCAACCCCCTTCTGCCATGTAGGAACCCACATCAAAGCACTCTCTGTGACAGATGGCCATCCAGCCTCTGCTTAAAAACCTCCAAAGAAGGAGGAAACTCAACCACACGCCATTGAGGCAGCAGCAGATTCCACTGCCGGACAGCCCTGACTGTCAGGAAGTTCTTCCTGAGGTTCAGGTGGAATCTCCTTTCCTGCAACTTGAATCCATTGCTCCTTGTCCTGGTCTCTGGAGCAGCAGAGGACAAGCCTGCTCCCTCCTCGACATGACATCCCTTCAGATATTTAAACATGGCTCTCATATCCCTTTTTAACCTTCTTTTCTGCAGACTAAACATACCCAGCTCCCTAAGCCATTCCTCATAGGGTTTCATGGCTTCCAGATCCTTCACCATTTTGGTCCCCCTCCTCTGGACATGCTCCAGCTTGTCAATATCCTTCTTGAAATGAGGTGCCCTGAACTGGATACAGGATTATTCCAAATGAGGTCTAACCAATGCAGAAAAAAGTGGTACCATTACCTCCCTTGATACAGACACCATACTCCTATTGATGCAACCAAGAATCATGTTGGCTTTCTTGGCTGCCACATCACACTGCTGACTGATGTTCGGCTTCTGATCTACCAAGACTCCTAGATCCCTTTCACATGTACTGCTGTCCAGTCACACGTCCCCCATCCTATATTTGTGCATTCCATTTTTTCTGCTTAAGTGAAGGACCTTACATTTCTCTCTGTTGAAATTCATTTTGTTAGCTTTGGCCCAGCTCTCCAATCTTTTGAAATTTTATCCTGTCCTCTGGCGTATTAGCAACCCCTCCCAATCTGGTGTCTTCTGCAAATTTGATCAGCATGCCCTCCGGTCCTTCATCCAACTCATTGATGAAGATGTTGAATAGCAGCCCTGGCACCAGGACAGAACCCTGTGGCACTCCACTAATTACTTCTCTCCAGGATGAAAAGCAGCCATTGGTGAGCATCCTTTGGGTTCGGTCGGTCAACCAATTCCAAATCCAACTAACAGTAGCCCTGCCCAGCCCACATTTTACCAGCATGGTATGGAACGAAGATCTGCAGATAGCATCTTGTTAGTGACATGGGCAGCAATAGGTTGTGCTGTCCATGTAGAGCAGTGGTTCTCAACCTGTGGGTCCCCAGATGTTTGTGTACTTCAGCTCCCAGAAGCCCCAGCCACTATGGCCAATGCTCAGGGCTTCTGGGAGCTGAAGTCCACAAACATCTGGGGACCCACAGGTTGAGAACCACTGATGTAGAGGAAACGTTGTAGGCAACGTGCAACAGACACGCAGTGGCAGAGCTTGGAGTGTGTGGAGGAGGTGCGGAAGGGGGCGGGGCTATGGTCGCAGTGTGTGGGGGCGTGGCCACAGTGTGTGGGGCGTGGCCACAGTGCGTGGGGTGTGGCCACAGTGCGTGGGGGCATGGCCACAGTGCGTGGGGCGTGGCTGTGGGACACGGGGGTGTGGCCAGGGCATGTGGAGGTGTGGCTACGAGCTGGGACACCTCAAAAAGCTTTCCACCCAGGGTGGAGCACCCCCCCGTCCCCCTGTTCCTATGGGACTGCAGACACGGATGCGGGTGCAGGTCTGGGATCTCCGATTTACCTGTACATCGCTCACTCCAGAAGGGAGGCAGGCCGCCACACAACAGGGAATGCAGCAGTACCGATCCTCTGACACGTTACTGATGGAGTTCCCCCGCTTCAGCCTGAAACTGAGCAGAGCAAGTGAAAAACTTGGTAAGATAGCCATGCCTGAGGAACTGGCCCACTTTGGACCTCCTGCTTTGGCCCTTGGTACGTGCTCATGACCACACACACGTGCACGCACGCACACATGGACACACACACACACACACACACAGAGAAGTGCACGCGCTCAGCTCCCTCCCTTGCTTCCTGATTCAACATAATTATAGTTTGCTGGGATTTCAGAATCAAGGAAACCTTATGGCTATTGCAAAGTTTCTCTGTTTATACTTATATCTTTGTACATGCTTTCAGCCACGTATCATCATTATTGCTAATGTTGTTGTTATTGTTTGTTCTTGTTGCATATTATTATTATTATTATTGGCAGTGCCAGCCGCCTTCTTTATAACCTTCCTTCCCCCCCCCCAAGGTTGATACTAAAGGCAGCTTACATATTAAAATGCTTACAATTTAATTGAAAATTGACTCAAAATTCAAACAGAATCAAACTGTTGGCAGTAATAAAACTATTCAAAAGACCTACTTGTTTGAAAAAGATATGTTTTTTTTTCAGCTCAAAAAAAAAAAAGAGGTGAAAAACATTATGGTTTAAAGCCACACAGCAAACTTTTAAAGCCCTTTCCTTAAATGTTCCCAGTGTTTGAAAACCTCCAGGATAAAAAAGCCTTCGCCTGCCAACAGAAGGACAGCAAGGAAGGGGCCGTTCCAGCCTCTCTGGGCAGGGAGTTCCAAAGTCTAACAAAGTGGGCTGAGAGAATGTCCTCTCCTGAGAGTCTCCAGCCTGGGCAGGCACTGTTTTTGGACTGCTTTCAGGAGTGGTTAAAGAGTATTTTAATGTGTTTTTAAAACGTTTTTTATCTTTATATTGTTTAATTGGTTTTAATTTCTTCATTGCCCCAGGAGCCCTTGTGGGTTAGAAACTGATACAGAAATACTTTAAATAAATAATAAATAAATAAAATACAGGGAAAAACACTCTGTCAGATAGTCTGGACTTAAGCCTGATTGACTGATTGATTTTAAAGCTGCCTTACGGGGAAGAGCTGGGATCTAATGAGTTAATAATTATTATAATACAGTTGGCCCTCCATATTTGCAGATTCCGTATCCACGCATTCAACCAACCACGGCTTGAAAATATCTCCCCGCCTCCCAAAAGAGTCCAAAAAGTAAACTTTGATTTTGCAATTTTATATAACAGATGCCATTTTGCTACGCTATTGTACATAACGGGCTTTGAGCATCCACGAGGGGTCTTGGAACCAAACACAAGGAGAAGTGGAGGGCCTAAGTTTAAGCACATAAGAAGGACCATGGGCGTTGTCACCCGAAACAGGTAGATCCCAACTGCAGCAAAATAACAGCATCTTTGCCTGGGACTTGTCACATGACCTCATTCCTCTTCTGTTGTTCTCCCTGGCAAGAGACCATTTGGAAAGTGCTTCTTTTCTTAACACAAAAGACCCATTAATGACCTCCTTTGTAATAATCTTCCCCAGGGAGAACAACAGAAGAGGAAGGGCATCATGTGATAAGCCCCAGCCAAAAACACTATTGTCCTTCTGTAATTGTGATTTGCTTGCTTCATGTGATAAACCCCTACGTTGTACGAGGCATTTCTAGCCCGGGGTTCAATGCCCATTGGGGCCAACCAGTCTCCCGGACCCTTAGTTCAATCTTCAGACCACTATACCACACAGGCTTTATTTCCAAATTATTTGGCTTCAGATTCAGATCTGACAGCTTTGGAAAAATCACCAACTTTAGATTCATTGTGATCATTGCCACAGAGACCTTATTCTCCCCATTACAGTTTCCAGGAGGGAAGGAAACCCTACTCACTCCCCACTTTGAGCAAAAAAAGAGAGGGCCAAGTCTTGCTGAGGCAACCCACTGACTCAAAAATCAAGCTGAGCAACCAACTTACTCAAACAAGCCCTTGAAAACATCCACGTATCTCGTGAGGGTCATGGAGGTAGCAGATGCAGATCTAAACGAGGAGAGAAAGGGAAAAAATGGTAAAGGCACAAATGGGGAAGCAAAAGGATGGGGATGCAGTGCTCACATTGTGACGGAAGGGGAGGACAGGGACATGGTCTGTACGTTAGCAGATCGGGAAGGAAACCCCCAGTGCTTTGCTATGGGTACAAATAACCAAACCCCATCAAATACTATGGAATCTAGATGAACCTCACCGCATGTCAGAATGCAAATCATTCTGCCTCTGCACTGAAGTTTCATTTCTAAGCACCACAATTCAAGGATACTGGCAAGGTAGAACACGTCCAGAGAAGGGCAACCACAATGGTAGAAGGTCTGGAAACCATGATGCCCTACAAGGAGCAGCTTAGATTGCTGGGTATGTTTAGCCTGTATGTTTAGAGAAGGTTAAGAGGGGACAGGATAGCCAGGTTTAATTATTTGAAGGGATGTCATATGGAGCAAGCTTGTTTTCTGCTGCGCCGGAGACTAGGACATGGAGCAATGGTTTCAAATTCCAGGAGAAGAGATTCCACCTAAACGTTAGGAAGAACTTCCTGTTACTAGGAGCATTTTGACTATGAAATACACTGCCCCAGTGGAGTGTGTTGGAGTCTCCTTCTTTGGAGGTTTTTAAACAAAAGCTGGATGGCCATCCATTAAAGGGAATGTTTTGATGGTATATTCCTGCATGGCAGGGGTTGGACTTGATGGCACCAGGGTCTCTTCCAACTCTATGATTCTATGAAATCCCCACCTTACCTAAAGGGCCTTTTTCTCAACCTTTCCCCATCCGACTCCTCCAGAAGATCTCTGGTGTCCATATTCTGCTTATCTGCCTTCACAACTTCTGGTTCACTGCCAGGGAGAGAATACAAAGCTGATTTGAAAGCGCAGCTGTAGAGCATTGCACAAATGTCTCCCCCCTAAAGGACTTTCCCACTGGTTAAGCAGCAATTAAACAGTGTGAGGTGGCAGCCCAAAAGCCACTAAAATTCTAGGCTGCATCAGTGGCAGCACAGTATCCAAATGAAGAGAAGCAGTGGTGCCACTGAATATCAAAGCGAGAATTGCCCATGCTATTGTATGTCTGATTTCTGTGTATGGCTGAGAAGGCTGAAAAGTGAAAAAAAAACTGATGATAAGAGAATTGTCTCATTTGAAATGTGTTCTTGGAGGAGAGTTCTGCAGATACCACGGCCTTCCAAAAAGACAAATGAATGGGTCCGAGAGCAAATCAAGCCTGAACTCTCCTAGATGACTCAACCGAGGCTGTAATATTTTGGCCACATCATGAGAAGATATGGCTCACTAGAGACAAGAATGCTTGGCAAGGGAGAAGGCAGCAGGAAAAGAGGAAGATCATCTTACAAGGAGATAGAATCCATCAAGGAAGCCCCAAAGGCTGCTCTGAGTCTGCAAGATCTGAGCAGGGCAGCTGATGCTAGGCTGACTTGGAGGTCTCCCATTCTGAGGGTCATCATGAGTTGAAGCTGAGTGTCAGCAGTTAGTAACAAGTTGTGCCACCATGGTGTAGTGCTTTGAGCACTGGATTACAGCTTTGGAGACAGGGTCCAAATCCTCATTTGGCCATGGAAGCACCTTGGGTGACCTTGCCACATGCCCTGTCAGCCTCAGAGGAAGGCAAAGGCAAACCCGTTCTGAAGAAATCTGGCCAAAAAGCCTCCTGATAGGTTCACCTTAGAGTTCTCATAAGTCAGAAATGACCTGTAGGCACAGCAAAAGTGCCACTTAGTTCTGCTTTGGTCAGACCTCACCTGGACTCCAGTGTCCAGTTCTGGGCACCACAATTCAAGAGGGATATGGACAAGAAGAAATGCATCTAGAGGAGGGTAACCAAGATGACCGAAAGACTGGAAACCAAACCTAATGAGGAACAACTTAGGGAGTTGGGTATATTTAGCATGGAGAAGAGAAGGCAGAGAGGTGACATGATAGTTATTTTTAGTTATCTGAACAGATTTAATGTAGAAGGTGGGGGGGATTTGTCTTCTGCTGCTCTAGAAACTAGAACACAGACCAATGGATTCAAATCACAAGAAAAGAGATCCCACCTAAACATTAAGAACTATACCTTGACTGTAAGAGCCGTCAGCTGACTCTCCTTTGGAGGCTTTACGGCAGAAGCCGGATGACCATCTTGCAGGACTGCTTAAAATGTGTATTCCTGCATGGCCTGACTTTGGACTAGGTGGCTCTTGCAGTCCCTTCCAGCTTAGTAATTCTACGACTCTAAGAAACTTTGCTGTTTTTCTTTTTTGTGCCAAGCAAAGAACTACTCAAAAATAGTCTAGCCCTATCGTATATTGGTCTTTTGGTACTGCTTTTTTGTGGGAAGAGGATGGGGAGTAATGAGGAATCCAAATCTGGGAGTGAAGCCATGTGCCTATATTTACAAGCATGTCCATGGACGCAGGGAGAATCTAACAGCTCCCAGTGGGTTTTGGCACGAAGTCAGTGCAGAGATACAGGCGAATACGGAACGCTGAACGGATAGGAACAGTTCTAGATGGATATGGCAGAATGAACTAGGGCTTATTTAAAAAGGAGGCAGGATGGGAACAGCAGCATATTATTGCCTTCAGTAGTCGTCTTGCCACTTCCACACGGATATACAGTCGAGCATCCATTATCCAAAATGCTTAGGACCAGAAGTGTTTTGCATTTTGTGTTTTTTCAAATTTTGGAATACCTGTGTTTGCAGACACATAAAACACACAGGAGATCTCCAGGGAGCCCACGAACAAATGAGCAGGAGTGCCGCCATTGCTGCTTCGGGCAGAGCACCACCCTCAGATTCCCGTCATTTCACAGATCCTCGTGTCCCTCTCCAGCCTCCTGTCTCCTTCGTTCACTACTTGTGCTGTGTATGAGACGTGAGGCTGGAGAGAGCAGAGGATCTGAGAGAAGAATGAGTAAGAGTGCCACAAAAGCAGCAGGGCTGGAGGCAAAAAGTTTTGGTTTTTGAAGGTTTTTGGATTTCTGGATAGGGGATACTCAACCTGTAATCATTAATGTATCACTTTACTCAGACTTGGGAATTTTTAAATTTTTTTAAAAAAATTTTGTTCTCAACAAAAACCACCAAGATCTTTGCGGTCAGGATCAAAAAGCTTGCTTCAGTTTTCCCTTTGTTGTTGTCAGGTGCTATGAAACTGGTTTTGGCTCATGGTGATCCTATGAATGAGAGATTTCCAAGAGACCCTATTCTTAGTACGCTCCAGTTTTTCCCTTTGCTCAAAGGAGAGGAAGGAGAGTCTGGCAAAGAACCAGGGTAGAAAGGGTGAGAAGCAAACCCTTGCCCTTCGCTGCTCTTCCAAGTGTGGATGTGGGACTCACATTTTCACGCTGACCCTTGTCTTGGTGGCCTTCTTCAGTGCTTGGAACACCCTGGCTTGCTTTGCCCTGCAGGAAGAGGAAGAGGATTGGGGGATTATGAGAAAGACTGGCTTTCCACCCACCCTCTGTGCCAGGAACTGAATTCACACACACAAATAGAACAGTGCATAAACACTATTTATTAGGAGTGTGATACATAGTACGGGACTTCAGTGAGTGAACTGGAGGCAATTAGCAAAATTCAAAACATAAAAGGCAAAGAGCTTCTCATCCCGCCTGCAAGAGACCTTGGAGCTCTGGTTTAGCCTGGCAGCGCTTATCACTACAGTCCTAGCTTTGTTTATCTGATGGTCTCTGGTTCTCATACCTTGCTACCAGCAAGCTGCTAAATAACTCCTACTATATGTCCCATAACTAAAATATGGAGGGCCACCCGACACTCTGTTTGCTAGCCTCATGGCATATTGCATATTGCATAATCACAATAACAACAACAAGACAAGTTGAGCCTCCCTTATCCAAAATGCTTGGGACCACAAGTGTTCCATATATTGCATTTTTTCCAGATTTTGGAAGATTTGCAAATATATAATGAAATATGTTGGGAGCAAAGTGTGAACAAAGTCTAAATACAAATTCATTTATGTTTCATAGACACTTTAAACTGTAAATTTAAATTGTTGTAAATTACATACCGTGGTATATTGTTGTATTTATTGTTGTGGCAGTGTGCCTTCAAGTCATTTCTGACCTATGGCAACCCTAAGGTGAACCTATCACGGGGTTTTCTGGGACCGAGAGTGTGTCATGCACCCAAGCTCATCCAGTGGGTTTCCATGGCCCAGCAGAGAATTAAATCTTGGTCTCCAGGTTCACAGTCCAAGGATCAAACCACTATGCCACACTAGCTCTGCAGTATGTGTGTGTGTGTGTGTGTGTGTGTATATCTATATACACACACACATACATACATACATACCATTGTATAATTATTGTAAATTATATACTGTTCTTTCAAGGCAGATTCCACTCTTTAGTCAGCTTTTCTTCTCTCTAGGATGGGAAGTGCATGGCTGGATAACAGTACATGTGAAAGGGATCTAGAAGTCTTGGTGGACCACAAGCTGAACATGAGTCAGCAGTGTGATGCAGCAGCCAAGAAAGCCAACGCAATTCTTGGTTGTGTCAATAAGAGTATGGTGTCTAGATCGAGGGAGGTAATGGTACCGCTCTATTCTGCATTGGTTAGGCCTCATTTGGAATCCTATGTCCAGTTCTGGGCACCTCAAGTCAAGAAGGATGTCAACAAGCTGGAGTGTGTCCAGAGGAGGAGGACCAAAATAGTGAAGGGTCTGGAAGCCATGAAGCCCTATGAGGAGCGGCTTAGGGAGCTGGGTCTGTTTAGTCTGCAGAAGAGAAGGTTAGGAAGGGATATGAGAGCCATTTAAAGGGATGTCATGTCAAGGAGGGAACGGGCTTGTTTTCTGCTGCACCAACGACTAGGACAAGGAGCAATAGACTCAAGCTACAGCAAAGGAGATTCCACCTGAACCTCAGGAAGAACTTCCTGATGGTAAGAGCAGTTTGACAGTGGGGTATGCTGCTGCCTCCATGGAGCGTGGTGGAATCTCCTTCTTTGGAGGTTTTTAAGCAGAGGCTGGATGGCCATCTGTCAAGAGTGCTTTGATGGGTGTTCCTGCAGAGCAGGGGGTTGGACTGGATGGCCCCTGGGGTCTCTTCCAACTGTATGATTCTATGAGTCTGTGATTCTCCCTCCTTCTTGTAGAATGCATGAGGGAATTGTGGAGGCCTCCATAATTCCCACCTGTCCCCTACAGGAAAAAGCCTGGATTCCATTTTTCAAAGGTTTTGAGTTTTGGAGGGTTTCAGATAGAATAATGGAATACTAACACCATAGTCATCCTCATCATCTTCACAGTCTACAAGATCTTTCTGACATGGAGGTTTGGACCATCAATGATTGGGACTAACTCCAAGAATTTAGGCCTCCAGGAGGTACCATTGGATAACGTGGCACCTTTTGCAACTGTGACTCTGTTGTGACTCTGTCTATAGCAATCTCTCTGCAATAACTGCAGCCCTTGTCATTTTTATTCCTTGGTCTCCCCATCTGCTAGGTATCACTGACTGGAGTCTGGACCGCCAACGAACCAGAGTCCGTTCAAGAACTGAGGAATCCTTGAAGCAGCGTCAGCTAATGTGAGACATTCCATGCAGCGTTGCTTTTTGTAATTGTGATCTTATCTATGATGATCCCATCCAGCTCTTTTGTCAGCTCCCAGTGCATTTCTCATCACTGGAATTAATGTTAGTTTCTTTTCCCAGGGGTGCTGAATCTCCATTTGTAGGTCTTGATATTTCATAATTGTTTCCTTCTGTCTGTCACCTGTCAACTTATGGGTTTTCTTAGGCAAGGAATCCTCAAGAGGTGGTTTTGCCAGATCCTTCCTCTGAAACAGAATCTACAGCACCTGGTATTTGTTGGCGGTCTCCCATTGTCATACTAACCAGAGCTGATGCTACTTAGCTGCCACGATGAAAAGAAATCTGGTGTCTTTAGGGTATTTAACTGCCACACCAGCCTTCTGCACTCACGAAAACCTTTAGGTATGGGAAAGCAATTCCAGAATCAAAACAAAGACAAGGACCTATATGATCCTATCACATTACACTGCTATAACACTCTGATTCTGCTTTAAGTGTCATGGCAACATCATATGGAAGCCTGGGATTTGTAGTTTCATAGAATCAAAGAATCATAGAAATATAGGGTTGGAAGAGACCACAATGGCCATTGAGTCTAACCCCCTGCCATGCAGGAACAAACACTCAAAGCACCCCCAGCAAGTGGCCTTCCAGCCTCTGTTTGAAAACCTCCAAAGAAGGAGGAGACTCCACCACACTCCATGGAGGCAGCAGATTCCAAGGTGAAACGGCTCTGACTGTCAGGAAGTTCTTCCATGAAATCTCTTCTCCTGTAGTTTGAATCCATCACTCCATGTCCTAGTTTCTGGGGCAGCAGAAAACAAGCTTGCTCCATCTTCAACATGACATCCCTTCAAATATCTAAACGTGGCTATCATGTTTAAGGAGGGGCACTCAGAATTCTCACACAGAGAGCTCTTGGGCCTCCCTAAACTACAAACCCATAGAATGTTGCCATGGCAGTTAAAGTGGAATAATAGCATTGTAACAGCACAGTGTGATTAAGACCCCTAATTTCTCTCCTGACCCTTTCTATTCTCCCAAACAGCCAGCAGGGGTCACTGCAGCCCATGACCTCACTCAGTTTGGGCTCTCTTGCACTCTTTGGGCTCTCCCTCCCTAGAGTTTTGGAGAAGTTTCTTTTTTTGCATTATAACTTTTCTAAACTCATGGGTTCTCATACAAACTGTACGCTCATACAAAATGAATTTCAACAGAGAGAAATGTAAAGTCCTACACTTAGGCAGAAAAAATGGAAGGCACAAATATAGGATGGGGGACGTGTGGCTGGATAGCAGTACGTGTGAAAGGGATCCAGGAGTCTTGGTAGACCACAAGCTGAACGTGAGTCAGCAGTGTGATGCAGCAGCCAAGAAAGCCAATGTGATTCTCGGTTGCGTCGATAGGAGTCTGGTGTCTAGATCGAGGGAGGTGATGGTACCTCTCCATTCTGCATTGGTTCAGCCTCATTTGGAATCCTGTGTCCAGTTCTGGGCACCCCAATTCAAGAAGGATGTTGACAAGCTGGAACATGTCCAGAGGAGGGTGACCAAAATGGGGAAGGGTCTGGAAGCCATGAAGCCCTATGAAGAACGCCTTAGGGAGCTGGGTATGTTTAATCTGCAGAAGAGAAGGTTAAGAGGGGACAGGATAGCCATGTTTAAACATTTGAGGGGATGCCATGTAGAGGAAGGAGTGGGCTTGTTTTCTGCTGCTCCAGAGACCAGGACAAGGAGCAATGGATTCAAGTTGCAGGAAAGGAGATTCCACCTGAACCTCAGGAAGAATTTCCTGACGGCCAGAGCTGTCCAGCAGTGGAATATGCTGCTGTCCTCAGTGGTGGAGTCTCCTTTTTTTGGAGGTTTTTCAGCAGAGGCTGGATGGGAGTGCTTTGATGGGTGTTCCTGCATAGCGGGGAGTTGGACTCGATGGCCCCTGGGGTCTCTTCCAACTCTAGGATTCTATGATTCTATGATTTGGTGCCACCTCCGCCGCTGCCCTATCCCCATTTTAATAGGGACTTGTGCGTCTCGCCTCATGTTTGCAGTCTCTCTGCAAGCCTCTCAAGACTAAGAGATACTGCAAATGCAAGGCAAGGCTTCTACGTCTCTGTTAAAGATGGCACAGGGCAGCAGGAGAGACGGCAGCAAGATCCACCTGATGCCCACCTCTGCTTTGCAAAGGAAGGTTGTGCCTCAAAGACAGATCCGGGAGTCTGGCCTGGAGGTTCAAATGTATCATACTTTTTTTGCGTGTCTTGCATATACTTTGGGAAGCACATTTAAAAACAAGCAAAGTCAACATACTTACCCAGTTCCCATACAAATTTTCTTCTTCTAACACACCTTGACTTCCTTTCGGCAATTCCTGGTATACCTTTCTTTTAATCATGATATCTCTTCTAGGATCTATTAATCATAAACTCTAACTTAACCAACGTGAAGATATTATAAAAAATTTAATCTAATTACACTCTAATCCGAGAAATATACATAGATACCACATTCTGTTTTAAAACCTGTTGGAGCAAAAAAGGCTTTATCCTGGCACCAGAAGAGCTTCCCCATCTTGCATTTCGGAGAGACCGCTTACCTCTCGATCCTCTCGTTTTCGTGCTCGGCCGCGTCCGCCTTGCCCTGCAGGAGGCACTTGAGTAGCTCGGCGCCCCTCTCGGCCGCCTGACGGAATTCCTCCTCTCGGTGCCGGCAGTGCTGGCGTAGTGCGTCGTACGCGGCCTTCAGGCCGGAATTCTTGCGGTTCAGCTCCTCCGCTTGGCCCCGGAGCCGATGCCGCACAGCCTCCAGGTCAGAGAGCTTCTCTCCCAAGTAGACCAACCTGAATCAGATCAAACCAAAGGTTTTATTCTTCCTGCTCCAGTTCCATGGCATTCCCACTAGCCATGCTGGCTGAGGGACTCTGCAGAAGGTAGTCCCAAAAACGCCTGGAAACCCTGAAGCCCTCTGAGGAGTGGCTTAGGCAGCTGGGTTAGTTTAGCCTGGAGAAGAGAAGGTTAAGAGGCAACATGATAGATATTTTTAAATACTTAAAGGTATGTCATATGGAGGGTGGAGCAAGCCTGTTTTCTGTTACTCCAGGGACGTGGACACGGAGCAATAGCTTCAAACTACAGGAAAAGAGACCCAGGGTGAGCCCATCAACTGCCTTCTCCAACCAGATCCAAAGGAACAGAAGCTGCAAAGGAGTCCTTGCAGGGCAAAGAGAACCAGGCAACGCTTCAGTGATGGCCAACTGAGTGTCTGCTTCTTGTCCCATTGTGATGCATTGTGAAGGGAAGATTAAGAAGTGATGTGATAGCCATGTTTAAATATTTGAGGAGATGCAATACAGAGGATGGAGCCAAGCCTTTTTTCTGCTGCTCCAGAGACTAGGACATGATGGAGTAGTGGCTTCAAACGAAAGGAAAAGAGATTCCGTCTAAACATTAGGAAGTAAGAGCTGTCTGGAAGTATGGTAGAGTCTCTTTCTTTGGAGGTTTCTAAGGAGAGGTTGGCTGGCCATCTGTCAGGAGTGCTTGGACTATGTCTCTTCCTGCCTGGCAGAATAGGGTTGGACTAGATGGCCCTTGGAGTCTCCTCCAACTCTAGACATTTTTGGGAAATGCAGTCTCAAAAAGTTCTGTTTCTAAGCTCTGCTTTAAGCTTCAATTGACCCTCAGTTACCTGGCCCTGGAGGCTTTCTTCCCATATCACAGCGTCCACTTTGCACCAGAAATGAGAAAAATTCTCTGTTGATTTTGTTGCCCCTCTCCAAACCCCATCTGCTCTGCCATCCAATTTTGTGTTTGTATCAGTGTGTGAGAATTTGGTTTTGTTAAATTCCTCCTGGAAGATCAGTGGACTGCTCCTTCCCTATTTGCTTTTAAATATCAGTTGAAAACTTTCTTGGTTTCCAAAGCTTTTGGATTTTTCAGTTTAATATTGCTTTATAATCTTGGATACGTTGGTTATATGTATTTGCCAGTTTGCTTTATATTATATTGCTTTGGTTTTTATATTTGTGTCTGGATAAGTCGCCTTACTATTGTATTGCATTTGTATTACTCCTTCTTCTCCCTCTCTCTCGTTGTGTGTGTTTGCGTGTATGAGATTGTATGCCTTTGGCAGAACTCGCTGCTTTTGTTGTTATTGAGTTGTTTTACTTGGAAAACACCATGTACACTATGGTGCCAAATAAACAAACAGATAGATAAATAAAGATAATAACAATAATTGTCTCTATTGTCACACATATCATAATGAAAGGACTTTTGCACTTCTCTGTCCCATTGATTAAACCACATTTATTCACATTACTACCCTGAATACAGTTTAGCCATTCACATTTTTTAAAGGGGAAAAAAATGGGAATCATGGTTTGGGTTGTATTTCTCCAAAATGCAATGTAAGCCTTGCAAATATATAAATTTCTGGTGCACTTTGTCTCTTAATTCTTTTTTCCTTGCATGTGAGGATGAATAGTTTCCAGGGTTTTCTCTCTGCTTCAGGAGGAAACAAATATTTCTGCACATTATTCTGCCTGTAGTTGCTCCAAATAATTATTCTGCACAGAAATACATGTGGGTTTGCCCACACAGTAAGCATGTTTTCTTCCAGCAGAAATTCTGCTTCCTGTACCTAAAACAATGTTGTTTTTTTCTGCAGGAAATTTTTCTGTGTAGAAACTTCCCCTAGAAGTGGCCCCTGAAGTCGCACAGGAGGACCTAGAGGTTCCTAGAGAGAACATATTTCTTTCCATGGCAAATACAGTAAGATTTTTTAAAATAAATAAATAAAATAAAATAACTCTTGAATAATCAAATCCCCAAAGGCTCAACTTACAAAAGTGAAGGGCCCACTCTAATTGCTATTTAAATAACTTTTGCATTTATACTTCCACCGAAGCTTCGTCTAAGTTTTTAATCTGTATTATTTTTAAATATGTCGTTGGTTGCATTGAGTCCCATTGTTGGAAGAAAGGTGAGATACAAATGAATAATCATCCTTGCATGCAAGGATGAAAAATGACCGTAGTTTCCTCCCTGCTGAGAGACAAAATGAATCTTTCGCACAGTATTCATCTGATATTCAGGTGCCCCAAAACTACTATTTAGAGAAAAGCACTTATTTTGCATTTAAAAAAAAATAATCTGCATGAAAAAAAAACTTTTTTTTCAGGACAATCCATGTACCCATGTTTTTTTTTTCTGCACATTAACTCCTCCACAACACTTTGCAGACTTGTGAAGGAAAAATCTTGCATTTCTGTTATTTTTCCCTACAGGGCCACTGGATTATTTGGATAATTCGCCGTGCCCCTTCCATCCCTGTCGTGAGTTCAAACGAACCCCACGGAGAGGCTTTACCTGCCCTTCTGCTCCTCCAAGGTGGCGTCTTTCGCTTTGAGCAACATGTTCCGCTCGTAGATCTTGTACGCCAGCTGCAAAGAAGAGAAAAAACTCCCCTCAGGCCTTTTGGGTACTGGGCTTGGCGTGCACGAAAGAACTGCAGACTTTTTTGAGGCTTTTAAAAAAAATGACCCCAGAAAGCATGAAAACATTAGGGCAAAAGAATGATTTTTAGCCTGTGCCCAAGAAGAAACCCCTGAAACTATGGCATTCAGTTAATGATTTTATGTGTTTCAGGGCGTGACCTCTTTAACAGAAATTTTGGTACCAGAGGATGAAATAACATGGAAAGAATTCCTGCGCCACAAAAAAAGAAAAACAGTTTGATGTGTTTCTGCAATTTTTAAATGCAAAACAAACGACGTGTACACTGAAATGCAACAACTTGATCAGACATAGGTAAGCAAAAACATTTAAAACCTTCCAGAGATCACAAAGAGCGCCTGTGGGGTTGCTTATCTCCTGTCCCCCATTTCCTCTCTCTTCTGCTGTTCACATATGCTCAGTACAGGATTGTGAACGCAGCGGCTGTCTACCTTGCCGATTGTAAGCAAGCGCACACAGGTACGGTAGGATTGGCTAGAGTGGCATCCCATTTGCCCAAAGATTAAAGTTAATAGTGCTGTTTACTGCAGCCACACTGCTGCAACCCACGACCAAAAGCGTGTGCACTTCTCTACAGCTCCTTCCCCATTCCCCCCATGCCAATGCCGCTAAAAAGTTTCCAGCTGCACAGAGGATGAGGAAGAAAGGGGGCAGGGCATAAAAACATCGTGTAAAAAGGAGCTTCTTTGCCAGGGGTTTTGTTAACTGAGATATCCCTCTATTTTAGAACTGAGAATATATTTTGCACCGATAAAGTTATACCAGTAAACACACAAAATCATTCTTTGCAATAAGTGAAACAGAAGCCAGTGCCATTCTTTAAGGCCAGTGTTAAGTGGTCGCTAAAAGGCACACCTGATGACAGTCCAGCTGCCATCTTTTGCCCCAGCTGTAACTTCCAAACACTCTTCAAGGGCAGCCCCACGCAGAGCATCTTGCAAGAATCTTGCTTGATAGGCAATTTTCACACAGTCTGCCCTCCCTGGTAAAGCTGGTGTGCCAACAGAAGCCGGGCAAAAGCACTCCTGGGCACTGAAGCCACTTGGTTTTCCAGGAGGCCAAGCCTGCCTTCTTTGGATGTTTCTAAACAGAAGCTGGATGGCCATCTATGGGGAGTGCTTTGATTATATATTCCTGGATGGCAGAATTGGGTTGCACTGCATGGTCCTTTGGGACCTCTCCCAGCTCTATGATCCTATAAAACATTAGATGCAAAAGTTAAAAAAGAATTAAGCAGCAATACTGTCACTGCTTGGCCATGGAAACTGGGCAAGTCATACCGTCTCAGCCTCAGAGGAAGGCAAATGCAAAGCCCTTCTGAACAAACCGTGCCAAGAAAACCCCGGGATAGGGTTGTCTTAGGGTCACTGTAAGTCACTTGGAGGCACACAACAACAACAATGCTTTAATCACACACACACTCACACCTGCTCCTTGATTAAAATTCAAAGGCCTGCCTGAATAACAGCATCTCCCCCTGTCAGCAGAAAGACCCTTGGGGTCTCTCCCAGTTCTAGGACTCGATCACTCCGTGGTCACCTTGAGCAATGTTTAAATATTTGAAGGGATGCCATGTGGAGGAGGGAGCAGGCTTGTTTACCGCTGCCCCAGAGACCAGGACAAGGAGCAATGGATTCAAGCTGCAGGAAAGGAGATTCCACCTGAACCCCAGGAAGGACTTCCTGACGGTCAGGGCTGTCCGGCAGTGGAAGATGCTGCCTCCATGGAGCGTGGTGGAGTCTCCTTCCTTGGAAGTTTTTAAGCAGAGGCTGGATGGCCATCTGCCAAAGGGAGTGCTTTGATGGGCGTTCCCGCATAGCAGGGGGTTGCACTGGATGGCCCCTGGGGTCTCTTCCAACTCTACGATTCTATGATTCTATGATTCTAATGGGGAATAATTTTTTTAAGTCATTTTATTAAATTTCACAAATAAA
Source organism: Iguana delicatissima (assembly GCA_948472985.1). Classification (NCBI taxonomy): domain Eukaryota; kingdom Metazoa; phylum Chordata; class Lepidosauria; order Squamata; family Iguanidae; genus Iguana; species Iguana delicatissima. Next base: position 62,918 of record CAOKZL010000509.1, on the reverse strand, counting down.
AACAAACATTTTTTTCCTGTTGTTATTCCATTATGTAATACTATATTACTTGATTCTTCCGAACCGATCCAGATTTCTTTTCAATGTCACTTTACATAGTTATATCCTTGTACTGCTTTACCATTTATCATGTCGGTACATTGCATTTCATTTTCCATTTATCGCTTCATGATATCAACAATACTATCTCAATTACCTTTCTACATAATACCATGAAATACAGACTTCTTTATTACGTCTCCCCGCCAAATCCCACAATTTGCCATTCTTTCTGAATTTCATCATCTGTTTTCCCTTTAAGTCTCCGAGAAACTGTGCCCACTTCTTCTGAACATTTCCAACAAAGCCCAGTACCTGTTTTGTAAATCTTTTGTAATTTATCTGGTTAGACCCAGATTCTAATGGGGAATAATGTACAGCCCCAGGGAATCAAGGAGCACACTGTAGGCACTGACAAACTGCTACAACTGGTCGCAAGCTGCGGGATGTAAACTAAATTAATAAATTACACACCATCCAAAAACAAACAATTGGAGAGCTGGTATCCTTTTGGTTAACCCCAGCTGCAGGAGAACTATTGGATCAATCTGCCTGCTTCTCCTTCCCTTGCACCACGGGGAATAATGCATGGGGCACTTCTAGGAAATCAAGAGGGACACTGAAGGTGCTGATGGAGACTTATGTTCCATCCAAAAATGCTCAACTGCACGGCTGGAATCCTGTGCGTATCACTGTGGTTGTTTTGTTGCTGCTGCTGCTATTGTTATTATTTCTATCCTACCTTTCTCCCAAAATTGGGACTCAAAGCAGCTTGCAACTTAAAAAAAAAAAAAACTACAGCTACCAATAAGACGAACTTTAAAACTGAATTAAACTATTGACAAAAATTAAAATGATTCTGGGTAGGTCCCAAGCATGGTGTAGTGGTTTGAGCATTGGATTAAGACTTTGAAGAACAAGGCTCAAATCCCCACACGGCCATGGAAGTCCACTGGGTTCCCCTGGGCGTGTCACACTCTCTCAGCCTCAGAGGAAGGCAAAGGCAAATCCCCTCTGAACAAATCTTGTTCCTAGTCATGATAGAATCATAGAATCATAGAAATGTAGAGTTGGAAGAGACCACAAGGGCCATCCAGTCCAACCCCCTGCCATGCAGGAAAACCCTCAAAGCCCTCCCGACAAGTGGCCATCCAGCCTCCGCTTAAAAACCTCCAAAGAAGGAGACTCCACCACACTCCGTGGCAGCACATTCCACTGCCGGACAGCCCTGACTGTCAGGAAATTCCTCCTGAGGTTCAGGCGGAATCTCCCTCCTGCAGCTTGAACCCATTGCTCCTTGTCCTGGTCTCAAGAGCAGGAGAAACAAGCCCACTCCCTCCTTGACATGACACCCCTTCAAATATTTAAACATGGCTATCATGTCCCCTCTCAACCTTCTCTTCTGCAGACTAAACATACCCAGCTCTCTAAGTCTGTCCTCATAGGGCATGGCTTCCAGGCCCCTCACCATTTTGGTTGCCCTCCTCTGGACCTGCTCCAGCTTATCCATATCCTTCTTGAATTGGGGTGCCCAGAACTGGACACAGTATTCAAGATGAGGTCTAACCAAAGCAGAATAAAGTGGTACCAATACCTCCCTCGATCTAGACACCATACTCCTATTGATGCAACCAAGAATTGCGTTGGCCTTCTTGGCTGCCGCATCACACTGCTGACTCATGTTCAGCTTGTGGTCTATGAAGACTCCTAGATCCCTTTCACACGTACTGCTAGCCAGCCACGTGTCCCCCATCCTATATTTCTGCATACCATTTTTTCTGCCTAAGTGTAGGACCTTACATTTCTCTCTGTTGAAGTTCATTTTGTGAGCCTTGGCCCAGCTCTCCAATCTGTCCAGGTCCTTTTGAATTTTCATCCTATCATCAGCTGTAATAGCAACCCCTCCCAATTTGGTGTCATCTGCAGATTTGATCAGCGTGCCCTCTATTCCTTCCTCCAAGTCATTAATGAAGATATTGAACAGCACCGGGCCCAGGACAGAACCCTGTGGCACCCCACTAGTCACTTCTCTCCAGGATGAGAATCTGCCATTGGTGACCACCCTTTGGGTATGGTCAGTCAACCAGTTACAAATCCACCTGACAGTAGCCCTGTCCAGCCCACATCTTACTAGCTTCTTTGCAAGAATGTCATGGGGAACTTTGTCAAAGGCCTTACTGAAATCAAGATATACTATGTCCACAGCATTCCCTTCATCTATCAAGCAAGTAACTCTATCATAAAAAGAGATAAGATTAGTCTGGCATGACCTATTTTTGAGAAATCCATGTTGACTTTTCGTAATTACAGCATTGTTTTCTAAGTAATTAGAAACTGACTGTTTGATGATCCGCTCCAGAATCTTTCCAGGTACTGATGTCAGGCTGACTGGGCGATAATTATTTGGGTCCTCTTTTTTTCCCTTCTTGAAGATGGGGACAACATTTGCCCTCCTCCAGTCTGCCAGAACTTCTCCGGTCCGCCAAGAGTTTTCAAAGATTATAGCAAGAGGTTCCGCAATGACCTCTGCTAGTTCTTTTAAAATCCTAGGATGCAATTCATCTGGCCCTGGAGACTTGAATTCATCCAGTGTGGCCAGGTATTCCTGTACTACCTCTCTACCTATTCTGTGCTGCATTTCCCCCACTTCCTCACCTGCTCCCCAACTGCCAGGTTGCGTGTTTTTATCCTAAGTTTGCCTTGGGTTGCTGTCAGTTGGAAACAACTTGAAGATACACAACAAAAAGTCTCCACTAGACTAGACCCACTGAATCTATGGTTGAATGGTGAAGCAACACATATGTAAACCCCATTGACTCAGGGGCTCTGATCTAGCTGGGATTAAAACAGGATTTGGGTCAATGTGGAAGGGTGATACCTGTAGAACTCTGCTTAAGCAACCATGAACTGAATGTGTGCATTGCACAACGGCCAAAAAGGTACAATTGCACATGGGAGGGAACTCAGCCGGGGTAGGACACCAACAGAATTCTGGCTTCAAATATTGGCCCACAATATTCCACCCTCTGTATCCTTCTTTGTTAATCAAAAAGTTGTTCAAAAATGCAGCTTAACTTTAGCTGTCTTTCTTCTGCAGTTTTCATTTGCTCGGCAGCAAAAGACCCCCCCGTGTCCCTGGACTGTGCGCGCGCTCCCCGCCCGCCACCTCTTGTGCGCCAAGATTCCCAGGCCCTGTCCCCAAAGAGCCTCACCTCACCATTGATGCTCTCCATGCGCAGCCTGTTTGCTTCATGACTCCTCTGCAAGCTCACCACTGCATCTGTTGGACCCAAGGCACAGTCTTCAGAGGCTCTGCAAGAGAATCCACACATTTCGGAGAAGAAATCAGAAGGTTTCTGAGTCATGAATGGAAAGAATATTTCTTAAAAAAATGGGAAAGCGGTTGAAAAACGTATTTTTCAGCTCTTGAGAAACTGAAGCCATTTCCGCGCTAGGCTGTTGTAGCGCGATGATTCCACTTTCAACATCCTATGGAATCCTGGGGTTTGCAGTTTCGGGAGGGGCCGGCCGGCCCCTCCCGAAACTGCAAACCCCAGGATTCCATAGGATGTTGAAAGCGGAATCATCGCGCTACAACAGTCTAGTGCAGAAATGGCCCCAGACAAGAAGAATCCAGCACTGATAAGGGTCTTCCCAGTTCAGGACTTACTCTGCACTAAGCTTGCACTGGGTTGTTTTCTGCAAACAACAGCATTTCTTTGCAGAAAACAGCATTTCCTGTACACAAAATAATACTTCCATGCAGAGAGAAACTGGGACATTTTAAAAGCAGCTTTAAAAAGTGACAACCTACTGCTTTTAATCTCAACCAAGCTGGCCCCACGTTTTTGTTCAGCCTCCATCAACTGGGAGGAAAAAGGAGCATGTGGTCGCAAATACTGTTTAAGAGACACACTGCGCACAGTTTCTAAGAGATGCACCACAAATCTATTAGAAACTGTGCACGGCGGATCTCTTGTACAGCATCCGCGAGCACACGCTGCCTTTTCTCTCCGTTGATGTGGTGCCGTCTTTTTGTGCGGCCCGTATACAAATGGAACAAAAAGAAGGCACAGAGTCAATTGGTTTCCGCATTTTGATAATTTCCACGTTTGGAAAGCGATCTGTTCCCTAACTGGTCGAATAAGTAGGGGACACCTGTATAGGGACGCGGTGAAATTTCTTGGCACATCCTCCAAGAAGCAGTTGGAGGCAAAACCATTCTTTGAGGTGGGGATTTTCTTTTAAAAAAACTTGACTACAAAAACAGCTACAAGGCCCCCCCCTTTCATCAGAGATTGCTGGACTGCAGACAATTCAGTGGGCCGCATATTTTGCAACCCATTTTAAGCAAAAGAGAGAAGACCCCAAGACGTCCTTCCAGAATTGTGAAGAATTCGGGAAATGTAGTCTTATGAATGGCCTGATCCAAAGCCAGGATTTTAGGATGCCCAACAATGTCAAGGGAAGGGGGGAAAGGGACTTTTCAGCCTCAGCTGAGTAGCCAGTCAAAAGGGCAAGAAATACATTGGCTGTGTAAGGCTACGCAAAAGCTAACACAACACTGTGAAAACCAATCTGAAATGCAGACGCATGTCCTGTTTACCAGATTCTGAAGCCGTGATATTTCTCATAGCCTAAGGAGGTGGGGCAGGGACTGGCATAAAAATTAATTTAGACCACAAAACTCATGTGATGATTTTGCGGCCAGTCTAACACTGGTTGCCTGGGCAGAGTCTGCTTCCACCTCTCACCCCAGTTCTTGATCCCCATGAATTTCATAGGGTTTTCTTGGGCAAGGAAGAGACAGAGGTGGCTTTGTTTTGGTTCCTTTCTCTGAAATACAGCCTACAGAATCTGGGATTCATTAGTGGTCTCCCATTCAAGTACTAACCAGGGTTGACCCTGCTTAGCTTCCAAGATCAGAATTCCTTCAGGTAGTGTTTAGACCCCATACTGGAAGCTGCTACTATTCATCCTTACAATCATTATGGAATCGTGCTGTCCCGAGATGGGTTTTATGGTCTCCAAATCTCCCATCTCCTCTTCCTTCACACATCAGCAGCTATTTGGAGCATTTTAGGAAAGCAAAGCAGTTTGTTTTAGGCTTCACGTTCCAGACACAATTACTGTTTGTTCTTATCTATCTATCTATCTATCTATCTGTCTATTGGATTTATTGCATATCCCACTTTTCCTCCCCAAACAGTGGCTTACAATAAGATTTAAAAAGATTAAGCTAAAACTATTCTATTCTGCTTTGGCCAGACCCTTCCCGGAATCCTGTGTCCAGTTCTGGGCACCAGAGTTCATGGCGGGTATGGACAAGCTGGACCGTGTCCAGAGAAGGATGACCAAAAGGGTAGAAGGCCTGGAAACCTCTGAGGAGCAGCTCAGGGAGTTGGGTATGTTTAGCCTGGAGAACAAGGCAACACAATAACCATGTTTAAATATTTGAAGGGATGTCATATAGAAGATGGAGCAAGCTTGTTTTCTGCAGCTCCAGAGACTAGGACACGGTGGAATACGTTGCTGCCTCCGTGGAGTGTGGTGGCATCTCCTCCTTCTTTGGAGGTTTTTAAACAGTAGTCAAGTGACCATCTGTCAAAGGGAGGGCTTTGGTTGTGTCTTCCTGCATGGTAGAAGGGGTTGGACTGTATGCTCCTTGTGGTTTCTTCCAGCTCTATGATTCTATAAAATATTAGTTTACAAAAGTTAAAAAAGAATTAAACAGCCATATCATCCTTGCTTGGCCATGAAAACCCTGGTAAGTTTGGGCAAATCACACTCTCTCAGCCTCAGAGGGAGGCAAAGGAAACCCCGCTCTGAACATACCTTGCCAAGAAAACCCCATGATGGGGTTGCCTGAGGGTCGCCGTAAGTTGGAAGTGTCTTGAAGACCCACAATAACAATAACAACAACAGCGACAACCACACTTTAAACATACACACACTACTGTTCCACAATTAAAATTCAAAGGGCTGCCTGAATAAAAGCACACAGAAGCAGCCGATTGGACCTTTCATAGCCTATCTACGGCATATATGGGGCCCTTGGTATTTGCTGGAGCTTGGTTGCAGCCCCTGTGGATACCAAAATCCAAGTCCCATTATATACAGTGGCATAGTAACATGGCATCCTTTATATAAAATGGTGGACAACTCACACAAGTGCTGCAAAAAGCTTGAGGGTCTGTAGAATCAGAGAATCATAGAGCTGGAAGAGACCCCAGGGGCCATCCAGTCCAACCCCCTTCTGCCAGGCAGGAAGACACCATCAAAGGACTCCTTTTGACAGATGGCCATCCAGCCTCTGCTTAAAAACCTCCAAAGAAGGAGGAGACTCCACCACACTCCATGGAGGCAGCCGCAGATTCCACTGCCGGACAGCCCTGACCGTCAGGAAGTTCTTTGTGAGCTTCAGGTGGAAGCTCCTTTCCTTCTCCTGCAAAAGGGTGGGAAGCTGCAGCAGAGCGTGTCACCATATCAACATAGTGCTTGGCACAGGGCAAAATTAAGAATTGCTTTTGGCAATTTTTAATTTAATTTAATTTAATTTTAGAATGAATATACCCAAGTTGTGGTTGGTTGAATCCATTGATGTAGAACCCTTGGATAAGGAGAGCTGACCGTAGTGTCCAGGGAAAGAGAGAAGACACTGTCAGTCACTTTCAAGCATCTCTCCTAGCAGAAAATCTGTACGTTTGGTACCTGGGAAGAGAGGGTCCTATCTGGTTATCCAAAGATTTTGCTTGCAGCTTCGCAGTGAAACTGTCCCAGCTGGATTTTTCCAGGAGTTTGGTATCTATAAGAAAAGGAAGAGAACAAAGGCTAAACAACAGGAGGCAGAATAACAGATTTGAAAAGATGCTTCTGCACATTTGCTGGTGGTAGATATCTGTCTGTTTCTGTCAGGGAGAAAGAGAGAAAGAGACATTTCTCACTACTATATTTTTCCATGAGAAATTTTCCACTTTTAAAAATGCATTTTTATAATATATTCAGTTATAAATAAGAAATGAATAGACAACAAAACACTTTTTTTATTAACCTTTTCTTTCAGTTGGATTAAAACTCCTCATATACATAACACTCTGGCAGAAGCAGGCTTGAGTCAGAGAACAAGGCTTGTACATCTTAAATTCTGGTGTCCAGAACTGGACATGAAACCTACCTGCCATCCCGTGCCCAGTTCTGGGTACCACAATTCAAGATGGATATGGACAAGCTGGAACGTGTCCAGTGGAGGGCAACCAAGATGGTAAAAAGCCTAGAAATGATGAAGCCCTCTGAGAAATGGTTGAAGAAGCTGGGCCTTTAGGTTTGCAGAAGAGAAGAGTGACAAAAGAAAAGACAACCATCTTCAAAGACCTGAAAAGCTGTCCGGTGGGAGATGGAGTGAGCTTCATCTGCTCCTCCAGGTAGGAATTGAAACCATGGATTCAAATAAGCAAACAGATTCCAACTAAACGTTGCTGGTATTGCATGCCTTGAAGCCATTCCTCACTTACGCAGATCCTAAAGTGAACCTACCATGGGGTTTTCTGGGGCTGAGAGTGTGTGATGCGCCCAAGAGTCATCCAGTGAGTTTCCATGGCTGAGCAGGGAATCTAACCCTCATCTCCAGGGCGGTAGTCCAATGGTCAGACCACTATACTACAACGGTGCTCAACTAAATGTTAGGAAGAATCTATTAATGGTAAAAAATGTTCTCCAGCCGTACAGGCAACCCTGCAAGGTGGTGGATTGTCCTATTTGTCTGTCTGTCCATCCATCCATCCATCCATCCATCCATCCATCCATCCACTATATAAAAGTCAAAGTTCATACATTTGTTTGTCTGTGTCAGGCGAAGCCCTCAAATGATTGGCTGCCTAAGAAGATTCTATGGAATCCTGGGGCTGGCAGTTTAGGGAGGGGCGTTTAGCATTCCCAGCCGGAGAGCTCTCGAATAGGCTGCTTGCTATGGAGACGAGGCCTAGCAGCAAGGAGGAGGGTAGCACATTCCCTCAGGAACCCAACCTCTCTATGTTAATAACTCTGAATACAGATTGGATTGAGGAATATAGAGAAAAGTTACAGGTACCGGAGAATTAGAGACACAGGATCTCAAATCTTTCTAACAAGCATCACCTATGAGAAAATAAAATCCCAGGCAACGCTGGAGATATATGCTCATTTATTATATTTGCATGCCCCCTTACTCCAAAAATGGGACCCAAAGTGGCTTCCAACAATAAATTAAAAGTTAAAAACATTTAAAACAATTAAAAAAAACATATAAAATTATAAAAAGTTAAAATGCTCACTGAACAATTTAAAAACAGAGAGATTGGAAGGTCTCTACAAGTTAACCAGAGGTACGCCACCTTGAGTCCTGGTGATGGGAGAAAAGGCAGGATATAAAGAAAGCACCAATAACAACAACGACAGATGCATTTTGGGGATGCTTTTTAATCGTGGGATCCTGAAGAGGGGTCGGACCAGACGACCCTTGGAATCTCTTCTTGTTGTCAGGTCAACATTAACTTCCGGCAACCCTATGAAAGCAAGTCTTCCAGGAGACCTTGCTCTTAACAGCCCTGCTCCGGACTTGCAAAATCAGGGCAGTCGGGACCTTCTTGGTGCAGTCCATCTAACTGAACTGGAGTGCCAGAAAGTTAATTTTTAACAACCGGGAGAGAGAAGGGAGGAGGAAGTGGGTGTCAAGCGCAGCAACAGAGACCGGCACTTGGGCAGAAGGTCCAAATAAAGTGTGAAAGGAGAATGGGGACAAAATGACGGGTAAGAATTCTTTGAGAGGGGCAGGAAGCAGGAGGGAAATCTTGGCATGCATGTCAGGAGGTTGCTAGAGGATTGCCCGATGACATTCCTGTCGTCCCCGACTATTTTCTGGCAATTCCCAGCACCAGCTGCAACATTCAAAGGGCTTCAGCGGGTCTCTTTTTAATTAGAAGACCTATTGGAATAAAAATCATCCTTCTCTTTTGTCTATTTTTTTTTTAAACTCCTTTATCTTAACGTAACCCTCATGGGGTCGCCATAGGTTGACAGGCAGGCTGTTTCCGCACTAGACAGTTATAGTGCTCTTGTTTCACTTTCAACATCCTATGGAATCCTCGGGATTGCAGTTTAGGGAGGGGCCTCAAAGGAAAACCCCAGGATTCCATAGGATGTTGAAAGTGGAATAACAACACTATAACAATCTAGTGCGGAAATGGCCACAGATACACACACGCAAAGAGCCATCGTGTTCGGGTGAAATGGCTGCCTTCCTTGTTGTGAAAACTTTTCAGTCTAGAATTGGCTGTGGTGGCTTTTAAGGATATGCAGTTTCTGTGTGTTCTGATAATTTTCATATTTCGCCTTTTAATGGCTCTCTTTTCAAAGGTTTGACGTTTAGACATGGTTGAACTGTATTTCAATAATCACTTTTTAAACCACTTTTTCCTAGCTGTTTCACTGCATTCGTTTAAACTGTTGTAGGCTTCCTTGGGACTCAATACTGAAGGGCTGTAAATGAATCAATATTATTATTATTATTGTTATTGTTACTGTTATTTTAAAAAATAAAGGTAGGAAATTTCCCCCTCAAACCACATGAATATCTCAACAAATGATGTCCCACTTAAAAAAAAATTTTTTTTTTTTGAAAGAGCTATAGTTCAGATCAAAGAAATTACTACAAACAGCCCCCAAAAGAACGGAGCAAGAGGACACAGAGGCACTGACAACCAGCTAAACCTGGAAAAATCTAAGGGAAGTCTTGCTTCTATAGATCAACCTGAAAGACCCCGTAGAAAACTTTAAAAATATGTGCTCCATTTGGAGTCTCTAGCATAGCAGATTCTGCCTAAAAAGGGGAGAGTGGATCACGATACAGGTAGGCCAGTCTCATCCGAAATTCCAAAAACCTTCAAAAACAGAAACTTTTCACTGCTAGCTGCCGGCTTCCACCTTCTAGGCAATGGCTGTGGTGCTCCTGCTGGTTTGTTTCTCTGATCCTCAGTCCATCTCTTTTTGCTGCCACTCGGACTCAGGCCATTTCCGCACTAGACTATTGCAGCGCTATTATTCCACGTTCAACATCCTATGGAATCCTGGGGTTTGCAGTTTAGGGAGGGGCCTCAAAGGTCATCCTCAAAGGCCATTCCCTAAACTGCAAGCTCCAGGATTCCACAGAATGTTGTGCTACCCTGTGACCTGGGGGTCCCGGGAGGGGCGCCCAAATAACCAAACAATAACAAGCAAAGATGGGGAAATTAACTGGAGCACTCACTTAAGCTAGCGAGAGGCAGGGTAACTTAGCAGGGATCTTGTAACCCAATGTATACGGAGTCAGGTCAGTTAAGCAGCCAGACAGTTCTAAAATAGCAAAAATGATGTTTTATTTAAGAACAGACAAACACTTAAGACAACACAACCACACGGCTAACTAGGAAATAAGAAATGAGAGTTTTGGAGGAAATGGGTGATACGACACCTTTCTCGTAGTCCTGTAGAAGCTGGAGATGGCAGTGAAGAAACTCAGCGCGGTGGTCAAGGGGAGCTCGCTCGACAGAGCGGTAGCAAGGCTGGATGGAAGTCCGGAGCGATCCGAGGAAGGTCTTGGAGCTTGGGGTTTTTATGGGGGAACATATGACCGTGGGCTAGTCTGGACTTGGGAGAGAACAATGAGGTTTGGGCACGAGACAATGTCCCCGAAAGGTCAGAATTTAACATGACTGAGTTAAGTTTGAATTGACAAAGGAACGACCAGTATGCAGATGCAGCGTGTCTGGGCGCTGGAGAGTCCAGCTCGCCACGATACCTGCTCGAGGCAGGGGCTCTTTGTGTTAGCGTGCATCCCTAATGAAGTGTTTGTCTCGGGAGGTCTCCTAAAGCAAGATCTGGCTGAGTCTGGCTTGCCCAGGTGGAGAACGGAATGCACGGCAATTAATAGCCATGCCTAGCTCTGTGCTTGTTCGGGGTCCTCACAAACACTTGGCTGAGGGTGGCAAAATAAGACCAAATTGTGATATCCAAATGATATCTAAAGTCTACCGAAGCCAGGCCAGTTCACGGTGATAACAGTTGAACGTGGAATAATAGCGCTATAACAGCCTAGTGCGGAAACGGCCTCAGGATGTGAGAGACGAACAAGCAGGAGCACCACAGCCACTGCCTCAAAGGTGGAAGCCAGAGGCTGGCAGCAAAAAGAGAGCGAGACTGAGGATCTGTGAAATGGCAGGAGGTGTGGGTTTGCACCATGCTAGGACGCATGGCTCCCGTCAGAAAATATCTGCTGGATGTGTATTAGAGTAGACCAGGTAGCCAGCTTAGGCATTGATAGAGTCAGCAAGATGCTACAAGGTATTGAAGGCCAATTGTCGGTTGCATGTATCTGTTTGAAACTAGTTTGTGTATTCCACTTTATCACATACTTAATTGCTTTATCACTCATTGCTACAAGGTATGCAGGAGAGGGGGAGAAGATCAGAGGGAGAAAACCAAAGTACCAAAAGGTGTTGTGAGAACTGGAAATGCTCAGAGATAAGGAGAGATAAGGAAACACGTTCCAGACTCAAAGATGAAAGATGTGCAAACAACTGTGAGCCTGGGAAAACCGTTTTGGATGATAGGATGATGTTAGATTTACGATCCTCCCCAATCACAGCTTTGTGGGCCTAAATTTGTACAAAAAGGCATGAAACCTGTAACCACCAAGTATGCTTCAGTCTCAGCAACTTTGGATGAAGTGTGCCGTATTGCTTGCTTTGCTACAAATAAACGCTGCTGTTTAATTCTGAGTGAAGTTTGGGTTGTGCAAGTTATCCAGGGCACGACAATGCTTAGATTCCCACCATTTCACAGATCCTCAATCTCTCTCCAGCCTTGTGTGTCACACACAACACAAGCAGCAAATGAACGAGACCTGAGGCTATCCCAAAAAGGGACTGTATTCCAAAATCCAAAAAAAAAAAAAACCAAACTACAGAACACTCCTGGTCCCAAACATTTTGGAAAAGGGATAATCAACTTGTGCCACTGTCTACACTTCACTGGAGGAGAGCTGAACCTACGAGGAAAATCAAGGTGCCAAAGAACGCAGCCACTCCCAAAGAAGGATCAAATAACAATGTAATATTATATAAAATAGATAAGATATAAAAGTATGAAACACATAAAATTATATCAACCGTTGTATCAACCAGAGGTTGCACCAAACTTTATCGTATACCATGTTTTAAACTATTTTAAACATGCATTTTTATTTATTGGAATTTTAAAACCTTTTTCCACCCAATGAACACTGTTTTGGCTTTACTCTGTTTTAATCAAGGTTGTAAGCAGATGGCTCCTAGATTTTTAATGGTGAACGGTCCACAGTTATTCAATAATTACTCAGGGTTGCCAGATTGAAAACTGCAGAGGGTTCCTCTGTCTTTAATGGTTGTAGATGGGGCCATTTTAGCAGGTGTTGCTTACCATGCAGCAAAGTAACAAGCAACACCTATGCTGGCGCCAAGTGGGACTTGAACCCACAGTTGGCAGTGGATATCTCTAAAGTGGAACTTGAACCCCCTCCAAAATTGCTGGTGCCCAGTGGGACTTGAACCCACAATTGGCCGTCACCCCAGACCCTACAGGTGGGGCCAGACCTAAAATATTAGGTCCACACGAACTACCCCGAGTGGTCTGCTATCCCAGAAGAATGGAGGGTGAGCTCTGAACCAGCCTGGAAAGGTCTCCAACTTTGGCCAAAGGGATTTCGCCCCCTCCCTCTGCAAGAAAGCAGTCCAGAGTGCTTCTGACAAGAGCAAAGCGAAGAACACTTTATCGAACGAAGGGACGGGTTAAATAGGTTTGGGATGACAATGATCTAATATAGCATACAGTGCATGTGCAAGAACATTTGCTTTCCCAGGACTAAAATTCTGATACATGGTTGACAATACAGTCACTTCTGGTTAGCAATCAACAATGTTATCACCCACGCATTCGCTCAGCAGTGAAGTGTAAGAAATATTGTTACAGAAAGCGGTGGCAACCCAGGCTGAGAACCCAAGCATTGCGCTTTGCCAATTAATGTCAGCATAATTTTAAGTAGGACAAGGAACCACCTTTAAAAGTTGACCAGAATTCAGAATGGAGGACTTTAGTTAAGCAAATACAAAAAGAAAGTTTCTTTATAGCTTCGACATTCAAGCAGGCAAGACCCTCTGTGGATTAAACTGTCCAGGGCACTGAATCTCCTAACAGCCCTGCAGAGTAGACCAGGGACAAAGATGGCAAACACCGTTCCTTTGGTCTGTACTCGTTCACTGCTAACACCTACTCAACTTGTATTTATTTAATTTATATTCTGCCTTGCTCCCAGCGTGGGACCCAAGGAACGTACGAACTGGTTTGCAAGAGGGACATTTGGAGAGGGCTTCTGTACCCATAGAAGCCCTCTCCAAATGTCCCTCTTGCAAACCAGTTCGTACGTTTCCTTGGATCCCACGCTGGGAGCAAGGCAGAATATAAATTAAATAAATACCAGTTGAGTATCCCTTATCCAGAAAACCTCCCAAAATCAAAAGTTTTTGCCACTAGTGGCAGATGCGCCACTCTTCCTCATTCGTCTTTCAGATCCTCCGTCTCTCTCCCGCCTCACGTCTCTCGCACAACACAAGTAGTGAACGAAGGAGACGGAGGCTGGAGAGGGACATGAGGATCCGTGAAATGACAGGAATCCAAGCACGGTGTTTGGTGCAAAATGGTGTCTGAATCACTCCTGCTCATTCATTCATGGGTTCCCTGGAGATCTCCTGTACAGTCCTGTATTTTACATATATGCAAATACAGATATTCCAATATCCAAAAAAAAAAACGGAAATAGGAAATGTTTCTGGTCCTGAGCATTTCAGATCAGGGATGCTCAACCTGAAGTAAGTAATAAATAATAATTTCCAAACGGTTATGCCAATTCTGCCTCCATTTTGGGACTGGTGGAATTTTAAATAGTACTAAAAGACTTATCTCTCCTGGCAGACCTATGCAGTCTAGTTTTAATTGTATTTTAATCATACTTTTAACTATACTTCAATTGTACATTTCATGATAATATATTTTAATTACAGTATATTTGCAATTAATTGTTCTATGTGTACTCTAACTATGACTTGTAGCTCTATCTGTTCTGTACTCTGCCTCGAGCCTTGGGAAGGGGTGGGTAACAAATAAAATGAATGGCGATGATGATGACGATGTTATTTTCAGCTCTCTCATGGGGGCCCTGGGGGTAAAAATTTCTGAATGCCTCGATCTGGATTTCATTTTTGGGAAGGGCACAACTCTGTTTTATTTTATTTTATTTTATTTTATTTTATTTTATTTTATTTTTTTATTAAGGGGAGAGCACTGCTTCAACACTGGTAGCTAAGCCTGCGGGAACCATTTTCCAGCCACGGTTGCTGTGGCTACAAAGAGCAGCCGGCTTCTGCAATGGAAGAAGGGCTTCCTCGGGAAGGCGGCCAGAGCAAAGCCGGCGGAATTTTGGAAGGGAAACGGGAATTTAGCCCCTTGGGAGGGAAAAATATCAAAGGAGACACATCAGTGCCGTACACCAGCGATTCTTAACCTTTTCTTTACTGGGGACCCCCTGCTAATATAAATTTGTTGCTGGGGACCCTCAAGACTTAACTCAAGATTTTAATATTTAGTTTTAATCATTCAAATACTTCCTTAAATATGCAAACATTTATTTATTAAAGGCTTCTAGAGACCAGGATTCAAATCCCTGCTCGGACACTGGCTGACCTTGGGCAGGTCACATTCTCTCAGCCACAGAGGAAAGCAAAGGCAACCCTCCCTCTGAACAAACCTTGCAACAAAATAAACCTGCGATAGGTTTACCTTGGGGCTGCCGTAAGTAAGAAGTGACTGGAAGGCCCACAATAACAAAAAAAGGGCCGCTGGCAGGGGGAGGGTCTCTAGCCATCGTGTCTTTCCCTTTGAAAACTGAATTATGGTGACCCCAAGGTGAAGCTATGATTGGGGAGGGGGTTCTTGGTCAGATTTGTTGCCTTTGTCTTTCTGTGAGGCTGAGAGTGAGTGACTTTCCAGAGGTCACCCAGTGGTTTTCCATGGCCGAGTGGGGATTCAAACCCCGGTCTCCACTAGTCTCAGTCTGCAAATGAGGGCACAGCCTCTTGGATAAAAAACGCAATGTCATTTGCTCCATTGGGAAATACCTTTGAGGAGCATGTGAAACTCCTGGGGAATGACTAAGCAAGCGATGACACAGGTGTTGCATCGTGCTAATGGCTCGGGCTGATGCCCTGTACGCAGGAGCGCATAAAAGAGAAGCGTGAATGCTTGCTCTCTCTCTGCTTGCTTGAATCTACGTCTGCCAGTATCTCTGCTTGAATCTCTCCCTGTGTATCCGCTATTGATCTGCGTATCCTGCATATACTTGTACGTATTGCAACTGAGAAGATTGAAGCCTCCAGGTACTGTGGATGACACACTCTGTGTCTGTGGGTACAGTGGTCAGAGCAATAATGCGTCTTTTGTTGTAGTTGCACTCTGCTCCACACGCTTTTGCTGTTTTTGAAACTCTGCTGTACAAGATTGCCTCTGAGGCAGCGTGTCCAGAGAGCACCAGCTTCGGAGATAGTTTTCTCTTGGTGCTTTAAATCATCTCCCGACACAGCCTGGGCGCATGCACATACCCACCCCCATGTCCCGTTTGTCAGGGACGTGGCAGGCGCCCAAACTGCTCCTTCACTTCCAAATGAGGGAGCAGTATGGGTGTGCAAAAACACTTGTTGCCCACACCTCTTGCTGCTGCGTCTCCAATGAAAGGTACATGGAGAGAGACTTATGCACGCACTCAAACTGCTCCCTCATTTGCAAACGAAGGAGCAGTTTCAGCACCCATGCAACTGTCACCCCATGAGCCGAGCCCCATCCCAGGAAGAATAAATTTATATTAAAGATACATCTAAGCCAGAGATGACCAGGTAGGCGCACTGACAGTCAGGCCAGCGACTGGACAAAAGATCAAAGACTTGACACTCCCCCCCATCACGTCTCCATAGGAAACCTCGGAAAGGCACTCCCCCCATCACGTCTCCATAGGAAACCTCGGAAAGGCACACAGGCCCAGGTGATGGGCCATCAGCACGACAATACTTTGGGGAGATTGCTTGATTCCCCCCCCCCCAATGCCTGGAACAAAGCAAGGTATATCAAAGCAAGGTCCAGTTACCTGGTGCAACCATCATGCAGCCATCCAGCAGCTATCACATAGAATCATAGAAATGTAGAGATGGAAGAGACCCCAGGGGCCATCCAGTCCAACCCCCTGCCATGCAGGAACACCCTCAAAGCACTCCCGACAGATGGCCATCCAGCCTCTGCTTAAAAACCTCCAAAGAAGGAGACTCCACTACACTCCGAGGCAGCAGATTCCAATGGCGGACAGCCCTGACCATCAGGAAGTTCTTCTAGAGGTTTAAGTGGAATCTCCTTTCCTGCAGCTTGAATCCATTGCTCCATGTCCTAGTCTCTGGAGGGGCAGAGAACAAGTCTGCTCCCTCCTTAACATGACATCCCTTCAAATATTTAAGCATGGCTCTCATGTCCCCTCTTCACCTTCTCTTCTGCAGACTAAACATACCCAGCTCTATCCTCATAGGGCTTCATGGCTTCCAGGCCCCTCACCATTTTGGTGGCCCTCCCCTGGACACGCTCCAGCTTGCCAATATCCTTCTTTAATTGAGGTGCCCGGAACTGGACACTGGATTATTCCAAATGAGGTCTCACCAAAGCAGAGTAGAGTGGTACCAGTACCTCCCTCGATCTAGACACCATACTCCTGTTGATGCAGCCGAGAATTGCATTGGCTTTCTTGGCTGCCGCATCACACTGCCGACTCATGTTCAGCCTGTGGTCTATGAAGGCTCCTAGATCCCTTTTACAGGTACTGCTATCCAGCCACGTGTCCCCCATCCTACACTTCTGTATTCCATTTTTTCTATCTAAGTGCAGGACCTTACACTGTTGCTTTCTTGCATGAAAACAATAGCTGCTGAATTTCCCTTTTCTACACAACCATTAAAGGTACAGAAGCTCTCTCCAGTTTTCAATCTAGCAAGCCTACATCTCATCCTTCTCCCATTACACGAGGCCTGGTGCATTGCCACAGAAAACGCTGAGCCAAAAGCTATTGCTTATAAGGTATAAAAAGCAATTAAACTATCCCATTCAAACCAAACACTGAATTAAGAACAATTTAAAAATCATTTGAAAATATAACAAGAAAGGTAGGAAGTACAAAGGCATTATTTTTCACTTGTTCATCTCAAAAGGCCTGCAGGGCTGTGAGGTAATTAACAAATATTGAAAAAGAAAATAAATGAAAAATAATTTAAAAGACCCTTCTGTACATCCAGTTATTAGAAAATGAAGAACAAAATCTCTTTATTCAGCAGAGATGCCCCACTAATACTGTGACTGCACTCTTAACACTTCTGTTAAATTATATTCAACCTCTTCCTTTTTTCCCTAATCACGTATACACATCTTATAAATTTTTTATTTAAAAATATGCCCCCAAAGTTATCACGTAAACTCTGCTACATCAGACTCACAAATTGCATCCATTAAAGTCAAGATGTTCTTAAAGACATAATCATGTCCAAAAATACTCAAGAATGTTGTACGCTCTCAGCTTTCTAATAATCCATTATAATAATTCTTGATTACAACTGACAAGCCATTCACCTCAAGGAAAACCACCAACCTTATTCACCAGAACTTGGGAATGATACAGAAAAATCTAATGTGGTTGCATTTTTTTTAAAAAAAAAATCATTGCTTGATAATGCTACCAGCTAATAACGTGTCACAAATGTGCTCCTTTTTAATGGATGTTTTTAAGAGGAAAAAAATCACTTAAAAATACAAAAAAAAAATGTCCCCAAATTACTCTCCGAATAAAAATATTTAGAACTAACAAGTAAATGTTTTCCCAGATTTGACAACACTCAAGATTGTCGAGTTTGTTCTTCAAAGTAACGACACTGCTGCCTATCCTTTTTTAAAAAATGAATGAAGCTGGGCTTACTCTGACTTTTATTAGCCAAATTTCATTAGCCATCCCACTCAACCAAATGCCAATTTTATTTGTCAAAAGACAATTTGGCCCTCAAACTCAATCACTAGCATGGCAGCCAAAACAAAGCCATAAATTCCAAAATGGAAATGCAATAGCATGTTTTTTATTTTTTTGCTGTAAAAACAAAATACTATCAGCACAATGATCTCTGACAAGGTCATTTTCAACCCATTCCTTAAATGCACTGTTCTGAGTTTCTTTCTGGTGAATTACTCAGCCTTTGGGAGCTGACCCTCCCTGAGCTAAACAATAAATTCTAAAGGTCTTTAGTTAACCCATCAGCTTCAACAGGAAGCAAAACCTGCACTGAATTAATATGAAAACTCCATATGGATACACAATTGTACTCTTCTATTAGGGTTGTTAGGGCCCTTTCATACCATGCGATTATACTGCTATGATTCTGCTTTAACTGCCATGGCTGCATCCAATTCTGGGCTTTGCAGTTGAGGGACGGGTATTCAGAATTCTCAGCCAGAGAGCTCAAGCATCTCACCATACTACAAATCCCAAGATCCCACAGGAGGCAGTCATGACAGTTAAAGTGGCATTGGAGTACTTTAACTGTGTGATGTGAAAAGTAAAAAACACCACAGGGCTCCTGTATCCTTATCCTTGGTGTAGTGTCATGGACCAGGAGTCAGCTTCTCCAGGTGAACAGCAGCCTGGAAGGAGGACACGCTGAAACAAGCGCACCAGGCACTAATCAGGCTGCGAGGAGAGCCAGCTGGCTCCAGCCTTCTCAACAAAGGCACAGGGCAGTGGCTCAATGGCAGAAACACCTCGTGTGTTGCTGACCCCTGCCTTGTATTCTCTGGATTCCCTGCTCATTGCCCGCCTGGATTTCCTGATCCCGGACTGTCTGACCGTGCTGCCCACCAGATTCCTGAACCCTGGGACTGACGATGCTTTTTTCCACCCTGAAAAAGCAAGCTGTACTGACTTAGCTTCTCTGTTTGACTATGAATAGCCTCCTTCTGACCCTGCACTCTGGCATGGACAGCGAGGATCTGCAGCATGTAGAAAGGCATTACAATATACATTCTAAATGCTTTCATGATAGACTCCTACACTGACAAGGGGCTTGGCTACATGGCCTTTAGGGTACCCTTTCCAACACCGTTATTCTACGACAACATGTATACTAAGGCAAGCATTGAACAAGGGAAAGGGAAACAGATGAGAGAAGAATGCAGAAGCACGGAGAAATCTTGTACACCCAAATCTTTAGAAGAGATAGCCCAAGACTGAAACCACTAAGCCCAGAAATTAGAAAGAACTAATCACTCCTCTGGCACCGGCTGCAAGGGGAAATAAACACGTAACCCTCCCCGAGTTGTTTGTTGTTGCTTTCCTTTCTGCATTAAGTCCTTTCACAGAGTTTAATTTTCTTTAAAAAGAACCACTCTTGCCATTGATCTGCAAATTTGTCACACAGATTAGGGATGCTCTAAATTGGCAGGAAAAGAAAGTGGCTCACACTGTCCTCTTTATCAGCAGTGGGAAAAATAATATTCTGGATGAGAGTACCAGTTGGATTTCACATCTTAAATTAATTACTGTTTTCAAAGACTGAAATTCATACATAAAAGCCAAGGAAACGGCAGGAATTGGGAAGGGAGGAAAAGACCAAGCATCCCCTCCAACAGTCCTGATTTGGCAGAGACACTCCTGATTAACCCTCTGCCACCCCACTTTTTCAGATGCTTTTAAAATATCCCAGTTTCTGTCTCCACCTCCCACTTTCCCCCTTTGTCCTCAACTTACTTCCATTGCTGCAAACTGAGTTCAAGGTGCAAAATGAATTGGCTCTCAATTAAGTCAGTGGTATGAGGGCAGGACTGGAGGAAGCAAAGGTTTGTCCTTCCCAGAAGTCTCAGGCAAAAGCAAACTGCTGCAGCCTGCCCTAGCTTATGCGTTCTCCCTCAATAAATGTTGCCATCATGACCACACTGTTGGGGTACCCCTGACACATTTGTCCTGTCTGGTGGACTTCTAAGCCTGTTTCTCTTCTTTGTCCATCTCTCCTATGTTTTATCTCTCTCAAGATTCTTTTATTCAAAAGAATCATAGAATCCTAGAGCTGGAAGAGACCTCAAGGGCCATCCAGTCCAACTGCCTGCCATGCAGAAAGGCACAATCAAAGCACTCGTGACAGATGGCCATCCAGCCCCTGCTTAAAAACTTCCAAAGAAGGAGGAGACCCCACCACACTCCATGGAGGCAGCAGCAGATTCCACTGCTGAACGACTCTGGCTATCAGGAAGTTCTTCCTGAGGTTCAGGTGGAATCTCCCTTCCTGCAGCTTGAATCCACTGCTCCTTGTCCTGGTCTCTGGAGTAGCAGAAAACAAGCCCCCTCCCTCCTCGACATGACGTCCCTTCCAATATTTAAACATGGCTATCATGTCCCCTCTTAACCTTCTCTTCTGCAGACTAAATATACCTAGCCCCCCAAGGCGCTCCTCATAGGGCTTCATGGTTTCCAGACCCTTCACCATTTTGGTCCCCCTCCTCTGGACACATTCCAACTTGTCAATATCCTTCCTGAATGGTGGTGCCCAGAAACCAGACACAGGATTCCAAATGAGGCCTACCCAGTGCAGAGTAGAGTGGTACCATTACCTCCCTCGATCTAGACACCATACTCCTATTGATGCAACCAAGAATTGCGTTGGCTTTCTTGGCTGCCGCATCACACTGCTGACTCATGTTCAGCTTGTGGTCCACCAGGACTCCTAGATCCCTTTCACACGTACTGCTACCCAGCCACGTGTCCCCCATCCTATACCTGTGCCTTCCATTTTTTCTACCTAAGTGCAGGACCTTACATTTCTCCCTATTGAAATTCACTTTGTTAGCTTTGGCCCACCTCTCCAGCCTGTTAAGGTGATTTTGAATTTTGATCCTGTCCTCTGGTGTATTAGAAAACCTTACATAATCAAATAAAGTTTTTAATTAGACTTTGAGGCTTGGCAGTTAGTAGGAGGTTGAATCTTATGCTAGATCACGAATGACTTGACCTTCTTTTTTTAAAAAAATGCATTTCATACCTTTCTATCCAAAACAAACCAAAAGTTCTCAAACCTGTCTTGCAGCAAAGACAAATGGAAAACAAGAACATCCTGAAGTCACAAAACAATTTCCACCACACGGTATGCACAACACTCAAAGGAAGGC
This sequence comes from Iguana delicatissima, assembly GCA_948472985.1. Classification (NCBI taxonomy): domain Eukaryota; kingdom Metazoa; phylum Chordata; class Lepidosauria; order Squamata; family Iguanidae; genus Iguana; species Iguana delicatissima. The sequence continues at coordinate 41,552 of CAOKZL010000509.1, read as the reverse complement.
GTTAGTGCTCATTGTGTGTCTTTAAGTCCTTTCCAGGCTACCCTTCTCCTCTGTCAAATTCTGGTACCCGGGCTCACAGGCCAATGCTCAAACCACTAGGCTACACTGCCTTGTGTGAAAGTGCATCCAAGCAGCTTCAACACCACGGTGTTGGTGAGTCCGCTCTGGATTTTAGTCCGAACTTTTAAAACACTTTTCAAGGTGCAGAAAAGAACAGAACCCAAACAGAGATAGAATATAGGCACAAAGCATGGAGGTGTATGTGTAAAACAAATATTAAAAGATAGAAAACCATAAAATCATCAATTATTCAAATTAAAACCTCACAGTCCAAACCTATCAACAGCAATAGGGAAGGAGGTCCACAAGCTAGAAATAAATAGTTGAAGGAAGATAAATAGCCAAAGATCCTCACAGATCACTTTCGAATTAAAGACATTTTTATTTCGGTAGGCATTTAATATGTGATCATTGGTTGGCTCAAGGAAGGTGCTGGTTATTTTTAATTGTGACTTGTTAGTTGTTTTAATATATATGTTAACTTTGTTTTAATTATTGCTGCTTGTCAAATTTGTGTTTTAACTTCTGTGTGTCACAGTTTTTTAACTATGTTTTCTGTTTTAAAGTATTGTAAGCCACTTTGAGTCCTTTTGAGGAACAAAAGCAGGATATAAATAAAGATGATGACGACAACAACAAAGACAACTGCTGTTTATAGAGCTGGACTACGTAGCTTCAGTTTGAACAATGGGCAATTTCATAGATGTATTATATTTTTTTCATTTTTTATGCAAACACACACGTTATAAATAGATATATCCTAACAGTTTGTTCGTGTTCTGTCGGTCAAATGAGTTAGGTCTTATATCCCTTCTTACAGTCGGCCCCCCATACCTGTGGATTCTGTATCCATGGATTCAACCAACCACAGCTTCAAAACAGGTTTTAAAAAAATCCAAAAAGCAAACTTTGATTTTGCCATGCTATATAAGAGATGCCATTTTACTACCCCAGAGGTTCTTAATCTAGGGTCCACGGACCCCTCAGGGGGCTGTAATGTCCTCATGGGGGGGGTCTGCAAAGACTCAAAGAAATGTTATGAGTTCTTATAGCAAAGAAAGAAAGAAAGAAGGACAGAAAGATGATGGATTTGTACAGAATCATTCCAAGAAAAATCCTATAGGAGTGTGTGCGTTTACTCATTCCTCCCTTTTCTCCAAATTTTAAGACCCTTGACGAGCAACTTGAAGTAAATATTTGAGGCGCGTTAGGGTTTTAAATCTTGAGTTAAGCCTCAAGTTAAGCTGGCAACAGAGATATTTAAAGGGGGTCCAAGGGTAAAGAAAATCCAAAAGAAAAGATCAAGAACCACTGTGCTACTGTACAAAGTGGGACTTGAGCATCCATGAATTTTGGAATCCGCGGGGGTTCTGGAACCGAACCCGAGTGGGTCCGGAGGGCCCGCTGCGTTCGGAGACGGCTTGCCTTTCCCTTCTCTGAGGACGAGAGAGTGTATCTTGTCAAGTCAGTTTCCACGGCTGAGCAGGGATTCAAATCCTGGTCTCTTAGGACATTTCCATACTAGACTGTTGCAGTGCCATCATTCCACTTTCAGCATCCTATGGAATCCTGGGGTTTGCAGTTTAGGGAAGGGTGCCAGGATTCCATAGGACGTTGAAAGTGGAATAATGGCACTATAACAGTCTAGTGCGGAAGTGGCCTCAGGATCTGAGAGATGAACAAGCCCGAGCACCACGGCCACTGCCTCAAAGGTGGAAGCCAGAGGCTGGCAGCAAAAAGAGAGAGACTGAGGAATAAATGTGGAATAATAGCACTATAACAGTCTAGTGTGGAAATGGCCCTGGAGTCCTAGTCGAACACTCCAACCACCACAACGCACCGGGTCCAGGAGTAGGGTTGCTGGATCACAAACTGAAGACGGACCTCTATCCCTTTCATCTCTGTGCCCGAAAGGGGATTTCACCAGGTGTTGCGTTTTATCCACTAGTAAGACAAGGAACACTGGTTTAAATGCTCTCTGATGCACAACGCTTAAAGGTACAGGAACCCTCTCCAGTTTAAGATCTGGCAACCCAACCCCAAAGTAACGGCAAGACCAGGAAATGTATGAACGGGACTCTCCGATTGCGATTACTGTCCTCTGAGCCTCTTTCATTTACCCGTTTGTTTACTGCAGCTGACCTCATGCATTAATCCAATAAGAAACAGCCCAGATTCAATCAGGACACTAATTGGAGAAGCGATAACGTAATTTGCGGGATTTTCCGCATATGTAATCTTTCCAATGGAGGTGGAACAAAGAGACCTTTGAAGATGGGGAATTCTGAACAGGAGAGAGCCAAGGCCGACCCAGACCTGAGCCAGCAGCCGTCCTAATCACAGACTGCCTGCGGTTTCTGTTTTGCTCATTAGCAGCAGCCCCGCCGAGCTGTTGGAAGATGGCAAAAGTGGAGGTTTTGAGCTCGAAGAAAGTAATTGCCCCTCTCCCTTGATGTCACTTTCTTCCCTCTGATGCTCCAGTCTTTATTCTCAGCAGCGAGGTCATAGCAGGCTCAGAGAGGAGGGTGCCATCTACATAAGAGGAAGGGGAGCTGCCAGTTTTAGGATATTTACCTTTGGGGACTACAATGCCCATAGTCTCCTATCCATGCATGCTTATTCTGTTGTTAGCTGTCAAGCCATCTTTGACTTATAGCAACTCGATGAATGAGAGAGCTCCAAAACCCTGCTAATCATAGAATCACAGGCCATTTCCGCCCTCCGCTGTTACAGTGCTATTATTCCACTTTCAACATTCCTTCTCTGGAGGTTTTTAAGCAGAGGCTGGATGGCCGTCTGTCAAAGGGAGTGCTTTGAGGGTGTTCCTGCATGGCAGGGGGTTGGACTGGATGCCCCCTGGGGTCTCCTCCAACTCTACATTTCTATGATTCTATGATTCTCACATCCTGTGGAATTCTAGGATTTGTAGTTTACTGAGGCCAAAGAGCCCTCTGGCTGAGAATTCTAAATGCCCTTCCCTAAACTGCAAACCCCAGGATTCCATAGGAGGTTGAAAGTGGAATAAGAGCACTGTCACAGGGTAGGGCTGAAATGGCCATAGAGTTGGAAGATACCACAATAGTCACTGAGTCCAACCCCCTGCCAACGCCCCTTCTCAGGTCTTGCAAACTCAGGCTGGAAGCTCTGGCTTCTTGGACAGAATCTTCCACCTGTCATGCAGTCTTCCTCTTTTCCTGCTACCTTCCACTCTACCAAGCCTTATCCTCTTTTCCGATCACATCATCTCACGATATGTCCAAAGTGCAACAGCCTCAGTTCAGTCATCTTTGCTTCCAGGGACAGTTCAGGCTTGATGTGCTCTCAGACCCATTTGGTTGTCTTTCTGGCAGTCCAGGGTATCCCTAGAGCTCTCCTCCAGCACCACATTTCTAAGGAGTTGATTCTCTTCCTATCAGCTTTCTTCATTGTCCAGCTCTCACACCCATCCATAGAATCAGAAGTACTATGGCCTGGATGATTCTGCCTTTGGCATTTAATGATATGCCTTTATATTTGAGAATCTTCTAGTTCTTTCACAGCCGCCCTTCCAAGTCCTAAGCCATTTCCACCCTACACTTTAGGGTGCTATTATTCCACTTTCAACCTCCTGTGGGATTCTGGGGTTTGTAGTTTACTGAGGCCAAAGAGCTCCCTCACTGCAAATTCTAAAGGCCGTTCCCTAAACTGCAAACTCCAGGATTTTGTAGGATGTTGGAAATGGAATAATAGCACTAGAACAGTGTAAGGCGGAAATGGCCTTAGCCTTCTGCCGATCTCTTGTCTATGGCCTCCATTACTCTGCTTTGGTTAGACCTCATCTTGAATCCTGTGTCCAGTTCTGGGCACCCCAATTCAAGAAGGACCTGGTCAAGCTGGAGCAAGTCCAGAGGAGGGTGACCAAAATGGTGAGGGGCCTGGAAGCCATGAAGCCCTATGAGGATAGACTTAGAGAGCTGGGGATGTTTAGTCTGCAGAAGAGAAGGTGAAGAGGGGACGTGATAGCCATGTTTAAATATCTGAAGGGATGCCATGCAGAGGGGGGGAGTGGGCTTGTTTTCCGCTGCTCCAGAGACCAGGACAAGGAGCAGTGGATTCAAGCTGCAGGAAAGGGGATTCCACCTGAACCTCAGGAAGACGGTCAGGGCTGTCCGGCAGTGGAACATGCTGCCTCGGAGTGTGGTGAGTCTCCTTCCTTGGAGGTTTTTAAGCAGAGGCTGGATGGCCATCTGTCGGAAATGCTCTGAGGGTGTTCCTGCATAGCAGGGGGTTGGACCGGATGGCCTCTGGGGTCTCTTCCAACTCTACATTTCTATGATTCTATGATTCTGCTGAATAACTGCACCAAGGTATAGGAAATCCTTAACTCTTTCAGTGTTGTTGTTGTCCACTTTAAAGTCAGGTAAATCATCTGTAGTCATTATTTTTGTGTGCTGTTGTTGTTGCATGCCTTCAGGTTGCTTCTTGCTTATGGCAACCCTTAGGGAGAACGTATCACAGGATTTTCTAGGCAAAACCTTTTCAGGGGGAACTTGCCATTGCCCTCCCCTGTGTCGGGATGCACGCTTCCTGACATAAGTAATTGCTGGACAGGTCATAGAATGTGTATTAGAACAGACCTGATAAGCCGTTTCCGCACTAGCCTGTTACAGCGGGATGATTCCACTTTCAACCTCCTATGGAATCCTGGGGTTTGCAGTTTCGGGAGGGGCCGCTGGCCCCTCCCGAAACTGCAAACCCCAGGATTCCATAGGAGGTTGAAAGTGGAATCATCCCGCTGTAACAGACTCGTGCGGAAATGGCCTGGGTGTTATTAGAGGGCTTCAAACTACCAACTGCCAATTCTTGATTGCAAAGACGTGTCCGGCTGAGCCTGGCTAAGGTATACACCAGGGCACCAAATTGTTAATTGTGTTATTTTTGCCACTACAATTCATTTGGGCAAAGAGGAAGGAGATAAGCGGGAGGGGGAAGTATCACAAAAGTGCTATGAGAACTGGCAATGCTCAGAAATATGAAGACAAGACCTTGTTCTGCCTCAAGGATGAAAGACAGGTAAGCAACAGAGGGCCTGGGAAAACGCTCAAACTGGTGGGATGATGTGAGATTTATGATCTTCTCCAGACACAGCTTTACACATCCCCGTAATTCCCTCATCTTCTCTACAGGAAGAAGGCAAGGGGAAAAGAACTGACGAAAGACTCAGTTCCACTTTTCAACCAGTTCTGCTTTCTGACAGCGTTCTGTTCCGAAACTCATCAGAGAAGCAGGAAATGCCCGCGTTTAAAGAATGCATTTGGATGCAAACCTTGGAATATGGAGATGAAGTCAAAACAAAAAGATTTTTTTTCTCTTTCTGGATAAATCCTAAGCTAGATTCCTTTTGATGCTCAGCAGGGTTGGGCCTGGTTAAGACATGGATGGGAGACCACCAGGCGGGAGGACCAGGGATCTCCATGGAAGGATAGAGAAGAATCCAGAGAGAAATCTGTGGCTACCAGTCAGAGTTGACAGAACTGGGCAAAGTGGTCTAACTCAGTATCAGGCAGTTCATGTGTGCCTGATTTTGGTATGGCAAATGATTTTTTTTTTTTAAAAAAAAGGAAAACAGAGAAGACTATGCCTTGTCTTGCAATCTGCATATCACTCCAAACCACGGATAATCTTCTTTAACCATATTCAGAGAAACAACCAAGTCAGTCTGAATTGATATACAGACAGATCTCGCAGCATAGAATCATAGAATTCTAGAGTTGAAAGAGATCCCCAAGGCCCATCCAGTCCAACCCCCTTCTGCCAGGCAGGAAGACACCATCAAAGTACTTCCCTTGACAGGTGGCCATCCAATCTCTGCTTAAAAACCTCCAAAGAAGGAGACTCCATTGAGACAGCAGAGTGTTCCACCGTTGAACTGCCCTTATGATCACAAAATTCTTCCTAATGTTGAGGTGGAATTTCTCTTCCTTTAGTTTGAGGTCATTGCTCCATGTCCTAGTCTCTGGAGCAGCAGAAAACAAGCTTGCTCCGTCCTGCACATGACAGGCCTTCAAATATTTCATAGAATCCTAGAGACGGAAGAGACCCCAAGGGCCTTCCAGTCCAACCTCATTCTGTCATGCGGGAAGACACAACCGAAGCCTTCCCTTGGAGGGACGGCCACCCAGCCTCTCTTTAAAGACCTCCAAAGAAGGGAGAGACTCCGCCACGCTCCATGGAGGCAGCAGCAGGCTCCACTCTCAAAATGCTCTGACTGTCAGAAGGTTCTTCAAAATGTTTAGGTGGAATCTCCGAAATGGTAAAAGGCCTGGAAACCATGCTCTGTTGTGTCTTGGCACCTTTGAGACTAACTAAGGGGGAAAAACGTTGTGGCATAACATTTTCTCAACTCATGTGCTACAAACATCTTTTTCCCCAGACTCAATGAAAAGTCCCATGTTTTCCCAGTTTTTCTTCCTGTTCTTTCAGATTTTGTTACTGCTGCATAACTGACTTACGGCAATTCTAAAGCGAACCTATCACGGGGTTTTCTTGGCAAGATTTGTTCAGAGAGGGGTTTGCCTTTGCCTTCCTCTGAGGCTGAGAGAGTGGGACCTGATCAAAGTCGCCCACTAGCTTTCTGTGGCTGAGCAGGGATTCAGACCCTGGTCTCCAGGATTATAGGTTGGTGCTCAAACCACTACACTGCGCTGTCTCTCACTTCTTTCCAATTTTACACTGGGATCAAACAGACCATCCTGGGGAACTGGTATAAAAAAGCCTCTTATTGCATCTGGAACTGAGAGAAAGCATTATGGGATTAACAAAGCACGTATAGACCTCCAAAACGAAATTGGAAACAAAAGGAATCAAATCTGAGACTTTCCGATCATTTAATCAGTTTAGAATCTAACTTGTTTCTCAAATTCCACTCTTCCAAGTGTTTCAGACTTCAGTTCCCAGCATCACTGATTATTGACCGGGGCAGCTGGAACTTCTGGAAGTTGACGTTCAAAACACCAGGAGGACTAGAGAGCTAGGTATTGTTTAGCCTGACAAAAAGAAAGTTGAGAGGTGACATGATAGCTATGTTTCAATATTTGAGGGGATGTCATGTTGAAGACGGAGCAAGCTCGTTTTCTGCTACTCCAGAGACTAGGACGTGGGGCAATGGATTGAAACTACAGGAAAAGAAATTCTGCCTAAACTTCAAGAAGAACTTCCTGCCGGTAAGAACTATTGGATGGTGGAATACACTGGAGTATCCTTCTTTGGAAGTTTTTAAACAGAGGCTGGATGGCCATTTGCTGGGGGTGCCTTGAATGTGTGTCCCTGCACGGCAGAATGGGGCTGGACTCAATGACTGTTGCAGTCTTTTTGAACTCTATGACTCCGTGACTAGATTTTGGGAATCGCTGGTTTAGATGCCCCTTCCAGTGAGTCTCAAAGGGGGTACCACACCCCTCTGTATTCTTTAACCAGGGTGTGGTCTGGATCGGCTGAATTTAATATGTTTCATATCAGGAACTGTATTGTTTACAGAATGCTGCCTTATGACTTTTTCTTCACTGTGACTGAACTCCTCACAAGATTATAGTCTCTACATATTTATTTTGAAACTGGGTACCATTTCCTTCCTACTTTTGGGAAGCTGTGCTTCACAGTGAGTCAACCACAGCAGTTGTGGTTTTTGCAAGCCTTGTGGCTATATTCACACTATGGAGTGGAAAGTTTCCAGATCACATTGTTGAGGCTTGCCAGAGTTTGGGAAACATTACTTTTGGGGACTACAACTCCCAGATTCCTGCAGCCAGCATAGGTGTCACCCAGTTTGCCCTACAAAGCCTCCAGCCACACTTGTGTTTTTTTTTCATTTAGCGCAGGAGTAAGCAGTCAAAGAAAGGTCCTTTGTTCATCCTCCAAGGATCCACGGCCCCAAGGCCACAACAGCTCTCACTGACAGCTCAGGAAAGCTCAAACAGGAATGAATTCTTTCACCGAGCAGTCCACAAAAAGCTATGTTTAAATATTTGAAGGAGTGTCCTATGGAGGACGGAGCAAGCTTGTTTTCTGCTGCTCCAGAGACCAGGATGTGGAGGAATGGCTTCAAGCAACTGGAAAAAAGATTCCACCTAAACAATAAGAGGAATTTCCTGATGGTCAGAGCAGTTTGACAGTGGAATCCACTGCTGGACTAACACTTTCATCCTCATCATCACCATTATCACCACCATCACTATATTTCTATCCCACATTTTTTCCTGGTCTGGGACTCAGTGCGGCTCACAAAAGTTAAAACAGATACATTCAAAAGATTCACATCATACAGATGCATAAAAATATGCTTAAACAATAGAATTAAATCATGTCTATTTTTTTTCTTTTTTAGGAAGGCAACGATTAAACAGCACAGCACATTCCCAAAGGCCCTTTTCCTTCTGAAAAACCAGCCCCTCAAAAACCAGCTGAAACAAAAAGGTCTTTGCTGTTCTTCAGGATGCCAGGAAAAGCACAGAGTCTAGCCTCCCTGGGAAGTGAGCTCCGGAGCCCGGGAGCCACCACAGAGAAGGCCCTGCTTCCTGTGTTCCCATCAGATCACGGAACCGTAGAATCCTAGAGCAGGAAGAGACGTCCAGGGCCATCCAGTCCAGCCCCCTTCTGCCATGCAGGAAGACACCGTCAAAACCCTACCTCCGACACATGGCCATCTAGCTTCGGTTTAAAAACCTCCAAAGAAGAAAGAGATTCCACCACACTCCACGGACGCAGCAGTGGATTCCACTGTTGAACTGCTTTTATTCTCAGGAAGTTCCTCCTAATGTTTAGATGGAATCTCCTTTCTTGAAGTTTGAAGCCATTGCTCCGTGTCCTAGCCTCTGAAGCACCTGAAAACAAGCTGGCCCCATCTTCAACATGATAACCCTTCAAATATCTAAACATGACTAATGTTCCCTCTTAACCTTCTCTTCTCTAGGCTAGACATATCCATCTCCCTAAGCCTCTCATAAGGCTTCACACTTTCCAGGCCTTCCACCATTTTGGTCACCCTCCTCTGGACACAGTCCAGATAATCAGTATCTTTTCTGAACTGTGCTGCCCAGAATCGGACATAGTACTCCAGGTGGGGTCTGACCAAAGCAGAAGAAAGTGGTATTATTACTTCCCTCAAACAAGACACTATATTCCTATTGATGCACCCTAGAATCGCATTGGCTTTTTTTGCTGTCGCATCACACTGCTGACTTGTGATCAGCTTATAGTCTACTAAGATGTACCCATCAGCATGGTGGGACAGTAAGAAGGGTCTCCCCACAGGATCTCAAATCACCTGGAGGCTTGTATAGGGAGATAGCGCTCTTTAGTCAACTTGGACTTGAGCCTGGCAGGGCTTTGGGCTTTACAGATTATAACCAACACATGGCCCAGTACCCAGGAACAAAGCAGCTGCCAGTGCAGTGTAACAGATCAGGCGTCGGTCCCCAAAGCTGGGGATTGGGGGTTCATGTCCCACTTAGCTCAATGTGCTTCTTTCTTTGTTTGTGGCGGTGTGTCCTTCTTTGGAAGTTTTTTCAGCAGAGGCTGGATGGCCGTCTCTCAAAGGGAGTGTTCGGATTGTGTTTTCCTGCACAGCAGAAAGGGGTTGGACTGGTTGGCCCTTGGGGTCTCTTCCAACTCTTGGATCCTGTGAGCAAGGAATCTGCGTACGCTGCGGACAGCTAGCTTGCCTCTTACGCAGCTCCCCTTCCGGAAACGGAGGCTGCTCTGATATCGCCAAAAAGCGCCCAGAAGATGGTGAGCAAAACGGTTGAAAAAGAAAATTGCCTTTCATGTTATTCATAGTTCGATTCCCTTTTAACGTTGACCATTTGAAAGTTTTAACCACATTTCATTTGTTTCAATGTGCACGGAGTGCAAAGTTCTGGGGGAATGAGGAGCATAAATAAAGATCGCAACAACAACAGGAAGAGATAGTAAATGTCATCTGCGTAATGAAAAAGATAAAACTGCCCACCGCCTTATTAGTTTGTGCAACAAGATGGCACGGGCTGAATATAAAGTGAAAACGTGGCTGCAATGACACGCTGGAATCTGTGCAAACAGCATGATTTACTCTTTGCCAGGGCTGTTGAACATCTTTATAAATGACTTTATAAACGGAATACAAGGCATGTTTACAAAATTGTAGATGACGCCGAGGAAGAAGGGTGCTAATACCCCAGCGAACAGGAGCAGAATTACAAAAATGACCTTGACGGATTGGAGGGCTCCCCCAAAACTAACGAAAAGAATTGCAACAGGGATCCGTGTAAGGTAATGCACTTGGGCAGGAAAAACGAACTAGCGCCACTCCCCACGGCAGCAGTCTATCCCACGGTCAATCCGCTCTTACTATCGGGAAGTTTTTTATAACAACACCTTTGTGTAGAAGGGCGAGGCCTTTCAAGGGTTTACGGCAGTGTGCCTTCTCTGTGTTATCTTTAATACTATATACCACTCAGCCTGTCAGTATTTATAAAAATAAACGGCAATATGCATAAAGATAACAGACAGAACAAAGTGCTGGAGTTCATAGGTAGATCAAAGCTAATACAGTTCTTCAGACCACTTTTAGTCCATTTCCTGATATCTCTGAACTTTCCTATAAGCACAAGTATCATAAAGAGTCCTTTGGCTACACTTCCACCAAAGGCTCAACCCCCAAGCTAGGTGGCACTTTCTGACCAGATTTGGTAATGGTTTAATTACCCTCCTGCCTCTCTCTAGGCTTCCCCTGAGAACTCAGCCCCTTTCCCCACACAGACAACCTCCCTGGCTGGCCAAGGGACTCTACCAAGGCCAGGAAAACACAATCGGATTTTAACCTTCACCCCTCGTTTCTCTCCCTGCACGCATTGGAAACTTTAACCCTCTTTGGGATGATGGGAGACTGCTGGTTGTCGAATTTTCCTGGCCTGAGAATCTGGTGTAAGGCCCCGCTTTGGGGGTCCCCCATGTCAGTATGGTCTGGATGGGCACCATACCTAACTGGCAACACATTTTTATTGGCTCAGATATCAAATCCAAGCCTGAGAGGTGACGGAGAGGTCAAGCCGAGCGAGGGAAAGAATTTGACTGGGAACGCGAGGAGGACAGGTCAAGTCCAAACTTCCTCCAGGTAAGACGGAGTCATCCGTCAGGCAATACACACCATTCCTGTGGATAATGGGCTTAAATGGAAGCTGGACTTTTCCAGGGAATCCCACTGTGAGGAGCCCACCAGGACCCTGGTTGACAGATATCCATCCCTTGTACACCTGGCCTCCTTCCTCTGTCCTCACAGCACCCACAAGAGACAGCTACTACACCACCCATCATGTCTTTGTCAATCAAGCACTGAGCCCATCAACAGGCGAAAGACCCATTGTCCACAAGAGGTTCCCTTTGTCTTGCATCTGGAACCTTCACAGCCACAAGCCCTTTCCAGGGTACAAATAGCCCTGATTTGGGGAGGCCCAGGGCAGCCTCTGGAAGGTCCACCCGTCACTCTGTCCGTCTGGCTCCTGAACGAGAACTGCCCTTAGGTCCCGCCTCAGCCAAAAGACATTTCTGCTCTTCACTCCTCTTCTGGACTGGGAATTATAAATCTTCTGAAGCCCCAAAGCCTCCCTGTAATTTTTCCTCCCTTTCTCTTTCAGCTAGCTCTTGTGTGAATGTGTGATTGTGTGCATCTTGTGTGCATGCATGAGTGAATCCCCCTCAATAAAATCATTTATTAGACAATTCTGCTTGGTTTCTGGCTTGGCCTGACCCTGTAAACATTGGGTAAAAAGATCTCACTAGGTTACCCTGCCTCTTGTGGTGCTGCAGCTTGTGCTCTGGCTAATTCCCATTCCCCATTATTTGGAGCACATTGAGGTGTCCCCCATGGGACCCCAGAAACCAGGGTAACACTGGGAAAGGCTTGAAGTCTCCAATGCACGCAGGAACAAAAGTGTGGGGTCGCTGTTGTTGGGACTGGGAAGAGGGGTGAGGAAGGGGGAAGAGAAGTGGGGGGAGGCACTGGATGGTGGGGGGGTGCCTGGGACACAGAAGAGGAGGAGGGGAAAAGGAGATCGGCGGTGAGGAACTAGATTGTCCACCACTGTCACTTCCAGCTGCTTCTAAAATCAGCTTCAGTTTATTTTCAATATTTTCACTTTTGCAGAGGTCCTGCGGCACTAATTCTTGTGAAAGTGGAGGGAGTCCTGTACTTCTATTGATGCAGCCTACAATCGCAGTGGCTTTTTTAGCTGCTGCGTAACACTGCTGGCTCACTTTCAGCTTGTGCTCTGCTAAGATTCCTAGATGATCCCATTCACATGTACTGTGGTCAAGCCAGGTGTCACCCATCTTATACATAGCATTTCATTTTTTCTGCCCAAGACCTGACACTTCTCTCTGTTGAAATTCATTTTGTAAGTTTCGGCCCAGTTCTCCAATCTGCTAAGGCCATTTTCAATTCTAATTCTGTCCCCTGGGATACTAGCTGCCCCTCTTAATTTGGTGTCATCCGCAATCCTCACCATTTACAGATGAATGTCCAGGAAACTGTTTTGCATTATGCACCCAGAGGCAGCTGAACGAGCTGTGGAACGAGGAAGGGTGCACAGGGCGTGACTCAGCAAGGGCAGCCAGCACAACAGAAGCAAAACAGTTCCCATCAACTCCCGTCAAGGTTAGCCCCCAGGCTCAGCCCTAAAGCATCTCAGGAATGGCCGGGGAGGGGGGTAGGGGAAGAGGGAGCCAAGTTTGGCCAGGGCATTGCAAGAAGAGTCCAGCACGGCAGGTTTTGCACCTCCTGCTGAATCATAGAATCCTAGAGTTGGAAGAGACCATGAGGGCCATCAAGTCCAACCCCTTTCCGCCATTCAGGAAGATACAGTTAAAGCATTCCTTTTGACGGATGGCCACCCAGCCTCTGTTTAAAAACCTCCAGAGGAGGAGGAGGCTTCACCACACTCCACTGAGGCAACAGCATATTCCACTGACAAACTGCTCTTATGGTTGGACCTTCTTCCTATTCTTTTGGCAGAATCTCTTTTCCTGGAGTTTGAATCCATTGCTCCGTGTCCTAGTCTCTGGAGCAGCAGAAAAAAAGCTTGCCCCATCCTTCATATGACATCCCTTCAAATATTTGAACATGGCTATCATGTCGCCTCTTAACCTTCTCTTCTCTGGGCTAAACACACCCAGCTCCCTAAGCCACTCTTCAACGGGGTTCATGATTTCTGGACCTCCTACCATTTTGGTCACCCTCCTCTGGACATCTTCCAGCTTGTCCATATCCTTCTTGAATTGTGGTGCCCAGAAGAGGACACAGGTATTTTAGGTTATAGTATTCTAGGTAATAGTATTTTCTTTCTCTCTTTCCTATATCTGCTGTCTTTGTCCTAGTATGGGACCCAAGACAGCTTGTTGTTGGGTCCCTTCAAACCATTTCCGACTTACGGCATCTTGTAGGAAGCATAAGGGAATTACAGAGGCTTGCTTGGTGAGCCTCCTACTCTGTAGAGGATGAAGGCAAGAGAAGAAGAACTGACGACAGACTGCATCAAAAAATGGCATATGTCTTTAGCTTACAGAGGCCGAAAGAAGAGAATGTCAAAAATGAGTTCCTGAAATACAGGGGACGCTTGCACCCCACACTGCCCCTCCCACGTTTTTTTCTTGGCAAGTGGCTGGAGAGCAGTACGTGCGAAAGGGATCTAGGAGTCTTAATAGACCACAAGCTGAACACGAGTCAGCAGTGTGATGCGGCAGCCAAGAAAGCCAATGCAATTCTCGGCTGCATCAATAGGAGTATGGTGTCTAGATCGAGGGAGGTCCTGGTACCACTCTATTCTGCTTTGGTTAGACCTCGTCTTGAATCCTGTGTCCAGTTCTGGGCACCCCAGTTCAAGAAGGACCTGGTCAAGCTGGAGCAAGTCCAGAGGAGGGCAACCAAAATGGTGAGAGGCCTGGAAGCCATGAAGCCCTCTGAGGATAGACTTAGAGAGCTGGGGATGTTTAGTCTGCAGAAGAGAAGCTGAAGAGGGGACGTGAGAGCCATGTTTAAATATCTGAAGGGATGCCATGTAGAGGAAGGAGAGGGCTTGTTTTCTGCTGCTCCAGAGACCAGGACAAGGAGCAATGGATTCAAGCTGCAGGAAAGGAGATTCCACCTGAGCCTCAGGAAGAACTTCCTGATGGTCAGGGCTGTCCGGCCGTGGAATCTGCTGCTGCCTCCGTGGAGTGTGGTGGAGTCTCCTTCCTTGGAGGTTTTTAAGCAGAGGCTGGATGGCCATCTGTCGGGAGTGCTTCGAGGGTGTTCCTGCATAGCAGGGGGTTGGACTGGATGGCCCCTGGGGTCGCTTCCAACTCTACATTTCTATGATTCTATAAGATTTATCCAGAGGAGGCTTACTTTTCCTTCCTCTGAGGCTGAGAGAGTGTTACTTGGCCAAGATCACCTAGTGGCTTTCCACGACTGAATGGGAACTTGAACCCTCCTCTTTCAGAGTCGTAGTCCAATGTTCAAAACACTACACCATGCTGGCTCTAAAAATACATCCAGGTTGAGTATCCCTCATCTGAAAAGTTTGGGACCAGAGGTGTTTTGGACTTCTTTTTGGAATATTTGCATATACGCAGTGAGATACAATGGACCCTCCGTATATGCAGGGGTTCTCTTCCAGAAACCCCCAAGTTAAAAAAAAAATGAAACCCAAACAAACATGAATGCTCACATCCCATACATGGCGGTGACACGCACATAGACATTTCTGCTTGCCCATGTGCACATCGCTACGATTTTAGGTATGGGACATGACGTGGCTGCTTTGGCTTAAATTCACACATCTGGAGGCTGCAGATAAGGAGGGCCCACTGTATGTTGGAGGTGAGCTCCAAGTTGCTTTCAGTCCCAGTTTTGGGGAAAAAAGCAGATTATAAATAAATAAATAGAAGAAGAAATCTAACTTGTATTTCATATACTCCTTACACTTGTATTTCATATACTCCTTACACTGTGCGCAAATCCTTAGAGTAAGTTTATACACAATTAGCGCATGCACCTGGTGTTGCCCGGGATTTTATTTTCTCATAGGTGACACTTGTTAGAAAGAGTTGAGATCCTGTGTCTCTTTAATTCCCCAAAGCGTCTTGTCCAGTGTCTGTAACTTTTCCGCATATCCCCCAATACAATCTGTACTCAGAGTTATTAACATCCACAGGCGGGGCTCCTGAGGGAACACGCCGCCCTCCTCCTTGCTGCTAGGCCTCGTCCCCCTAGCAACCGGTCAGGCCCAACTGCTCTCTGGCTGAGAATTCTAAAGGCCCCTTCCTAAACTGCAAACCCTAGGATTCCATAGAATCTTCTCAGGCAGCCAGTCGAGCTCTTCTCACCCGACACAGACAGACGAACAAACTTTTGACTTTTATATATTAGATTTTTCAATACCGTCCCACTCTTTCGATGCCAAGCGCATCCTTTCGCCGGCTCTCCTCCCTTTGCCTTCTTCCAGGAGGGAATTACGAAGGTCCGCTTGGGGCCGCGCGCTTTTGCACACCCCGCTTGCAAATCGGCTCGGCTCCTTTTATTTTTTTCCGGTCTCGGCTCGCCTGGGACCGTGGGGGCAGTCCCAAGTGGGCTGAGAGAGGGGGAAAAAAGACACCAAGCGGACAAAACAGCACGCGGGGGCACCGTCCCAAGCACACCTCTCCCGTTCCCTCATCTTCCCTACAGGACCTGCCTCTGCTTCCCAAAAGTTATGGATTTAGGAGCATTTCGGGGGGGGGGTTGAACGAGGGACACAAAACAACAATGCCACCAAGCGTCCTCGGTAGCCTGCTTCTTGGAAGTGGGATTATGAGACTGGCCATTTCTGCACTAATCCGTTGTAGTGCTACTATTCCGCTTTCAGCATCCTGTGGAATCCTGAAGACGTCGTCAACGTTCCACCTTCTCGCCAAAGGTGCGACTCAATTTTCGGAACCCTCCTTAAGACAAATGCAGAGAAAAGCACCCGCAAAAGGACAGTGAACATTTCCGCACGCCGCTCTTATAGTGCAACCATTCCACTTTCAACCTCCTATGGAATCCTGGGGTTTGCAGTTCCGGGAGGGGCCAGGCGGAAAGTGGAATCGTCGCGCTATAAGAGCGGCATGCGATATTGGCCAAGGAAAAGCTGGCCCCGCCCCAAACTGCAAACCCCATTTTCCACAGGATGTTGAAAGTGGACTCAGCAGTCTAGTGCGGAAATGGCCCAGGAGTGGGAATCCTGTGGTCCTGCTCCAGATTCTGTTGGACTGCGATTCCCAGCAGCCCCGGCCAGCAGAGCCGACGACGAGGAATGCTGGGAACTGCGATGCAGCAGCCTGCGGCCCCGGCCCCGTCCGTTTCGCCCCATTTCGCCCTCCGTCTGGCTTTGTGCACCCCAACGGTTTTCTTGAGCTCTGGAGAGAAGGTGGAACGTCCTCAGCGCTTTCCTTTCCTTTTGATCTCAATCTGACCTGAGCAGACCTGTCGAAGCCACTGCTGAACAGAAATGCAACACTTATGTAAACCTCCTTGTTTTAAGGGGTCTGCTCTAGCCGGGATGCTCCACCCAGGCCTTTGATTCTTCCCCTACACCTGCCTGGCTAGTTGGGGGGGGGAACTCGCAGGGTGCATACTGTTGCTGCCCCTCTTTCCCCTTCCGGGCCAAATCATTTCTCACCCTGCAGAAACACAGAACTCCAGTATTCCAGGGGAATTCCAGTGCACCCAAAGGACATCTAGCCCATCCTCTTGGTAGGGCATGAAATCCACAACGAGGGTACCCCTGACAAGTGCCCCCCCCCAAAAAAAAATCTCTGTTGAAAAGACTCCAACTTCTTCCTCTCCGGGCTCCAAGCTTCCTTCCCATAGGCCGGCAGAGGAACTGCTCCCCAACAAGCAAGACTGCACTCTGCACATGCTTGCTTGCCCTCGCTCCCTCATTAGCTCCTGTGGGGGCAGAGCTCCCGCAGCAGCGCCCTCCCTCCCAGCCAAAAAGACACACCCCGGGGCTTCCCGGGCTGATATCACCACCAAGGCCTCCCTTTGCGGCTGCAGAGCCTCTTCGCGCGCCCGAGCCTCCTGCTCGCCCCGGACCCGGTCGCCCTTGGCGTGCCTCTGGGCGTGTGCAGAGCGCCCGGCAGCCCTCTCTTCGCCGCCGCCCCCCCGCCAGGCCGCCCCCACTCACAGGCCTGCACCAGCGGCTGGAAAAGCGCCTTCTGGGCCCGGTCGCGCTGCCGGAGCTGCCGGAGGATGTGGCCCTTCCAGCGGGGCCCGCCTCGCCCGCCTCCGGCCTCGGCCATGACGGCGCCCGCGGCTGGGCCGCCCCGAGCGCCGAGGGGAGGGAACTCCCCGCGACGTCACGGGGGGCGGGCGGGGCCGGCGCGGGGAATCCCCGGGGGGCGGGGCCCTCGCCGCAGGCAGCCCGGCGGCCGCGGACCCGCAGCTGGGAAGGGCCCGGGGAGCCGAGGGCCTCGGTGCCGCTCCCACCCCGCGCCCGGCGCGCGTCCCTGCGCTCGTTTCGCAGGGTCCCTAGAGCCGGGAGAGACCCCAGGGGCCATCCAGTCGGACCCCCTTCTGCTACGCAGGAAGACACCGTCCGAGCCCGCCCTCGGACAGATTCTGGCCAGCCGGCCTCCGCTTAAAAAGCTCCGGAGGAGGAGGAGGAGGAGGAGACGCCACCAGATCTTCTCGTCGGCCGCCCCAGGCCGTGGAATGACCTGCCGGAAGAGGTTCGACAGCAAAATCGGCTGGCCGAATTTAAAAAAGCACTAAAGACTTATCGCTTCCAGTAAGCCTGTCCAGTCTAGTTCTAACTGTGCTTTTAATTGTATTTTGAATCATACTTTTAATTGTATTATTATCATCATCATCATCACTACTACTACTATTATCTCTTAACCTTTTCTTCTCCAGGCTAAACCTATCCAGCTCCCTAAGCTGCTCCTCGTAGGGCCTGGCTTTCGAACCCTTCACCATTTCGGTCACCCTCCCCTGGACACGTTCCAGCTTATCAATATCCTTCTTGAACTGTGCTTCCCAGAAATGGACAGTTTTCCAGATGGGGTCTGACCAGAGCAGGACAGAGTGGTACCATCACTTTCCTTGACCCGGACAGCATACTCCTATTGATGCAGCCCAGAATCGCATTGGCCTTTTTAGCTGCTGCAGCACACAGCTGACTCATGCTCAGCTTGTGATCAACTAAGATTCCTAGATCCTCTTCACATGGACTGTGGTCAAGCCAGCTGTCAACCATCTTATTTGATTTCTATCTCACTTTTTCCTCAATTTGTTGTTGCTAGTTGCCATCAAGTGGACTTTAACATATGGTGAGCCTCTGAATGGCAGAGACCCCCAAGTCAGTAGCTCAGGTTTTGCAAAGTCAGAGCAGACATGGCTTCCTTGAGTGATTCGCTACCCCTAGACTGCAGTCACCCTCTTTTCCTACTTCCTTCTCCCCAATGTGTGTGTGTCTTCAAGTCCCTGTTGACTTACAGTAATCCCATAATTTTCTTTCTTTCTTAAAAATAATTTGTTGGTTTTAACACAAAATGACCTAAGCACCAACTGACAGTTTTAACAGAAACTTGAACTAAAATTAAAACAGCATACCTCACCCCCCTAAACTAGAAATAGAAGGATTCTCTAGGATGGAAACATGGCAGCTCAAGTGGAATCATAATGCTATAATTGTGCAGTGTGAATGGGCCCCTGGAGATGGTAGGGAAGGGAAGGCTGCAGTCCACAGTTAACTCAGATGACATTTAGGCCACAAAAATCAAATGCACAGGTATAGAGGGAGGATATATGGCTCAGCAGTACTATGTGCAAAAAGGACCTTGGGATTACTGTTGATGATAAGTTGAGCATGAGCCAGCAGTGTGATGCTGCAGCAAAGAAGGCAAATGGCTATCTTATCTGTATTAACAGAAGCACAGTTTCCAAGTCTAGGGAAATAAGAGTCCCCCCTTATTTTGCACTGTCAGGAGTACTCATCTGGAAGACTGCGTTCAGTTCTGGGCGCCTCATTTTAGCAAGGATATGGACAAGTTGGAGCAGGTTCAGAGAAGGACAATGAGGTTGGTAAGAGAACAAAGTCTGTGAGGAAAGGTGGAAGGAGCTGGGCACGTTCAGCCTGGTGAAGAGAAGAACAAGAAGGGACATGATTGCCCCCTTTAAATACCCCAAGGGCTGCCACAAAGAGAAGAGGGCAGGCATGTTCTCTGCTGCCCCAGAAGGCAGGGCCAGGTCTCATGGTCCGAAGTTATGGGGGGCAGGTTTTGACTGAGCATTAGAAGGAACTTCTTGATAGTGAGAGCAGTTTGGCAGTGGAACCTGTTGCCTAGAGAGGTGGTGGGGTCTCCTTCTCTGGACATCTTCAAAAGAAGGCTGGTGGGCTACCTGCTGGGAATGGTTTAGTTGGAGATCCTGCACTTGGGGGGCCGGTTGGACTCCATGACCCATGAAGGCCCTTCCAAGTCTAGGATTCTATGACTCTATGAGAGCAGAAGTGGGGTGGGCAGATCTTGGAAGTTACAAGACAGTAGATTTCAGTTGAACATTAGAAGGGACTTCTTGCCAGGGAGAGCAGTTCGGCAGTGGAACCCATTGCCTAGAGAGGTGGTGGGGTCTTCTCTAGATGTCTTCAAAATCAGCTTGGACAGTGAAGCTGGGGATGCTTTACCTGAAGATCCTGCGCTGAGCAGGGAGTTGGACCTGATGGCCCATTGGCCTCCTTCCAGCTCTATGACTCTATGAAGGCAGAAGTGGGGTGTTGTTACCCCGATTTCTGGGGGTCCCGGTCACTGTGCCCAATATAATAGGGGAAATGGGAATTAGGCTGAGCACACGTTGGCGAAATGAGAGGCAGAGTAACTTTGTGGGGTCTTGGAGCCCAATGTCTACCAGGTCAGGCCAGACCAAAAAACAAGCAGAATGATGTAATAAATGATTTTTATTTTATTTTTGTTAAAAGTCGGTCACTGCGCACTTACGCACATTCACACTCACTCACACAAGAGCTGAAAGAAATAAAAAGGGAGGAAAATTGATAGGGGATTTTGGGGGGGTTCAGTGGGAGATACTGCACCTGGTCCTGATGTCCGAGAGGGCAGCGGGAGGAGAGAAGACGGATCTCAGCGCGTGGAGGCTGAGGGCAACGCTCGGCAGGCAGAGTGACGGCAAGCGGGGAGGAAACCGGGAGTGATCCAAAGAACCGCTTGAAATCAGGTTTTTTTTATAGGGGAAAATGTACCTTGGGGCTAACCCTTTCCCGGGGAGAACAATGGTTTGAGGAGCTAGGACAAAACTCTCAAAATGCGCCGGATTTGGAGCACAAAGCTCCGAAATGTCAGAATGCTTCACGTGATTGGTCTCTGCCAGTTTGTCAATAGCTGCGGCTGTCTGCAAATTGCCCTCGCTTGTTTGTCAGAATCGCTAATCCCGTTACGTCGGCTTCTCGGGGCAGAGAACTCTTTGTTAGGTTTGCAAGTCTGGAGGGCTCCTGGGGCTACGTGACAGATTAAGTCACTGGCCAGACCGGGTTTTTCCGAGTATCGGCCGTAGAGCCGCGCCTGTCTACGCGCTCGTCCGGGGGACCTTGTCAGACACGCGGGGTGGGTTTTAATATATGCCACGTGGAGATATTAATAATTGCGGAGCCCGGGAGAGGGCCAGCTCACCGCAGTAACAGTGTTCAGATCTTGGAACAGTTACCATAATTCCCGGAACCCTGTGGCAGGATTCTGGGAATGGTAGTCTCCAAAAGTCACTGATCTTGGGGCATTCTGCAGATAATCCCTGTCCCCCAGCTGAGGTGCTTTCCTCTTTCTTTCTTTCTTTCTCTCTCTCTCACCCTTCCAGCTGTCCCGCTGGGCCTTGGCTGCTCTCCACGTCAACCAGGAAACAGCCACCCCTCCATTGTTCCTGCTGCTGCTTTCACGAGGCCGCTAGAAGAGTCCCAAACCTGGATCTGACCAAGCATTCTGTACGCACTGGGGCCCTCAGTTATTTGTTATCAGAGCTTAGAAAAGTTACTTTTTAAAATTGCAGTTCGCAGAATCACCCACCCAACCTTGCTCCTGCCCAGCAGATTCTGGGAGCTGTAATCCAAAAAGAGAGGGGAGGGCCTAAACCCAATTGCAACTCCTGGTTCAGTTGGTGAGATTTACCTGAGAATCAGCTTATCATTTAGCAAGTGGTTCAGTGCATCTAATAACTTTTCTCAACCCTGGGAATCCCCCCTGGTTTCTTCTCTGTCTAATAAGAGACTGCAACATTTCTGTCCTCTGTACAGCACTTAGCAGAATGCAAACAATAAGAAGCTTTTTAAAAAGGTACTTTCTGGTGCTCTCATCCCCACAAGCAGAAAGCCTGCAAGTTCCATTCTCTCTAGAAGAGCTTCCAAAACCGCTGTGTGGGCAACACTGCCACCTTGTGGCCAAGTGGGGCCATTCCACACTACGCCTTTATACGGCAGCTGTACGATTCCGCAGCAAAGACCATTGGCCTGTGCTGGGGAACCCTGGGGCCATTTCCGCACTAGACTGTTATAGCACTATTATCCCACTTTCAACATCCTATGGCAGTGGTTCTCAACCTGTGGGTCCCCAGATGTTCGTGGACTTCAGCTCCCAGAAGCCCTGAGCATTGACCATAGTGGCTGGGGCTTCTGGGAGCTGAAGTCCACGAACATCTGGGGACCCACAGGTTGAGAACCACTGTCCTATGGAATCCTGGGCCAGCCAGCCCCTCCCTAAACTGCAAACCCCAGGATTCCATAGGATGTCGAAAGTGGAATAATAGCCTGTAACAGTCTAGTGCAGAAATGGCCTGGGACTTGGAGTTCAGGGAGGGGCACCAAGGACCCTCACCCGGACAGCTCTAGCCTCAGCATTCCACAGGATGCAGCCATGGCAATTAAGGTGGGATGTGGGGCTAAAATTGTGCAATGTGAAGGGGCCCCTGGTCCAGCACTCTTACCCTGGCTTGAATTCTTTCTTTGCTTCCAAAGAATGTCCACTTGCAAGTCTGGGTGTTGTTGCTGTGGTTTTATTTGCATTCTGTTTGTCCCTTGGACATGCAAACTGCTTCGTGTGAGAAATAGCTGAAAAGACTCATAAAACAATTTAGCACAGGATCGGCTGAACCTTTAAATGTTTATTTAAAAGTACGTTTCTGCAGAAGCGGGTGCTCCCCAGAGAGAAGGACACACCCCAGCATTGAATACCTCATATTTTATCCCCTGTCCCCGTCGCAGGTTTTCCCTCCACTGGGATCCCACTGGAGAGGACCCCAAAGGTTACAGCCCATCAGGATCACCTAAGAAGTTACATTTCCTCTTCCCCATATTTACAGTATGAGTGATCACGCACTAATCCTCGTGTATCCTTAATTCTCATTAGCAGTTTCAAAATGCCCCTTGGTATAATCACCCTAACAGTTTCTAACCACCCCTACTTCTCAACAATGCCAACCTTTTTTCTTATATTCCTTATCAACCAGTTTACTCCTTACAGACGGCCTTGTCCTGTCTGGTGTGTTGTTATCTGAAACACACCAGCCACCCTAAAGATCCAAGGTCTTGGAGGCCCTCTTTTGTTCAGCTGCCAATTTTAGGAAGCTGTTTTCTTAGACTTACAGAAGCTCAAATATAAAGTATACTGAAATATATGTGTAAATGTATCTAAAATATGTGTTATACATATTGCTAATATATATGCTTCTAATAGATGTGATTAATATTGTGTACGCTGTGCAGAGGCTAAAATAGAATTCACTTCTCTCACACCTGGCTGCACACAAGTGTTCCATCCACTGGGCAAAAGTGGAATCTGTTGTGTGTGTAACACAACCTAGTCGCACACCAATGCATACTGTTGGAATTATGGGAGAAGGATCTTTTCAGTTCTGAAGCCCCTCAGAGCAGGCAGGGGCTCGTTGAAATGTTGCAGCGTAGCCACGAGGTAGGGCACGTCAGGGGTAAAAGATCCTGCTAGATTGCCCGCCTCTCACAGGCCTCCCCTTTGAGCTAATATTCTGCACCGTTTCATGGAGGCACCGGCATCGCAGGTTGGTCTCTGAGCCACCCACTCTTTGGAGTACCATGTTCCCTCTGGGGCACAGCAGCAGGATATGGGAGGGGAAACAGAATGAGGGCATTGCACCCCCTTTCGGATAAGGATTCTGCCACCTCCAAATGAATTTTTCCTTCAGTCTCCAAACTTCCGGCATTGCATGGAGTTCAAAATCCAAAATCAGTCACATCAAGGAGGCCTGGAAACCATGAAGCCCTGTGAGGGAGGAGCAGCTTAGGGAGCTGGGTCCATTTAGGCTGGAGAAGAGAAGGTTAAGAGGTGACGTGATAGCTGTATTTAAATATTTGAAGGGGTGCCACATGGAAGGTGGGGCAAGCCTTAGAGACTAGGAGCAATGGATTCAAACTACAGGGAAGAAAAGCACGACAGTGCTTTAATACCACTTTAAATGTCATGGTTCCATTGCATGGAATTCTAGGAGCTGTGGTTTCACTTCCCTGAACTTGTTGTCGCATGCCTATGTTTCTGACTTATGGCGACCAGGTTTTCTGGGGCTGAGAGTGTGTGACCAGCCGAAGCTCACCCATTGGGTTTCCATGGCCAAGCAGAGAATCAAACCCCGGCCTCCAAGGTCACACTCCAACGCTCAAACCACTGTAGCACCAGAAATGTCTCACAGAGAATCCTAAATCCTTCCACAACCTACAAATCCCAGGATTCCACAGAACAGATCCGTGCAATTCGGACTGCGACCAAAGTGCTATTAATGATGTAGTGTAGATTCTCTCCAAGAATAAACACTTCACAGCAGGCTGCCCCACTTTTGAACCCCTTGTTTTGCAATCGTGTGGTACACTCTCATTCCCTTTGTGTTTGTGTGTATGGGTATAAATATATTTTAGACTGTACACCTTTGGCCAGACTCCCCGTTTTTGGTTGTTTTACTTGTAAGGTGCCACATATGTGGATGATGCTACTTAAATAAATTAGGATGATGGCAGCAGCTGGCCATCCGTTTGATGGCAGCCAGTTGTTGAGGAAGCAGCAGGTTTGTTTTCCGCTGCTCCAGAGACTAGGGCAAGGTGCAATGGATTCAACCTGCAGGAAAGGAGATTCCACCTGAACCTCAGGAAGAAGAACTGGAATGTGCTGCCTCAAAGGAGTGTGGTGGAGTCTCCTCCTTCTTTGGAGGTTTTTAAGCAGAGACTGGATGGCCATCCGTCAAAGGGTGTTGATATGTGTTCCTGCATGGCAGGGGGTTGGACTGGATGGCCCCTGGGGTCTCTTCCAACTTTGTGATCCTATGATTCTATGATTCTCTTTAAGCCCCAAAAGGGCCAGGGCTGCCCCTACTCCTGGGCCCAGGGAGGCAGGAGTTGCTGAGAGCAAGGAAGCAATTCATTTGAAGGTGGCTGGCAGAGTCTCCGAGTCATGGAAAACTTTTCCACCACAAAGTGGTGGGTCGGTGGAAAAGTTTTCCATGACTCGGAGACTCCGCCAGCCACCTTCAAATGAATTGCAGTGAACCTTGTCTCTGCTCATACATGGATGCAGAGATGAGGTACCATTTAATCCTTCACCTCATATGAGAGAATGTCACCCTGGCCATGATTAGGGATTTGGACAGAGAGAATATGGGGGAAAACCCTGGCCACTTCCGCACGAGGGAATTAAAACGGCCCAGTGCATCCTCCCATGGAAGTCATCTGCACCTTGGAGAGGACTAGGTCCAGACTACTTACCTGAGATCCGCACCTCAGTCTGCTCCGAAACGCCCCCAACTGGTCCTCCAGCGTGCTTTTTAAAGAACGGTAGAAAAGCATTCTTTAATTTTTCGGAGCGCACCATTGTGTTCCTGCTCCCTTGTGCAGATTCGCAGGCTCGCACCAATGTGAGTCTGCGATCTGCAGAAGGCTTTACGCGTGGGCGAGCTTCACGGTTGATCGGGACCCACGAACAACCGGAAGCCGCCATTTTGGAAGCCGGAGCAGTGCGGATCTAAGACCTCGCACTGCTCCGATTCACTCTGGACGAGACGAGGAGCCCCGTGGAAGGGCTTAAGGGACAGTCCGCGTTGGTCCGTGCCCAGAAGATCCAGCAAGTACCGGCACGGAGTGATTCCCTCGCCTCGTGCGGAAATGGCCCCTGTCTCAGTTGCCGTTTCCTTCCGGGCTTATTCTTCACCCAGATTCAGGAAAAGAGAGGGAAACTGATTTTAAAAACAAGCAAAACCTCTCTGCATCCCCAAACGAGGCGGAAGATAGATATCTCTCTACCAGGCCCGCTGGGAGCTCCGGCTTGATATCTATAAAAAGAGAACAGGATGCACAGGGCTTAAAGGAGGAAGAAGGTTTTATTTGAAGAAGGGCGAGGCGAAGCACGGAAACAGAATGCTTCAAAGGAGACACTGCAGAAAAACAAACGGGAAAGCCGGACTGGGTACCTTCCCCTTGCCGTATCGGAAGAGTTCTGCTTTGTTGGAGGGCGGTTTACGTGGGAGCAGTCAAGTCAAGCTTTCCCTCCTTGATTTTCAGGGAGGAGCTACACGCAGATTCCTGAAAGAGAAGAAATTCAGCTCTAAGCCCCTTGTGGGTCCTTCATCTTACTCTTTTTAAAAAATAAATTTTATAAAACATTTTCCAATACAATAAAAAAAACATACAAACAACGAAAAAGAAAGTGATAAAAAAGAAGAAAGATGAAGAAAAAGCAAAAATAGTGAAGAATGATGGGAACAAAATATACATTTGACTTCCATCTTTCCTACTGAAGGCTATACCTGACAATATAAAATAACTTCTCCAATTGTTGCTACCATTCAGGTACTTCTACTGCTTGTTTTTCCAGATATACTAATTATAAAAGCCTATAGTTAATATTTTGTTCCCTTTGTCTTACAGAAAGCATATTCAAAGTTCTCAGTCCTTCAAAAAAAAAAAAAATCACCAGTGATTTTTGCCCCAGAGGGTCGCTGAGTGGGCAACGCGTGGCCCCTGCAAGCTCCTCTGCCTATACTGATGTGCAGCCTTTCCCTTTCCTGCCTTAGTCCACTCATTTAAAAGTTTGCATAACAACACAAATCTGGAGGGCTGCTTTGCAAGCTGATGCTCCTCCAGCATCTCTCTGGAAAGGCATGAACACTGGCCAGGTGAGCCCAAATTTCACCTCACTGAGAGATGCATCTCCATTCTCCTTGATTATGGAATTATAGAAATGTAGAGTTGGAAGAGACCCCAGGGGCCATCCAGTCCAACCCCCTGCCATGCAGGAACACCCTCAAAGCACTCCCTTTGACAGATGGCCATCCAGCCTCTGCTTAAAAACCTCCAAGGAAGGAGACTCCATCACACTCCGAGGCAGCATCTTCCACTGCCGGACAGCCCTGACTGTCAGGAAGTTCTTCCTGAGGTTCAGGTGGAATCTCCTTTCCTGCAGCTTGAATCCATTGCTCCTTGTCCTGGTCTCTGGAGCAGCAGAATACAAGCCCTCTCCTTCCTCTACATGGCATCCCTTCAAATATTAAACATGGCTATCCTGTCCCCTCTTAACCTTCTCTTCTGCAGACTAAACATCCCCAGCTCTCTAAGTCTATCCTCATAGGGCTTCATGGCTTCCAGGCCCCTCCTCTGGACTTGCTCCAGCTTGACCAGGTCCTTCTTGAATTGGGGTGCCCAGAACTGGACACAGGATTCAAGATGAGGTCTAACCAAAGCAGAGTAGAGTGGTACCAGTACCTCCCTCGATCCAGACACCATACTCCTATTGATGCAGCCGAGAATTGCATTGGCTTTCTTGGCTGCCGCATCACACTGCTGACTCGTGTTCAGTTTGTGGTCTATGAAGACTCCTAGGTCCCTTTCACATGTACTGCTATCCAGCCACGTGTCCCCCATCCTATATTTCTGTATTCCATTTTTTCTGCCTAAGTGTAGGACCGTACACTTCTCCCTGTTGAATTTCATTTTGTTAGCCTTGGCCCAGCTCTCCAATCTGTCCAGGTCATTTTGAATTTTGATCCTGTCCTCTGGCGTATTAGCAACCCCTCCCAATTTGGTGTCATCTGCAAATTTGATGAGCATGCCCTCTATTCCTTCATCCAAGTCGTTGATAAAAATATTGAACAGCCCTGGGCCCAGGACAGAACCCTGTGGCACCCCGCTAGTCACTTCTCTCCAGGATGAAAAGCAGCCATTCGTGATCACCCTTTGGATTCGGTCGGTCAACCAATTACAATTAGGGAAGGGAATTTAGAATTCTCAGCCAGAGAGCTCTTTGGCCTCAGGAAACTGCAAACCCCAGAATTCCATAGGAGAATGAAAGTGAAATAATAGCACTTATAACAGTGTAGGGCAGAAATGGACTAACAGTAGGACTGAGACCCACATGGAATGGTTGCCCTTGTGAGTCCTTTGCTTAAGCAACCATGAACTGAAGACATCAATTGCCAAAAATGTACAACCACATTTGGGAAGGAAGTCCAATACAAGCACGACAGTGAAAGGATGCTGCCTCTCGGATTGTTGTTTTTAATTTCACAAGAAAAAGAAAAGCATGGGTTGGAAGTTGCGTAGAGGACCTTCCATCAGAAAAGGCTTTCTGCAACTTACGGTATCGGGCGATCCTGGAGGTGTTTCCTTCTGGATCACTTTAGCAAACCTATTGGTGCAAAGCACAAAGACATCAGAAGGCCTTCAGTGTGGTTCAGCCTTTCAGGCAAGAATTTAATTCTTTGTCTTTCCTTGGCCGTTTCTGCACTAGACTGTTGTAGTGCTATTCTTCCACTTTCAACATCCCATGGAATCCTGGGGTTTGCAGTTTAGGGAGGGGCCTTTAAGGATTCCATAGGATGTTGAAAGTGGAAGAACAGCACTATAAGAGTCTAGTGCGGAAATGGCCCTTGTCTAGGGATACAGAACAAGGGATACTTCTCAATGATGGTAAGGACATGTGAATGAAGGGGAAGCTGACTCACCAAGCCTCCAACTGGTTCTTCTTAAAGGTGGCAACAAGACCCAGAACAAAAAGAACCAACCCAGCCAGAGTGACAAATCCAATGACGCGATTTATAGGATCTGGAGGAGGAGGAGGAAAAAAAATGAGTTATTTTGCACCTGAGACTTGAAAGTACAAAGCAGTGCAGGACTCCAGATAGTGTCTATCTCATGCCCAAATGCAGTGGTTAGGAATAGGTAACAGTTTCTTCACATCTGCTTGGGAATCTGGCTCCTCTCCTGCTCACTTAAGGGAGTGAATGGCTTTCTGAGAAATTGTGAAAACTGTGTTTGGTGCTGAGGTGGATGGACTGGAGAAAAGGGGGAAGGAGAGAAGGAGGGAAGGAAGGAAGGAAGGAAGGAAGGAAGGAAGGGTACTCTTAACACAAAACTTCACTGAAATATACAGTTGTTTTAAAACGCATGTTTTTGTGTATGCATGTACCTGGCCTCAGACAACTTTTTCGTGCCTTTTTCCTGGAACCTGCCCTGTACTGGACATGGCCAAAGAAGTTTCGTGGACTAAGTTGATTTTCCAGGAGCTTGGCAATACCACATTTGGAGGAAAATATGAATTTCCTCTGAGCAACTGCAACAGAAAGGCCTTGGGAAGGGGAAAAATGGATAGATCGCCAGTTTTGGGCATCTCATTTCTAGAAGGATATCGACAAGCTGGAGCATGTCCAGAGGAGGGTGACCAAAATGGTGAAGGGTCTGGAAGCCCTGAAGCCCTGTGAAGAACGCCTTAGGGAGCTGGGGATGTTTAGTCTGCAGAAGAGAAGGCGAAGAGGGGGCATGATAGCCATGTTTAAATATTTGAAGGAATGTTGTGTCGAGAAGGGAATGAGTTTGTTTTCTGCTGCCCCAGAGACCAAGACAAGGAGCAATGGATTCAAGCTGCAGGAAAGGAGATTCCGCCTGAGCCCCAGGAAGGACTTCCTGATGGTCAGAGCTGTCTGGCAGTGGAATCTGCTGCCGCCTCCATGGAGTGTGGTGGAGTTATTACCTCATCTTGAAGACTCCACCCAAAGGAGTATTATTCTTTATATTAAATATAGTGAGCCATAGAGCTCTACTGTAGGGACATGTAGGCAGCTGAGCTATGGGAAATAGATCAAGGGTTAACATTAGCATTGGTTCCAGGGTAACAGAGTCTCCTCCTTCTTTGGAGGTTTTTAAGCAGCGGCTGGATGGCCATCTGTCCGAGGGAGTGCTTGGACTGTGCCTTCCTGCATGGCAGAAGGGGGTTGGACTGGATGGCCCTTGGGGTCCCTTCCAACTCTCTGATTCTATGACTCTATGGCCATTTCCGCACTACGCTCCGATAGCGTGATTATTCCACTTTCAACTTCCGATGGAATCCTGGGGTTTGCAGTTTAGAGAGGGGCCTTGAGGATTTTCAGCCAGAGAGCTCTTTGGCCTCAGGAAACTACAAACCCCAGAATTCCACAGGAGGTTGAAAGTGGAATAATAGCACTATAACAGTCTAGTGTGGAAATGGCCATAGAAAAATAGAGTGAACATGTTGGTGTATTTTGTATGTTGGACCCTGATTAGAAGGTCAGGGTTTGAATCCCTGCTCAGCCATGGAAACCTATTTGGGTGATGCTGGACCAGCTCCACTCTCTCAGCCTCAGAGGAAGGAAATGGCAAACCTTCTTTGAAGATATCTGGCAAACTTAGGGTAGAGTTGCCGTGTTGGAGATAGCATAGTGCAAGGGTTTGACTGTTGGCATAGGACTCTGGGACGCTGTGGTCATTTCCGCACTAGAGTGTTATAGCGCCGTGATTCCACTTTCAACCTCCTATGGAATCCTGGGGTTTGCAGTTTTGGGAGGGGCCAGCCGGCCCCTCCCGAAACTGCAAACCCCAGATTCCATAGGAGGTTGAAAGTGGAATCACGGCGCTATAACACTCTAGCCTGGAAATGGCCTGGGTTCGAATCCCAGCTCAGCTGTGGAAACCTACTGGGTGACCTTGGGCAAGTCACTCTCTCAGCCTCAGACAAAGGCACTGGCAAATCAGATTTGAAGAAATGTGTCAATAAAAACCCTAGGAGAGGGTGGCTATAAGTTGGAGTCAAGTTGAAGACATATGAAGGACAATATAAATAAGTAAGTAAGTAAGTAAGTAAGTAAGGCGTGAACCACTGGAGCACAGGCACGAGAATCCCTGGGATCTGATCAGGGAATTGCCCCGAGGAGCCAGCTGCAAGAGCTAAATTGGCCAGGGGACAGGAGCCAGCAAAGCCCAGTGAAAGCAATGCCGAGGGGAATACTTGTTGGGAAAATTCCAGCCTTCTCTCTCCCCCATCTTGTTGTTAGAACAAGTGGGAGTAGCCAGCATAGGGCTTCCTCTCTCTCTTGCATGCTCAAGCTCCACCATTTGCCCTTCTGTCATTTAATTGCATGATCATAAATACCTTTGGTGTTCAGGTGACCAGATCGTGTGTCGCCCAGAACAGTTGCTTGGGTCATCGGTCTTATAAAAGAATGAGACCCCTCTCAGCTCTCTCTCTTCTCCTCCATTTTTTGCTCCTCTACCTCCTCTCCAACCATGCTTCGCCTCTCCATAAGAAGATGGTGAGTTAAGACCAAAGCTACTACTATTCATTAGCTAGTTAGGCAGTAGGCTCTCCAATACATATGTAAATGCAGAAGCCATTAGTAAAGTTTTCTAAGTTTGTAATCTGAAGCTGCCTGCATTTGTTTTATTTCTTCAGTCAGTCTGAGATCAGGTCATAGATAAAACTGGACATGCTTTTTTCTGCTACTCTGCTTAAGGAGGCTGAATCCTCACAGTTTTAGCTTCCATAGAATTTCCAAATAGGGCTAACACCCTGGGAAACTCTAATTTCCAGCAATACTTACGCTCGTAGGCGGAAGGGGGCCCGCTGTCGATGCTTCCCCCGTATCCCTTCCCAGAGCAGAAGGGAGGGGCCCACCCGTAAGAGCAGTGGCAGTTTCCGTTGTTGTTGCACACCTGGAAAACACCAAACGGGCCAGGAAATCGCCAGCTGGACTGAGGGCGGCCAATACTCGAACAAGAACCTTGGCCACTTCTGCACTAGAATGTTCTAGTGCAGTGGTTCTCAACCTGTGGGTCCCCAGATGTTTTTGGACTTCAGCTCCCAGAAGCCCCAGCCACTATGGTCAATGCTCAGGGCTTCTGGGAGCTGAAGTCCAAACACATCTGGGGACCCACAGGTTGAGAACCACTGTTCTAGTGCTATTGTTCCACTTTCGACATCCTATGGGATACTGGGGTTTGCAGTTTAGGCAGGGGCCGTTGAGGAGGGGACCTTTGAGCCCCCCAAACCGCAAACCCCAGGATTCCATAGGGTGTCGAAAGTGGAACAATAGCACTAGAACAGTGCAGCACGGAAAGGCCCATTGTGAGGACAGCAAGCGGCACGCAGGGATTAGAAAGGTGCCAAACATGCTAGACCAGTGGTTCTCAACCTGTGGGTCCCCAGATGTTTTTTGGACTTCAGCTCCCAGAAGCCCTGAGCATTGACCATAGTGGCTGGGGCTTCTGGGACCTGAAGTCCACAAACATCTGGGGACCCACAGGTTGAGAACCACTCTGCTAGACAGTATTTAACCCTCCTTCAAATTCACCAGGAGTGGAACTGAGCAAGAATCTTGCAAAGCATCAGATTTTATAGCCTTTCTTGAGTTGCTGGCAAGCCATCAAGGTGATGTACAGATATAGAGGAAACTTTAAGGCATACAACAGTCACCCAAGCAAGAGAATGTAGGAAGAGGATATTTTATACTTAGGATATAGATAAGGACCAATTAAAGATAATATGTAAATCTCTGCAAATGTAAATAGAAGATCCTTGTCGAAACTGTACTATAATAGAAACAAAAGATGTCAGGAGAACTGTATTTTAGAAAGAAAAATGAAAATCAAATATTGCTATTATTGTTATGTATTTATAAACAATGAAGATTTTAATAAAAATTATTTAAAAAAACAAACAAAAACAAATTCACCAGGAGTGGGAGTTGAAATCTTTGAAGGCGAGAGGGCCTGACGGGAACAAACCGGCCACGGCAGACAGTTCCCCCCTCCCTTTGATGCTTCCTGAGGCATCTTTATTCTGCCACATTGGGGGGCAACACAGCCACAGCTGGGGATGGCACCAGTGTGGGTGTTTTAAACAGGGCATCTTTAAATATCCCAAAGGTCCTCGTCTGATCTTGCAAATTGCAAAGCAGGGTTATTTAGTATTTGGATAGGAGACCGCCAATGAATTCCAGGTGCTGGAGGCTCTATTTCAGAGGAGAGAACTGGCCAAACCACCTCTGAGGATTCTTCGCCCAAGAAAGCCTATGAAATTCATGGGGTTGCCATAAGTCAACAGGCAACTGGATGAGTATGTGTATATGCAGATACCACACTGCAACAGTGAATGGTGGGGTGGTCCCTGGACGTAAGTCTACTTTATGTCTCTACACGTCCTTTTTCGGTTGTTGCAAAGTGTTACTGCAGTCTAAGCCTACCCGGAGATAGCGCCAGATATCATTTTGATATCAAACAATTTGGCTTTCCTCTGCCACCCCGTTCCATGTGTTTGCGAGGCCACCGGACAAGCACGCAGACAGGCACGGCCGATAATTGCTGGACATTCCATTCCCCACCCAGGCAGGCCAGACACAGCCGGTTCGTCGCTTCAGGGACCTCTCCGGCAAACACCTCCTTACATATGCACAATACTAACAAAGGCTTCCTGTCCCGAGCAGGCTGCTGGACAAAGGTTGTGCCGTCCACTGGTAAGCGCTGTGCATTTGCATACTGGCCACACTATTGTTAATTCGGCTCTGATTCCATCATGCAGAGTTGTGCCCTTCCCGAGACATTGTCTCGCACCCAAAACTCATTGTTTTCCCCGAGTAAGGCATACCCTGCAGTCCCAATTCACCCTATAAAAACCCCTGATTCCGAGACCTTCCTCGGATCGCTCCTGAGTTTCATCCCGCCTTGCTGCTGCTGTGCCTGGCGAGCTCCCCTCAGCGAATCGAGCTGAGCTTCTTCTCTGCACCCCCGGCTTCTCTCCCGAGGTCCAGGACGACGAGACAGGTGTCGTATCGCCCATTTCCCTATGAAAGTCCCTGTCCTTAATTCAACTTCTAATTTCTTAGTTAGCTGTGTGACTGTGGTGTCTTTAATATTGGCTTGTATTCAATAAAGCATCGTTTGATTACTTTAAACCCGTCTGGCTGCTTGGCTGACCTGACCCTGTAGACGCTGGGTTGCAAGATCCTGCTACGTTACCCTGCCTCTCACTAGCTTAAGTGAGTGCTCCAGCTAATTTTCCCCAAAATTGTGTTTTATACTTTGGTTATTTACGTGTCCCTCCCAGAACCCCCAGTAAACAGGGTAACAAGAGGCTGGTAGTCTTTTCCACCTGCCACAACAACCAAAAAAGGGTATTTCCAGGCATCAAGTGGACTTCTGCTTCCCCATGTCACCAATAAACCCAGCATCCTTCTCATGTTCTTTAAAAGGAAAATAAACTTAAGGAGCCCACCCACCCCTCGCCTGCCTTCCAAGAGGAGAGCTTCCTCTTGATAACCATGTTTAAATATTTGAAGGGATGTCATGTTGAGGACGGAGCAGGCTTGTTCTCTGCCGCTCCAGAGGCTAGGACAAGGAGCAATGGATTCAAGCTGCAGGAAAGGAGATTCCACCTCTTCCTGACGGTCAGAGCTGTCCGGCAGTGGAAGATGCTGCCTCCATGGAGTGTGGTGGAGTCTCCTCCTTCTTTGGAGGCTTTTAAGCAGAGGCTGGATGGCTATCTGTTGGGAATGCTTTGATGGGTGTTCCTGCATGGCAGGGGGTTGGACTCAATGGCCCTGGGGTCTCTTCCAACTCTAGGATTCTATGATTCTATGATTCCTCCTCTTGGGAAATTGGGGAGGGGAGCTTCCTCCCCTCTTGCACAAATTTATTTATTTGTTGGTTCATTTGTTTGTTTGTTTACTTACTTATCGAATATATAGTCCATCTTTCTCCCAAGATGGGATTCAAAATTGCTTACAATAATTTTAAAAAGATTAAGCCAAATCATTAGAAGTTAAAGAAGAATTAAACAATATCATTTTAAAAACATGATTACACATAATTAAATTTAAATCACATTTAAATCCTTTCACACAGCTCACAGCATCAAAATTTCTGTGCCTAATTTCAAGGACTGCCATCTCAAGATGAAGGCCAGCGTTCTAGTGACCCAACTCACTTTCAAAGGATGGTATCCTTTCACAATAGATGTTGGAAATGTAAACACCACGAGGGCTCCTGCCATCATATGTGGTGGCAATGTCGGAAAGCAAAGAAATTCTGGTTAGCCAGCCGGCCCCTCCCGAAACTGCAAACCCCAGGATTCCATAGGATGTTGCAAGTGGAATCATCGCGCTATAACAGCCTAGTGCGGAAGTGGCCTATGTTATTGTGGATTGTAACTGTCGTTTTTGCTAATTTCTCTTTTCCCTCTTCTTTCTTTTCTCCATTTCTTTTCTTTCTTTGTCAATTTTCTTTTTTCCTTTTTGCATGTATGTATTAATTCAATAAAGATGATTTTTTTTAAAAAAAAAATTAAATTAAAAAAAGAAAGGATGGCATCCTTTCATTACTTACCCCGCGGTGGTTGCATTTTGAGAAGTCGCAGTCGTAATTCAGAACTGACAGATCAACGCAGGACCTGTTTAAGCATATCTAGTGGAAGAGACAGAAGGCATTCCTTTTGTACGATACATTGGGAGCAAGGAAGCCCGAATCTCAATAACCTGCAGAATGCCAGCTCTGAGAAATATTCCTACTAGGCTGAGCACAAACAGACATTTGCTGGCAGGTGGGGCGGAGGCAGGATTCGTTTGCGTCTCCGGCCCTTTGCTCTGCTAATTAAATATGGACAGCCTGCTGATCCAATGCTGTCTCACACCAAGAATATTAAGAACACTCACAATTTTTCACATCCTTGATAAGAAAGGATAATTTGACCTATCAAGTCATTGTGTCAAAAAAAAATGTTCAGCTGCTTTTCTTATACGGTGGTTAGTAAATTCTTTGTCTATTTTTGCCTTTTCGTAGCATAGATAAGCATGCCATCTGAACCTTTTATCGACGCCTTCTAGTGCTAATAATTTCTCATTTTGCAAAGCCAGCCAGTCTGTTAGCCACGTCAATGCTGAAGCTTGATAATATACGTAAAAATCAGGAATACCAGCTCCAGTAAAACTATGATGGAGAAACTGTTTTAAATATTTGTTTTGTATTAAAATGATATATAAAAATGATAAATAAATAAAAATGTTCAACTGCCACGTGGCTTTTCACAGTTGGGGACTTCTGTTAGTGAAAAATCCATCCACAAACCGTGCCTTTTATGCAGAAAAGAAAAAAATAATTCCTGGTGTGAGATCGCATTGAATCAGCAGGCTGTCCCACGCTTTTCTGTGGGGGGGGGAAAGCATTTTTGTGCAAACCACTCCCTACATGCAAAAAAGGGTGTTGAAAAATGAGCAAAAACTTTCATAAACTTGCTGAATAGGGAGAAAACTTCATTTCATTTGTATGCTGCCTTTCTCCCTATACAGAATCCAAGCCCACTTACAAGCATTTAAAAAAAACGGGTGCAATTACAACATTACTCGTACAAGTTAAAAACAAATTAAATGACATAGGTTGTTGTGGGTTTTCCAGGCTTTGAAGCTGTGTTCCGTTAGTATTTCCTCCTGACATTTCTAATACTAATAGGACACAGCCTCAAAGCCCGGAAAACCCACAACAACCTATGGATTCCAGCCGTGGAAGCCTTTGACTTTACATCAAATTAAATGACAGTTCAGTTAAAAGAGAAGATTAAGACAATATAAAACACAAAATCAGACTTTTTAAAAGTAAAGTTCAATGTAATTGCACATTATTTTTTTTAAAAAAAAGGACTCAAAGTCCCGATTCATTTTTAACTCCAGCCTGTTTTTTAAAATGCTGTAGGCCACCGTCGATTGTGCCCAAAGAAAGGCTGGATGCAAAGAAAGAAAGGTAAAAACGCAACTCCATTGAAAACTCTCTTTCCCGCGTCAGTTATAAGCCAAAGGCTTGCCTGAATGAAAAGGAAACGAGGAAGGCGGCCAACCAAACCACCAGCAGGAGGGAATTCCACAACTTGGGAGCAGCTCATATGGGAGAGATGACTTTTCATGAAAGTGGAATCATCGCGCTATAACACTCTAGTGCGGAAATGGCCAGAGAGTCTGGACCTAAGCCACAGAAGACTTTACAGGTCATGACCAGCACTTTGAATTCAAAACAGTGAAGCTGTTTTAATGGGGGGGGGGGGCGGCATGTTCCCTGTAGTACGGTCAGCCCTCCACATTTGCCGGTTTCACTTTTGCAGATTTGGTTATTGACGGATTATTTGCTCTCCCTTCTGCTGCCTCCCTAGGCCATTTTTAACAGGGACGGCAAGCCTCGTGAGACTGAGAAACTGCAAAGGAGGCTTGTAAGTCCCTCTTAAAAGGGTGGGGGCAGCAGTGGAGCCCCACCGGCCCCCCACTTCTGCCTTGGGAAGGAACCCTGAAGCCCCAAAGGAATCCACGGTGGGTTGAATATATATGGCGATCATACTTAGGTGTGTGTGTTAAATATGGTTTGGGAGGGCGCAGAGCCATTCGTGGTTTCTGCACTTTCACGGGGGTCCTGTGCCCCTAACCCCAGCGAATGTGGAGGAAGGACTGTGATGCTTGGGAAGGTAGAAGGCAGAAAGCGAGGAGGAAGACGCCATTACGTGCGGATAGACCCCATCAAGGGAGCCGGAATGGCTGCTGCCCCGAGTCCGCAAGACCCAAGCAGGGCTGATGAGGACGGGGTGACCTGAGGTCTCTCATTTATAGGGTCGCCCTGAGCTGAAGTTGTCTTGACAACAGTGAACAACCGTGGCAACAAGGCTGAGAGAGTGTGGCTAGCCCAAGACCACCCGATGGGTTTCGATGGCTGAGTGGGGATGCAAACCCTGTCTCCCAAACCTCTATACTATTCTGACTCTTAAGAATGTACTGATGTTTCAAATCGTGATAAATAACATCTGATGTCATATTTAAAAGACAAAATCAGACTTTTTAAAAGTAAAGTTCAATGTAATTGCACATTATTTTTTTTTAAAAAAAGGACTCAAAGTCCTGATTCAATGCAAACATGTTAAATTCTAGATGTCTTCCTTAAAACTGAATCTACAGACAAAGCACTTGATCCAGATGTGCTGGTCTACGAGCAAAAGCCTCTTCTGTGTGCAGATGGGTGTTTTCTGATGGAGCACAAGAACTTTCCATGAGAAGTGAAATCCAAAGTTATGTTGCCATTTCCGCTAAGTGGGGATGCAAATACTGTCTCCCAAACGTTTTTTCCCCCCACTGTTCCCCCCACTTTCATGGGGGTCCTGTGCCCCTAACCCTAGTGAATGTGGAGGGACAACTGTAGTTGTTATTACTGTTATTTTTATCGCTCCTTTTTCCCAATTCAGAACTCAAAACCATACATACATCATCACACTCTCACCAGCACAAAAAATCAGCAAGGTACAGGCCTTATAGGGTCAGCCATCAAATACCTGTCTGAACAAGTCTTTACTTGTCTGCAAAAAGAAAGGTCTAAGTTCTCTGGGAAGGGATTTCTAGAGCCTGGGAGCAGCTGCTGAAAAAGCCATCTCCTTGCTCCCAACAGTTGTACGTGCGAAGGTGGCGAGACAGAAAGAAGGGCCACCCCAGAAGATCCACAAACAGGGGCAGGTTCTTAAAGGAGAATATGGTCCTTCAAATAACCTGGACCGGAGCCAGCCTCAGTCAGCAATCTGGCTGCAGCATCTTGGAAACCACTGAACTTCCCAAACAGTTTCCAAAGGCAGCCCTGTGCAGGAGGCATTATGGTAATCCAAGTGAGCTGTAATCAAGGCATGTGCTAATGTTGCCTGATCTTTTAAAGTGTTTTGTTCCACCGCAAGAGAACAAAGTAAAGGGTAGATTCACATCCTTACTCCAGAAGCCTTGCCACACGTGCCATGAGCCCTTGCCCAAGGAGTCCAGTTACCTTGTCCGGGCCGCAGGTGGTTCCGTCTCTTACGGCTCCGACATCGTAAGCATCTTGACCAAGGTGAAATTCTGTACCCCAGCATAAGGTATCCTCCACTGGTGTCTGGATTATTCCCTGACCAGTTGAAATTTTTGGAATTTTTTTGATATGAACGCATTGCAGCCGTCCACAAAGAACATCTCTGAATAAACAGAGCAAAGAGAGAAACAGAGAGACTTGTGTCACCTTCATTCTTTCATGATAGCTGCTGGAGGCTGCCTACAGGAGAACTTCCTGAGGGTAAAAACAGTTCTATAGTGGAATCTTCTGCCGCCTCCGTGGAGTGTGGTGGAGTCTCCTCCTTCTTCGGAGGTTTTTAAAGAGAGGCAAGACAGCCATCTGTCAAAGGGAGGGCTTGGATAGTGTATTCCTGCCTGGCAGAAGGGGGTTCGAATGGACGGCCCATGGGGTCTCTCCCAGCTCTAGGATTCTACAGTTTGAAGAGGAACAGTTTGGCAGTGGGTTGTTGTGGGTTTTCCAGGTTTTGAGGACGTCTTCTATTAGTGTTTTCTCCTGACGTTTCGCCTGCATCTGTGGCTGGCATCTTCAGAGGATCTGGTGGCATGGAAGTGAGACAGAGTATACATACAACCCGAGGGATATCCCATTTAACAATAGACCAACTGTAACACGTGCCAATTGCTCCCTCCCACCCGGGGACTACACAAGTATATATTCTCTGTCTCACTTCCATGCCACCAGATCCTCTGAAGATGCCAGCCACAGATGCAGGCGAAACGTCAGGAGGAAATACTAACAGAAAAGCCTGGAAAACCCACAACGACCTCTGGATTCCGGCCGCGAAAGCCTTCGACTTTACAGTTTAGCAATGAGCACAACTGCCAGTGGAGCAACCAGAAAGGCATGGTGGAGGAAAGCCAGGAGCACTGGTGGCTGGTTCGTACTGAGTTGGAAACTTGGGCCATTTCCGCACTAGACTGTTATAGCACTATTATTCCACTTGCAACATCCTATGGAATCCTGGGGTTTGCAGTTTCGGGAGGGGCCCCTCCCGAAACTAAAACCCCAGGATTCCATAGGATGTTGCTAGTGGACTAATAGTGCTATAACAGTCTAGTGTGGAAATGGCCTTGGTCTGTCTAGGCCAGTTTTGTCAGCACTGTCTGGTAGCCATGGCTCTCTGGGGCTTCAGGTAGAAGTCTCTCTCAGCATAAACGGAGACCCCTGGGAGTCCCTCCCCCTCCAAACACTAGCTAGGCCTGACCCCACTTAGCCTCTGAAGCCAGGTGAGAGTGGTTGCATTCAGGTGACAGGCGGGGATAAGAAATGCAATGCCGAAAACTCTTGAAGAGGGATGTGATGTATTACTATTGCCATGCTAATGCCAGAAGCCATTAAGGTAAGGCGGAAGAGCTGGAAAAATCCAGAAGGCAGATACAAGGGCATAACTGAAAATCAGTTGGTTATGTTTGTCTGGAAAAGGGAAGGTTAAGAGTTGATGTGATAACTATGTTTATATATTTGAAGGGATGCTATATGAAGTGTGGATCAAGCTTGCTTTCTGCTGCTTCAGAGACTAGGACATGGAGCAATGGCTTTAAAGCAAAGGAAAAGATATTGCACCTTAACTAGGAAGAACTTCCTGATGGTAAGGACCGTTCAACAGTAGAATATGCTGCTGCTGAGGAGTGTGATGGACTCTCCTTCTTTGGAGGTTTTTAAAGAGAGGGTTGATGGTCATCTGGTTGGGATGGCTTCTTCACTTTTGCTTCTCCAGGCTAAACATACCCAGCTCCCTAAGCTGCTCCTCATAGGGCTTCATGGGCCCTTTCCACAGGAGGCCTGCATCCCGGCATGGGGACACAAGAGGAACAGGACTATGGCAACGCCTCCGCAAGATGTTGTCACCATCCCGTTCTTCTTGCATTGCCAGCCAGCCATGATAGCGAGGTAAATCATTGATGGGTTTTCCCTGTCAATGACTCTTGATTGCGCAACCGTCTCCTTACCTGTTCGTGTGTGGTTCCCTGATTGCGCCAGCTCCCACGGTCAATCCAGGAGCCGAATGCACAGACGCACGCATGCATCCAATGAGGGCCAGTCAGAAAAAAGGCCCCAGAAAAAGGCAACCAAACAGGAGCTGCAGAGCAGGGAAAGGGCAGGGAAAAGGCATCGCCATTGATCCCTTAATGCGGCGGGAGCTGCTACTCCGCTGCCACTGAGGAATGCGTGTAGGAGGGAGTGGTGGAAAACCACTCCTGTCCTTTGACTGGCGAGGCTGAGATCTGAACAGAGCTTTGCACCACTGGGGTACGGTGTGGGAAGGGCGATGGTTTCCAGGCCTTTTACACTTTTGGTCGCCCTCCTCTGGACACATTCCAGCTTGTCAAGATCCTTCTTGAATTGTGGAACCCAGAATTGGGCACAGGATTCCAGGTGAGGTCTGACCAAGCCCTTCCCAGTTGCCCAACAACTGTCTAACCAAGCAGTGGCTATCTTTGACCTATATGGTGGGTGTCATGGTGGTTGACCACGTAGCCAGATCTCTCCGGTGCCTGGTAGGCAGACAGCTCTGGAGCCCAAAAGTCCCAGGTGAGCACTTAACCATCTTGCCAAACAGTGTGGGCCAACCCTCTGGGAAAGTGGATGTGTTACCCCACTGGCACACCCTATCCCAGGGACTACAATTTTGATATCAAAAATGCTCACCATGCCAGGGAGGTTGACTGGATGGGCACGTAGGCAGAACGGTTGAACGACCAAGAACTAGGTCAGGCCAGTAAAAGCCCCAGCCATGTAGCCCAAGGAGACCCCAAGCTGTGCCAACTCACAAAAACAAAGGGTCCTCAGCCAAAGAGGAGCCAACTTGAGGGAATTAGCGTGTAACCTGGGGTTTCCCCAGGTTGAGCACCTATGACTCTGGAAAAATCCTACAAGGCGAGGCCCATCTACATAAATTTACACTCCAACCCATTGCAACCGAAGATCCTGAAACACTGGCAACACATCATAAAACCATCATGCAAACCAAGTTGCCTTTGATGAACAATCTTTCCTTTGCTATGCCTATTGTCCTCCACGGGAGAGGGTTTGCCTTCGAGGGACGTTTTGCCCTACAAGTAGTCCTAATTTTTGAGAATTTCTCTAGAGAACTCCCTGCCACGCTAGCAGACTGTCACTCTGTTAGTTGAGTAATCCCCTCAGCCATTTCATTTCTGAGTTCCGTTTTGCTTGCTGTTTCCCAGACCAAGGACTTCAGGATAGGTGCAGTATCACCCCTTTACAATCCCTTGCTATATCCTCTATCCATTTTTCGCCTCTTTTCTTTTGCAATAGGCCTTGTGCGTGTGTGTGTAG